>CM048598.1:9660000-10911250 GCA_026413675.1 Populus pruinosa
TATTATTATTATTATTACTATTGTTGTTGTTGTTATTGTTGTTTTATAATTGTTGTTTATAATTTGTACAATTAACCTCCCTATGGTTCGACCCCGGTCTTGCCGGGTTATTTATTACTTCGACACTCCTGCACTTGGGAGAAGACATCAACCTTTTAGTCATGTCAATCAACCTTTTAGTCATATCAGTAGGACTTACCTATTTGCTATCAGAAATAGGATAAATGATTCCATTATCTAGAAGTTTAATGACTTCATTCCTCACTACTTCTTTCATATTAGGATTAAGCCTTCGTTGCATTTCTCTAGAGGGTTTAGCATTTTTCTCTAAATAAATCTTGTGTGTGCAAATCAAAGGACAAATTCCTTTTATGTTAGTTATGGTCCATACTTGAAGGTATGGACCCAATTGATCGTAGTGGCAATTCCTCAATTTTTAGTCTTCAAATATTTGCCTTTGATTCTTCCTGAAAACAAACCATTTGCAAATCTTCAGATTCATTAAACTCAGTTTCATTGGAAGAATTTGAAATTGATCGTAAATTATTTTTTCAATAAAATCTACTTCCTATGAATCATTATCATCTCCAGGTTGATTGCAAATGTTAAAAACATTCATTTTTAATGTCATGTTTCCAAAAGATAACTTCATCACTCCATTTCTACAATTAATCAATGCATTAGAAGTTGCAAGAAATGGACATCCTAAAATAACAGGAATTGAATTGCATGCTTCAACAAGTTGTGTATCCAAGACAATAAAATCCATAAGAAAGATGAATTTATCAACTTGTACTAACATATCTTTAACTATTCCTCTAAGTATTTTTATAGATCTATCAACAAGTAAAAGAGTTACAGAAGTAGGTTTTAACTCACCTAGATTGAGACTTTAAAAAACCAAATATGGAAGTAAATTCACACTAGCTCCAAGATCAAGTAAAGTTCTGTCAATTTTGTGTTCTCCAATAAAGCAAGAAATTGTAGGACAACCAGGGTCTTTATATTTCAAAGCATTATTGTTTTGAAGAATGACACTTACTTGTTCGGCTAAGAAGGCTTTCTTTTTCACATTCAATTTTCTCTTTACAGTGCATAGATCTTTAAAAAAATTAGCATAAGATGGTACCTGTTTAATAGCATCTAGGAAAGGTATATTAATCCTTACCTATTTGAAAGTTTCAAAGATTTTAGAATTGTGATTGACTTTCCTTTGTTTGGTCATGGCATGAGGAAATGGAAGTGCTGGTGGGGAATCAGTCTCTTCCTTATAATGATTAGGTTGAACCATTTCCTTACCCTTGGAAACTAACTCATCTTCTTTCTCACAAGGTTCAAGAATGGGTTTTTTAATAACCTTACCACTGTGGAGAGTAGTGACTGATTTGACTTGATCTAAATGTTGGCTTCCGGAACTCCTTGTACTTGAATTGTATTGCCCTTTGGGATTTTGCTGGGGTTGAGATGGAAACTTACCTTTCTCCTGAAAACTGAAAGCAAATGTGAACTTTGTAAGAGTATCTTTCAAATCAGCCCTGGTTTAAGCATTTTGAGTGTTGATTATATCTTTCTTTTTAATGAATGCATGTAATGTTTCCTCAAGATTTCTTCTAAGAGGGGGAATATAAGGAGGTGCATATCCATGAGAATTTTGAAAATTATGTTGTGCTTAAAATGGTGGCTGTGAAGTTTGTGCATTATTGTTATCACTCTTCCAACTGAAATTTAGGTGATTTCTCCAACCAGAGTTATACGTTTGTGAGTATTGGTTATGACTTAGTCTTTGGAAATTATTTAAAGCATTGGCTTGTTCATGGAGACATTCCTTAAAAGAAGGCAAAGTGGGACAATCATTGGTTGAGTGTTCATTGATTTAACAAATTTGACACATAATTTCTTAAATAGATTTTAATTGACCACTCTTTTTTAATTCTAGTGCCTCAACTTTTCTAACTAAAGATGCAAATTTGGCTTGGAGGTTATGATCTTCTCTAAGGCTATACATGCCTCCATTAGATGTATGAGGTTGAGTTTTACCTGGTGCTTCACAATTACCTATAGTGTCCTAATTTTGAGCATTTTCAGCTAGCAAGTCTAGGTACTCCATTGCTTCATCAGGGTCTTTTTTTCAAAAGTTCCATTGCACATCAATTCTACCATTTGTCTATCTTTAGGTGTTAACCCTTCATAAAATTGTGAAACCAATCTCCATATTTCAAAACCATGATGAGGACAGGTATTAAGCATCAGGAGGAAAAACAATACATGATAGTGCACTTGTTCTTGTTGGATTCATATGATCTTTAAGTGTTCTAACACGATTATTCTCATTATTCTCATTATGAATTGATTGGTTATCTTCTTCGGCCATGTGTTCTGATGAAAATGAGGATTTTCTAGAAAGTCTACCACTTAATGTACATGTTCAAACTCTCATGCAAATACAAAAGAAAACAAAAGAAAAAAAGAAAAAGAAAAAGAAAAAGAAACAACAATTAGAAAAACAAATAAAAGTGAAAATAAAAAAAATAAAAAATTTAATTTATACAATAACTTACCTCCCCGGCAACGATGCCAAAAACTTGACATGATCAAAGAGTTGATGTCTTATCCCAAGTGCACGAGTGTCAAAGTAAAATAACTTGGCAAGACCGGAGTCGAACCACACGGAGATGAATTATATAAATTACAAATAAAGAAAAAGATTTGAAGAGAATAATAACAGAAAAAGATTTGAAGAAAGTTTTGGGATGTGATATTGATGTAAGGATTAAACAATAACAAAACATATTTCAAGGTTATAAGATTCACTAATGGTATTTCAAATAAATATAATATAAACTCTTTTTATTACTCAACTAGAAACCACACACAAAGGAGGTTCCAATTAGATGATTTCTCATTATTAGCTCATTATAAATTACTAACATGATCATATTAATCATCTTATCTAAGTAACACCATACTTATAAATATCATCAAGCATTCATGTTGCTAGTTTATGTTAACAACAAATCAAGTTCCTATCATAGTAACGATGTCGGCCGAAGACTATGAAGGATCAAGCATTTGATGTACCAAGTATTATACAACACAAATCTAAATTAACCATTTAATAAGAAAGGTATTAAGAATTAGTAAGATAAAAAGATAAAACATGTTAATAACAATCTTTCTTGGATATAAACATTTAAAACCTATGTTGAGTTTATATTATACCTATTCTAACACCATTAGAGAAACTTTTTCACTTTGACATAATTAACTTAGCTAAACATTAAGAAGGAGAAAAACATAAATAAATAATATAAGAACATAAACATAATATAAGCTAACTAAGTATAGAAAAGGAAATGAAAGAGCATAAACAAGAGATTACTATAGCATGAAAGAAAACTTGAACATTACAAAGATGTAGAGAGAAAGCAAGAAGATAACTTTGATCTGAAAATTAATATGACTAAATACATGGAAAATGCCTCCTTTTATAGGCTAAGTTTCAGAACAATTGATTGATTGAATAATTGGTGGGCATCCATTGATTTGGGAGCTGGTTTTTGACATTAATGGTTGTTGTTTTTTTTATATTGTGGGCTGATTATTGATATTGTTGGTTGGCCAAAATGTCATTGCCAACATCAGAATTATAAAAGTTGTGGGCAATTGTCTAAGCTTATTTAGACTTCTAGAACTTAAGATATGAGCCAAATATCGAATAGTGTTTGAGCTGCAGGACAACTTCTGACGTCTTCGTTGTTGCTAAGAACTAAGTCTTTGAGTCATATAAAAATTGTCGGTCTATGTCTTTCCTTTCCATCCATATAAAATGGACCTAAATCTGATTTCTACAGCTCCAGATATGATCCAATTACCGAATAGTGTTCGAGTTTGGAATGCACTAGCAACACTTTACTAAGTTTGACCTTCTATTTATCCTTTCAATTTCAATCCTTAAACTCATTTCAATCCTTAAACTCATCAATCAATCCTTTTATTTATGTGATATACCTGCATTTAGGATGAACATTTACCATAAATTAAAGGTATATTATATTTTTAGACTTGCTAATATAAAACATGCTTTTCTTAGGGAATTTAATGATACTTTACGTGCAATATGATGACATAAATCCTTAATAAGAATGCACTTTTAAGTACTAATCAAAAGGTAACTTTCCATCTCAACCATAACAAAATCTCAAGGGGTAATACAATCCAAATGCAAGTAGTTCTAGTAGCCAACACATGGATCAAGTCAAATCAGTCACTACTCTTCGCAGTGGTAAGGTTATTGAAAAACCCTCTCTTGAACCTTATGAGAAAGATGATGAGTCAATCTCTGAGGGTAAGGAAGGGGTTGAATCTGAAAATTGCAAAGAAAAGACTAATTCCCTGCTAGCACTTCCATTTCCTCATGCCATGACTAGACAAAGGAAAGTCAATCATAACTCTGAAATCTTCAAAACTTTCAAATAGGTAAGAATCAATATACATTTAATAGATGCTATTAAACAGGTTCCTCTCTATGCTAAATTTTTGAAAGATTTATGCACTGTGAAGAGGAAACTAAATGTGAAAAAGAAAGCTTTTTTAGCCGAACAAGTAAGTGTTATTCTTCAGAACAATAATGCTTTGAAATATAAAGACCCTAGTTGTCCTATAATTTCTTTCTTTATTGGAGAACATAATATTGAAAGAGCATTACTTGATCTTGGTGCTAGTGTGAATTTACTTCTATATTCAGTTTTTTAGAGTCTCAATCTAGGTTAGTTAAAACCAACTTCTATAACTCTTTTACTTGTCGATAGATCTCTAAAAGTGCCTAGAGGAATAGTTGAAGATGTGTTAGTACAAGTTGATATATTCATTTATCCTATGGATTTTGTTATCTTCGACACAAAACCTGTTGAAGCATGTAATTCATTTCCTGTTATTTAAGGACTTCCATTTCGTACAACTTCTAACGCATTGATTAATTGTAGGAATGGACTGATGAAGCTATCATTTGGAAACATGACATTGAAGATGAATATTTTCAACATTTACAAGCAACTTAGACATGATAATGATTCACAAGAAGTAGATCATATTGACGAATTAGTTTATGATCAACTTGAATCTACTTTAAGTAAAAATGAGTTGGATGAATCTGAAGATTTGCAAATGATTTATTCTGAGGAAGAAATCACGAATGAAAAAAGCACCAAAAACATTGATGCGAATCTTTTATCAATAGTGACAACAAATTCGACATCTAACATCACACCAATTGATGATTATTGTCCTAACGAATCCTTACTTTCTCTTAGTCCAATGCCTTGGTATGATAAAAATCTCAATTTTCTTGCTTTAAGAGATTTGCCAACTGATTGGAGTACCTAAGACAAAGAAACGTGTTTGAACGAAGTGAAGAAATTTTATTGTGATGACCCTAACTTATTCAAATATTATCCTAATCAAATATTTCAAAGATGCATTCCTGACAATAAGGTAAGTAGTGTTATTAAACTTTATCATTCTGAAGCATGTGGGGGTTATTTTTTGTCAAAAAAGACAACTACAAAAATCTTTGAAAATGGATTTTATTGGCCCACCATCTTCAAGGACACGCACGCATTCTGCAAAACTTGTGAAAATTGTCAAAAAGTTGATACTGGTTAAAAAATTTTGTTTTATAATTCTCAACTCTATGCATTCCCTAGAGAGGTAAGATTAAGATGGAACAATCCTTATAGGGCCTGTGGTATTGAGAATTCAATGAATGAAAATGATTTTAAGGAAAATGGACATCGTTTAAAAGCTTACTTTGATAATTTTCCTAGTGAAAATGAATCACCTGCTTTGAATGATCTTGTAGATAAAGGTTGATTATTTTGTTTTTCTCACATTGTTTTTATGTTTCTTTTTGAGTGATTTTTGCTAGTTTCTCTCACTCTAGTCAAATGGTGGATAACGGTACTCCATGACTTAAGTTGGTTCTTTCAGTTTTCCATAATAATTGATATCTGTGTATATATTTGTGTAATTATTTGAATCTCTCTTCCAATTCTCATTTGAAAATGGACATTAATCTTGAAAAATAGAAAAAGTATTTTCCCACTCTGCCTCAGAATGTGATTACAACAATTTACCGTGTTAGATGTGCAAGATTGAGATTGTTAATGAATCATGGACTTCCTAAAGATATTCCCTGGTTGATTGAAGCAAAGGTCCAATTATTAGGTGAGTCCTCTAACTCCTTCATTTCACACATGTTTAGAACAAGTAAAAGCACTTTTGCAAAGAAACATGGTGCAAAATGACTGAAAATCTGTCATCGATGTGCTAGATGGACTTGTAATACATAATGTCGTTCTTTAGGAATGGTATCTATAAACCGTGAAGATAAAATACAATTCATTAAGGATGGCCTGAGTAAGGAGTCTTTAGATAATCTTCTATTGACTCTTGAGATGCATGCTAGTGGAGATGTGCATCATGTAATTCATGACTTATGGCCACTATTTCATAAAGAACATTATCGACTTAGTCTTGGGAATCTGACTAAAAAAGACCCTGTTTGCTATTTTTAAAAAAAATTAGATGGAAAGCCTATCCCTGACCCATAGAGAGCGTTTAAACCGTTCTTGGACGTAAAACTAAGGGAAGATGTGAGCCACAATCACAACTACCTATATATACACATGCTTTTTCAAAAGTAAACAAATAAATAAATAAAGAGAGAGGGAAAGTGTGAGACTCTAGCTGGCTTACATATAGGTGGTATGATTGTCTTTCTAATCTCTCATCTATAAAATCCTCTCTTCCTTCCCTTCATTTCTACTCAACCCATACATTCAACAAATACAGAAGTGTGTAAAAATGGCAAGTTCCTCAGGTCATCATATAAGAAATATTTGTGTTTTCAGTGGATCTAGTCCTGGGAAAGAAAAGGAGTTTTTAGAATCAGCAAATTGGAGGTGTGTCAATAGCTGTATTTTTAGGAGGTAGTCAAGTTTTGGGAGTCGTCCCCGAAGCTTTAGCACAAGAGGACATCATTGGAAGAATAATTAGAGAGAAACTTTAGGTCTCTACAATGTCGGCTCGAATGAATGTAATGTTTAACCATGCTCATGCCTTGATTGCCTTATTAGATGGTCTAGGCACATTGGAAAAGATCTTTCATATTTCTTCTTAGGTCCAACTGCACATTCACCATAAACCCATAGGTCTGTTAAATGTTAATGGTTATTATGATAAGTTGTTATCTTTTCTTGATCATGCTGTGGAACAGAAATTTCTTACATCTTCTGCACGACAAATCATAATCTCTACTACTACTTCTGAACAATTGATTGACCAAGTACAATTTTTGATTCATGTAATTGATCCCTCCATGAGTCGCATAAATTAGTCATCTAAGGAAAACTGTAAAAAGCTTAGATTAGATTTGAGTCTTCATTTGTAATTTTTGTGTCTTTTTGTTTTATTATTGTGTTTTGTTCTTTCTTTTTTTTTTTCAGTATGTTTCAGGTTTGTCAATGTTTGTTATTTCAGGTGATATCTTCTATACTCTATCTTTCTACTTTTAAACATTGAGGACAATGTCTCGTTTTAGTTGGAGGGAGAGGGTAGTAGCTAGAAAGAAAAACTAGCTGTGTTTTCTATTTCATAAAGCAAGTGCAAAATTGTTGTTACTATGATGGCAGAGTAAGGAGAACTTTTTATGACTTTTGAGATGCATCTTAGTAATCATTACTTATTTAACATGTATTTATTTAACATGTATTTAGGTCTATCATAATACTTCTTGAAATATTCAGATTTACAAACTCTCGCATTATCATCACTTAATTCTACTCATATACTTATTTAACATGAATTCTTAAACCTTAATTTACACACACACTTTAAACATATGATTGTGGGTTGCATATTGGATTATTAAATTATTTATGTTCTTTTGTTAAAGGTAACAACTAAAAGAAAGGGATAATATATAATTAAAAAAAAAAGAAAAAAAGAAAAAAATTATAATAATAAAAATATAGATAAGTTTGGTTTCGTAGCCTCCCTAACCTAAGCAATTAAGCCCGAAAGGGTGTTTTAACACCTAATACCCTAAAGTCAACTAACTTGGGAGCTATTGGTCCAATGCTTGTTACATTGGTTGAGGAGAAAAGCTTAAGGGAATCAAACATTGCATTATCTACATATCAGTGTCTGCGACCTGAGTTACTAAGCTCGTAAGGGTGTCTTAACACCTAATGCCCTAAGACTAACGGGTTTAAGAGTCATTAGCTGAAAGCCCGTTACATGGGTTAAAGATGCATTGTGTTTTAAATTATATGTATATATTTTAAAAAAAAAAAAAAGAAAAAGACAAAAATAATAATCCCAATCTAGAGACGTTAACCTTAAACATTAGAATAAAAATTTTGTTTTCTTCCAAGAAAAGCCCCATAATTATATGTTGCTATAATGAGCATAAAAGAAATGTTTATGAATATCTTGTTAAGAGGTATTGATCAGGTATATAAATTTAACGAGAGTTTGTTTATCTGGATAGATTAATGAAAGTTAAATGATGACTACCTTACTTTGTGGAATTTGCAAATTGTTTTTTTATTTTAATGCTTTGATTACTAGGGACTAGTAATAAGCTAGTTGGGGGGTGTGATTGATACTTAAAACTGTATTTTTATCAAGGTTTTATATCATCATTTTGCACTTGAAGTATCAATAACTCCTTAACTAAAACATGTTTTATAATAATATATCTAATAATATAAGATACCTTTAATTTGTGGTAAATGTTCATTTTAAATGCAGGACTATCACATAAATAACAGGATTGATTGATGAATTTAAGAACTAAAATTGAAAGGATAAAGAGATGGCCAAACTTAGAAAAGAGATGTCGGTGCAATCCAAACCGAAATACTGTTTGGTAATTGGGTCATATCTGGAGCTATAGATCGCAGATTTAGGTATACTATATATGGATGGAAAGGTAAGACATAGGCCTACAACTTTCATAGGAGCCTAAGATCTAAAAAGGTCATTTTCAAGTCCAAATTGTTGCAACAATAAAGAAGCTCAAATCTGTCCTCCAGCCCAAGCATTGTTTAGTATTTTGGCCATATCTGGAGTTTTAGAAGTCAAAATAAGCTGAATGTTTTACACAAGAAAGCTGAGACAATTTCCTACAACTTTCATGTTTTGAAGTGACTTCAATTTTGACGTTATCAATGATGTTTTGGGCAGACAAGAGAAGATAAGGATTGTCACCAAGTCAAGAGTTAGTCAGCCACTCATTAATTAGTCATCAAATCAACAGTTTTCAATTTTGGCCTATAAAAGGAGGCATTTGCCATGCATTTAGGCATCTTGGTGTCCACATCAAGATCATGTTATTGGTGTCACTAAGTCAAGAGTTTGTAATCATGTTAACAATTTATAATATGTGTTTCTAATTGAATAATAAGAGTTTATACTATACTTATTTGATATACCATTAGTGGAACCTCTAACCTTGACATTTGTTATTATCATTGTTTAATCATTACATTAATATTTCATCTCAAAGTTCTCATCATCTTCTTCTTCTTCTTCTCCTTATTTTTTTTTATTATTATTATTACTATTGTTGTTGTTATTGTTGTTATTATTATTATTGTTACTATTATTGTTATTACAATTATTATTATTTTTGTTGTTTTTGTATTATTGTTATTTATAATTTGTACAATTAACCTCTCTGTGGTTCGACCCCGGTCTTACTAGGTTATTTATTCCTTCGACACTCCTGCACTTAGAAGAAGACATCAATCTTTTAGTCGTGTCATTGAGCATCATTGCATTGGCTTTTTTTTATGCTCAAATTTTTTTGATACTTTGAATTTTTTTTTATGCCCCCAGCTTTGTCTAGGCACCTTCGATGATTGAGAATTTTCTTTTATGCCCCCCAGTATTGTTTGGGCACTTTCAATCATTGAGGACTTTTTCATGCTCCCAAGAGTTATTTGGGCACTTTCAATCGTTAAGGATTTTTTAGCACTTGCCCCCTAGTGTAGGGTGTGATCCTAGTCAAGGTTATTTTTCAAGAAAAATCTATTAGGCTCAAAAGGGGAGTGCAAATGATATATTTCAGCCTTGTGAAAGGATTGTCAAAGATAGTCTTTCTTCATCTCAAATGCATGCACTTAGGATCAGTAAGCCTTGCTTTCATGCGAGTATGCAAAGTGATTTCTCATTATTCATGCAAATAAAACTCAACTTTTGGAGTCACTTCATGGTGTTTTTGTTTTGGTGTTGCTTTTCGGGTTTTCTAAGTGTATGCTTACCTCTCTAAGGAATCACCTGAATTTTCAGAACTTGTTTGTTTTAGACAAACACCAACATGATTTCTGTTCTTGTACTAAACTTTGAATTCCTAAAAAATCTAGGTGAATATATGAGATCATGCATTGTTTTGGAAGAAAGGGGAAACACACCTACAAAATCTTGGTGCAATGGTTTCATGCTCAATGTGTTATTTGCATGAAGCGACAAAAGCATATCATGAATACAGGAAAACACATGATCTTATTAACAAGAAAGGCTCATTTGATAAGGAAAGTGTTGTGGAATTTTGAGCCAAATTACCGGTAAAAACTGGAATAGGGTGAAAAAATCAAGAAGTTTTTGCAGGCGTGATCGAGCAGAGGTAGTTATTTTTTGGGCAAAACAAAAATAGGCTCCATTCTGCAATGGTGGTGCAATTCCTCTTTGGATTATGTTGAGGCTTATGACCATATTTGCCCCTAATTTCTTCAGGTTAAGTCGTTGTTGGGGTTCGAACAAAGATGATAGGTCAGTTGGAAGGAACTTCCCTAGAGATGTTTTTCAATATTTGCTCGAGTAAGCTAGAGGTGAGTCAAGCTTTTGTTCAAAGACTCCAACTCTTCTTGAAAATGGATGCTACAGTGAGCACGCTCTTCATCTTCATTGTTTTTTACTTAAAATTAGGTATTGCAGACTCATAGGGGACCCACCTTTTATTTTGGTATATGCATGAAAAATGTATGAACATGAAACCTATATGATGAACTTGCTTTTCGAGGGGTGACATATGATCATAACTCTTGTATGATGAAACAAGAATCTTAATTCTTGCCCAAACTCTACAATGAAAATTTTCGGAGTGACGGTCATTTTGTCACCCATAAGTCTTGAGTTCAAGATGCTTTAAGAAGGGTTCGCCCTGATGCAAATAAATCTTAGCACATACAACCTAAGGACAGGTACTATTCATTATATGAACATAGGTAGGTTTTCTACCTAGTCTCAAAAGTTTATGAATTGCCAAGTGACCACCTCACGTGAAGGCAATATAGGAGTTTACAAGGAATGGTTAGGGCACCGTGTGATCGCCATTACCGAGTAAACACTCAGCTCATAGTTGGATGTTTCACAAATCTGAACCCCAACTGAAAGTCATAAGGCAAACTGTTATTCCCCATCTAACTTAGAAACTTATGTGTGCTTTCAAAAATAAATACAAGTGATGCATGAAACAATTCTAAAAATACATGGATGCAAAAGTTAAAACAAGATAAAAATGCCAAAACTTAAACACATCAAATACACAAAGCTTAATCCAATATTGTTAGAAACAGTACGTCCCTAGTAAAGTCGTCATTCTGTTGCCCATCAAAATCCGCGCGGTGTGGACTGGGCAATTTTTTTCTCTATTATGTTTGATTTGATCTTATTGGATTCGTTGGGAGTCGCCACCTAGTATTTAATTAAGGGTTACGAAGAAGTTTTAAAATTTTTGTCTTTTCATCGGATTTTAGAAAAACAACTTCCATACAGTTTGTACTTCTACACCGTGATCCAATCGAAATATTAAATTCTTCTTTATTCTTTACAGTTTTATCATAAAAAAAGAGGTTCATCAAACGAATACACACATACATTTTTTTATTTTCTTTTTTATATTTTTCTTTTGTTTCTTTATTTTTCTTTTTTTTACATCCACATTACAAATTATAAAAATTCAAAACTAAATAAAAATTACATTAAATACTTTAAAATTAACAAAACAGTCCCTAAAACTCGTGGCGACACGTCCTTCCACGCGCCCCCGCCACTAGCGACACATAGATTCACGTGCCACCGCCAATGAAGACCGAAAACTAGTGGATCGAGAATGTCTCCTTCTTCCCTGTCTTCCTCCACTGGCGGTGAGGGTCGCCATCATCTGCAACAAGGGAAACAACACACAACAACAGTTGATTTTAGTTAATTTTTTAGATCTGTTTTTCTTTGCTTTTCATCTTTATCTGCTTCACTTTCTCCTTTCTCTAATCTGTTCTTGGGTCTTCGTTTTCTTCTCCTCTACTTCAGGTGGCGGCAGAGTCGTAGGTGTCGCCATCGTGGTCCAAGCGTTGATGATTTTCGCCCCTCTTGCTAGATTTGTGGTGTCAGCTTGAGGGAGGAGCACGACGAGTCGGTTGAGAGAGGGGAGGGATGATGCTGCTACCGTTAAGGGTCGAATGGAGGAGAGAACTGGCGGTTGGGCTTGGAGGCGGGGCCACTGTGTTCGGCGGTGAAAGGAGAGGTCGGTGCTGAGGGTGAAAGGAAATGGGGAAACAATGGAGGTCGGTCTGAGGAGGGAAAATGAATGTGGACGATGGCCTTTTTTTATTGGCTGGGTCTGGTGGGGTGAGAGAAGAGAGATGCCCAAGGGGCTGCTATTTTGGGGGAGAAAAATTCAAGCAAGGGTGTGGTTGCAGGATAGGTTTAGGGTTTCTCTTACCCTTTTTTTGGTCAAAATTACCCCTTTTGTTGTAAAATTGTCCCCCCTTTTTTGTGCATGTTAAAGGCTGCTATTTATAGGCAAAATGTTACTTGGATCTTAAAATTGCTCCCTCAATTTTTATAAATTTTGATTTTTTCTTATTTTTTTGTATTTTTGAAAACAAACAATATTAATATTGGTTTAATGAGGAAAATCAATGATTTTAAAAATAACGCGCTAAAAGTTGAACGCGTTCCAAATATCTTTGAAAATTTAAATTCTTTTGAGATGATGCTGAAAATGCTAAAAACAAGGCAAATGTATTTAAAAATGTATTTTTTTTAATTTTCATTGTTTTTTCTCTTTTTTTAGATTTTTCTAAAAATTTATCAAAATATGGGTCAAAAATTAGGGAATAACCCAAATTTGGGTTATGACACACGTGTAGGAATACAATAAGAGAAAGAAGAAAATAAAAGAAGAAGAAACAAGAGAAAAGAAACAAAGTTATATACAAGAAAAGTGAAAAGTGAAAATAAAATAAATACTATAATTTGTATAAGAACTTACCTCTCTAGCAACGACGCCAAAAACTTGACACGACTAAAAGATTGATGTCTTCTCCCAAGTGTAGGAGTCTCAAAGTAATAAATAACCCGGCAAGACTGGGATCGAACTACAAGGAAGTTAATTATATAAATTATAGATAACAATAATACAATAACAACAACAACAACAACAATAGTAGTAGTAGTAATAATAATAATAGTAGTAGTAGTAGTAATAAAAGAAGAAGAAAAAGAAGAAGTAGTTGATGAGAACTTTGAGATGGAAGATTAACATAAGGATAAACAATGATAACAATAAATATCAAGGTTAGAGGATCCACTAATGGTATGTCAAACAAGTATAGTATAAACTCTTATTACTCAAGTGGAAACCATACACAGAGGAGGTTTCAATCAGATTATAAATTGTTAATATGATTACATTGGTTATCTTATTCGAATAATGCTAATACTTGTAAATATTGTCAAACATTCATGCTTATAACTTATGTTAACAACAAATCAAGTTCCTTTCATAGCTTAGGTGTCGATTATACCATACAATATGGGCTATGAAAGTGCCAAGCATTTGTTTTACCAAGTGTTATACAACATAAATTTAGATTAGTCATTTAACAAGCAAAGTATTAAAAAGTAAACAAGATAACAAATATAAAACATGTTAGTATCAAACATTAAACTCCATATTGAGTTTACACTATATTTATTCTTACACCATTAGTGTAAATTTTTCACCTTGACATAATAAACTTAACTAAACATAATGAAATGAAGAAAAATAAATAAATAAACAAAATAAGAACATAAATAAGATAAAACTTAACCAAGTAAAGGAAAGGAAATGAAAGGCATAAACAAGATATTAATAAAAGCAAAATATAAAACATTACAAAAAATACAAAGAGAGAAAGCAAGAACATGATCTTGATCTGGTTACCAAGATGTCTAAATGCATGGCAAATGCCTCATTTTATAGGCTAAAATTAGAAATTATTGATTTGATGATTGATGAGTGGGTGGCCAACTCTTGACTTGGTGAAAATCTTTATCTTCTCTTGTCTACCCAAAACGTCATTGATAACTTTAGAATTGGAACCACTTAAAAACATGAAAATTATAGAAAATTGTCTCAGCTTTTTTTAAAAAAAAATGGAGGTCATTTGGACTTCTAGAACTCTAGATATGGGTCAAACACTGAACAGTACACGAGCTATAAAATAGATTTAGATTTCTTTGTTGTTGCTATAATTTGGACTTAAAAATGACCTTTTAAAATCTTGGGCTCATGAAAGTTATAAGCTTATGTCTTACCTTTCCATCCATATAAAGTAGACCTAAATCCAAGATCTACAACTTCAAATATGATCCAATTACTGATTAGTACTTAAAAGTGCATTTTTATCATGGTTTTATATCATCATTTTGCACTTGAAGTATCAATAACTCCTTAACTAAAATATGTTTTATAATAATGTATCTAATAATATAAGATACCTATAATTTGTGGTAAATGTCTATTTTTAATGCAGGCCTATCACATAAATGAAAGAATTGATTGATGACTTGAAGAACTTAAATTGCAAGGATAAAGAGATGGTCAAACTTAGAGAAGAGATGTCGGTGCAATCCAAACCGGAACAGTGTTCGGTAATTGGGCCATATCTGGAGCTACAGATCTTAGATTTAGGTCCAATTTATATGGATGGAAAGGTAAGACATAGGCCTACAACTTTCATATGGAGCCCAAGATCTAAAAAGGCCATTATCAAGTCCAAATTGTAGCAACAACAAAGAAGCCCGAATCTGTCTTCCAGCCCGAGCACTGTTCGGTATTTTGGCCATATCTGGAGTTCTAGAAGTCCAAATGAGCTGAATATTTTACACAAGAAAGCTGAGACAATTGCCTACAACTTTCATGTTTACAACTGGCTCCAATTTTGACGTTATCAATGACGTTTTGGGCAGACAAGAGAAGATAAGGATTGTCACCAAGTCAAAAGTTGGCCACCCACTTATCAATTAGTCATCAAATCAATAGTTCCCAATTTTGGCCTATAAAAGGAGGCATTTCCCATGCATTTAGGCATCTTGGTTTCCAGATCAAGATCATGCTCTTCCTTTCTCTCTTTGTATTTTTTGTAATGTTTATGCTTTGCTTTCATTAATATCAAGTTTATGCCTTTCATTTCCTTTCCTTTACTTAGTTACCTTTATGTTCTTATTTTGTTTATCTATTTTGCTTTCTTTCATTATGTCTAGTTAAGTTAATTATGTCAAGGTGAAAAGGTTACACTAATGGTGTAAGAATAAGTATAGTGTAAACTTAATATGGACTTTAATGTTTGATACTAACATGTTTTATATTTGTTATCTTGTTCACTCTTTAATACTTTGCTTGTTAAATGACTAATCTTGATTTATGTTGTATAACACTCGGTACAACAAATGCTTGGCACTTTCATAGCCCATAATGTATGGTATAACCGACACCTGAGCTATGAAAGGAACTTGATTTGTTGTTAACATAAGTTATAATCATGAATGCTTGACGAGATTTACAAGTATTAGCATTAATTGAATAAGATGACTAATTTAATCATGTTAACAATATATAATCTGATTGGAACCTCCTTTGTGTGTGGTTTCCAATTCAATAATAAGAGTTTATACTATACTTGTTTGATATACCATTAGTGGAACCTCTAACCTTGACATTTGTTATTATTATTGTTTAATCCTTACTTTAATATTTCATCTCTAAGTTCTCATCATCATCATCTTCTTCTTCTTCTCTTTCTTTATTATTATTATTATTATTATTATTATTATTATTATTATTATTATTATTATTATTATTATTATTGGTACTATTATTATTATTATTATTATTATTACTATTATTGTTATTGTTATTGCTGTTGTATTATTGTTATTTATAATTTGTACAATTAACCTCTCTGTGGTTCGACCCCGGTCTTGCTGGGTTATTTATTACTTCGACACTCCTACACTTGGGAGAAGACATCAACCTTTTAGTCATGTCAAGTTTTTGGCGCCGTTGCTGGGGAGGTAAGTTCTTGTATAAATTATAGTATTTATTTTCTCTTTTCTCTTTTCTTGTATATAACTTTGTTTCTTTTCTTTTGTTTCTTTTTATTTTGTTTTCTTCCTCCTTCTTTTGCTTTCTTCTTTTTTTTTCTTTTTTTTTTTTACACGTGCATGAGAGTGTGGTCACGTACATCAAGTGGTAGACTTTGTAGGGTATCCTCATCATTTTCAGAAAATATGGCTGAAGAAGATAATCAATCACTTCATAATGAGAATAATGAGAATAACCGTGCTAGAACACTTAGAGACCACATGAATCCCACAAGAACAAGTGCACCATCATGCATAGTTTTTGCTCCCGATGCATCTCATTTTAATTTTAAACCAGGTATTATTCAACTTTTATCTTCTTTTCATGGTTTAGAATTGGAAAATCCATATTTGCATTTAAGAGAATTTGAGGAGGTCTGAAACACATATAATAATTTAAATTGTAACATGAACACCATCAGATTAAAGCTTTTTCCTTTTTCATTAAAAGATAAAGCTAAAACATGGCTACAAAATTTAAGACCAGGATCCATTCGTGCTTGGGATGAAATGCAACAACAGTTTTTAAAGAAGTTTTTCCCATCTCATAGAACAAACTCTTTGAAGAGACAAATCACCACTTTCATTCAAAAACCAGGAGAAACATTTTTCCAATGTTGGGATAGGTATCGAGACTTGCTTAGTACTTGCCCTCATCATGGTTTTGAAATATGGAGATTGGTTTTACATTTCTATGAAGGGTTAACACCTAAAGATAGGCAAATGGTTGAATTGATGTGCAATGGAACTTTTGAAGATAAAGACCCTGATGAAGCAATGGAGTACTTAGACTTGTTAGCTGAAAATGCTCAAAATTGGGACACCGCGGGTACATATGAGGCACCGAGTAAAACTCAACCTCATACATCTAGTGGAGGTGTGTACAACCTTAGGGAAGATCATGACCTTCAAGCCAAATTTGCATCTTTAGCTAGAAAAGTCGAGGCACTAGAATTGAAAAAGAGTGGTCAATTAAACTCTGTTGAAAACATTGTGTGTCAAATCTGTGAAACAAATGAACACTCAACCAATAACTGTCCAACCTTGCCTTCTTTTAAGAAATGTCTCCATGAACAAGCTCATGCTTTAAATAGTTTCCAAAGGCCCAACCATAACCCATACTCACAAACATACAATCCTGGTTGGAGAAATCACCTGAATTTCAGTTGGAAGAGTGACAATGCACAAACTTCACCACCACAGTTCCAAGCACACCATAATTTCCAAAATTATCATGGATATGCACCTCCTTATGCTCCATCTCCTACAAGAAAGTTTGAGGAAACTTTGTATGCATTCATTGAAAAGCAAGAGACAATCAACACTCAACTTGCTCAAAACATGACAGATTTTAAAGATACTCTTGCAAAATTAACATCTGCTCTCAGTTTCCAAGAGAAAGGTAAGTTTCCATCTCAACCACACCAAAATCCTAAGGGGCAATACAATGCAAATGCAAGTAGTTCCAGAAGCCAACACATGGATCAAGTCAAATCAGTCACTACTCTACGCAGTGGTAAGGTTATTGAAAAACCCTCTCTTGAACCTTATGAGAAAGATGATGAGTCAATTTCTAAGGGAAAGGAAGGGGTTGAATCTGAAAATTGCAAAGAAACGACTGATTCTCTGCCAGCACTTCTATTTTCTCATGCCATGACCAATCAGGATGAAATCAAGGATGAAAAAGGCATCGAAAAGGTTGATACGAATCTTTTATCAAAAGTGACAATAGATTCGACACCCGACATCACACCAATCGATTATTACTTTCCTGATGAATCTCTACTTTCTCTTAATTCAATGCCTTGGTTTGCTAAAAATATCAATTTTCTTGCTTTAGGATTTTTTCCAACTCATTGGAGTATTGAAGACAAAAGAAAATTTTTGAGCAACGAGCAAAATTTTTATTGGGATGACCCTTACTTATTCAATTATTGTCCTGATCAAATATTTCAAAAACGCATTCTCGACAATGAGGTAAGTAATTTCATTAAATTTTGTTACTCTAAGGCATGTGGGGATCATTTCTCATCAAAAAAGAGGATTGTAGAAATCTTACAAAGTGAATTTTACTAGCCCATCATATTCAAGGAGTCAGAAGCATTCCGCAAAAACTGTGAAAATTGTCAGGAGGTGGGATTTATTTCAGAACACAGAGAGTCTATAGATAATCTTCTATTGACTCTTAAGTCTCATCATAGTCGAGATAAGCATCATGTAATTCATGACTTATGAACTCATTTTCATAAAGAACATACTTGACTTAGTCTTGGGAATCTGACTAAAAAAGACCCTGTTTGCCAGTTTTTAAGAAAATTGGATGGGAAGCCTATCCGCGACACATTGAGGGTGTTTAAGCTGTTCTTGGACGTAAAACCAAGGGAAGATGTGAGCCACATTCACAACTGTGATTTGAATTTTTTTTGTTTGTAAAAACTTGTGTCTTTTGGTTTTATTATTGTGTTTTGTTATTTCTTATTTTTGTTTCAGTGTGTTTCAGGTTTTGTCAGTGTTCGTTATTTCAGGTGATATCTTCTATACTCTATCTTTCTACCTTAGAACATTGAGGACAATGTCTCGTTTTGGTTGGGGGGAGAGGGTAGTAGTTGATAAAAAAAAAATTGTTTTTCATTTCATAAAGCATGTGCATAATTGTTGTTACTAGGATGGCAGAGTAAAGGAGTTCTTTTGTTAAAGTGACTCTTGAGACGCATCTTAGTAACCATTCTTAACAAGGTCTATTATAAAACTTCCTGAAATATTCAGGCTTACAAACTCTCGTATTGTTACCACTTAATTCTGCTCATATACTTATTTAACATGTATTCTTAAACCTCAATTTACACACACATACTTTAACATATGATTGTGGGTTGCATATTGGATTATTACATTATTTATGTTCTTTTGTTAAAGGTAACAACTAAGGGAAAATAATTGTATATAATTAAAAAAAAAACATAAAAAAAAAGAAAACAAAGGAAAACAAAGGAAAAAAAAATGATGATAATAAAAATGTAGATAAGTTTGATTTCGTAGCCTCCCTAACCTAAGCAATTAAGCCCGAAGGGGTGTTTTACCACCTAATACCCTAAAGTCAACTGACTGGGAGCTATTGGCCCAACGCTTGTTACATAGGTTGAGGAGAAAAGCTTAAGTGAATCAAACATTGCACTATCTACATGTCAATATCTGCAACCCGAGTTACTAAGCTCGTAGGGGTGTCTTAACACCTAATGCCCTAAGACCAACTGGTCTGGGAGTCGTTAGCTGAAAGCTCGTTACATGGGTTAAAGATGCATGATGTTTTTAAATTATATGTATATAGATTTAAAAAAAAAAGAAGATTAAACAAAAAAAAAGACAAAAATAGTAATCCCAACCCAAGGAAGTTAACCTTAAACATTAGAACAAAAATTTTGTTTTCTTCCAAGAAAAGCCCTATAATTATATGTTGATACATTGAGCACAAAAAAAAAGGTTTATTAATATCTTGTTAAGAGGTATTGAGCAGATATATAAATTTAATGAGAGTTTGTTTATCTGGATAGATTAATGGAAGTTAAATGATGAATACCTTGCTTTGTGAAATTTGCAAATTGTTGTAACGCTTTGATTACTAGGGACTAGTAATAAGCTGGTTGAGGGGTGTGATTAGTACTTAAAAGTGCATTTTTATCATGGTTTTATATCATCATTTTGCATTTGAAGTATCAATAACTCCTTAACTAAAATATGTTTTATAATAATGTATCTAATAATATAAGATACCTATAATTTGTGGTAAATGTCTATTTTTAATACAGGCCTATCACATAAATGAAAGCATTGATTGATGACTTGAAGAACTTAAATTGCAAGGATAAAGAGATGGTCAAACTTAGAGAAGAGATGTCGGTGCAATCCAAACCGGAACACTATTCGGTAATTGGGTCATATCTGGAGCTACAGATCTCAGATTTAGGTCCAATTTATATGGATGGAAAGGTAAGACATAGGCCTACAACTTTCATATGGAGCCCAAGATCTAAAAAGGCCATTATCAAGTCCAAATTGTAGCAACAACAAAGAAGCCCGAATCTGTCTTCTAGCCCGAGCACTGTTCGGTATTTTGGCCATATCTGGAGTTCTAGAAGTCCAAATGAGCTGAATGTTTTACACAAGAAAGCTGAGACAATTGCCTACAACTTTCATGTTTACAACTGGCTCCAATTTTGACGTTATCAATGACGTTTTGGGCAGACAAGAGAAGATAAGGATTGTCACCAAGTCAAAAGTTGGCCACCCACTTATCAATTAGTCATCAAATCAATAGTTCCCAATTTTGGCCTATAAAAGGAGGCATTTGCCATGCATTTAGGCATCTTGGTTTCCAGATCAAGATCATGCTCTTCCTTTCTCTCTTTGTATTTTTTA
The DNA here is from genome assembly GCA_026413675.1 of Populus pruinosa. NCBI lineage: Eukaryota > Viridiplantae > Streptophyta > Magnoliopsida > Malpighiales > Salicaceae > Populus > Populus pruinosa. The sequence continues at coordinate 9,680,890 of CM048598.1, forward strand.
TAATGTTTATGCTTTGCTTTCATTAATATCAAGTTTATGCCTTTCATTTCCTTTCCTTTACTTAGTTACCTTTATGTTCTTATTTTGTTTATCTATTTTGCTTTCTTTCATTATGTCTAGTTAAGTTAATTATGTCAAGGTGAAAAGGTTACACTAATGGTGTAAGAATAAGTATAGTGTAAACTTAATATGGACTTTAATGTTTGATACTAACATGTTTTATATTTGTTATCTTGTTCACTCTTTAATACTTTGCTTGTTAAATGACTAATCTTGATTTATGTTGTATAACACTTGGTACAACAAATGCTTGGCACTTTCATAGCCCATAATGTATGGTATAACCGACACCTGAGCTATGAAAGGAACTTGATTTGTTGTTAACATAAGTTATAATCATGAATGCTTGACGAGATTTACAAGTATTAGCATTAATTGAATAAGATGACTAATTTAATCATGTTAACAATATATAATCTGATTGGAACCTCCTTTGTGTGTGGTTTCCAATTCAATAATAAGAGTTTATACTATACTTGTTTGATATACCATTAGTGGAACCTCTAACCTTGACATTTGTTATTATTATTGTTTAATCCTTACATTAATATTTCATCTCTAAGTTCTCATCATCATCATCTTCTTCTTCTTCTCTTTCTTTATTATTATTATTATTATTATTATTATTATTATTATTATTATTATTATTATTATTATTATTATTATTATTATTATTACTATTATTGTTATTGTTATTGTTGTTGTATTATTGTTATTTATAATTTGTACAATTAACCTCTCTGTGGTTCGACCCCGGTCTTGCCGGGTTATTTATTACTTCGACACTCCTGCACTTGGGAGAAGACATCAACCTTTTAGTCGTGTCAATAACCAAACAGTGTTCCAGTTTGAACTACACCACCATCTATTTTCTAAGTTTGGTCATCTCTTTGTTCTTTCAATTTGGGTTTTTAAAGTCATCAATCAATTCTTTTATTTATGTGATACGCCTACTGCTTGACCACTTTTTATGATCGGCTTGTTTCAACTCGCAAGTGCACGAGTGTGCGATGTAGCAATTAACTCGGTAAGATCGAGGTCATATCCACATAGAGCTAGATCTGGAAATTAAGCTAGGTAACAAAAAAAACTCAAAAGAAATTAAATTAACAATAACTTGGTTGAAAATAATTGATGGATTTGTTTTTCAAAGATAAAAAAATGTAAATAGATTTTAAATGACAAGAAAAAGTAAGTCTTGGTCCAAATCAATTTTAATGGTGATGTATTGGTGATTTCTTCAACATATATAAGATAACTCAACCTAATATCAACGATGGTGATATTAGATCGGAAGATATTACAATGAAGTTTAGAAAGATGAAGATTGATTATTGCTTAAGAATGAACAAGTACTTTCATATTAAGTAAGACATTGAATCAAGCAATCTCTATACCAAAACTAAAGTTTGTGCATAAAAATTCAAGATTATAACATTACCTAAATGGTTTCTAAAATTTCTTTGCAATAATAAATCATTCTTGAAGAAAATGAGAAGATAAACATTAAGATTCATTCATATCCTAAAGAACTCACCTCAATCACCATTATCCTTGATTTAGATCCAAGAAAGAGTTTAGCCAACTATGATTATATATAAGAACACTTCAATAAACATGAAATAACTTGAATCAAATTGAAATAATAAGTTTTACAAACTAAAGAACCGAAATCTATAAAGAAGAACACAATATAATTTCAGAAAACATTCGGATACAAATCTGGCTCTAACTTTGGACAGAAATTTGACCCTCATAGAAGCCTCCCCACGAGATCTCTATTAGAGACATATTTATAGGAAATTCTGTCACCTTTCCAGATCATTAAATAATAGCACATTTGGACACCTGAGTCAAAAGTTATAGGCAAAACACCGAAAGGTGTTCTGAAAAATTAAATCAGGACATCTTTGCAACCACTTTGGTGCACATTTTTCTTCCTCATTTATGAGCTATCTCTTTCTTCTTTCTGACCCAAAATAATATAAAAATGTCCCCTCCAACTTTCCATCCATGTGCTTGCCTTCTTAGATCAATGGATTACCCAAAATAAATCAATTGTTGTTGTGTGGACATGTAAGATCATGGATTGTTTTTGGGCTGATTTGAAGGTTGATTTGGGGCTGCATTTAAGCATCAAATAAGTATATAAATATACCTATTATTTAGGCTAAGATTGACATTGAAACCTTGAGTGTTTAATGGTTGAAGTTTGCACACAATATAAGGCAAGTTTGGGTTTGAAATAGATCATATGATATTCTTTTCTAGAATTGGAATAGAATTGATTTTTTGGGACAAATTTGGAGCACTTATTTGAACCAAGATTTGCTTCAATCTTCAACTAAATGTCTCTTCAATTCTTTGTTCTTAATTTCGATGTTGAATTTCCTGAATTAATTCATTTAAGCTCCAAAAACCTATCGAAACATTAAAACAAACTTCATTACTAAAAAACACATCAATTATTATAAAAAAACCAAATAAAAACAATAAATACATATGTAAAATAAGAGACTTAATGACACTTTTGATGCATAATCACCTACATTTAAAATAAATATTTACCATAAATTAAAGGTATCTTATATTATTAGATATGTTATTATAAAACATGTTTTAGTTAAGGAGTTATTGATATTTTAAGTGCAAAATGATGATATAAAACCTTAATAAAAATGCATTTTTAAGTACTAATCATTTTTAAGGAGTTATTGATATTTTAAGTGCAAAATGATGATATTAGATGCTTGAATGTTGGAGATATTGGTGATTATCGTTTAGAATGAAATATCATTATTGAAAGTTGGTTATGGACTTTATAGAGAATCCTAAATTGCATCCAAAATTTATGGCCTTGCAATATCCTTTTTTCTTTTTTTTTTCATTTGGTAAATATGGTTATTGGACTAACATCAATTTTGCCAGCGATGATGATCAAATTTCTAGAAGGCATTAAAATGTGTCAATGAGAGTTTTTTATGCTTATCTTATTTATGAAAAGGAATATAGTGAATACACTATTACAAAAGATGATTGTCTTTACCAATAGTTTTTAGTTGACACATTTTCCAATGTTGAGAAAAACAGGCTTGATTACATTAGAATGAACCAAAATGATTTCCGAATTGAGCTCTATTAAGGCATTAATGAAATTGTTCTTAAAGGGGATGCTTAAGGGTCAATAACTAGAAAAATTATTCTCCCTTTCTTCTTTAAATGATAGCTCACGATACATGATAAACAATTACCAAGATGTAATGGCTATTTGCAGGGCATATGAAAATTTGGATCTTTTCATAACATTCACATGTAATACAAATTGACCTGAAATCAAAAGAGAGTTTAAGAAAGGCAGAGTTTATAAAAATGAATACAAGCCTGATATAATTATACATTTTTTTAAAGCAAAGGTTCTAGATATGTTGAAATTCATCAAATCTAGTGTCTTTTTTGGCAAGTCAATTGTTATTAATAGGATCTTAACCATTTCTTTTTCTTTCTCATCATCTGTTCTTTTATTCATTTTTATTTAGTTGTATTTTGCACCTCGATAGATAGATGTATGTGCAATTGAGTTTAAAAAAAGGTCTTCCATATACATATATTTTGTTTTGGCTTGCCTCTAAATTCAAATGTTGAATTGCCAATGATGTTGACTTGATTGTTTTAATTGAAATGCCAGATATTAATATTGATCCTTTATGTTATGAAATTTCTCTACATTCATGATACATGTTCTACGTGATGTTGTGAAGTCGAATGCATAATGCATGCTAGAGGGTAGATACGCAAAGTCATTTCCAAAAAAGTTTAAAGACTCAACTATTTTTGGTGAGAATAGGTTTGTTTATTACAAGCGATGTGAATGTCATGATAATTTTGTTCTCAATGATGGAATTATGTTTTGCAATGACTATAGTGTTTTGTATAATAAAAAGCTTTTGATGCGTTACAATGCAAATACATATATTGAGATATGCTGCCAATCAATCTCATTAAATATTTGTTTAAATATGTCAACAAAAGTCCTGATAGATGTTGTATGGTGCTCTAAAATGAAATGAATGATGAAACACAGGTGTATCTTAATTGTTGTTTTATCTTCCTTTATGAGGCTTTTTAACATCTTTTCAAATTTTATATCCATTCAAGAAACCCTTTAGTTGAAAGACTTCATGTTCATTTACCTTTTCAACAAAATATTGTGTTTCAAAGTCTCTACATTCTATTTTTAGAAGGCTAAGTATTAACATAACAATGCTTACTAAATGGTTCGAGTTAAACAAAAAACATTTTGATGCATAAGAAATTTGCTATTCAAAAATTCCAAGTAAGTATGTATGGGATGCAAACAAAAAAAAGAATGAGTTATGAGATCAAAGGGGTCTAACCTTGGATGTATAACATATTTGCATCTTGCTGTCAGGGATCTTTATTTCTTAAGATTGCTTTTAAACCATATTAAAGGGTGAACATGGTTTGCTGATTTAAGAAAAGTTGATGAGATTGTTTATCTAACATTTCAACTTGCTTGCAAAGTATATGGGCTTTAAGTAATGATAAAGAATGGTCTAAGACTTTTTATAAAGTCGTCGCAACTATGATATCTCTTTAACTTAAACAACTTTTTGTTAGTGTTATTTTTTTTTGTGAGGTTGTTGATCCTTTAGTTTTATTTAATCAATTTTGGCATTCAATGCACGATGACATCCTTTATAGGTTGAGGTCATCTTTTAAAATGCCAAATCTAATTTTATTTGATGATCAACTTAGAAAACTATGTGCTATATGAGCTTGAACAGATTTTCAATGCTGCTGCAATTATACTTTAAGATCATATATTGCCAATGCCTATGACCAATTCTTAACTGAGATTAGGAACAAGCTTCTAAAAAAAGAACTTAATTATGATCTATTTAACCTTAAGAGTCAACATTCATTGAATTTTCCCTTTCTTAATGATGGACAAAAAATTATATATGATTTAGTTGTTGAAGTCATCCTTCAAAAGAAACAAACTTTAATCTTTGTCTATGGCATGAAGGAATCGACAAAACTTTTCTATAGCATACTACATCATCAATTGCATTAGATTTGAGGGGTTATTTGTCTTTGTTATGGCCTTATTTGGTATTATGTCTTCTTTTACTACGAGGTGGTCATACAATCAATTTAAGATTCAAAATCCCGCTTACTATTGATGAATCATCAACAAATTATCTTATTGTCTGTGATGAAGCATTAATAAATAATAAATGTTGTTTTGAAGCTCTTGACCATTCAATATGTGATATCCTCTCAGGGTGTGACAATTGCTATAGAGATCTTTCATTTGGTGGGAAAACAATTTTGTTTGGAGATGATTTTTTTTAAAAAATAATAACAGTAAGAAATCATTTTTTCATGGTTATAAGTTTCATGGATAGTTCATTCTGTTCATGCCAATTAAATTATAAAAAAATGAGACAACTATTTAACATCTCTTCAAAATGGATACTTCATATAAGTTTAGTTATGAAAACCATATACCCTCGATTTCTAACTTTTTTGTTATAATTATTTTTTATCAGTTTAGAATCACTTAAATGTACTTTTAAATTTTATTTTTTGTTTTTCAACTTAAGCACATTATCTCTACCTTCCCTTCCTTTTTACAACTTTTTTTTCTTCTTTTTAATTTGACCATTAATACTGCTGGTTGCTTTTTCATTCATAGAAGATCTCTATTAGTAGGATCACATAATCATTTTGTATATGCAATGACTCTAAAGGTTGTTTTCCTATTAGTTTTGCATATTCCTATGGACTACTCCAATAACATTTAACTTTTTTACAAAGCATTATTGATTAGTACTTAAAAGTGCATTTTTATCATGGTTTTATATCATCATTTTGCACTTGAAGTATCAATAACTCCTTAACTAAAATATGTTTTATAATAATGTATCTAATAATATAAGATGCCTATAATTTGTGGTAAATGTCTATTTTTAATGCAGGCCTATCTCATAAATGAAAGGATTGATTGATGACTTGAAGAACTTAAATTGCAAGGATAAAGAGATGGTCAAACTTAGAGAAGAGATGTCGGTGCAATCCAAACCGGAACACTGTTCGGTAATTGGGCCATATCTGGAGCTACAGATCTCAGATTTAGGTCCAATTTATATGGATGGAAAGGTAAGACATAGGCCTACAACTTTCATATGGAGCCCAAGATCTAAAAAGGCCATTATCAAGTCCAAATTGTAGCAACAACAAAGAAGCCCGAATCTGTCTTCCAGCCCGAGCACTGTTCGGTATTTTGGCCATATCTGGAGTTCTAGAAGTCCAAATGAGCTGAATGTTTTACACAAGAAAGCTGAGACAATTGCCTACAACTTTCATGTTTACAACTGGCTCCAATTTTGACGTTATCAATGACGTTTGGGCAGACAAGAGAAGATAAGGATTGTCACCAAGTCAAAAGTTGGCCACCCACTTATCAATTAGTCATCAAATCAATAGTTCCCAATTTTGGCCTATAAAAGGAGGCATTTGCCATGTATTTAGGCATCTTGGTTTCCAGATCAAGATCATGCTCTTCCTTTCTCTCTTTGTATTTTTTATGCTTTGTTTTCATTAATATTAAGTTTATGCCTTTCATTTCCTTTCCTTTACTTAGTTAGCTTTTATGTTCTTATTTTGTTTTTCTATTTTGCTTTCTTTCATTATGTCTAGCTAAGTTAATTATGTCAAGGTGAAAAGGTTACACTAATGGTGTAAGAATAAGTATAGTGTAAACTTAATATGGACTTTAATGTTTGATACTAACATGTTTTATATTTGCTATCTTGTTCACTCTTTAATACTTTGCTTGTTAAATGACTAATCTTGATTTATGTTGTATAACACTTGGTACAACAAATGCTTGGCACTTTCATAGCTCATAATGTATGGTATAACCGACACCTGAGCTATGAAAGGAACTTGGGAACTATTGATTTGATAGGCCAAAATTGGGAACTATTGATTTGATGACTAATTGATAAGTGGGTGGCCAACTTTTGACTTGGTGACAATCCTTATCTTCTCTTGTCTGCCCAAAACGTCATTGATAACGTCAAAATTGGAGCCAGTTGTAAACATGAAAGTTGTAGGCAATTGTCTCATCTTTCTTGTGTAAACAATTCAGCTCATTTGGACTTCTAGAACTCCAGATATAGCTAAAATACCGAACAGTGCTCGGGCTGGAAGACAGATTCGGGCTTCTTTGTTGTTGCTACAATTTGGACTTGATAATGGCCTTTTTAGATCTTGGGCTCCATATGAAAGTTGTAGGCCTATGTCTTACCTTTCCATCCATATAAATTGGACCTAAATCTGAGATCTGTAGCTCCAGATATGACCCAATTACCGAACAGTATTCCGGTTTGGATTGCACCGACATCTCTTCTCTAAGTTTGACCATCTCTTTATCCTTGCAATTTAAGTTCTTCAAGTCATCAATCAATCCTTTCATTTATGTGATAGGCCTGAATTTAAAATGAACATTTACCATAAATTAAAGGTATCTTATATTATTAGATATATTATTATAAAACATGCTTTAGTTAAGGAGTTATTGATACTTCAAGTGCAAAATGATGATATAAAACCATGATAAAAATGCACTTTTAAGTACTAATCAATAATGCCTTGTAAAAAAGTTAAATGTTATTGATACACTTACCAAACAATGATGATATAAAACCATGATAAAAATGCACTTCCTAAATCTGAGATATATAATAGCTCTAGATATGACCCAATTACCGAACAATGTTCCGATTTGGATTGCACCGACATCTCTTTGCCTTTGCAATTTAAGTTCTTAAAGTCATCAATCAATATTTTCATTTATGTCATAGGCCTGCATTTAAAATGAACATTTACCATAAATTAAAGGTATCTTATATTATTAGATATATTATTATAAAACATGCTTTAGTTAAGGAGTTATTGATACTTCAAGTACAAAATGATGATATAAAACCATGACAAAAATACACTTTTAAGTACTAATCACACCCCTCAACCAGCTTATTACTAGTCCCTAGTAATCAAAGCGTTAAAACAATTTGCAAGTCTCACAAAGCAAGGTATTCATCATTTAACTTCCATTAATCTATCAAGATAAACAAACTCTCATTAAATTTATATATCTGCTTAATACCACTTAACAAGATATTAATAAACCTTTCTTTTATGCTCAATGTATCAACACATAATTATGGGGCTTTTCTTTGAAGAAAACAAAATTTTTGTTCTAATGTTTAAGGTTAACTTCCTTGGGTTGAGATTACTATTTTTGCCTTTTTTTTTGTTTTTTCTTTTTTTTTTAAATCTATATACATATAATTTAAAAACATCATGCATCTTTAACCCATGTAACGAGCTTTCAGCTAATGACTCCCAGACCAGTTGGTCTTAGGGCATTAGGTGTTAAGACACCCCTACGAGCTTAGTAACTCGGGTCGCAGATACTTATATGTAGATAGTGCAATGTTTGATTCCCTTAAGCTTTTCTCCTCAACCCATGTAACAAGCGTTGGGCCAATAGCTCCCAAGTCAGTTGACTTTAGGATATTAGGTGTTAAAACACCCCTTCGGGCTTAATTGCTTAGGTTAGGGAGGCTACGAAACCAAACTTATCTACATTTTTATTATCATCATTTTTTTTTCTTTTTTTTCTTTTTTTTCATGTTTTTCTTTTTTTTTAATTATATACAATCCCTTTCCCTTAGTTGTTACCTTTAACAAAAGAACATAAATAATGTAATAATCCAATATGCAACCCACAATCATATGTTAAAGTGTGTGTGTGTAAATTAAGGTTTAAGAATACATGTTAAATAAGTATATGAGCAGAATTAAGTGGTAACAATACGAGAGTTTGTAAACCTGAATATTTCAGGAAGTATTATAATAGACCTTGTTAAGAATGGTTACTAAGATGCGTCTCAAGAGTCACTTTAACAAAAGAACTCCTTTACTCTGTCATCCTAGTAACAACAATTATGCACATGTTTTATGAAATGAAAAACAATTTTTTTTTTATCAACTACTACCCTCTCCCCTCAACCAAAACGAGACATTGTCCTCAATGTTCTAAGGTAGAAAGATAGAGTATAGAAGATATCACCTGAAATAACGAACACTGACAAAACCTAAAACACACTGAAACAAAAATAAGAAATAACAAAACACAATAATAAAACCAAAATACACAAAAATTCACAAATGAAGGCTCAAATCCAATCTAAGCTTTTTACGGCTTCCCGTAGATGACCAATTTATACGACTCATGGAAGGATCAATCACAGGAATGAAAGATTGTAGTTGGTCAATCAATTGTTCAGCAATAGTAGCAGAGATTATGATTTGTCGTGCAGAAGATGTTAAAAATTCCTGTTCCACAGCATGATCAAGAAAAGACAACAACTTATCATAATAACCATTAACATTTAACAAACCTATGGGTTTATGGTGAATGTGCAATTGAGCCCAAAAGGAAATATGAAAGATCTCTTCCAATGTGCCTAGACGACCTGGTAAAGCAATGAAAGCATCAACATGGTTAAACATTGCATTCATTCGAGCCGACATTGTGGAGACCTGAAGTTCCTCTCCAATTATTTTTCCAATGATGTCCCCTTGTGCCAAAGCTTCAGGGACGACCCCCAAAACTTGACTACCTCCTAAAAATGCAGCTATTGACACACCTCCCATTAACCCAAGACTGCCTCCCCCATACACTAAATGAATCTTTCTCTCAGCTAGCACCTGACCAAGATGGTTTGCTGATTCTAAAAACTCCTTTTCTTTCCCAGGACTAGATCCATCAAAAACACAAATATTTCTTATTTGATGACTTGAGGAACTTGCCATTTCTACACACTTCTATATTTGTTGAATGTATGGGTTGAGTAGAAATGAAAGGAAGGAAAAGAGGGTTTTATAGATGAGAAATTAGAAAGGCAATCATAACATCTATATGTAGGTCAGCTGGAGTCCCACACTCTCTCTCTCTCTTTTTATTTATTTATTTATTTACTTTTGAAAAAAACATGTGTATGTACAGGTAGTTGTGATTGTAGCTCACATCTTCCCTTGGTTTTACGTCCAAGAACGGCTTAAACGCCCTCTATGGGTCGGGGATAGGCTTCCCATCCAGTTTTCTTAAAAACTGGCAAACAGGGTCTTTTTTAGTCAGATTCTCAAGACTAAGTCGATCATGTTCTTTATGAAATAGTGGCCATAAATCATGAATTGCACGATGCACATCTCCACTAGGATGCGTCTCAAGAGTTAATAGAAGATTATCTAAAGACTCCTTACTCAGGCCATCCTTAATGAATTGTATTTTATCTTCACGGTTTATAGATACCATTCCTAAAGAATGACATTGTGTATTACAAGTCCATCTAGCACATCGATGACAGACTTCTAGTCGTTTTGCACGACGCTTCTTTGCAAAAGTGCTTTTACCTGTTCCAGGCATGTGTGAAATAAAGAACTTAGAGGACTCACCTGATAATCAGACCTTTGCTTCAATCAACCAGCGAATATCTTCAGGAATTCCATGATTCATTAATAATCTCAATCTTGCACATCTAGCACGGTAAATTTTTGTAATCGCATTCTGAGGCAGAGCGGAAAAATACTTTTTCAATTTTTCAAGATTAGTGTCCATTTTCAAATGAGAATTGGAAAAGAGCTTCAAAGAATTGCACAAATATATACACCGATATCAGTTATTGTGGGAAACTGAAAGAACCGACTTAAGTCACGGAGTACCGTTATCCGCTATTTGACCGGGGTGAGATAAACTAGCAAAAATCACTAAAAAAAAACACAAAAACAATGTGAGAAAAAAAATAATCAACCTTTATCTACAAGATCATTCCAACTAGTTGATTCATTTTTACTAGGAAAATTATCAAAGTAAGCTTTCAAACGATGTCCATTTTCCTTAAAATCATTGTCATTCATTGAATTCTCAATATCACAGGCCCCATAAGGATTGCTCCATCTTGGTCTTAGCTCTCTAGGGAATGCACAGAGTTGAGAATTATAAAACAAAACTTTGCAGAATGCATGTGTTTCCTTGAACATGGTGGGCCAATAAAATCCACTTTGTAAGATTTTTGCAGTTGTCTTTTTTGACGAGAAATAACTTCCACATGCTTTAGAATGACAAAGTTTAATGACACTACTTACCTCATTGTCGGGAATGAATCTTTGAAATATTTGATTAGGACAATATTTGAATAAGTTAGGGTCATCACAATAAAAGCTCTTCACTTCGTTCAATAACTTTTCTTTGTCTTGAGTACTCCAATCAACTGGCAAATCTCCTAAAGCAAGAAAATTGATATTTTTATCATACCAAGGCATTGGACTAAGAGAAAGTAAGGATTCGTTAGGAAAGTAATCATCGATTGGTGTGATGTCAGATGTCGAATCTGTTGTCACTGTTGACAAAAGATTCGCATCAACATTTTCGGTGCTTGTTTCATCCATGATTTCTTCCTTAGAATAAATTATTTGCAAATCTTTAGTTTCATCCAATTCATTTTTACTTAAAGTAGATTCAAGTTGATCATAAACTAATTCATCAATATGATCTACTTCTTGTAAATCATTATCATCTCCAGGTTGCTTGCAAATGTTGAAAATATTCATCTCCAATGTCATGTTTCCAAATGATAGCTTCATCAGTCCATTCCTACAATTAATCAATGCGTTAGAGGTTGCAAGAAAGGGACGTCCTAAAATAACAGGAAATGAATTACATGCTTCAATAGGTTATGTGTCCAAGACAATAAAATCCACAGGATAAATGAATTTATCGACTTGTACTAACACATCCTCAATTATTCCTCTAGGCACTTTTACAGATCTATCGGCAAGTAAAAGAGATATAGAAGTTGGTTTTAACTCACCTAGATTGAGACTTTGAAAAATTGAATATGGAAGTAAATTCACACTAGCTCCAAGATCAAGTAAGGCTCTTTCAATTTTATGCTCTCCAATAAAGCAAGAAATTGTAGGATAACCAGGGTCTTTATATTTCAAAGCATTATTGTTTTGAAGAATAGCACTTACTTGTTCGGCTAGAAAAGCTTTCTTTTTCACATTTAGTTTCCTCTTCACAGTGCATAGATCTTTCAAAAATTTAGCATAGGAAGGAACCTGTTTAATAGCATCCAGCAAAGGTATATTGATTCTTACCTGTTTGAAAATTTCAAAAATTTCTGAGTTGTGATTGACTTTCCTTTGTTTGGTCATGGCTTGAGGAAATGGAAGTGCTGGCGGTGAATCAGTCGTTTCTTTGCAATTTTCAGATTCAACCCCTTCCTTACCCTCAGAGATTGACTCATCATCTTTCTCATAAGGTTCAAGAGAGGGTTTTTCAATAACCTTACCGCTGCGCAGAGTAGTGACTGATTTGACTTGATCCATGTGTTGGCTTCCGGAACTACTTGCATTTGCATTGTATTGCCCTTTGGGATTTTGTTGTGTTTGAGATGGAAACTTACCTTTCTCTTGGAAACTAAGAGCAGATGTTAATTTAGCAAGAGTATCTTTTAAATCTGTCATATTTTGAACAAGTTGAGTATTAATTATCTCTTGCTTTTCAATGAATGCATGCAATGTTTCCTCAAGATTTCTTCTAGGAGGTGGAGCATAAGGAGGTGCATATCCATGAGAATTTTGGAAATTATGGTGTGCTTGAAACGGTGGTTGTGAAGTTTGTGCATTGTTGTTCTCACTCTTCCAACTAAAATTTGGGTAATTTCTCCAACCAGGGTTGTATGTTTAGGAGTATGGGTTGTGGTTGGGCCTTTGGAAACTGTTTAAAGCATGGGCTTGTTCATGGAGACATTCTTTAAAAGAAGGCAAGGTTGGACACTCATTGGTTGAGTGTTCATTTGTTTCACAGATTGGACACACAATGTTTTCAACAGATTTTAATTGACCACTCTTTTTCAATTCTAGTGCCTCGACTTTTCTAGCTAAAGATGCAAATTTGGCTTGGAGGTCATGATCTTCCCTAAGGTTGTACATACCTCCACTAGATGTATGAGGTTGAGTTTTACTCGGTGCCTCATATGTACACGCAGTGTCCCAATTTTGAGCATTTTCAGCTAACAAGTCTAAGTACTCCATTGCTTCATCAGGGTCTTTATCTTCAAAAGTTCCATTGCACATCAATTCAACCATTTGCCTATCTTTAGGTGTTAACCCTTCATAGAAATGTGAAACCAATCTCCATGTTTCAAAACCATGATGAGGGCAAGTACTAAGCAAGTCTCGATACCTATCCCAACATTTGTAAAATGTTTCTCCTGGTTTTTGAGTGAAAGTGGTGATTTGTCTCTTGAAAGAGTTTGTTCTATGAGATGGGAAAAACTTCTTTAAAAATTGTTGTTGCATTTCATCCCAAGCACGAATGGATCCTGGTCTTAAATTTTGTAGCCATGTTTTAGCTTTATCTTTTAATGAAAAAAAAAAAAGCTTTAATCTGATGGTGTTCATGCTACAATTTAAGTTATTATATGTGTTGCACACCTCCTCAAATTTCCTTAAATGCAAGTATGGATTTTCCAATTCTAAACCATGAAAAGAAGGTAAAAGTTGAATAATACCTGGTTTAAAATTAAAATGAGATGCATCAGGAGGAAAAACTATGCATGATGGTGCACTTGTTCTTGTGGGATTCATGTGGTCTCTAAGTGTTCTAGCACGGTTATTCTCATTATTCTCATTATGAAGTGATTGATTATCTTCTTCGGCCATATTTTCTGAAAATGATGAGGATACCCTACAAAGACTACCACTTGATGTACGTGACCACACTCTCATGCACGTGTAAAAATAAAAAAAAAAAGAAGAAGAAAGCAAAAGAAGGAGGAAGAAAACAAAATAAAAAGAAACAAAAGAAAAGAAACAAAGTTATATACAAGAAAAGAGAAAAGAGAAAATAAATACTATAATTTATACAAGAACTTACCTCCCCGGCAACGGCGCCAAAAACTTGACACGACGAAAAGATTGATGTCTTCTCCCAAGTGCAGGAGTGTCGAAGTAATAAATAACCCGGCAAGACCGGGGTCGAACCACAGGGAGGTTAATTGTACAAATTATAGACAACAATTATAAGCAACAATAATAGCAATAATAATAACAACAACAACAACAACAACAACTATAATAATAATAATAATAATAATAATAATAATAATAATAATAATAATAATAATAATAATAATAATAATAATAATAATAGTAGTAGTAGTACTAATAATAATAATAATAATAATAATAATAATAATAATAGTACTAATAATAATAATAATAATAATAATAATAATAAAGAAAGAGAAGAAGAAGAAGATGATGATGATGAGAACTTAGAGATGAAATATTAATGTAAGGATTAAACAATAATAATAACAAATGTCAAGGTTAGAGGTTCCACTAATGGTATATCAAACAAGTATAGTATAAACTCTTATTATTGAATTGGAAACCACACACAAAGGAGGTTCCAATCAGATTATATATTATTAACATGATTACATTAGTCATCTTATTCAATTAATGCTAATACTTGTAAATCTCGTCAAGCATTCATGATTATAACTTATGTTAACAACAAATCAAGTTCCTTTCATAGCTCAGGTGTCGGTTATACCATACATTATGGGCTATGAAAGTGCCAAGCATTTGTTGTACCAAGTGTTATACAACATAAATCAAGATTAGTCATTTAACAAGCAAAGTATTAAAGAGTGAACAAGATAACAAATATAAAACATGTTAGTATCAAACATTAAAGTCCATATTAAGTTTACATTATACTTATTCTCACACCATTAGTGTAACCTTTTCACCTTGACATAATTAACTTAGCTAGACATAATGAAAGAAAGGAAAATAGATAAACAAAATAAGAACATAAAAGTTAACTAAGTAAAAGAAAGGAAATGAAAGGCATAAACTTAATATTAATGAAAGCAAAGCATAAACATTACAAAAAATACAAAGAGAGAAAGGAAGAGCATGATCTTGATCTGGAAACCAAGATGCCTAAATGCATGGCAAATGCCTCCTTTTATAGGCCAAAATTGGGAATTATTGATTTGATGACTAATTGATAAGTGGGTGGCCAACTTTTGACTTGGTGACAATCCTTATCTTCTCTTGTCTGCCCAAAACGTCATTGATAACATCAAAATTGGAGCCAGTTGTAACATGAAAGTTGTAGGCAATTGTCTCAGCTTTCTTGTGTAAACAATTCAGCTCATTTGGACTTCTAGAACTCCAGATATGGCTAAAATACCGAACAGTGCTCGGGCTGGAAGACAGATTCGGGCTTCTTTGTTGTTGCTACAATTTGGACTTGATAATGGCCTTTTTAGATCTTGGGCTCCATATGAAAGTTGTAGGTCTATGTCTTACCTTTCCATCCATATAAATTGGACCTAAATCTGAGATCTGTAGCTCCAGATATGACCTCATTACCGAACAGTATTCCGGTTTGGATTGCACCGACATCTCTTCTCTAAGTTTGACCATCTCTTTATCCTTGCAATTTAAGTTCTTTATCCTTCCAGATAATAATAAAAATATAGATAAGTTTGGTTTCGTAGCCTCCCTAACCTAAGCAATTAAGCCCGAAGGGGTGTTTTAACACCTAACACCCTAAAGTCAACTGACTTGGGAGCTATTGGCCCAACGCTTGTTACATGGGTTGAGGAGAAAAGCTTAAGGGAATCAAACATTGCACTATCTACATATCAGTATCTGCGACCCGAGTTACTAAGCTCGTAGGGGTGTCTTAACACCTAATGCCCTAAGACCAACTAGTCTGGGAGTCATTAGCTGAAAGCTCGTTACATGGGTTAAAGATGCATGATGTTTTTAAATTATATGTATATAGATTAAAAAAAAAAAAAAAAAACGAAAAAAAAACGAAAAAAAAAGAAGACAAAAATAGTAATCTCAACCCAAGGAAGTTAACCTTAAACATTAGAACAAAAATTTTGTTTTCTTCCAAGAAAAGCCCCATAATTATGTGTTGATACATTGAGCACAAAAAAAAGGTTTATTAATATCTTGTTAAGAGGTATTGAGCAGATATATAAATTTAATGAGAGTTTGTTTATCTGGATAGATTAATGGAAGTTAAATGATGAATACCTTGCTTTGTGAAATTTGCAAATTGTTGTAACGCTTTGATTACTAGGGACTAGTAATAAGCTGGTTGAGGGGTGTGATTAGTACTTAAAAGTGCATTTTTATCATGGTTTTATATCATCATTTTGCACTTGAAGTATCAATAACTCCTTAACTAAAATATGTTTTATAATAATGTATCTAATAATATAAGATACCTATAATTTGCGGTAAATGTCTATTTTTAATGCAGGCCTATCTCATAAATGAAAGGATTGATTGATGACTTGAAGAACTTAAATTGCAAGGATAAAGAGATGGTCAAACTTAGAGAAGAGATGTCGGTGCAATCCAAACCGGAATACTGTTCGGTAATTGGGTCATATCTGGAGCTACAGATCTCAGATTTAGGTCCAATTTATATGGATGGAAAGGTAAGACATAGGCCTACAACTTTCATATGGAGCCCAAGATCTAAAAAGGCCATTATCAAGTCCAAATTGTAGCAACAACAAAGAAGCCCGAATCTGTCTTCCAGCCCGAGCACTGTTTGGTATTTTGGCCATATCTGGAGTTCTAGAAGTCCAAATGAGCTGAATGTTTTACACAAGAAAGCTGAGACAATTGCCTACAACTTTCATGTTTACAACTGGCTCCAATTTTGACGTTATCAATGACGTTTTGGGTAGACAAGAGAAGATAAGGATTGTCACCAAGTCAAAAGTTGGCCACCCACTTATCAATTAGTCATCAAATCAATAGTTCCCAATTTTGGCCTATAAAAGGAGGCATTTGCCATGTATTTAGGCATCTTGGTTTCCAGATCAAGATCATGCTCTTCCTTTCTCTCTTTGTATTTTTTATGCTTTGTTTTCATTAATATTAAGTTTATGCCTTTCATTTCCTTTCCTTTACTTAGTTAGCTTTTATGTTCTTATTTTGTTTTTCTATTTTGCTTTCTTTCATTATGTCTAGCTAAGTTAATTATGTCAAGGTGAAAAGGTTACACTAATGGTGTAAGAATAAGTATAGTGTAAACTTAATATGGACTTTAATGTTTGATACTAACATGTTTTATATTTGCTATCTTGTTCACTCTTTAATACTTTGCTTGTTAAATGACTAATCTTGATTTATGTTGTATAACACTTGGTACAACAAATGCTTGGCACTTTCATAGCCCATAATGTATGGTATAACCGACACCTGAGCTATGAAAGGAACTTGATTTGTTGTTAACATAAGTTATAATCATGAATGCTTGACGAGATTTACAAGTATTAGCATTAATTGAATAAGATGACTAATGTAATCATGTTAACAATATATAATCTGATTGGAACCTCCTTTGTGTGTGGTTTCCAATTCAATAATAAGAGTTTATACTATACTTGTTTGATATACCATTAGTGGAACCTCTAACCTTGACATTTGTTATTATTATTGTTTAATCCTTACTTTAATATTTCATCTCTAAGTTCTCATCATCATCATCATCTTCTTCTTCTTTTTCTTTATTATTATTATTATTATTATTATTATTATTATTATTATTACTACTACTACTACTAGTACTATTATTATTATTATTATTATTATTATTATTATTATTATTGTTGTTGTTGTTGTTGTTGTTGTTGTTGTTGTTATTGTTGTTTTATAATTGTTGTTTATAATTTGTACAATTAACCTCCCTTTGGTTCGACCCCGGTGTTGCCGGGTTATTTATTACTTCGACACTCCTGCACTTGGGAGAAGACATCAACCTTTTAGTCGTGTCAATTATTTTGTAATGTTTATGCTTTGCTTTCATTAATATCAAGTTTATGCCTTTCATTTCCTTTCCTTTACTTAGTTAACTTTTATGTTCTTATTTTGTTTATCTATTTTGCTTTCTTTCATTATGTCTAGTTAAGTTAATTATGTCAAGGTGAAAAGGTTACACTAATGGTGTGAGAATAAGTATAATGTAAACTTAATATGGACTTTAATGTTTGATACTAACATGTTTTATATTTGTTATCTTGTTCACTCTTTAATACTTTGCTTGTTAAATGACTAATCTTGATTTATGTTGTATAACACTTGGTACAACAAATGCTTGGCACTTTCATAGCCCATAATGTATGGTATAACCGACACCTGAGCTATGAAAGGAACTTGATTTGTTGTTAACATAAGTTATAATCATGAATGCTTGACGAGATTTACAAGTATTAGCATTAATTGAATAAGATGACTAATGTAATCATGTTAACAATATATAATCTGATTGGAACCTCCTTTGTGTGTGGTTTCCAATTCAATAATAAGAGTTTATACTATACTTGTTTGATATACCATTAATGGAACCTCTAACCTTGACATTTGTTATTATTATTGTTTAATCTTTACTTTAATATTTCATCTCTAAGTTCTCATCATCATCATCTTCTTCTTCTTCTCTTTCTTTATTATTATTATTATTATTATTATTATTATTATTATTATTACTATTGTTGTTGTTGTTATTATTGTTTTATAATTGTTGTTTATAATTTGTACAATTAACCTCCCTGTGGTTCGACCCCGGTCTTGCCGGGTTATTTATTACTTCGACACTCCTGCACTTGGGAGAAGATATCAACCTTTTAGTCGTGTCAATTATTTTGTTAATAATTAGTGAAGTCATAGTCTTTTTAATGTTTTTTGTTTTTGGATAAATATAACATATCATATGTTGTTTAACTTTTAAAATATGATTAATGAAATCAATCTCCTCCAATCATATAAGTTCTTACTTTTATAGTATCTTTGCAATATCATTATTTTCACACAATTAATTTTGTTCAATCTTTAATTTTTTTATTCATTAGCACATTTTTTTTTATCCTTATACAATATTAACTTCATCGCAAGTTTATATTTTTTAATTAAAACTAATTTATAATTATAACATTATCAAATATATTTATTTCATAAATTCGTGATAATACACGAGCAAGACATCTAATGTCTGTACATATACATATATATATATATATATATATATATATATATATATATATATATATATATAACATAGTTATGGTTCAACAATAAATAAACTTTTTTCTCTTTCTCTTTTTTTTTTTTAAAAAATCAAACATTTTTTTATCAACCAAAATACAATTTTCTCAATTCTATATATTAAACTTTTTAATTTTTTAAGTGAAATAATATACTTACAAAGATTTTTTTTTTCTTGATTAAGAAAACTCAAAGAAAAATGAAATATTTGGGAATTTTTTATTTTAAATTAATATATGAAAAATAAAAAAACAACTTAAGGTTTTCTTAACTATGACAAAAGAAATATCTTTGATCATATTATTATTTTTACTATTATTCTAGAAGTTTAAAAATACTTATAAGCTTGATCAATTTCCTACTCTTCGCGTATTCTTTAGATCAAATTGAGTTTAAATTGATTATTTCATGCACGAGTTTGATTTAGGATCCTTTCAACCAATTACTTTAGTACTCTTATAAGAAAAAATAAATAAAAAATCCTAGTCAACCTTTAATTTAATTTACACCCATAATTAAAAACAAAATTCCAATTAGTAAGTCACTCACAGCTCCGTCTTCCTCCTTCCTCTTCAATTCGATTCCCACAATCATGCCATCTCACACCTCATAAATCACTCAAAACCAACAACCTCTTCTCTCCTCTCCTCTCCTCTCCCGACCCGACCCGACCCGACCCGATGGCTAGGCTCTCCATACCCGTCCTAAAACACTTGCTAACCTCCTCCTCCACCCCCACCCTCCGCCGATCCGTAACCTACATGCCACGCCCCGGCGACGGCGCACCGCGACCCGTAACCTTGATCCCCGGCGACGGAATCGGCCCTCTAGTAACCAACGCTGTCGAACAGGTCATGGAAGCAATGCACGCACCAGTGTATTTCGAGAAATACGACATCCATGGGGACATGATGAGAGTACCGTCAGAAGTGATAGAATCGATAAAGAAAAACAAAGTATGCTTGAAAGGAGGGTTGGCGACGCCTATGGGAGGAGGAGTTAGTTCATTGAATGTGCAATTGAGGAAGGAGTTGGATTTGTATGCGTCGCTTGTGAATTGTTTTAACCTGCAAGGATTGCCTACGCGACATGAGAATGTTGATATTGTTGTTATTAGGGAGAATACGGAGGGAGAGTATGCGGGTTTGGAGCATGAAGTGGTTCCTGGTGTTGTTGAGAGTCTTAAGGTATTTGTGATTATGGTTAAAACTTTAGAATTTTAGAGAGGTATTATTATTATTATTATTATTGATGTTGTTGTTTGATGTTAATTTGCTTGCACTTTAGTGTGTTTACGGGGTCTCGCATGGAGTGTGAAATGACGGGGAAAATTTGGATGATTTTGTGTTGGTTATGATTATGGTAATGATTTGGATTTTTTTTTTGGAAATATTTTAAAATAATATATTTTTTAAAATTTATTTTTGAGATTAATATAGTAAAATGATTTAAAAATATAAAAAAATTAATTTAAAAAAATTAAAATTTTTTAAAAGCACTTGAACTACGAAAATAAACACACTTTAACTATGTTGATGTTGTTCTTAATGGTAACTGTGGCTAAACCTTAGAATTTCAGAAATATGGAATTATTATTGCTGTTTGGTATTGTTTTGATTGATTTTAGCATATTTGTGGGTTCCACATAGCTTGTGAAATGATGGGGTTGTTGAAAATTGAAATCCTGATGAAACAGGTGTTAATTGTTATTGAATAAGTTGTTTGTTAACGAGATTATGGTTAAGTTTTGAGAATAT
This sequence comes from Populus pruinosa, assembly GCA_026413675.1. NCBI lineage: Eukaryota > Viridiplantae > Streptophyta > Magnoliopsida > Malpighiales > Salicaceae > Populus > Populus pruinosa. The sequence goes on from CM048598.1 coordinate 9,701,964, forward strand.
GGAATTTGGGTGTGAGTTTTGAAAGATGAATAAATTGGGGTAATTAATTATGATTGAATATGCGTTACTGTTAATGTGATTATTGATTATTATGATTGAAGCGTGAAGAGTTTTTGGCTTAGATTTCAGCGTTTATGGGTTCCACAACTTGCAAATTGAAAATACGAGTGAAATTGGTGTTAATTAGGATTGGAATGTGATTGTTTAGGCAATTATCTTTAAAAACCTTGGAAGTCTCTGTTAGTTTTTTTGCTCAGATTTCAGTCCTGAATTTATTTTGTTTTGGAAATGAAATTGGTGATATTTTGTTTGAGTTTATCATAGTCAAGTGACCATGGTTAAATTCAGAAATATCTTTTGTATTAATGTTGAAATATGAATCCTGGATGCACAGTAAAGTGGGTGTAAAGAAGAATTAGCTTTTAAGTCTTCATTAGTGAATATTCTAATTTTAATGTTGACTGAGTATAGGTAAAGGTTCTTTTGGTTTGTGTTTTTGAATTGGGAATTTGCTTATGTAATTTTAGGACTTTCAAACTTGAAAATCGTATTTCTCTGCACCATGATTCACTGTGGAACTATTGATGCAGCTTGTGTAACGTTCTTTTTCCACATTCATGAATGTGATGGGAAGAACTATAAGCAATCCCTCCTAATTATCATTGGATAAATTCATATATCTGTATGTTTTCTAGCATTGTGATTGAAATAAATGAATGAAAAAAGATACTTTGTTATCCACTAATTTTCATCTTTGCTATGCTTTTTTTTTAAAATGGATTGTGTGAGTATTGACAAACCAGTTTTTCCTTTACCTTGTCTGATTTTCTATTTCTGGGAATTATTTTTGTATCTCATACTTACTAATTTGATAGGTGATAACAAAGTTCTGTTCAGAACGCATTGCAAAATACGCTTTTGAGTATGCTTACCTGAATAACCGGAAGAAAGTGACTGCTGTGCACAAAGCAAACATTATGAAGCTTGCAGATGGTTTGTTCCTGGAATCTTGTAGGGAGGTTGCTACAAAATATCCTGGGATCAAATACAATGAAATTATTGTGGACAATTGCTGCATGCAACTTGTCTCAAAGCCTGAGCAATTTGATGTCATGGTACGGAATAAGCACCCAGAAAATTCTATAGTTTATATGCGAATTGTGTAGCTATTTCTGCAAAATTTAAGCAATTGCTGTTGATACTATTGCATTTACTGCATGACCTCTGTTGACTTGTTATCTTAGATTTGGTTGACTTTGTTCTAATCTATCTTCATTTTCTTTTATTAAATCTTATAGTTAATAGTAAGCTGTTTTGTTTTGTTTTGAATTAATAATTTTCTCTTAGAAACTGTTCTTTGTTGACATAAGATTTTAAATTTAGACTATAATCAATAGTGGTTTGTGAAGTTCTGCTGGCTCTTCTTTCAAATCTCAATATTTTTCAGTTTTCCCTTTGCATTTCTTAATTAGTAATATGGAGATAGATAAGGAAGTTACCTTTGGTGGCTGATATCACTGGTTTTATAATTTGCAGGTAACACCTAATCTTTATGGCAATCTCGTTGCAAATACCGCTGCAGGTATTGCTGGTGGCACTGGAGTCATGCCAGGAGGTAATCTATGGATATAGTTTGCTTCACAACTTCTTGGTTTATTGTATTCTTCTGTGCTGCTGGAATCCTAATGATAGAAAAAAACACAAAAAGTAGGTAATCATGAAACAGTGGTTATCATAGTTTTTTCCTGGTCTAATGTCTACTTTATGGTAATGAGCTCATTCATATTGAATACTTTAAGCTACCTTAACATTGCATGCTTTGCAAAATTTGTTGATAGAGGAACTTAACTAGGACAACATATATGACAATCATGATTTTAGGTGCTCTTTGTTTTGTCAAGAGTTTCATGTTGAAGTTTTAGTTGGTTTCTATATTTTTAAATCACTTAGGTGCTGTTTGAAGAATGGAATAAAGCGAATGGAAATGAAAGTTTTATTCCTACTTTGTAGGTGTTTGGTTGAAAGGAATGAGAATGAAGAGTGAGAGTGAAAATTAAACATAGTCGTAGTTTCATGGGGAAGTGGGAATAAAAACACAAGGAAAAAGAATGGGATTTTTTTATTTAAAAAATAATATATTATTTTAATTAATTCTACCACCACCACCACCACTGGTTTTGATGCTTAATTGTTTTTCAAATTATTATTATTGTTATTATTATTATTCCACTTCTATTTAACAACTACCATCACCACTATTCTTTCATACCGTCACCTCTTATTGTGGTGGTATTAATTTTTTCAAAATATATTACAGTTATTACTATATCACCACCACATATTCAGTGTCCTCTTCCTCCTTCTCCACCACCACTATCACTTGTATCATTTTTATACCATTATCTTTGATGAAATTATTTATTTAACAATTATTCTCTAGACATTAAAAATTTAAATTCCATTTTGATTCCTTATTAATATTCTAAACACAATATAAAAATTAAAATGCAATTATTCTCTCTCACTTAAAAACTAGACATTAAAAAATTTAAATTCCATTTTGATTCCTTATTAATATTCTAAACTAGACATTAAAAAATTTAAATTCCATTTTGATTCCTTATTAATATTCTAAACACAATATAAAAATTAAAATGCCTTTCTGATTCCCTAATTTTCATGCCGATTCCTACATTCCCATTGATTAAGTTTACTTAATACTTTATAAAATGAATGATTCATCTGGTGGCACTGGCTCCTTTGAGAGCTCTGTAGTGCTGGAGCATTTCACCAAGACATTTGAGGTCATGAATTGAGCTGTCAGTCTATTGGGAATTCAGGACTGCAATTAGTGGCCCATCTTGGAGGTGGTTAATGCCAGAGAATGTTGAGCTCAATGAAATGTGTCTGATAATTGATGTTTCCAATGCTAAGATAATTCCCTACCTGGTCTGTTAGAAAGATTTTGTTCCACTTGCCCAAAGTTGTTTTTTTCCTTCAGAATCACTCGGAATGCTAACGAAGCAAATGTTTATTACAGGCAATGTCGGGGCTGATCATGCTATTTTTGAGCAAGGTGCATCAGCAGGAAATGTAGGTAATGATAAATTATTGGAACAGAAGACAGCAAACCCAGTGGCACTGCTTCTATCTTCTGCCATGATGCTAAGACATCTCCAGTTCCCTTCTTTCGCTGATCGATTAGAAACTGCAGTCAAACGGGTAATTTCAGAGAGTCATTACCGGACAAAAGATCTAGGCGGAACCAGCACTACTCAAGAGGTTGTTGATGCAGTCATAGGTGCTTTAGACTGACTGGTTAAATACTCATTTAGCTGCTGGTGTTAGTAAAACATTTTCCGGTGATGCTTGGAAGTTTCACCTTGAAATATTGTTTGTCTCACACTTATTCACAACTTTGTTCGATTTTCTGCCCACCACACTCTAGATTTTATCGTCATTTTTTGGCTGGTTGGGTTTAAATAATCTCAATCCCATATGATATATGATGTTTCAATTTGAGTTATATACCTGTAAAAATGGTCAGATTCCTGTTTGCTTTGACAGGAAGCCTAATTTGTATTTGAATTTGGAGGAAGTTGTTATTTATTTTTTATCCCTCAAAAAAGAAAAAATCCAAAAAATACAAGAGAATATTTAAGTTGGTGGTGAAGGATCAAATCGACAAGTGAAAAATTAGGAGACTAAAATCTACAAGATTGGTAAAATTAGCAATTTAATTTTGATTGATAAAAGGTTTTATGAGTGAAAATATTTTTATTTAGGTGTTTAAGGATTCAATTGAAATTTTAAAAGGTTTAATTAATTTTATTGAGAAATCCAAAAAATACAAGAGAATATTTAAGTTGGTGGTGAAGGATCAAATCGACAAGTGAAAAATTAGGAGACTAAAATCTACAAGATTGGTAAAATTGGCAATTTAATTTTGATTGATAAAAGGTTTTATGAGTGAAAATATTTTTATTTAGATATTTAAGGATTTAATAGAAATTTTAAAAGGTTTAATTAATTTTATTGAGAATTTAATTGCAAGAAAAATTAATTTTTGAAATCAATTTGAATGTTAATTGCAATAAATTGAAGTTTGGGAATTAAGTCTTAATTGGTTAAATCAAGAGTTTAATTATATAAAATTTAAAGTTTTATAAGCAATTAGAGATTTAATTAAATAATTCATAAACTAATGACCAACATGCAAAAAGCGCATGACTTCAGGAAGTGAAATCGGTGAAATCAGGGGTCAAATAAAAAAAATTAAAAGTTTGTATGTCGATCAATGGAGAGTCTAATTAAACAAATAAAAAATTAAGAATCAAACTGTAAAAGGCACTTGACAATAGTGAAATTGCATGAAATTAAAAATTCAAGAGGAAATTATGGATAAAATTAAAAGAAACGGGAAGAGTAAGGATTCAATTGAAGTTTGTTAGAATCAAAATTAGAAAACCCTAATTTGTAAGGTTTAACCAAAACAATGTTGTTCAGCTGCTGTACACATTTTTCTTTGATAGTTTTGGCTCATCGAGTAGGCATTTTCAAGTGAGTGAATATGATATTTTTTATCATTTTTGAAGCTGCAACCACCACCATTCAATTGAAAAACACCCTCTTTACAACCCATTTGCCATGAAAATCAAATATTTACATCTTATTTTCTCTAATGATCTTAATAATATTTTATCCTCAATCAGCTATCACTGTACTTTTAGATTCCATACTAATTGAGTTGACACTTTCAAACGAATGAATATGGAGCTACAGACCTCCAAATTAAATAAGAATGGATCCAATTGAAAGGTATGCACCTTTTCTACCATGATCAAGTGATCTTAAGTGACGTTGATATCAATGTTGCTTTGATAAAGTTACAAAAGTGGTCAAGCCAGTCACCTTTAATTGAGACAGTTATATTCATAACCACCTAATTCTTTTGTGTAGGGTTGGCAAGTGATCTTAAGTGACGTTGATATCAATGTTGCTTTGACAAAGTTACAAAAGTGGTCAAGCCAGTCACCTTTAACTGAGACAGTCATATTCATAACCACCTAATTCTTTTGTGTAGGGTTGGCAATTGAATTTAACAATAGTGAAATTGTATGAAATTAAGAGTTCAAGAGAAAATTATGGGTAAAATTAAAAGAAACGAGATAGTAGGGATTCAATTGAAGTTTGTCAGAATCAAAATTAAAAAACCCTAATTTGTAGGGTTTAACCAAAACAATGTTGTTCAGCTGTTGTGCACATTTTTCTTTGATAGTTTTGGCTCATCAATTAGGTACTTACAAGTGAGTGAATGTGGTATTTTTTACCATTTCTGAAGTTGCAACCACCACCATTCAACTAAGAAACACCCTCTTTATAACCCATTTTTCATGGAATCAAACATTTAGATCCCATTTTCTCCAATGATCTTAACAACATCTTGTCCCTGATCAGCTATTACTGTACTTTCAGATTCCACACTGATTGAGTTGACACTTTCAAACGAATAAATGTGGAGCTATAAACCTCTAAAGTAAATAAGAATGGATCCAATCGAAAGGTATGCACCTTTTCTACCATAATTAGGTGATCTCAGGTGATGTTAATATCAATGTTGCTTTGACAAAGTTACGAAAGTGGTCAACTTAGTCACCTTTAACTAATATAATCATATGCATAAAACCACCTAACTCTTTTGTGTGTTCACACTTAAAAACTTCAAGAGGATTCTTATTAAGGGTTTAAAACCATTTTTTCAAGATCAAAAGATCAAAAACACTTCACTTTGGCCTCCAAGTTTATTACAAAACCACCCAAAACTAAAACCATTAATCCAGGGGTGAAACCAATCTAATTTTGGTTTGTTATAACCCTAACAAACTCATCTAAAAGCTCTGAATCCGCCTATAATAGGAGAGGTAATTAGGGGAAGAAAAGAGAAAAAAAGAAGAGGAAAAACTTTGATTAAGGTTTAAGAAATTCAATCCAATTCAAGTTTTCAAGGGTTCAATTTGCTTTTGTTGGGTTGAAAGATAAGAAGAAAGGGAAGGAAACATTAGAAATACACTTTAATTTGAAGATTTCAAGGTTGGAAGGTATATACCTACAAACCTTGAAAGTGGAGTCAATTAGACTAATTGGATTGATTTCTATTTTTTAAATACAATGTTTTGAATGTGTTGATGTGTTAATGATTTTCTTAGTATGTTATGTTTACATGTTTGTTTGATTTGGAATATACCAAATAATGTATTAAGGAGTTGATGTTTTCTGTTTAGTTAATGCATTTGTTTCTAGTTTTTAAGTTGTGGTTTAGTCCTTTGGAATGTTAAAATGTCAATTTTAAAGCTCACAGATTGGTTGAGCATGCCTTTTCTTATAAGTTGACAAGTTTTGGAATGAAAATTAATGCATGTTTTTTTTATATATATTTTTCTTGTTATTGTTAGTTTCTTTTATTTTACTTATGTTTGTCCTTGATAATATGGTTTGTTAGAATAAAGATAATATATTTTAGAGGTCTAAAATGATCATTCTAAGGTTGAATAGCTAGCTAGTTTTTCCTCGGTTTATTTTTTAGGTTTTAGGTAGTATTCTTCGTGTTCTTGAGAAAAACATTGTCATAACTCTATGATTTGGACTAATTTTGGTCTAATGTTTTGCTTGAAACCCTTCAAACAACTTGATTAAAAAAAAAATCTAGATTTAAAATGCATCAATAACATAAATTAATGCAATTAGATTCTAGGTTTTTTTTAACTACTTGAAATACATTTTGATTAAATCATGACATTTGAGTGATAATTAATGGTTTTTATGCTAGATTCTTGATCCATGCATGTTGTGAATAAAACCATGCCCTTGTTTTTTTTTGAAATCTAGTTTATTTTGGGTTGCATGTTGTTAGGTTTACATTTGAATGTTCTTAATGTTCTTCCTTTTTTCTATGTTTGATTTGTTTCTCCTGAGAAACTTTTTGAGTTTTTATGTTTTTCTTATGTTGGATCTATTTTGGTCCTAGGTTTTTGTTTTGGTTTGTTTTCGAGTCAACTCGGTTGGATCAACCTAGTCAGTTAACCCGATCGGATCGAAACTAGGTTAGTCTTCGAGCCTTGTTTAGTTTGCTATTTTTTTTTTAAAAAGTTTATTTGATTTAAGATTGTGTTTGACAAATACCCTATTGGCTTGTTTTGGGTAGTTTTCGTTTCAAGATAAAAATATTTTTTTGCCTAAATGTGATCTTATAAAAATACAAAAAAATATATAATAAATAATAAAAAATGTATTTTTGCGTGTTGCTTATACCAAATTTCTCAAAAATACAAAAAAAAAATTATTATTTAAATATAAATATATAAAAAATACACGTGTTTTAGCTTTTTTACAAAATATATATTGGCATGCATTTTAAATTTAATAACTGGTGTATTGAATCTATAAGAACTTGATTAATATTTCAATATTCACTAAAATTTTAATTTATAAAAATTAATAGTTAATATTATGGTATAAATGTTAGACGTACAAGTAAGACTGGTATTTAAATATCAGGAGTGGACCAGAAAATTCTCATAATTAATCTAAATATTCACCATTTTGAATTAAAAGTATTTTTCATCGCAATATGCAAATTATAAAAATTATTTTTATAATAATTTATTTGAGTACAACAATCTATAATAAAATTTTGAACATCAGATTTATTAACACCAATAAATCTTCATCTTAGCAAACCACTGGTCATAAACCCATTAAAATCTTTAAATCATAAACCCATTAATACCTCACATGTGTACTAAAAATGCAAATATTTTTTCCTAGCTACAATAATATAAAGTAAATTTATAGTCATTATTATTATTATTTAACTAAATTAAAATAAAATTAATTATCATTTTGGTTCAAAGAAATACAAATATTTTTTGACATAATTGAAAATACAAAAAAAAAAAGTCTCTCCTACACAGACCACTCATCTTCATTTTATCACTCCTAAACTGCCACTCCCGTAGAAATAGAATACAATACTAAACACTCATCTTCCTCTCCCCAACACTTAGGGCTTAGCACACAAAAAGGGTTAGAATCCATCTCTCAATTTTGCCCAACAATCCATCTTCTTCAAGCTAACCTGCAACTAGCCAAATCCCCGACCGCTTCCAATAAAAGCATTCACCATCCTTTATCACTATGTATAGCCTCCTATGGTGACCGCCTCTCTTTCACAATGCCTGATGCAAATTAAGAGGAAACAGAGGAAGGGACCCTGTAAAACATAAAGACTACTAGATGACGGAAATATGGGAAGTCAAGGAATCGTGAAAGTTGATTAAAAGTTTATTAGCTTTAGTTATTATTTTTCTAGTTAGGTTGATTAAAAACTTATTAGCTGTAGTTATTATTTTCCTAGTTAGCTGGTAGTTTCCTAGTTAGATTAGGATTACAGTTCAAATACGTGTTAGATTATAATTTCTTGGTAGAGGGTATTTAAAAAGGGAGCATAACTTAAGATAGGTATTTTTCTTATAATGAAATAATTTGCTATTCTTTAATACAAAATTAGGAGTGATTCCTCTACAGAGAGAGATTCTGCCTTAGACTATTGTTCTTATTGTAAACAATGAGAGGTTACAATAAGGAGTAATTACATCAATTTGATATCAGAGCAGTTCATGATTGGTTCATGACTATAACCCCGAGCGGTAATTCCTATCCTATGTCGAACACTCAAGTCCCTAATAATTCCCTGTGTGAACATGTAGACTTATAACAACAAATCATCCTTATTACCATTGTGTTAGAATAACTTTCTAAACGAATAGATGTTGTGGATGAACGTAGAGCAAGGTCTCCTAATAGAAAGGGGCTTGGACAACTTCGTGAGGAGACACTAGGGGAAAATCTGGATGTTGAGTATAGAGAAGTTGAACCTTAGCACCACTGACTACAACATCTCAGAGAAGAATGACACGATTAAAAGATTGATGTCTTCTCCTAAGAGTAGGAGTGTCGAAGTAATAAATAACCTGACAAGACAGGGGTCGAACCACAAGGAAGTTAATTGTACAAATTATAAATAACAATAATATAACAACAACAATAATAATAATAACAACAACAATAATAGTAACAACAACAACAACAACAACAACAACAATAAAAATAATAATAATAATAATAAAGAAAAAAAAGGAGAAGAAGATGAGAACTTTGAGATGGAATATTAATATAAGGATTAAACAATGATAATAACAAATGCCAAGGTTAGAGGATCCACTAATGATATGTCAAACAAGTATAGTATAAACTCTTATTATTCAATTGGAAACCACACAGAAAGAAGATTCCAATCTGATTATAGATTGTTAACATGATTATATTAGTCATTTTATTTGAGTAATGTTAATACTTGTAAATCTCATCAAGCATTCATGATTATAACTTATGTTAACAACAAATCAAGTTCCTTTCATCGCTAAGGTGTCGGTTATACCATATAGTATGGGTTATGAAAGTGCTAAGCATTTGTTGTACCAAGTGTTATACAACATAAATCAAGATTAGTCATTTAACAAGCAAAGTATTAAAGAGTGAACAACATAACAAATACAAAACATGTTAGTATCAAACATTATAGTCCATATTAGGTTTACATTATACTTATTTTTACACCATTAGTGTAACCTTTTCACCTTGACATAATAGACTTAGCTAAACATATGAAAGAAAGAAAAAAAAAAGAACATAAATAAGATAAAAGTTAACTAAGTAAATGAAAAGAAATGAAAGGCATAAACTTGATATTAATGAAAGCAAAGCACAAACATTACAAAAAATACAAAGAGAGAAAACAAGAGCATAATCTTGATGTGGAAACCAAAATATCTAAATGCATGGCAAATGCCTCCTTTTATAGGTAAAAATTAGGAACTATTGATTTGATAACTAATTGATGAGTGGGTGACCAACTCTTGACTTGGTTACAATCCTTATCTTCTCTTGTCTGTCCAGAACGTCATTGATAATGTCAAAATTAAAATCACTTAAAAACATGAAAGTTGTATGAAATTGTCTCAGCTTTCTTGTGTAAACAATTCATATCATTTTGACTTCTAGAACTCTAGATATGACCTAAATACTGAACAATGCTCGGGCTGGAGGACAAATTAGAACTTCTTTGTTGTTGCTACAATTTGGACTTGAAAATGACCTTTCTAGATCTTGGGCTCCATATGAAAGTTGTAAGCCTATGTCTTAACTTTCCATCCATATAAAATAGACCTGAATCTAAGATCTATAGCTCCAGATATGATCCAATTACCGAACAATGTTCCGGTTTGGATTGCATTGACATCTTTTTTCTAAGTTTGACCATTTCTTTGTCCTTTCAATTTCAGTTCTTAAATTCATCAATCAATCCTTTCATTTATGTGATAGGTCTGCATTTAAAATGAATATTTACCACAAATTAAAGGTATCTTATATTATTAGATATGTTATTATAAAACATGCTTTAGTTAAGGAGTTATTGATACTTTAAGTGCAAAATGATGATATAAAACCTTGATAAAAATACACTTTTAAGTATCAATCAATGACCCAATTACTGAACAATATTCTGGTTTGGACTGCACCGGCATCTCTTTTTTAATTTTGGCTATTTCTTTGTCCTTTCAATTTCAGTTTTTAAATTCATCAATCAATCTTTTTATTTATATGATAGACCTGTATTTAAAATGAACATTTACCATAAATTAAATGTATCTTGTATTATTAGATATATTATTATAAAACATGCTTTAGTTAAGGAGTTATTGATACTTCAAGTGCAAAATGATGACATAAAACCTTGATAAAAAATGCCTTTTTAAGTACTATTCAAAGAACTTCCATGACACCTACAACATCACAAAAAGGAACTTCCATGACACCGTGATATGTGAGGGTTGGAGACTCAAGCCATCCATGAACTCACTAAATGAATGAAGGTGGAGATGTCTAACTTTTATGGCAAACTAGAACCACATGCTTTCGAAGATTGGCTAACTGCCATTGAAGACTATTTTGATTGGTTTGTTGTTTTAGAAGATTGAAAGGTTTGGTATATTAGGATGAAATTGAAGAGACATGCTCGTGTCTGGTGGGGAAGCATGGAAGAATAACTGCGATAAACTTAACATCCACCAATCTCAAACTCGAAGGAAATGAAGGAATGACTGAAAAAAAAATACTTACCCATTGATTATGAGTAGATGATGTTTGAAGAAATGTTGCAACAGGGGACCTTAACAGTGGATTAGTATACAAATAGGTTGCATGAATTGACTATTCATAGCAGAATTACAAAGACCGACCAGCAAACACTAGCCCGATATTGCAATGGCTTATATGGGGAACTATACAAAGAAATGCTGATCGCATGACTCATTATAGTGGAAAAAGCATACCAACTAGCATTGTGTATTGAGAAATAATAAGGGAACACAACAAGCAAGAAAATCATACCAATAGAGGGAAAGCCAAGACATTTGACAAACGTTTCCATACAAAAACCACACTTACTATATGACAGACTGGGAGGCTTCATATTGGAAGAACAAAGAGGAAAAAAAAGGTTATAAGTGATGGTCCACATTGCTACAAATGCAAAAGGTTTGGACACTATGTTGTGGTATGTCCCACCAGAGATAAGAAACTTGTCTTTATATGCGAGAAAGAGTTGACAGTAATGGATGAGGTGGAAGGAGAAAAAAATAAAGAACTTGCAGCTGAGAAGGAGGAACACCTAGATGCTTTTGACTCTCCAAGCTGTGCTATTCACTGAATATTAACAGGAAACAAAACTGAACTTAAAACCAATCAGGAGTGGTTACGCACCAATATCTTCCATAAATGATTAAAACATAGGGGTAGAGCACTAAATGTGATAATCGATGGTAGTGGCATGAATGTAATCTCCAAAAAAGTAGTTAAATAATTGCATTTGAGGACCAAGACACCCTTTTCTCCCTATCGAATAAGTTGGGTCAATGAACACAACTTAGTAAAACACCGATGCCTAGTACAGTTCTCATTAGGACTAGAGTATGTAGACGAAGCATGATATGATATCATTTCGATGACCGTCTGCCACATGTTATTAAGACGACCATGGCTTTACGATAGAAGAGTCTCCTATAATGGTTACACCAATACCTACTCCTTCTAGTTTAAAAACAAAAAGCTAGTCCTAGTCCCATTACCAATTGCATAATTTGAAACAACACAAAATAAGGTACCAATATTGAATATGCGGCAGTTCTCTTAAGTTGTAATGGAGAACAAATGTTGTTGTTTGTAGTAAGGTGCGTAGTGAAACAAATAGATGGTCTAGTGCCCAAGGAGCTGGCAGCCATATGATTAGTACTTAAAAGTTCATTTTTATCATGGTTTTAAATCATCATTTTACACTTGAAGTATTAACAACTCCTTAACTAAAGCATGTTTTATAATAATATATCTAATAATATAAGATACCTTTAATTTGTGGTAAATGTTCATTTTAAATGTAGGCCTATCACATAAATGAAAGGATTGATTGATGACTTTAAGAACTTAAATTGCAAGGGCAAAGAGATGACCAAAATTAGAAAAGAGATGTTGGTGCAATCCAAACCGGAACACTGTTTGGTAATTGGGTCATATCTAGAGCTATAAATCTTAGATTTAAGTCTACTTTATATGGATGGAAAGGTAAGACATAGGCTTACAACTTTTATATGGAGCCCAAGATCTAGAAAGGTCATTTTCAAGTCCAAATTGTAGCAACGACAAAGAAGCCCGAATCTGACCTCCAGCTAGAGCATTGTTCAGTATTTTGGCCATATTTGGAGTTCTACAAGTCCAAATGAGCTGAATGTTTTACACAAGAAAGCTAAGACAATTGCCTACAACTTTTATGTTGAGTGACTCCAATTTTGATGTTATCAATGACGTTTTGGGCAGACCAAAGAACATAAGGATTGTCACCAAGTCAAGAGTTGGCCACTCACTCATTAATTAATCATCAAATCAATAGTTCCTAATTTTGGCCTATAAAAGGAGGCATTTGCCATGCATTTAGGCATCTTGGTTTCCAGATCAAGATCATGCTCTTCCTTTCTCTCTTTGTATTTTTTGTAATGTTTATGCTTTGCTTTCATTCATATTAAGTTTATGCCTTTCATTTCCTTTCGTTTACTTAGTTAACTTTTATATTCTTATTTTGTTTATCTATTTTGCTTTCTTTCATTATGTCTAGCTAAGTTAGTTATGCCAAGGTGAAAAGGTTACACTAATGGTGTAAGAATAAGTATAATGTAAACTTAATATGGACTTTAATGTTTGATACTAACATGTTTTATATTTGTTATCTTGTTCACTCTTTAATACTTTGCTTGTTAAATGACTAATCTTGATTTATGTTGTATAACACTTGGTACAACAAATGCTTGGCACTTTCATAGTTCATACTGTATGGTATAACCGACACCTGAGCTATGAAAGGAACTTGATTTGTTGTTAACATAAGTTATAATCATAAATGTTTGACGAGATTTACAAGTATTAGCATTAATCGTATAAGATGACTAATATAATCATGTTAACAATCTATAATCTAATTGGAACCTCCTTTATGTGTGGTTTCCAATTGAATAATAAGAGTTTATATTATACTTATATGACATACCATTAGTGGAATCTCTAACCTTGAAATTTGTTATTATCATTGTTTAATCGTTACATTAATATTCCTTCTCCAAGTTCTCATCATCATCTTCTTCTTCTTCTTCTTCTCCTTCTTTTTCTTTATTTTTATTATTAATAGTATTGCTATTATTATTATTATTATTGTTGTTGTTGTTGTTGTTGTTGTTGTTGTTGTTGTTATTGTTGTTATATTATTGTTATTTATAATTTGTACAATTAACCTCCTAATGGTTCGACCTCAGTCTTGCCGGGTTATTTATTACTTCGACACTCCTATACTTGGGAGAAGATATCAAAGTTCTCATCATTGTTTAATCTTTACATTAATATTCCATCTCAAAGTTCTTATCTTTTTCTTCTTCTTCTCCTTTTTTTTTTATTATTAGTATCACTATTATTATTATTATTATTATTATTATTATTATTATTATTGTTATTATTATTATTATTATTGTTATCGTTATTACTATTATTGTTGTTTATAATTGTTGTTTATAATTTGTACAATTAACCTCCCTGTGGTTCGACCCCGGTCTTGCTGGGTTATTTATTACTTCGACACTCCTACATTTGGGAGAAGACATCAACCTTTTCATCGTGTCAATTTTTTGGCGCCGTTTCCAGGGAGGTAAGTCCTTGTATAAATTATAATATTTATTTTATTTTCTCTTTTCACTTTTCTTGTATATAACTTTGTTTCTTTTCTCTTGTTTCTTCTTCTTTTGTTTTCTTCTTCCTTTTATTCTATTCCTACACGTGCATGAGAGTGTGGTGGCGTACATTAAGTGGCCGAAGAAGATAATCAATCACTTCATAATTTCAATTGTAGGCTATCCTCATCATTTTCAGAAAATATGGCCGAAGAAGATAATCAATCACTTCATAATGAGAATAACTGTGTTAGAACACTTAGAGACCACATGAATCCCACAAGAACAAGTGCACCATCATGCATAGTTTTTTCCCCCGATGCATCTTATTTTAATTTTAAGCCAGGTATTATTCAACTTTTATCTTTTTTTCATGGCTTAGAATTGGAAAATCCATGCATTTAAGGGAATTTGAGGAGGTTTGCAACACATATAATAATTTCAATTGTAGCATGAACACCATCATATTAAAGCTTTTTCCTTTTTCATTAAAATATTAAGCTAAAATATGGGTACAAAATTGAAGACCAGGATCCATTCATGCTTGGGATGAAATGCAACAACAGTTTTTAAAGAAGTTTTTCCCATCTCATAGAACAAACTCTTTCAAAAGACAAATGACTACTTTCACTCAAAAACCAAGAGAAACATTTTATCAATGTTGGGATAGGTATCGAGACTTGCTTAGTACTTGCCCTCATCATGGTTTTGAAACATGGAGATTGGTTTCATATTTCTATGAAGGGTTAACACCTAAAGATAGGCAAATGGTTAAATTGATGTGCAATGGAACTTTTGAAGATGAAGACCCTGATGAAACAATGGAGTACTTAGACTTGTTAGCTGAAAATGCTCAAAATTAGGACACCGCGGGTACTTATGAGGCACCGAGTAAAACTCGACCTCATACATGTAGGGGAGGTATCTACAACCTTAAGGAAGATCATGACCTCCAAGCCAAATTTGCATCTTTAGCCAAAAAAGTCGAGGCACTAGAATTCAAAAAGAGTGGTCAATTAAAATCTATTCAAAACATTGTGTGTCAAATACGTGAAACAAATGAACACTCAACTAGTAATTATCCAACCTTAGGGAAGATCAAGACCTTCAAGCCAAGTTTGCATCTTTAGCTAGAAAAGTCGAGGCACTAGAATTAGAAAAGAGTGGTCAATTAAAATCTGTTGAAAACATTGTGTGTCAAATCTGTGAAACAAATAAACACTTAACCAACGATTGTCCAACCTTGCCTTCTTTTAAGAAATGTCTCCATTAACAAGCCCATGCTTTAAATAGTTTTCAAAGGGCTAACTACAATCCATACTCCCAAACATACAACCTTGGTTGGAGAAATCACCCAAATTTTAGTTAGAAGAGTGAGAACAACAATGCATAAACTTCACAACCATCGTTTCAAGCACACCACAATTTCCAAAATTCTCATGGATATGCACCTCCTTTTACCCCACCTTCTAGAAGAAATGTTGAGGAAATATTGCATGCATTCATTGAAAAGCAAGAGACAATCAATACTCAACTTGCTCAAAACATGATTTTAGAGATACTCTTACAACATTAACATCTGCTCTCAGTTTCTAAGAGAAAGGAAGGGGTTGAATCTGAAAATTGCAAAGAAAAGATTGATTCTCCGTTTCCTCAAGCCATGACCAAACAAAGGAAAGTCAATCACAACTGTGAAATTTTGAAATTTTCAAATAGGTGAGGATCAATATACCTTTGTTGGATGCTATTAAATAGGTTTCTTCCTATGCTAAATTTTTAAAAGATCTATGCACTGTGAAGAGGAAACTAAATGTGAAAAAGAAAGCCTTTCTAGCCGAACAAGTAAGTGCTATTCTTCAAAACAATAATGCTTTGAAATATAAAGACCCTATTTGTCCTACAATTTCTTGCTTTATTGGAGAGCATCAAATTGAAAGAGCCTTACTTGATCTTGGTGCTAGTGTGAATTTACTTCCATATTTATTTTTTCAGAGTCTCAATCTAGGTGGTTTTGACCAGGTGTGAAGAGGAGAATCTTGTGCTGAATTTGGAAAAATGTCATTTTATGGTAACAAACGGCGTTGTACTTGGTCACATTGTTTCATTAAAAGGAATTAAGGTTGACAAATCTAAAATCGAGTTAATTGAAAACTTGCCAACACCAAAATCTCTTAAAGATGTTAGATCATTCCTAGGACATGCTGGTTTTTATAAAAGGTTCATCAAAGATTTTAGTGTAATATCTAAGCCTTTAAGTAACCTTCTAACAAAGGATACTATTTTTGAATGGATTGAACATTGTGAAGAAGACTTTGTTAAACTTAAAAACTTGCTTACTTGTGTTCCTATCATTCAACCTCCCGATTGGTCATTACCTTTTGAAATAATGTGTGATGCTAGTGATTATGCCGTAGGTGCTGTTTTGGGACAAAGGAAAGATAAGAAACCTTATGTAATTTACTATGCAAGTAAAACTTTAAATAGTGCTCAAATGAATTATAACACCACTGACAAAGAATTACTTGCAGTAGTATTTGCATGTGAAAAATTCAGATCTTATCTTGTTGGCTCACCTGTTGTTGTTTTTAGTGATCATGCAGCATTGAAATATCTTCTTTCTAAGAAAGATTCTAAGGCTAGATTGGTGCGGTGAATTTTATTACTTCAAGAATTTGATATCACAATCAAAGATAAGAAAGGCAGCGAAAATGTTATCGTAGATCACTTGTCAAGATTGACAACAAATTCAAAAACTGACATCACACCATTCGATGACTACTTTCCCGATGAATCTTTACTTTCTGTCTCTACAATGCTTTGGTTTGTTAATATTGTTAATTTTCTTATTTCAGGATAATTGCCAGCTCATTAGAGTTGACACGACTAAAAGATTGATGTCTTCTCCCAAGTGCAGGAGTGTCGAAGTAATAAATAACCCGGCAAGACCGGGGTCGAACCACAGGGAGGTTAATTGTACAAATTATAAACAACAATTATAAACAACAATAATAGTAATAACGATAACAATAATAATAATAATAATAACAATAATAATAATAATAATAATAATAATAATAATAATAATAATAATAATAATAATAATAATACTAGTAGTAGTAGTAGTAGTAGTAGTGGTAGTAGTAATAATAATAATAATAATAATAAAGAAAGAGAAGAAGAAGAAGATGATGATGATGAGAACTTAGAGATGAAATATTAATGTAAGGATTAAACAATAATAATAACAAATGTCAAGGTTAGAGGTTCCACTAATGGTATATCAAACAAGTATAGTATAAACTCTTATTATTGAATTGGAAACCACACACAAAGGAGGTTCCAATCAGATTATATATTGTTAACATGATTACATTAGTCATCTTATTCAATTAATGCTAATACTTGTAAATCTCGTCAAGCATTCATGATTATAACTTATGTTAACAACAAATCAAGTTCCTTTCATAGCTCAGGTGTCGGTTATACCATACATTATGGGCTATGAAAGTGCCAAGCATTTGTTGTACCAAGTGTTATACAACATAAATCAAGATTAGTCATTTAACAAGCAAAGTATTAAAGAGTGAACAAGATAACAAATATAAAACATGTTAGTATCAAACATTAAGCTCCATATTAAGTTTACACTATACTTATTCTTCCACCATTAGTGTAACCTTTTCACCTTGACATAATTAACTTAGCTAGACATAATGAAAGAAAGCAAAATAGATAAACAAAATAAGAACATAAAAGCTAACTAAGTAAAGGAAAGGAAATGAAAGGCATAAACTTGATATTAATGAAAGCAAAGCATAAACATTACAGAAAATACAAAGAGAGAAAGGAAGAGCATGATATTGATCTGGAAACCAAGATGCCTAAATGCATGGCAAATGCCTCCTTTTATAGGCCAAAATTGGGAACTATTGATTTGATGACTAATTGATAAGTGGGTGGCCAACTTTTGACTTGGTGACAATCCTTATCTTCTCTTGTCTGCCCAAAACATCATTGATAACGTCAAAATTGGAGCCAGTTGTAAACATGAAAGTTGTAGGCAATTGTCTCAGATTTCTTGTGTAAACAATTCAGCTCATTTGGACTTCTAGAACTCCAGATATGGCCAAAATACCGAACAGTGCTCGGGCTGGAAGACAGATTCGGGCTTCTTTGTTGTTGCTACAATTTGGACTTGATAATGGCCTTTTCAGATCTTGGGCTCCATATGAAAGTTGTAGGCCTATGTCTTACCTTTCCATCCATATAAATTGGACCTAAATCTGAGAACTGTAGCTCCAGATATGACCCAATTACTTAACAGTGTTCCGGTTTGGATTGCACCGACATCTCTTCTCTAAGTTTGACCATCTCTTTATCCTTGCAATTTAAGTTCTTCAAGTCATCAATCAATCCTTTCATTTATGTGATAGGCCTGCATTAAAAATAGACATTTACCATAAATTATAGGTATCTTATATTATTAGATACATTATTATAAAACATATTTTAGTTAAGGAGTTATTGATACTTCAAGTGCAAAATGATGATATAAAACCATGATAGAAATGCACTTTTAAGTACTAATCAAGAGTGTACCCAAGATAAAAGAAAGTTCTTGAATGAAGTGCAGAACTTTTATTGGGATGATCCTTATTTATTCAAGTATTGTCTTGATCAAATATTTCAAAGATGCATTCCTGACAATGAGGTAAGTAGTGTCATTAAATTTTGTCATTCTTAGGAATGTGAGGGCCATTTCTCGTCAAGAAAGATAACTACAAAAATCTTACAAAGTGGATTTTACTGGCCCACCATGTTCAAAAACTCACATGCATTCTGCAAGTCTTGTGAAAATTATCAAAAGTTGGGATCTATTTCAAAACGTCACATGATGCCTTTAAATCCTATTATTGTCATTGAGATCTTTGACTGTTGGGGTATAGATTTCATGGGTCCATTCCCTCCATCATTTGGTTTCTTATACATATTAGTCGTAGTAGATTATGTTTCAAAATGGATAGAGGTAATTCCAAGTCGAAACAATGATCAGAAAAGAGTGATAAAGTTTTTGAAAGAAAATATTTTGAGTCGATTTGGAGTCCCTCGAGCCATAATAAGTTATAGTGGAACACATTTCTACAACAAGCCATTTAAGTCTTTAATGAAGAAATATGGAATCACACACAAATTTGCCACCCCTTATCACCCTCAAACAAGTGGACAAGTAAAGCTTGCTAATAGGGAGATCAAACATATTTTGGAGAAAACAGTGAACCCTAATAGAAAAGACTGGTCTTTAAGACTTAATGATGCACTTTGGACTTATCGAACTGCTTATAAAACATCATTAGGTATGTCACCTTATAGACTAGTCTATGGAAAACCTTGTCACTTGCCTGTGGAACTTGAACATAAAGCTTATTGGGCTATTAAAGCTTTCAATTCAAATCTAGATGATGCTAGTCAACCGCGAAAATTACAAATAAATGAGCTTGAGGAAATAAGAAATGATGCATATGAAAATTCAAGAATTCATAAAGCAAGAATTAAAGAGTTTCATGACAAGAAAATACTAAGAAAAATATTCAATATTGGTCAAAAAATCTTACTTTATAATTCTCGACTGTATTTATTTTCTGAAAAATTAAGATCAAGATAGAGTGGTCCTTTTATTGTGAAATATGTGTATCCATATGGGGCCTACGACATCGAGAATCCAAAGAATGATAATGTTTTCAAGGTAAATGGACATCGTCTAAAGTTTTACTTTGATAATTTTTCAGTTGAACATGACTCTATTGAATTAGGTGATCCTGTATATAAAGATTGATTTTTATTTATTTATTTATTTTGAGTGATTTTTGCTAGTTTCTCTCACCCTTGTCAAATAGCAAATAACGGTACTCCATAACTTAAGTCGGTTCTTTCATTTTCCCATAATAACTGATATCTATGTATATATTTGTGCAATTCTTTGAATCTCTCTTCCAATTCTCATTTGAAAATGGACCCTAATCTTGAAAAATTGAAAAAAGTATTTTCCCGATTTGCCTCAGAATGCGATTACAAATATTTACCGTGTTAGATGTGCAAGATTGAGATTGTTAATGAATCATGGAATTCCTGAAGATATTCGCTTGTTGATTGAAGTAAAGGTCCGATTATCAAGTGAGTCCTCTAACTCCTTCATTTCACACATGCTTGGAACAGGTAAAAACACTTTTGTAAAGAAGCGTTGTGCAAAACGACTGAAAGTCTGTCATCGATGTGCTAGATGGACTTGTAATACACAATGTCGTTCTTTAGGAATGGTATTTATAAACCGTGAAGATAAAATGCAATTCATTAAGGATGGCCTGAGTAAGGAGTCTTTAGATAATCTTCTATTGACTCTTGAGACTTTGGGTAAGGACTAGATCCATCGTGTAATTTATGATTTATGGCCACTATTGCATAAAGAACATGATCAACTTAGTCTTGGGAATCTGACTAAAAAAGATCCTATTTGCCAGTTTTTAAGAAAACTGGATGGGAAGCCTATCTCCGACCCATAGAGGACGTTTAAGTCGTTCTTGGACATAAAACCAAGGGAAGATGTAAGCCATAATCACAACTACCTGTACATACACATGCTTTTTTAAAAGTAAATAAATAAATAAATAAAGAGAGAGAGAGAGTGTGTGAGACTTTAGCTGGCCTACATATAGGTGGTATAATTGTCTTTCTAATTTCTCATCTATAAAAGCCTATCTTCCTTCCTTTGATTTCTACTCAACCCATACATTCAACAAATACAGAAGTGTGTAGAAATGGCAAGTTCCTCAGGTCATCAGATAAGAAATATTTGTGTTTTTTATGGATCTAGTCTTGAGAAAGAAAAGGAGTTTATAGAATCAGGAAATCATCTTGGTCAGGTGCTAGCTGAGAGAAAGATTCATTTAGTGTATGGGGGAGGCAGTTTGGGATTAATGGGAGGTGTGTTAATAGCTTTATTTTTAGGAATGATGTTTTGGGCAGACAAGAGAAGATAAGGATTGTCACCAAGTGAAGAGGTGGTCACCCACTCATCAATTAGTCATCAAACCAATAGTTCTCAATTTTGGCTTATAAAAGGAGGCATTTGCCATGCATTTAGGCATCTTGGTGTCCAGATCAAGATCATGCTCTTCCTTTCTCTCTTTGTATTTTTTGTAATGTTTATGCTTTGCTTTCATTAATATCAAATTTATGCCTTTCATTTCCTTTCCTTTACTTAGTTAACTCTTATCTTATTTATATTCTTATTTTGTTTATTTATTTTTCTTTCTTTCATTATGTCTAGCTAAGTTTATTATGTCAAGGTGAAAAG
Source organism: Populus pruinosa (assembly GCA_026413675.1). Classification (NCBI taxonomy): domain Eukaryota; kingdom Viridiplantae; phylum Streptophyta; class Magnoliopsida; order Malpighiales; family Salicaceae; genus Populus; species Populus pruinosa. The sequence goes on from CM048598.1 coordinate 9,723,696, forward strand.
GTTATACTAATGGTGTAAGAATAAGTATAATGTAAACTTAATATGGACTTTCATGTTTGATACTAACATGTTTTGTATTTGTTATCTTGTTCACTTTTTAATACTTTGCTTGTTAAATGACTAATCTTGATTTATATTGTTTAACACTTGGTACAACAAATGCTTGACACTTTCATAGTTCATACTGTATGGTATAACCGACACCTAAGCTATGAAAGAAACTTGATTTGTTGTTAACATAAGTTATAATCATAAATGCTTGACGAGATTTACAAGTATTAGCATTAATCGAATAAGATGACTAATGTAATTATGTTAACAATCTATAATCTGATTGGAACCTCCTTTATGTGTGGTTTCCAATTGAATAATAAGAGTTTATATTATACTTGTTTGACATACCATTAGTGGAATCTCTAACCTTGAAATTTGTTATTATCATTGTTTAATCATTACATTAATATTCCTTCTCAAAGTTCTCATCTTCTTCTTCTTCTCCTTCTCCTTCTTTATTATTATTATTAATAGTATTGCTATTGTTGTTGTTGTTGTTGTTATTGTTATTATTATTGTTGTTGTATTATTGTTATTTATAATTTGTTCAATTAACCTCTCTATGGTTTGACCCCGGTCTTGCCGGGTTATTTATTACTTCGACACTCCTACACTTGGAAGAAGACATCAATCTTTTGGTCGTGTCACCATACTTGAGAAATTCCATGACATCATGCCAGATGACATGCCACTCCAATTGCCACCAATACGGGATGTACAATATACAATTGATCTCATACCAGGATCATTTTTACCCAACTTACCCCAATACAGGATGAGCCTTGCGGAGAATGAGGAGCTCAACCGATAGGTCCAACAACTACTGGATAGAGGATTCATCTGAGAGAGCCTTAGTCCTTGCACTGTTCCAGTATTGCTCACGCCAAAAAAAGATGGAAGATGGAAGATGGAGGATGTGTGTTGACACTCAAGCAATTAGTAAAATAACGGTCAAATACCAATTCCTAATTCCACGGTTGAATGACATGTTGGACTTGCTAAACAGTGCCTCTATTTTTACCAAAATTGATCTACGTAGTGGATATCATCAAATTCACATTCGTCCTGGTGACGAATAGAAGAAAACTTTCAAAACAAAAAAAGGGGTTATTCGAATGGCTAGTCATGCCCTTCGAATTAATCAATCCACTAAGCACCTTTATACATGTTTTGAAATAAATTCTCAAACCATTCCTAGGTAAATGTATTGTGGTGTACTTAAATGATATCTTAATTTTCAGCAACTGTTTGCAGGATTACTTAGCCTATGTGGAACAAGTCTTAACAATATTATAGGTTGAGCAACTATATATTAATCATGCCAAATGTTCATTCCTGAAGAAGAAATCTATTTTTTAGGCTTTATCATTTCTAGCAAAGGCATTGAAGTGGATCCTGCTAAGATACAAGCCATTCAGAATTGGCCAACACCTCAAACCTTCTATGAGATTCGTAGCTTTCATGGTCTAGCTATATTTAATCGGTGTTTTATTCATAATTTCAGCACTATTATGGCCCCAATAATTGAGTGCCTAAAGGGTATCAATTTCAATTAGACAACAGCAGCAAACAAAGCCTTTGCCGACATCAAGGAAAAATTAGGGAATGCACTAGTCCTAATACTCCTTAATTTTTCCAAACTCTTTAAAGTGGTTTGTGATGCCTTACATATAGGAATCGGGGGAGTCCTAGGTCAAGAAGGTCATCCTATTGCTTTTTACAGTAGAAAGCTCAATGACACTCTTTAGAGATATTCAATATACGACATGGAATTTTATGCCTTGATTTATACTATTAAGCATTGGCACTTGTACTTGATCCATAGAGAGTTTATCCTTTACACGGATCATGACTCCTTGAAACACCTTAGCTCTCAGAACAAACTCAACCTCAGACATTCTTGTTGGATAACATATTTGCAATAATTTGATTTCATCATCAAACATAAAGCAGGAACAGAGAATAAAGTGGTTGATGCTCTAAGTCGACAACCCCACCTACTGCATATGTTCTCAGTTTATGCTACTAGCTTTGAAGAAATTAAGACCGAATACACTAATGATGATGATTTTGGCACAATATGGAGCATTTTACAATCCAAAATCATGATAACTAGAGGAGACTATTCATTAAAGGATGATTACTTATTATGTCGTACTAGGCTCTACATCCCCAAAGGATCACTCATGAATTCATCATCACTGAACTCCATAGTGGTGGATTGGCTAGACATTTTAGTTATGACAAAACTTATGTCATAGCTGCTGATTGGTTATACTGGCCTCAACTGCATAAAGATGTAAACAAAGTGGTTGATTGGTGTAGGATTTGTCAACTAACCAAAGGGACTAAAAGCCAAGTTGGACTCTACGCACCCGTCCCAATCCCAGACCACCCATGACAACATATTAACATGGATTTTGTTCTTGGATTGCCCATGACTGTTCGATAAAATGATTCAGTTATGATTGTAGTTGATCAATTCTAAAAAATAGCTCACTTCATCCCCTGTAACAAGACCTTTGATGCATCCAAGGTAGCAGTTTTATTCCTACAAGAGGTGATCCGACTACATGGTATACCACTCTCTATTATGTTTGATAGAGATGTCAAATTTATTAGCTATTTTTGGAAGACTTTATGGACAAAAAATAGGAACAAAGTTGAAGTTTTCCAGTGCATTCCATCTATAGACATACGGTCAGACTGAAGTCCTCAATAGAAGTTTGGGAAACCTGCTGCGTTGCCTCATTGCAGATCATGCAACCAACTAGGACCATGTGCTCCCAGAAGTAGAGTTTGCTATTAATAATTCTATTAATAGATCTACAAGACACACAACATTTAAAGCAATATCTAGTAGACAACCCTACACCTCCATAGATCTCAAACCATTACCCTTACCTCCCAGACCAAGTGAAGCTGGCTTGGATTTTTCAGAATACATGAGAGATATTCATGCAGAGGTCAAAAAATGCCTATCACTCAATACTGAAGCATATATCGTCTCTGTCAACGTTAGGCACGAGGACAAACAATTTCATAATAGTGATATCAAGATTATTAAAATCATGATTTTAACACAACATGAAAAATGCAAAACAAACTCGAATTATAAAAACAGATTGTAAAATCATGAGGAATTTTAAGATTATACTATTTAATTTAATTTATTTTTTATAGATAAATTAGTTATTTGTGCGTTGTATATACTTAGGATTAAGGTTGAGAGTTTTTAAAATTATATTAATTTCAACTATAATGAGTTTTTTCTTTTCACCTATAAATATTAATATAGTTGAACCATGTACATAATATACTTTGTGTAAATTGGAATGATTCTTTTTATAAGGTATAAATTTAAAAAAATAGAGTTATTTAAAAAAATCATATATTCAATTCAAACCTCAATGAAAAACTATTATGTTTTGCTTCTTATTGTATTGTCATATGCTTATAAATAACTAAATTTTTAAACAAATAAATAAAGAAATTAACATAACTAAATCAATGTGTGCACCATCTTCTAACTTGATTTTAATTTTTTATTTTGATTAAATGTTTTAAAATATAAAAAATACCAGGTTTTATAGTTATTGATATATTCAATTAATCTAACTAAGTAGTACTTTTAAAATTTTAAAAACAAACATAAAACAATTTATTTTAGATATAATATATATAATAATTGTTATATTTCCTGTATAAATGATCTCTTACCTAAAGATTCTACAAAATTCGATAGAGTTTTATATTGTATATTTCCTGTAAAACTCCTTTCACTCTTATATATATATATATATATATATATATATATATATATATATATATATATATATATATATATATCCAATGCCACGCATCAAGTAATTACCAACCCAAAGTCACCAGAAAGTTAACTAATAAGTTGACATTTTTAATTCTTATAGAAACTATTTTTTTAAGGAGAAAGTTAGCGGTTGGTTTTGATCTCATCACTCAATGTACTTATTTTACTTCTTTAAGTAATCATGACTTTGAGCGCAACAAATTTTTGTACGGCCACATAACCGATGGATAAACATAACAGTATTTTTTTGCAATTTTTGCTTTTGTTCTGGCCAAATGCCAATAGTCGGTCGACAACAATTGCAATTTTATGGTAAAATCGGTTAATCGGTGGTGAAATTATAATTTTACCTGATTTGAACTTGATTTTATTAATTTTTATGTTTTATAAACAATTTAACATATAAAGCTTATATTAACTTATAAAATTATGATTTTAACAACCTTAGATGATATGATACTGGTTCGTCTAAAACTAGAAAGATTTCTCCTTCAGAAAGTTTCTCCAAACTACACGCGAGTCGTGCGAGTCCTTTTCATATTACTAAGAAATTAGGCTATGTCATAGACTTGCCTTTTGAATTTGGTATTAGTCCAGTTTTCAACATTGAAGACATTACTGCCTTTAAAAGTGATGAAGATGTTTCAAGTCATACTTCCAGAACAGAGGAAATGCCAGCATGCTTTCCTGAAGTCCCTACAACCACTACACCACGAGAGGACATTGTCTTTATCATGGACCACCAGTTCGTTTCTATGCGTCGCAAGGGATATTACAAATTTTTAGTTCACTGGCGACATGGACCCCTCTCCGACTCGGCATGGGTCAAAGGTATTGAGCTTCAGCGACTGCACCCAGACTTGGTTACTGCATATGTTCACCATAACTTGCCAGAGTCAAGTTCTTTAGAGGAGTTAGCAATTGATGCAAATCAGGAGGAGACAGAGGAAGGAACCCTGTAAAACACAAAGACTACTAAATGACGGAAACATGGGAAGTCAAGGAATCGTGAAAGCTGATTAAAAGCTTATTAGCTGTAGTTATTATTTTCCTAGTTAGCTGGTAGTTTCCTAGTTACATTAGGATTAGAGTTCAAATATGTTTTAGATTATAATTCCTTAGTATAGGTTATTTAAGAAGGGAGCATAACATAAGATAGGCAGTTTTTCTTGTAATCAGACAATTGGCTATTCTTTAATACAAAATCAGGAGTGATTCCTCTACAGAGAGATGCATTAGACTATTGTTCTTATTGTAAACAACAAGAGGTTGCAACAGGGAGCAATTACATCAATGCCGACAGCAGCAATAGTAACAACGTCGTTCATTCTATTTCCTCCAGTCGACCAACAACTCTTCCTCCTCCATCCCCAACGTCGGCAACCTCTCCACCAGCCGAAAAGATCAACCATGGAAACCTCATCCACAAACCACCAGTAGCTGCGGCTATCTCCTCTGAGCTGACCGACGGCCAAACGCGCCTTTTTCCTCCCACTTCAGCTTACGACCAACACGAGTCTCCACTAGCCACCAGTGATTGGGAGAGTTTGTATTTTAAATAATGATCGGGTGAGTTTTTATTAATTTATTACTATCTTTTTGCAGTACTGTGTTTGAAAGTAAATTTATAGTGTCTTTGTTTAAGAGGCGCTCATGAGGTACACACAACAAACACATTTTTAGTATTTTTGCTCATGCGTAGGCTAATCTCATCTTTTGGTGCGCAACAAACACTCTTAAAACACAAGATTATGTGCCGAAAAGATTACTCTACCTTCCGAGTCGGCGAATCTCCTTCGCATATCAAGGATTAATATGGGCATGGCCACCTCTTGCTGGGTCGTTTCTGGTTCATTTCAAAATTATTTCTGTCTCATTGTGAGTTTATGTCTAAAATCATTCCATATACCTGATGTAGATAAATTTAAAAATCAGTTTGCTTATGAGTTTGGTTTAAAAACAATTTCTAGTTTGTTGCAATATCATTTCTATTTGATGCAGATCCATTTTCAACATGGATTCATATTTGTTATGGATTAGTTTTCTCTAGTTGCGAGATTGTTTATTTATTATCCGAAGTAGATGTAGATTTGTTTTCAAAACCATTTTGGAATCAATTTTAACTCATTGCAAGTTTGGTTCTAAAATCATTTCTAACTTGTTACGAGCTCGTCTCGCATCCGTTCTGGGTTTGTTTTCAGAGCCAATTCTCATCATTTGCAAGTGTGCTTTTTCATCCTTCTCGCTGCGAGTTTCTTTATTTTGGTTTTGTTTGTGAAACCAAATTTGTAAGATCTCTGTTTTTAAAATACTTTGGGTGGTATGCCTCATTCTTTTTCTACATAAACTTCATTTTACATGTATTATCACATATTTTGTTTCAAGTATCTAAAGCAAATCTCAATGTTTGCCGCCCTTGAGTTGTATCTTTGTTTTAATTGCTGGGTGAGGCCTCTTTATTTCGTCAAGCACGTATGTTCTTCACATGATTCTTTACCTCTATACATACAAGCCTTTGTCCTTTTCATCCTTTCTTTACAAGTTCACTCTTTAGAGTGCAAAGAAAAGCATTTTTCAATGACTCTTCTTTGTACTAATATTGTGAACATGAGGCCATTATCGTATCTCCTATAATTTTACCACAAATAATAATTTTTATATGATTTTTCTCATTTTTTTTTAGATTTTAACCATTTTTATGTGTTTTCATGAATTTATTTTTTGAGCCGAGTATTTAAAAAAGAGAAAATAAAAGTTATGTGAGTAGAGTGAAAAACCAAAGGAAAATAATAGTAAAAAAACATAAAAAGAATTAAAAACAGAGTACAAAGAAAATAGAAAAAATATGAATATGTGAGTTGGATATCTTATTCCTATTATATATATTTCCCTGTCCAATCTTTTTCAAAATAGCCTTATCCTTATCCTTACTCGAGAAAGAATCCAACCATTTAGCCAAACATTCTAAGTGGTGGATAAACGTGAACCTAGAAAAAACATAATACATTATATAAAAAAACTAAAATAATTCAATGTTTATTGTTTATGATTTTGTTCATCAAGAGTATTCACATTGCTATTCACTTAATTTTTTTATAGACTTTTTAGACCTTTTAAGTCTCTTAATTGTTTTTTCCACTACACTTTGATATGTATGTCTTGATTTTTTTTCCTTAACAATTATATTTTCAATTTTATACATCTGGGTTGTGTTTTGCTATCTACAAGATTTCTTATATGCGTGGTTGCAATGATTATTCTTACATTATGTCGAAGAAAAATTAAAAAAAAAAACACAAGGACCAACACTAATAAAAATAATAAAAAAAAAAACAAAGTTAACGTTTTTCATTTTCACTATTGTTCCAAGCGTTCTGCTATGTGACCTGCTCGTTGGTGAAAAATATGAAAATTTTTTAGAAGTGGTCTAATTTATTTCAAATGACTTGGTGAAAAATGTCCAAAACATTTTTCAAAAGTAGTTTAATTGTTCTAAGTGATTTGTTCGTTGGTGAAAAATACGAGAATTTCTTAGAAGTGGTCTAATTCTCATTGGTGGCCTGCCCGTTGGTGAAAAATAAAAAGATTTTTTAAAAGTGATCTAATTGTTCTAAATGACTTGTCCATTGGTGAAAAATTCAAATATTTTTGGAAAGTAATCTAATTTTCATAGATGAAAAATTAATAGTCTAATTATTCTAAGCAACCTGCCCATTGGTGAAAAATTTGAAGATTTTTCAGAAATGATCTAATTGTTCCAAACAACCTGCGTATTGTTGAAAAATACAAAGATTTTTGAAAGTGATCTAATTTTCATAGATGGTCTACTCGTGGATGAAAAATACAAAGATTTTTTGGAAGAGGTCTTATTGTTCAAGGTGACCTGCCTGTTGGTGAAAAATATAAAGATTTTTCGGAAGTAGTCTAATTGTCCCAAGTGACCTACCATTGGTGAAACATTCAAAGATTTTTCATAAGTGGTCTGATTGTTTTAGACAATCTGCTCGTTGATAAAAAATACAAAGATTTTTGTAAAGTAGTCTAATTGTTCCGGGCGACCTACTCGTTGGTAAAAAATATGAAGATTTTTAAAAAGTGATCTAATTATTCCGAATGACCTGCTCGTTGGTGAAAAATACATGATTTTTTACATGTGGTCTAATTGGTTTTGGGTGACCTACCTATTGGTGAAAAATACAAAGATTTTTTTGGAAGTTGTCTAATCATTCCAAACAACCTACTCGTTGGTCAAAAATATGAGATTTTTTGAAAGTGGTCTAATTGTTCTAGTGAGCTGCCTGTTGGTGAAAAATACAAAGATTTTTTGAAAGTAATTTAAAATTTCTCAAAAGTAAAAAATTTTCAAAAGCGTTTTCAATTCTTGGCCATTTCAAGGTGGCTTTCATTTTAAGGATCTCATCAGGGATTTCTCTTGAATTTTCAAAACACATTGTTCAATATTTTAGAGTTAGATGATATGCATGCATCTTTACTTGATTTGAAATATAGGTCCCAATTTCTTCTTAATCTTCTTTGTTGCTTGATTGGTGAGGTCTTGTTATTTCTTATTTGAGCCCTTATGGTCATTTAGCTTCTAACCCACTCGAGATGGCCTATGTAGGTCTTTTTTTAGAATATTTGCAATTTTACCTAGCTTAGCCTTTATTATACCTATTGTGACCCATTTACTCGCTAGAAATTCTCTATCACATTGATTAATTTGAGAAGATCATTCATTAATTCCTTTTTTCATTACCAACAACATTCAGTGTCACTTGTTGAAAATACCAAGTTGGTTTTTGTAATCAAGAATGCCCCTTTATCTCGTTGTAGGAAATGTTTCTTTTCTCTTTTTTCATTACCTGAAAAGATTAAATCCCTTTCTAAACATAATATTACCCCTTTATATGGGTCATTGCTCTTAGTTATGCTCTTTCAGTTACTCAAATAAAAAAAATAGTTTTGAGTAAACGTTCTCTCCTTTCCCCTTTTTGGTCTTAATGAAGGAATCTTTATCTAAAATGAATCGTAAAATCTTAATCTTACATTTTAAAAAAAATATTGTTTCAAATGTAAGCTTAAAACAATTAGCTTTTCAAATCTTGTAACTCCCTGATTGTCATCTTTTTTCTTGGAAACGAGATGATTTGTTCTTATGTTAGCGATATTGTCATTGGTGAAGGTACATTCTGAGGTGACTTTCTGCTTTTATGGGTTTCAAAGTGAAGGGCTCGAGAAAAAGCTCGAGGTTTTATTTGAAAAATATTTGTTTATTTTCGAACACTCATTTTATAAATATGAATAATAATAAGTAGTTTGTTCTCAATGTCAGAACTTTTATGAAAAAATATTTTTTGTATTTTGAGAGCACCATTTATTATTCTAAGTTGCTTGCTTGATTAGAAAGGACCTCTACATACACATGATGTAGGTTATGGTTTTTAGCTATTAAAGAAAATAATTCATAAGGCTCAAAGAGTGTTTCAAGGTTTCAAAAACTAAGAATTACTATGAACAATTTGACTCTTTGTGTCTTTTATCCTTTTCTTTTGTAACTTTTCTTTGATTTGCCCCTTTTCATTGTGTTGGCTAGGGTATATTCACCTTGTTTTGGCTATCATTTTTTCTTGTGATTTAGGCACACCTCTTAACGCTTGAGTTTTTTTAGCTCTTTTACCTTTTTAGCTTTCTCATAGTTTTTTCATTATTTTGTTTCATTGAAATTTTTACTTACCCTTAGCATAGGGTATGATCATATGTTTAGTACTTAAAAGTGCATTTTTATCAAGGTTTTATATCATCATTTTACACTTGAAGTAACAACAAATAAAGTCCGAATCTATCCTCCAACATGAGCACTGTTCAATGTTTGACCCATATCTAGAGTTTTAGAAGTCCAAATGACCTCAAATTTTTACCCTAGAAAGCTAAGACAATTTCCTACAATGTTTAAGTTTCAAGTGGTTCTAATTTTGATGTTATCAATGACTTTTGGGCAAACAAGAGAAGATAAGGATTGTCACCTGATTAGTATTTAAAAGTGCATTTTTATCATGGTTTTATATCATCATTTTGCATTTGAAGTATCAATAACTCTTTAACCAAAGCATGTTTTATAATAATATATCTAATAATATAAGATATCTTTAATTTGTGGTAAATGTTCATTTTAAATGCAAGTCTATCACTTAAATGAAAGGATTGATTGATAACTTTAAGAACTTAAATGGCAAGGATAAAGAGATGGCCAAACTTAGAAAAGAGATGTCGGTGCAATCCAAACCGGAACACTATTCGGTAATTGGGTCATATCTAGAGCTATAGATCTCGGATTTAGGTCCAATTTATATGGATAGAAAGGTAAGACATAGGCCCACAACTTTCATATGGAGTCCAAGATCTAAAAATACCATTTACAAGTCCAAATTGTAGCAACAACAAAGAAGCCCGAATCTGTCTTCCAGCCCGAGCACTGTTCGGTATTTTGGCCATATCTGGAGTTCTAGAAGTCTAAATGAGCTGAATTGTTTACACAAGAAAGCTGAGACAATTGCCTACAACTTTCATGTTTTCGACTAGCTCCAAGTTTGATGTTATCAATGACGTTTTGGGCAGACAAGAGAAGATAATGATTGTCACCAAGTCAAGAGTTGGTCTCCCACTTATCAATTAGTCATCAAATCAATAGTTCCCAATTTTGGCCTCTAAAAGGAGGCATTTGCCATGCATTTAGGTAGCTTGGTGTTTAGATCAAGATCATGCTCTTCCTTTCTCTCTTTGTATTTTTTATAATGTTTATGCTTTGCTTTCATTAATATTAAGTTTATGCCTTTCATTTCCTTTCCTTTAATTAGTTAATTTTTATGTTCTTATTTTGTTTATCTATTTTTCTTTCTTTCATTATGTCTAGCTAAGTTTATTATGTCAAGGTGAAAAGGTTACACTAATGGTGTAAGAATAAGTATAATGTAAACTTAATATGGACTTTAATGTTTGATACTAACATGTTTTATATTTGTTATCTTGTTCACTCTTTAATACTTTGCTTGTTAAATAACTAATTTTGATTTATGTTGTATAACACTTGGTACAAAAAATGCTTGGCACTTTCATAGTTCATACTGTATGGTATAACGGACACTTGAGCTATGAAAGAAACTTGATTTGTTGTTAACAGAAGTTATAATCATGAATGCTTGACGAGATTTACAAGTATTAGCATTAATCGAATAAGATGACTAATGTAATTATGTTAACAATCTATAATCAAATTGGAACCTCATTTGGTGTGGTTTCTAATTGTTTATACTATACTTGTTTGACATACCATTAGTGGAACCTCTAACCTTGGCATTTGTTCTTATCATTGTTTAATCTTTACATTAATATTCCATCTCGAAGTTCTCATCATCTTCTTCTTCTCCTTCTTCTTCTTTACTATTATTATTACTATTACTATTATTATTATTATTATTATTATTATTATTATTATTGCTTCTATTATTATTGTTGTTGTTATTGTTACTATTGTTGTTATTTATCGTTGTTGTTTATAATTTGTGCAATTAACCTCCCTATGGTTCGACCCCGGTCTTGCTGGGTTATTTATTACTTCGACACTCCTACATTTGGGAGAAGACATCAACCTTTTCATCGTGTCAATTTTTTGGCGCCGTTTCCAGGGAGGTAAGTCCTTGTATAAATTATAATATTTATTTTATTTTCTCTTTTCACTTTTCACTTTTCTTGTATATAACTTTGTTTCTTTTCTCTTGTTTCTTTTTCTTTTGTTTTCTTCTTCCTTTTATTTTATTCCTGCACGTGCATGAGAGTGTGGTCACGTACATCAAATGATAGACTTTGTAGGGTATCCTCATCATTTTCAGAAAATATGGCCGAAGAAGATAATCAATCACTTGATAATGAAAATAATGAAAATAACCGTGCTAGAACACTTACAGACCACATGAATCCTACAAGAACAAGTGCACCATCATGCATAGTTTTTCCTCCCGATGCATCTCATTTTAATTTTAAACCAGGTATTATTCAACTTTTACCTTCTTTTCATGGCTTAGAATTGGAAAATCCATACTTGCATTTAAGGGAATTTGAGGAGGCCTACAACACATATAATAATTTAAATTGTAGCATGAACACCATCATATTAAAGCTTTTTCCTTTTTCATTAAAAGATAAAGCTAAAACATGGCTACAAAATTTAAGACCAGGATCCATTCATGCTTGGGATGAAATGCAACAATAATTTTTAAAGAAGTTTTTCCCATCTCATAGAACAAACTCTTTCAAAAGACAAATCACCACTTTCACTCAAAAACCAGGAGAAACATTTTATCAATGTTGGGATAGGTATCAAGACTTGCTTAGTACTTGCCCTTATCATGGTTTTGAAACATGGAGATTGGTTTCACATTTCTATGAAGGGTTAACACCTAAAGATAGGCAAATGGTTGAATTGATGTGCAATGGAACTTTTGAAGATAAAGACCCTGATGAAGCAATGGAGTACTTAGATTTGTTAGCTGAAAATGCTCAAAATTGGGACACCGCGGGTACTTATGAGACACTGAGTAAAACTCAACCTCATACATCTAGTGGAGGTATGTACAACCTTAGGGAAGATCATGACCTTCAAGCCAAGTTTGCATCTTTAGCTAGAAAAGTCGAGGCACTAGAATTAGAAAAGAGTGGTCAATTAAAATCTGTTGAAAACATTGTGTGTCAAATTTGTGAAACAAATGAACACTTAACCAACGATTGTCCAACCTTGCCTTCTTTTAAGGAATGTCCCCATGAACAAGCCCATGCTTTAAACAGTTTCTAAAGGGCCATCCACAACCCATACTCTCAAACATACAATCCTGGTTGGAGAAATCACCCAAATTTCAGTTGGAAGAATGAGAACAACAATGCACAAACTTCACAACCACCATTTCAAGCACACCATAATTTCCAAAATTCTCATGGATATGCACCTCCTTATGCTCTACCTCCTAGAAGAAATCTTGAGGAAACATTGCATGCATTCATTGAAAAGCAAAAGACAATCAATACTTAACTTGCTCAAAACATGACAGATTTTAAAGATACTCTTACAAAATTAACATTTGCTCTCAGTTTCCAAGAGAAAGGTAAGTTTCCATCTCAACCATAACAAAATCCCAAGGGGCAATACAACGTAAATGCAAGTAGTTCCGAAAGCCAACACATGGATCAAGTCAAATCAGTTACTACTCTACGCAGTGGTAAGGTTATTGAAAAACCCTCTCTTAAACCTTATGAGAAATATGATGAGTCAATCTCTAAGGGTAAGGAAGGGGTTGAATTTGAAAATTGCAAAGAAATGACTGATTCACCGCCAGCACTTTCATTTCCTCATGCCATGACTAAACAAAGGAAAGTTAATCACAACTCTGAAATTTTTGAAATTTTCAAACAGGTAAGAATCAATATACCTTTGTTGGATGCTATTAAATAGGTTCCTTCCTATGCTAAATTTTTGAAAGATCTATACACTGTGAAGAGGAAACTGAATGTGAAAAAGAAAGCCTTTCTAGCTGAACAAGTAAGTGTCATTCTTTAAAACAATAATGCTTTGAAATATAAAGACCCTGGTTGTCCTACAATTTCTTGCTTTATTGGAGAATATAAAATTAAAAAAGCCTTACTTGATCTTAGTGCTAGTGTGAATTTACTTCTATATTCAGTTTTTTAGAGTCTCAATCTAGGTGAGTTAAAACCAACTTCTATAACTCTTTTACTTGTCGATAGCTCTATAAAAGTGCCTAAAGGAATAATTGAAGATGTGTTAGTACAAGTTGATAAATTTATTTATCTTGTGGATTTTATTGTCTTGGACACACAACCTGTTGAAGTATGTAATTTATTTCCTGTTATTTTAAGACGTCCATTTCTTGCAACTTCTAATGCATTAATTAATTGCAGGAATGGACTGATTAAACTATCATTTGGAAACATGAAATTGGAGATGAATATGTTTAACATTTGCAAGCAACCTAGAGATGATAATAATTTACAGGAAGTGGACTTTACTGAAAAATTAATTCATGATCAATTTCCAACCACTTCCAGTGAAATTGAGATTGATGAATTTGATGATTTGCAAATGATTTATTTTCAGGAAGAATCAAAGACAAGTAATTGGAGGCCACAAATTGAGGAATTGCCACCACGATCAATTAAGTCCATACCTTCAAATGTTCAACCACCAAAACCTGATTTGAAGCCATTACCATCCAATCTCCAATACTCATTTTTAGGAGAAAATGAAACTTTTCCGGTAATAATCTCTTCTAAACTTAATGCACATCAAGAAGGTAAGTTATTACAAACTCTGAAAATGCACAAAAATACATTAGGATGGACCATAGTTGATATAAAAGGAATTAGTCCTTTGATTTGTACACATAGAATTTATTTAGAGGAAAATGCTAAACCCTCTAGAGAAATGCAACGAAGGCTAAATCCTAATATGAAGGAAGTAGTGAAAAATGAAGTCATTAAACTTCTAGATAATGAAATCATTTATCCTATTTCTGATAGCAAATGGGTAAGTCCTACCCAAGTTGTATCCAAGAAGTCTGGACTCACTATGATAACAAATGAGAATAATGAGTTAATTCCCACTAGAACTGTTACTGGTTGGCGCATGTGCATTGACTATAGGAAACTTAATTCAATGACTAGAAAAGATCATTTTCCTTTACCTTTCATGGATCAAATCCTAGAAAGAGTTGGAGGTCATGAATTTTATTGTTTCCTAGATGGCTATTCGGGTTACAACCAAATTGAAATTGCATTGGAAGATCAAAAGAAGACTACTTTTACATGTCCATTTGGTACTTTTGCATATCGAAGGATGCCTTTTGGATTATGTAATGCACCAGCCACATTTTAAAGATGCATGCTTAGTATATTTAGTGATATGGTTGAACATTTTCTTGAGATTTTCATGGATGATTTTTCTGTTTTTGGCGATTCATTTGATGATTGTTTGACTAACTTAGAAAAGGTTTTGACCAGGTGTGAAGAGAAGAATCTTGTGCTGAATTAGGAAAAATGTCATTTTATGGTAACAAACGGCATTGTACTTGGTCACATTGTTTCATCAAAAGTAATTGAGGTTGATAAATCTAAAATCGAGTTAATTGCGAACTTGTCAACACCAAAATCTCTTAAAGATGTTAGATCATTTCTGGGACATGCTGGTTTTTATAGAAGGTTCATCAAAGATTTTAGTGTAATATCTAAGCCTTTAAGTAACCTTCTAACAAAGGATACTATTTTTGAATGGACTGAACATTGTGAAGAAGCCTTTGTTAAACTTAAAAACTTGCTTACTTGTGCTCTTATCATTCAACCTCCCGATTGGTCATTACCTTTTGAAATAATGTGTGATGCTAGTGATTATGCCGTAGGTGCTATTTTGGGATAAAGAAAAGATAAGAAACCTTATGTAATTTACTATGCAAGTAAAACTTTAAATAGTGCTCAAATGAATTATAACACCACTGAAAAAGAATTACTTGCAGTAGTATTTGCACGTGAAAAATTCAGATTTTATCTTGTTGGCTCACCTGTTGTTGTTTTTAGTGATCATGCAGCATTGAAATATCTTCTTTCTAAGAAAGATTCTAAGGCTAGATTGGTGCGGTGGATTTTATTACTTCAAGAATTTGATATCACAATCAAAGATAAGAAAGGCAGCGAAAATGTTGTCGCAGATCACTTGTCAAGATTGACAACAGATTCGAAAACTGACATCACACCAATCGATGACTACTTTCCTGATGAATCTTTACTTTCTGTCTCTACAATGCCTTGGTTTGCTAATATTGTCAATTTTCTTGTTTCAGGACAATTGCCAGCTCATTGGAGTACCCAAGATAAAAGAAAGTTCTTGAACGAAGTGAAGAACTTTTATTGGGATGATCCTTATTTATTCAAATATTGTCTTGATCAAATATTTCGAAGATGCATTCCTGACAATGAGGTAAGTAGTGTCATTAAATTTTGTCATTCTAAGGCATGTGGGGGCCATTTCTCATCAAGAAAGACAACTGCAAAAATCTTACAAAGTGGATTTTACTGGCCCACCATGTTCAAAGACTCACATGCATTCTGCAAGTCTTGTGAAAATTGTCAAAAGTTGGGATCTATTTCAAAACGTCACATGATGCCTTTAAACCCTATTATTGTCATTGAGATCTTTGACTGTTGGGGTATAGATTTCATGGGCCCATTCCCTCCATCATTTGGTTTCTTATACATATTAGTCGCAGTAGATTATGTTTCAAAATGGATAGAGGCAATTCCAAGTCGAAACAATGATCACAAAACAGTGATAAAGTTTTTGAAAGAAAATATTTTGAGTCGATTTGGAGTCCCTCGAGCAATAATAAGTGATGGTGGAACACATTTCTGCAACAAGCCATTTGAGTCTTTAATGAAGAAATATGGAATCACACACAAAGTTGCCACCCCTTATCACCCTCAAACAAGTGGACAAGTAGAGCTTGCTAATAGGGAGATCAAACATATTTTGGAGAAAACAGTGAACCCTAATAGGAAAGACTGGTCTTTAAGACTTAATGATGCACTTTGGGCTTATCGAACTGCTTATAAAACATCATTAGGTATGTCACCTTATAGACTAGTCTATGGAAAACCTTGTCACTTGCCTGTGGAACTTGAACATAAAGCTTATTGGGCTATTAAGACTTTCAATTCAAATCTGGATGATGCTAGTCAACTGCGAAAATTAAAAATAAATGAGCTTGAGGAAATAAGAAATGATGCATATGAAAATTCAAGAATTCATAAAGCAAGAATAAAAGAATTTCATGACAAGAAAATACAGAGAAAAACCTTCAATGTTGGTCAAAAAGTCTTGCTTTATAATTCTCGACTGCATTTATTTCCTAGAAAATTAAGATCAAGATGGAGCGGTCCTTTTATTGTGAAACATGTGTATCCATATGGGGCCTATGACATCGAGAATCCAAAGAATGACAATGTTTTCAAGGTAAATGGACATCGTCTGAAAGTTTACTTTGACAATTTTTCAGTTGAACATAACTCTATTGAATTGGGTGATCCTGTATATAAAGATTGATTTGATTTTATTTTATTTTATTTTATTTTTGTTTCTTATATAAAGATTGATTTTATTTTATTTTATTTTATTTTATTTTTATTTCTTTTTGAGTGATTTTTGCAAGTTTCTTTCACCCCGGTCAAATGGCGGATAACGGTACTCCGTGACTTAAGTCGGTTCTTTCAGTTTCCCATTATTACTGATATCTGTGTATATATCTATGCAATTCTTTGAATCTCTCTTCCAATTCTCATTTGAAAATGGACACTAATCTTGAAAAATTGAAAAAGTATTTTCCCGCTCTACCTCAGAATGCGATTACAAAAATTTACCGTGCTAGATGTGCAAGATTGAGATTGTTAATGAATCATGGAATTCCTGAAGATATTCGCTGGTTGATTGAAGCAAAGGTCCGATTATCAGGTGAGTCCTCTAACTTCATTTCACACATGCCTGGAACAGGTAAAAGCACTTTTGCAAAGAAGCGTCGTGCAAAACGACTGGATGTCTGTCATCGTTGTGCTAGATGGACTTGTAATACACAATGTCGTTCTTTAGAAATGGTATCTATAAACCGTGAAGATAAAATACAATTCATTAAGGATGGCCTGAGTAAGGAGTCTTTAGATAATCTTCTATTGACTCTTGAGACGCATCCTAGTGGAGATGTGCATCGTGCAATTCATGATTTATGGCCACTATTTCATAAAAAACATGATCGACTTAGTCTTGGGAATCTGACTAAAAAAGACCCTGTTTGCCAGTTTTTAAGAAAACTGGATGGGAAGCCTATCCCCGACCCATAGAGGGCGTTTAAGCCGTTCTTGGATGTAAAACCAAGGGAAGATGTGAGCCACAATCACAACTACCTGTACATACACATGTTTTTTTCAAAAGTAAATAAATAAATAAATAAAAAGAGAGAGAGAGTGTGTGAGACTCTAGCTGGCCTACATATAGATGTTATGATTGCCTTTCTACTTTCTCATCTATAAAACCCTATTTTCCTTCCTTTCATTTCTACTCAACCCATACATTCAACAAATACAGAAGTGTGTAGAAATGGCAAGTTCCTCAAGTCATCAAATAAGAAATATTTGTGTTTTCGGTGGATCTAGTCCTGGGAAAGAAAAAGAGTTTTTAGAATCAGCAAATCATCTTGGTCAGGTGCTAGCTGAGAGAAAGATTCATTTAGTGTATGAGGGAGGCAGTCTTGGGTTAATGGGAGGTGTGTCAATAGCTGCATTTTTAGGAGGTAGTCAAGTTTTAGGAATCGTCCCTGAAGCTTTGGCACAAGGGGACATCATTGGAAAAACAATTGGAGAGGAACTTCAGGTCTCCACAATATCGGCTCGAATGAATGCAATGTTTAACCATGCTGATGCTTTCATTGCTTTACCAGGTGGTCTAGGCACATTGGAAGAGATCTTTCATATTTCCTCTTGGGCTCAATTGCACATTCACCATAAACCCATAGGTTTGTTAAATGTTAATGGTTATTATGATAAGTTGTTGTCTTTTCTTGATCATGCTGTGGAACAGGAATTTCTAACATCTTCTGCACGACAAATCATAATCTCTGCTTCTACTGCTGAACAATTGATTGACCAACTACAATCTTTCATTCCTGTGATTGATCCTTCCATGAGTCGCATAAATTGGTCATCTAAGGAAAGCCGTAAAAAGCTTAGATTGGATTTGAGCCTTCATTTGTGAATTTTTGTGTCTTTTGGTTTTATTAAGTTTTGTTATTTCTTATTTTTGTTTCAGTGTGTTTCAGGTTTTGTCAGTATTCGTTATTTCAGGTGATATCTTTTATACTCTATCTTTCTACCTTAGAACATTGAGGACAATGTCTCGTTTTGGTTGGGGGGAGAGGGTAGTAGTTGATAAAAAAAAAAATTGTTTTTCATTTCATAAAGCATGTGCATAATTGTTGTTACTAGGATGGCAGAGTAAAGGAGTTCTTTTGTTAAAGTGACTCTTGAGACGCATCTTAGTAACCATTCTTAACAAGGTCTATTATAATACTTCCTGAAATATTCAGGTTTACAAACTCTCGTATTGTTACCACTTAATTCTGCTCATATACTTATTTAACATGTATTTTTAAACCTTAATTTACACACACACACTTTAACATATGATTGTGGGTTGCATGTTGGATTATTACATTATTTATGTTCTTTTGTTAAAGGTAACAACTAAGGGAAAGGGATTGTATATAATTAAAAAAAAACATGAAAAAAAAATAAAAAAAAATAAAAAATGATGATAATAAAAATGTAGATAAGTTTGATTTCGTAGCCTCCCTAACCTAAGCAATTAAGCCCGAAGGGGTGTTTTAACACCTAATACCCTAAAGTCAACTGACTTGGGAGCTATTGGCCCAACGCTTGTTACATGGGTTGAGGAGAAAAGCTTAAGGCAATCAAACATTGAACTATCTACATATCAGTATCTGCGACCCGAGTTACTAAGGTCGTAGGGGTGTCTTAACACCTAATGCCCTAAGACCAACTGGTCTGGGAGTCATTAGCTGAAAGCTCGTTACATGGGTTAAAGATGCATGATGTTTTTAAAGTATATGTATATAGAGTTAAAAAAAAAAAGACAAAAATAGTAATCCCAACCCAAGGAAGTTAACCTTAAACATTAGAACAAAAATTTTGTTTTCTTCCAAGAAAAGCCCCATAATTATGTGTTGATACATTGAGCACAAAAGAAAGGTTTATTAATATCTTGTTAAGTGGTATTGAGCAGATATATAAATTTAATGAGAGTTTGTTTATCTGGATAGATTAATGGAAGTTAAATGATGAATACCTTGCTTTGTGAAATTTGCAAATTGTAGTAACGCTTTGATTACTAGGGACTAGTAATAAGCTGGTTGAGGGGTGTGATTAGTACTTAAAAGTGCATCTTTATCATGGTTTTATATCATCATTTTGCACTTGAAGTATCAATAACTCCTTAACTAAAATATGTTTTATAATAATGTATCTAATAATATAAGATACCTATAATTTGTGGTAAATTTCTATTTTTAATGCAGGCCTATCAAATAAATGAAAGGATTGATTGATGACTTGAAGAACTTAAATTGCAAAGGCAAAGAGATGGTCAAACTTAGAAAAGAGATGTCGGTGCAATCCAAACCAGAACACTGTTCGGTAATTGGGTCATATCTAGAGCTACAGATCTCCAACTTAGGTCCAATTTATATGGATGGAAAGTTAAGACATAGGCCTACAACTTTCATATGGAGCCCAAGATCTAAAAAGGCCATTATCAAGTCCAAATTGTAGCAACAACAAAGAAGCCCAAATCTGTCTTCCAGCCCGAGCACTGTTTGGTATTTTGGCCATATCTGGAGTTCTAGAAGTCCAAATGAGCTGAATGTTTTACACAAGAAAGCTGAGACAATTGCCTACAACTTTCATGTTTTCAGCTGGCTCCAATTTTGACGTTATCAATGACGTTTTGGGCAGACAAGAGAGGATAAGGATTGTCACCAAGTCAAAAGTTGGCCACCCACTTATCAATTAGTCATCAAATCAATAGTTCCCAATTTTGGCCTATAAAAGGAGGCATTTGCCATTCATTTAGGCATCTTGGTTTCCAGATCAAGATCATGCTCTTCCTTTCTCTCTTTGTATTTTTTGTAATGTTTATGCTTTACTTTCATTAATATCAAGTTTATGCCTTTCATTTCCTTTCCTTTACTTAGTTAACTTTTATGTTCTTATTTTGTTTATTTATTTTTCTTTCTTTCATTATATGTCTAGCTAAGTTAATGATGTCAAGGTGAAAAGGTTACACTAATGGTGTAAGAATAAGTATAGTGTAAACTTAATATGGACTTTAATGTTTGATACTAACATCTTTTATATTTTTTATCTTGTTCACTCTTTAATACTTTGCTTGTTAAATGACTAATCTTGATTTATGTTGTATAACACTTGGTACAACAAATGCTTGGCACTTTCATAGCCCATAATGTATGGTATAACCGACACCTGAGCTATGAAAGGAACTTGATTTGTTGTTAACATAAGTTATAATCATGAATGCTTGACGAGATTTACAAGTATTAGCATTAATTGAATAAGATGACTAATGTAATCATGTTAACAATATATAATCTGATTGGAACCTCCTTTGTGTGTGGTTTCCAATTCAATAATAAGAGTTTATACTGTACTTGTTTGATATACCATTAGTGGAATCTCTAACCTTGACATTTGTTATTATTATTGCTTAATCCTTACATTAATATTTGATCTCCAAGTTCTCATCATCATCATCTTCTTCTTCTTCTCTTTCTTTATTATTATTATTATTATTATTATTATTATTATTATTAGTACTAGTACTACTACTACTACTACTACTACTATTATTATTATTATTATTATATTATTATTACTATTGTTGTTGTTGTTATTGTTGTTTTATAATTGTTGTTTATAATTTGTACAATTAACCTCCTAGTGGTTCGACCCCGGTCTTGCCGGGTTATTTATTACTTCGACACTCCTGCACTTGGGAGAAGACATCAACCTTTTAGTCGTGTCAACAAAATCTCAATAAATTTATATATCTTCTCAATACCTCTTAAGAAGATATTAATAAACCTTTTTTTTTGTGCTCAATGTATCAACACATAATTATAGGGCTTTTCTTGAAAGAAAACAAAAATTTTGTTATAATGTTTAAGGTTAACTTTCTTGGGTTGGGATTATTATTTTTGTCTACCTTTTTGTTTCTTTTTTTTTTAAATATATATACATATAATTAAAAACATCATGCATCTTTAACCCATGTAACGAGCTTTCAGCTAATGACTCCCAGACTAGTTGGTCTTAGGGCATTAGGTGTTAAGACACCCCTACGAGCTTAGTAACTCGGGTCGTAGATACTAATATGTAGATAGTGCAATATTTGATTCCCTTAAGCTTTTCTCCTCAACCCATGTAACAAGCATTGGGTCAATAGCTCCCAAGTCAGTTGACTTTAGGGTATTAGGTGTTAAAATACCCCTCCGGGCTTAATTGCTTAGGTTAGGGAGGCTATGAAACCAAATTTATCTACATTTTTTTTCATTTTTTTCTCTTTTTTTTTCTTTTTTTTTAATTATATACAATCTCTTTCCCTTAGTTGTTACCTTTAACAAAAGAACATAAATAATGTAATAATCCAATATGCAACCCACAATCATATGTTAAAGTGTATGTGTTTGTAAATTAAGGTTTAAAAATACATGTTAAATAAGTATATGAGCTGAATTAAGTGATAACAATGCGAGAGTTTATAAACCTAAATATTTCAAGAAGTATTATAATAGACCTTGTTAAGAATGATTACTAAGATGTGTTTCAAGAGTCAAAAGAGCTCCTTTACTCTACCATCCTAGTAACAACAGTTATGCACATGCTTTATGAAATGAAAAATATTTTTTTTTTAATCAACTACTACCCTCTTCCTCCAACCAAAACAAGACATTGTCCTCAATATTCTAAGGTAGAAAGATAGAGTATAGAAGATATCACCTCAAATAACAAACACTGACAAACCTGAAACACACTAAAACAAAAATAAGAAATAACAAAACACAATAATAAAACCAAAAGACACAAAGATTCACAAATGAAGGCTTAAATCCAATCTAAACTTTTTACAACTTTTCTTAGTTGACCAATTTTATGCGACTCATGGAAGGATCAATTACAAGAATGAAAGAATGTAGTTGGTCAATCAATTGTTCAGCAGTAGTAGCAGAGAGGATTTAAGCCTTCATTTGTGAATCTGTCTTATCTGATGACCTAAGGAACTTGCCATTTCTACACACTTTTGTATTTGTTAAATGTATAGGTTGAGTAGAAATGAAAGGAAGGAAGAGAGGATTTTATAGATGAGAAATTAGAAAGGCAATCATACCACCTATATGTAGGCCAGCTAGAGTCTCACACACTCTCTCTCTCTTTATTTATTTATTTATTTACTTTTAAAAAAGTATGTGTATGTACAGGTAGTTGTGATTGTGGCTCACATCTGCACTAGGTTTTACATCCAAAAATGGCTTAAACGCCTTCTATGGGTCGGGGATAGGCTTCCCATCCAGTTTTCTTAAAAACTGGCGAACAAGGTCTTTTTTAGTTAGATTCCCAAGACTAAGTCGATCATGTTCTTTATGAAATAGTGGTCATAAATCATGAATTACACGATGCACATCTCCACTAGGATGCGTCTTAAGAGTCAATAGAAGATTATTTAAAGACTCCTTACTCAAGCCATCCTTAATGAATTGTATTTTATCTTCACGGTTTATAGATACCATTCCTAAAGAACGACATTGTGTATTACAAGTCTATCTAGCACATCGATGACAGACTTTTAGTCATTTTGCACGACGTTTCTTTGTAAAAGTGCTTGTACCTGTTCCAGGCATGTGTGAAATGAAGAAGTTAGAGGACTCACCTGATAATCGGACCTTTGCTTCAATCAACCAGCGAATATCTTCAAGAATTCCATGATTCATTAACAATCTCAATCTTGCACATCTAGCACGGTAAATTTTTGTAATTGCATTCTGAGGCAGAGCGGGAAAAATAATTTTTCAATTTTTCAAGATTAGTGTCCATTTTCAAATGAGAATTAGAAGAGAGATTCAAAGAATTGCACAAATATATACACAAATATCAGTTATTATGGGAAACTGAAAGAACCGACTTAAGTCATGGAGTACCGTTGTCCGCCATTTGACTGGGGTGAGAGAAACTTGCAAAAATCACTCAAAAAGAAACAAAAATAAAATAAAATCAATCTTTATATACAGGATCACCCAATTCAATAGAGTTATGTTCAACTGAAAATTGTGAAAGTAAACTTTCAGACGATGTCCATTTACCTTGAAAACATTGTCATTCTTTGGATTCTCGATGTCATAAGCCCCATATGGATACACATGTTTCACAGTAAAAGGACCGCTCCATCTTAATCTTAATTTTTCAGGAAATAGATGCAGTCGAGAATTATAAAGCAAGACTTTTTGACCAATATTGAATATTTTTCTTAGTATTTTCTTGTCATGAAACTCTTTAATTCTTGCTTTATGAATTCTTGAATTTTCATATGCATCATTTCTTATTTCCTCAAGCTCATTTATTTGTAATTTTCGCAGTTGACTAGCATCATCCAGATTTGAATTGAAAGCTTTAATAGCCCAATAAGCTTTATGTTCAAGTTCCACAGGCAAGTGACAAGGTTTGTCATAGACTAGTCTATAAGGTGACATATCTAATGATGTTTTATAAGCAGTTCAATAAGCCCAAAGTGCATCATTAAGTCTTAAAGACCAGTTTTTTCTATTAGAGTTCACTGTTTTCTCTAAAATATGTTTGATCTCCCTATTAGCAAGCTCTACTTGTCCACTTGTTTGAGGGTGATAAGGGGTGGCAACTTTGTGTGTGATTCCATATTTCTTCATTAAAGACTCAAATGGCTTGTTGCAGAAATGTGTTCCACCATCACTTATTATGGCTCGAGGGACTCCAAATCGACTCAAAATATTTTCTTTCAAAAACTTTATCACTGTTTTGTGATCATTGTTTCGACTTGGAATTGTCTCTATCCATTTTGAAACAAAATCTACTGCGACTAATATGTATAAGAAACCAAATGATGGAGGGAATGGGCCCATGAAATCTATACCCCAACAGTCAAAGATCTCAATGACAATAATAGGGTTTAAAGGCATCATGTGACGTTTTGAAATAGATCCCAACTTTTGACAATTTTCACAAGACTTGCAGAATGCATGTGAGTCTTTGAACATGGTGGGCCACTAAAATCCACTTTGTAAGATTTTTGCAATTGTCTTTCTTGAGGAGAAATGGCCCCCACATGCCTTAGAATGACAAAATTTAATGACACTACTTACCTTATTGTTAGGAATGCATCTTCGAAATATTTGATCAAGACAATATTTGAATAAATAAGGATCATCCCAATAAAAGTTCTTCACTTCGTTCAAGAACTTTCTTTTATCTTGGGTACTCCAATGAGCTGGCAATTGTCCTGAAACAAGAAAATTGACAATATTAGCAAACCAAGGCATTGTAGAGACAGAAAGTAAAGATTTATCGAGAAAGTAGTCATCGATTGGTGTGATGTTAGTTTTCAAATCTGTTGTCAATCTTGACAAGTGATCTGCGACAACATTTTCGCTGCCTTTCTTATCTTTGATTGTGATATCAAATTCTTGAAGTAATAAAATCCACCGCACCAATCTAGCCTTAGAATCTTTCTTAGAAAGAAGATATTTCAATGCTGCATGATCACTAAAAACAACAACAGGTGAGCCAACAAGATAAAATCTGAATTTTTCACGTGCAAATACTACTGCAAGTAATTCTTTTTCAGTGGTGTTATAATTCATTTGAGCACTATTTAAAGTTTTACTTGCATAGTAAATTACATAAGGTTTCTTATCTTTTCTTTATCCCAAAATAGCACCTACGGCATAATCACTAGCATCACACATTATTTTAAAAGGTAATGACCAATCGGGAGGTTGAATGATAAGAGCACAAGTAAGCAAGTTTTTAAGTTTAACAAAGGCTTCTTCACAATGTTCAGTCCATTCAAAAATAGTATCCTTTGTTAGAAGGTTACTTAAAGGCTTAGATATTACACTAAAATCTTTGATGAACCTTCTATAAAAACCAGCATGTCCCAGAAATGATCTAACATCTTTAAGAGATTTTGGTGTTGACAAGTTCGCAATTAACTCGATTTTAGATTTATCAACCTCAATTACTTTTGATGAAACAATGTGACCAAGTACAATGCCGTTTGTTACCATAAAATGACATTTTTCCTAATTCAGCACAAGATTCTTCTCTTCACACCTGGTCAAAACCTTTTCTAAGTTAGTTAAACAATCATCAAATGAATCGCCAAAAACAGAAAAATCATCCATGAAAATCTCAAGAAAATGTTCAACCATATCACTAAATATACTAAGCATGCATCTTTAAAATGTGGCTGGTGCATTACATAATCCAAAAGGCATCCTTTGATATGCAAAAGTACCAAATGGACATGTAAAAGTAGTCTTCTTTTGATCTTCCAATGCAATTTCAATTTGGTTGTAACCCGAATAGCCATCTAGGAAACAATAAAATTCATGACCTGCAACTCTTTCTAGGATTTGATCCATGAAAGGTAAAGGAAAATGATCTTTTCTAGTCATTGAATTAAGTTTCCTATAGTCAATGCACATGCGCCAACCAGTAACAGTTCTAGTGGGAATTAACTCATTGTTCTCATTTGTTATCACAGTGACTCCAGACTTCTTAGGTACAACTTGGGTAGGACTTACCCATTTGCTGTCAGAAATAGAATAAATGATTTCATTATCTAGAAGCTTAATGACTTCATTTTTCACTACTTCTTTCATATTAGGATTTAGCCTTCGTTGCATTTCTCTAGAGGGTTTAGCATTTTCCTCTAAATAAATTCTGTGTGTACAAATCAAAGGACTAATTCCTTTTATATCAGCTATGGTCCATCCTAATGCTTTTTTGTGCATTTTCAGAGTTTGTAATAACTTACCTTCTTGATGTGCATTAAGTTTGGAAGAGATTATTACCGGAAAAGTTTCATTTTCTCCCAAAAATGAGTATTTGAGATTGGATGGCAACGGCTTCAAATCAGGTTTTGGTGGTTGAACACTTGAAGGTATGGACTTAATTGGTCGTGGTGGCAATTCCTCAATTTGTGGCCTCCAATTACTTGTCTTTGATTCTTCCTGAAAATAAATCATTTCCAAATCATCAGATTCATCAATCTCAATTTCATTGGAAGTGGTTGGAAATTAATCATGAATTAATTTTTCAGTAAAGTCCACTTCCTGTAAATCATTATCATCTCTAGGTTGCTTGCAAATGTTGAAAATATTCATCTCCAATGTCATGTTTCCAAATGATAGCTTCATCAGTCCATTCCTACAATTAATCAATGCGTTAGAGGTTGCAAGAAACGGACGTCCTAAAATAACAGGAAATGAATTACATGCTTCAAGAGGTTTTGTGTCCAAGACAATAAAATCCACAGGATAAATGAATTTATCGACTTGTACTAACACATCTTCAATTATTCCTCTAGGCACTTTTATAGATCTATCGGCAAGTAAAAGAGTTATAGAAGTTGGTTTTAACTCACCTAGATTGAGACTCTGAAAAACTGAATATGGAAGTAAATTCACACTAGTACCAAGATCAAGTAAGGCTCTTTCAATTTTATGCTCTCCAATAAAGCAAGAAATTGTAGGACAACCAGGGTCTTTATATTTCAAAGCATTATTGTTTTGAAGAATAGCACTTACTTGTTCGGCTAGAAAGGCTTTCTTTTTCACATTCAGTTTCCTCTTCACAGTGCAGAGATCTTTCAAAAATTTAGCATAGGAAGGAACCTGTTTAATTGCATCCAGCAAAGGTATATTGATCCTTACCTGTTTGAAAATTTCATAAATTTCAGAATTGTGATTGACTTTCCTTTGTTTGGTCATGGCTTGAGGAAATGGAAGTGCTGGCGGTGAATCAGTCGTTTCTTTGCAATTTTCAGATTCATCCCCTTCCTTACCCTCAGAGATTGATTCATCATCTTTCTCATAAGGTTCAAGAGAGGGTTTTTCAATAACCTTACCACTGCGCAGAGTAGTGACTGATTTGACTTGATCTATGTGTTGGCTTCCGGAACTACTTGCATTTGCATTGTATTGCCCTTTGGGATTTTGTTGTGTTTGAGATGGAAACTTACCTTTCTCTTGGAAACTGAGAGCAGATGTTAATTTAGCAAGAGTATCTTTAAAATTTGTCATGTTTTGAGCAAGTTGAGTATTGATTGTCTCTTGCTTTTCAATGAATGCATGCAATGTTTCCTCAAGATTTCTTCTAGGAGGTGGAGCATAAGGAGGTGCATATCCATGAGAATTTTGGAAATTATGGTGTGCTTGAAACGGTGGTTGTGAAGTTTGTGCATTGTTGTTCTCACTCTTCCAACTGAAATTTGGGTGATTCCTCCAACCAGGGTTGTATTTTTGGGAGTATGGGTTATGGTTGGCCCTTCAAAAACTGTTTAAAGCATGAGCTTGTTCATGGAGACATTCTTTAAAAGAAGGCAAGGTTGGACAATCGTTGGTTGAGTGTTCATTTGTTTCACAGATTTGACACACAATGTTTTCAACAGATTTTAATTGACCACTCTTTTTCAATTCTAGTGCCTCGACTTTTCTAGCTAAAGATGCAAATTTGGCTTGGAGGTCATGATCTTCCCTAAGGTTGTACATACCTCCACTAGATGTATGAAGTTGAGTTTTACTCGGTGCCTCATATGTACCCGCAGTGTCCCAATTTTGAGCATTTTCAGCTAACAAGTCTAAGTACTCCATTGCTTCATCAGGGTCTTTATCTTTAAAAGTTCCACTGCACATCAATTCAACCATTTGCCTATCTTTAGGTGTTAACCGTTCATAGAAATGTGAAACCAATCTCCATGTTTCAAAACCATGATGAGGGCAAGTACTAAGCAAGTCTCGATACCTATCCCAACATTTGTAAAATGTTTCTCCTGGTTTTTGAGTGAAAGTGGTGATTTGTCTCTTGAAAGAGTTTGTTCTATGAGATGGGAAAAACTTCTTTAAAAATTGTTGTTGCATTTCATCCCAAGCACGAATGGATCCTGGTCTCAAATTTTGTAGCCATGTTTTAGCTTTATCTTTTAATGAAAAAGAAAAAAGCTTTAATCTGATGGTGTTCATGCTACAATTTAAATTATTATATGTGTTGCACACCTCCTCAAATTCCCTTAAATGCAAGTATGGATTTTCCAATTCTAAACCATGAAAAGAAGGTAAAAGTTGAATAATACCTGGTTTAAAATTAAAATGAGATGCATCGGGAGGAAAAACTATGCATGATGGTGCACTTGTTCTTGTGGGATTCATGTGGTCTCTAAGTGTTCTAGCACGGTTATTCTCATTATTTTCATTATGAAGTGATTGATTATCTTCTTCGGCCATATTTTCTGAAAATGATGAGGACACCCTACAAAGTCTACCACTTGATGTGCGTGACCACACTCTCATGCACGTGTAGGAATAAAATAAAAAAGAAGAAGAAAGCAAAAGGAGGAAGAAAACAAAATAAAAAGAAACAAAAGAAAAGAAACAAAGTTATATACAAGAAAAGTGAAAAGAGAAAATAAAATAAATACTATAATTTATACAAGAACTTACCTCCCCGGCAACGGCGCCAAAAACTTGACACGACTAAAAGGTTGATGTCTTCTCCCAAGTGTAGGAGTGTCGAAGTAATAAATAACCTGGCAAGACCGGGGTCGAACCACAGGGAGGTTAATTGTACAAATTATAAACAACAATTATAAAACAACAATAACAACAACAACAATAGTAATAATATAATAATAATAATAATAATAGTAGTAGTAGTAGTAGTAGTAGTAGTAGTAGTACTAATAATAATAATAATAATAATAATAATAATAATAAAGAAAGAGAAGAAGAAGAAGATGATGATGATGAGAACTTGAAGATCAAATATTAATGTAAGGATTAAGCAATAATAATAACAAATGTCAAGGTTAGAGATTCCACTAATGGTATATCAAACAAGTACAGTATAAACTCTTATTATTGAATTGGAAACCACACACAAAGGAGGTTCCAATCAGATTATATATTGTTAACATGATTACATTAGTCATCTTATTCAATTAATGCTAATACTTGTAAATCTCGTCAAGCATTCATGATTATAACTTATGTTAACAACAAATCAAGTTCCTTTCATAGCTCAGGTGTCGGTTATACCATACATTATGGGCTATGAAAGTGCCAAGCATTTGTTGTACCAAGTGTTATACAACATAAATCAAGATTAGTCATTTAACAAGCAAAGTATTAAAGAGTGAACAAGATAACAAATATAAAATATGTTAGTATCAAACATTAAAGTCCATATTAAGTTTACACTATACTTATTCTTACACCATTAGTGTAACCTTTTCACCTTGACATCATTAACTTAGCTAGACATAATGAAAGAAAGAAAAATAAATAAACAAAATAAGAACATAAAAGTTAACTAAGTAAAGGAAAGGAAATGAAAGGCATAAACTTGATATTAATGAAAGTAAAGCATAAACATTACAAAAAATACAAAGAGAGAAAGGAAGAGCATGATCTTGATCTGGAAACCAAGATGCCTAAATGAATGGCAAATGCCTCCTTTTATAGGCCAAAATTGGGAACTATTGATTTGATGACTAATTGATAAGTGGGTGGCCAACTTTTGACTTGGTGACAATCCTTATCCTCTCTTGTCTGCCCAAAACGTCATTGATAACGTCAAAATTAGAGCCAGCTGAAAACATGAAAGTTGTAGGCAATTGTCTCAGCTTTCTTGTGTAAAACATTCAACTCATTTGGACTTCTAGAACTCCAGATATGGCCAAAATACCAAACAGTGCTCGGGCTGGAAGACAGATTCGGGCTTCTTTGTTGTTGCTACAATTTGGACTTGATAATGGCCTTTTTAGATCTTGGGCTCCATATGAAAGTTGTAGGCCTATGTCTTAACTTTCCATCCATATAAATTGGACCTAAATTGGAGATCTATAGCTCTAGATATGACCCAATTACCGAACAGTGTTCTGGTTTGGATTACACCGACATCTCTTTTCTAAGTTTGACCATCTCTTTGCCTTTGCAATTTAAGTTCTTCAAGTCATCAATCAATCCTTTCATTTATTTGATAGGCCTGCATTAAAAATAGAAATTTACCACAAATTATAGGTATCTTATATTATTAGATACATTATTATAAAACATATTTTAGTTAAGGAGTTATTGATACTTCAAGTGCAAAATGATGATATAAAACCATGATAAAGATGCACTTTTAAGTACTAATCATTTGTTTATCTGGATAGATTAATGAAAGTTAAATGATGAATACCTTGCTTTGTGGAATTTGCAAATTGTTTTTCTATTTTAACGCTTTGATTACTAGGGAGTAGTAATAAGCTGGTTGGGGGTGTGATTAGTACTTAAAAGTGCATTTTTATCATGGTTTTATATCATCATTTTGCACTTGAATTATCAATAACTCTTTAACTAAAACATGTTTTATAATAATATATCTAATAATATAAGCTACCTTTAATTTACGGTAAATGTTCATTTTAAATGCAGGCCTATCACATAAATGAAAGGATTGATTAATGACTTTAATAACTTAAATTGCAAGGGCAAAGAGATGACCAAAATTAGAAAAGAGATGTTGGTGCAATCCAAACCGTAATACTATTTGGTAATTAGGTCATATCTGGAGCTATAGATCTTAAATTTCGGTCTACTTTATATGGATGGAAAGGTAAGACATAGAACCATAACTTTCATATGGAGTCCAAGATCTAAAAAGGCCATGTTCAAGTCCAAATTGTAGCAACAATAAAGAAGCCTGAATCTGCCCTCCAGCCCAAGTACTATTCAGTATTTTGGCCATATCTGATGTTCTAGAAGTCCAACTGAGCTGAATGTTTTACACAAGAAAGCTGAGACAATTGCCTACAACTTTCATGTTTTCAGCTGGCTCCAATTTTGACGTTATCAATGACGTTTTGGGCAGACAAGAGAGGATAAGGATTGTCACCAAGTCAAAAGTTGGCCACCCACTTATCAATTAGTCATCAAATCAATAGTTCCCAATTTTGGCCTATAAAAGGAGGCATTTGCCATTCATTTAGGCATCTTGGTTTCCAGATCAAGATCATGCTCTTCCTTTCTCTCTTTGTATTTTTTGTAATGTTTATGCTTTACTTTCATTAATATCAAGTTTATGCCTTTCATTTCCTTTCCTTTACTTAGTTAACTTTTATCTTATTCATGTTCTTATTTTGTTTATTTATTTTTCTTTCTTTCATTATGTCTAACTAAGTTTATTATGTCAAGGTGAAAAGGTTACACTAATGATGTAAGAATAAGTATAGTGTAAACTTAATATGGACTTTAATGTTTGATACTAACATGTTTTGTATTTGTTATCTTGTTCACTCTTTAATACTTTACTTGTCAAATGACTAATCTTGATTTATGTTGTATAACATTGGTACAACAAATGCTTGGCACTTTCATAGTTCATACTGTATGGTATAACCGACACCTAAGCTATGAAAGAAACTTGATTTGTTGTTAACATAAGTTATAATCATGAATGCTTGCTGAAATTTACGAGTTTTAGCAATAATTGAATAAGATGACTAATGTAATCATGTTAACAATCTATAATCTGATTGAAACCTCTTTTGTGTGTGGTTTCCAATTGAATAATAAGAGTTTATACTATACTTGTTTGACATACCATTAGTGGATCCTCTAACCTTGACATTTGTTATTATCATTGTTTAATCGTTATATTAATATTTCATCTCAAAGTTCTCATCTTCTTCTTCTCCTTTTTTTCTTTATTATTATTATTATTATTATTATTATTATTATTGTTATTATTATTACTATTATTATTAGTACTTCTATTATTATTGTTGTTGTTGTTGTTGTTGTTGTTGTTATTAGTGTTGTTGTTATTATTGTTGTATTATTGTTATTTATAATTTGTATAATTAACCTCCTTGTGGTTCGACCCCGGTCTTACCGGGTTATTTATTACTTCGACACTCTTGCACTTGGGAGAAGACATCAATCTTTTGGTCGTGTCAGAGGTCATTTGGACTTATAGAACTCTAGATATAGGCCACACACTAAATAGTGTTCGGGTTGCAAGACAGATTCAGACTTCTTTATTGTTGCTATATTTAGACTTGAAAACGACCTTTTAAAATCTTGGGCTCCATATGAAAGTTGTAGGCTTATGTATTACCTTTCCATCTTTATAAAGTAAACCTAAATCCGAGATCTACAACTTCAGATATGACCTAATTACCGAATAGTGTTCTGGTTTGCATTGCACCAGCATCTGTTTTCTAAGTTTGGTCATATCTTTGTCCTCTCAATTTTAGTTCTTAAACTCATTAATCGTTCCTTTCATTTATGTGATAAGCCTATATTTAAAATGAACATTTACCAAAAATTAAAGGTATCTTATATTGTTAGATATGTTATTATAAAACATGTTTTAGTTAAGGAGTTATTGATACTTTAAATGCAAAATGATGATATAAAACCTTGAAAAAAATACACTTTTAAATACTAATCACACCCTCCAACCAGCTTATTACTACTCCCTAGTAATTAAAGTGTTAAAATAGAAAAACTGTTTGCAAATTCCACAAAGCAATGTATTTATCATTCAACTTCCATTAAGTGATAAACAAACTTTCATTAAATTTATATATCTGTCAATACCTCTTAAACAAGATATTAATAAACCTTTCTTTTATGCTCAATATATCAACACATAGTTATGGAGCTTTTCTTGGAAGAAAATGAAATTTTTGTTATAATGTTTAAGGTTAGCTTCCTTATGTTGGGATTATTATTTTTTTCTTATTTTTTAATATATATACATATAACTTAAAACACCATGCATTTTTAACCCATGTAACAAGCTTTCGGTTAATGACACCCAGACCAATTGGTCTTAGGGCATGAGGTGTTGAGACACCCCTACGAGCTTAGTAACTTGGGTTATCGATACTAATGCATAGATAGTGCAATGTTTGATTTTCTTAACCTTTTCTCCTCAACCCATGTAACAAGCATTAGACCAATAGCTCCCAAGTCAGTTGATTTTAGGGTATTAGGTGTTAAGACACCCCTTCGGGCTTTATTGCTTAGGTTAGGGAGGCTATGAAACTAAACTTATCTATATTTTTATTATCATCATTTTTTTCTTTTTTTTTAATTTTTTTCAAATTATATACTATCCATTTCATGTAGTTATTACCTTTAACAAAAGAACTTAAATAACATAATCTTCTAATGTGCAACTCACTATTATACGTTAAAGTGTGTGAAAATTAAGGTTTAAGAATACATGTTAAATGAGAATATGAGCAGAATTAAGTGATAACAATATAAGAGTTTGTAAACCTAAATATTTCAAGAAGTATTATGATAGACCTTGTTAAGAATGGTTACTAAGATGCATCTTAAAAATTACTTTAACAAAAAAGATCATTAACAAAAAAGATCATTTACTCTATCATCCTAGTAATAACAATTTTACACATGCTTTATGAAATAAAAAACACATTAGTTAATTTTTTTAAATATCAACTACTACCCTCTTCCCCCAACCAAAAGGAGACATTATCCTCAATGTTCTAAGGTAAAAAGATAGAGTACAAAAGACATCACCTTAAATAATAAACTGAAAAACCTGAAATACACTTAAATGAATATAAGAAATAATAAAACACAATAATAAAACCAAAAGACACAAAGATTCATTAATGAAGATTTAAATCTAATCTAAGCTTTTTACGGCTTTTCGTAGATGACCAATTTATACGACTCATGAAGGGATCAATTATAGAAATGAAAGATTGTAGTTGGTCAATCAATTGTTCAGCAGTAGCATTAGATATTATGCTTTATCATACCGAAGATGTTAAAAATTCCAATTCTACAGCATGATCAAGAAATGACAACAACTTATCATAATAACCATTAACATTTAGTAGACATATGAGTTTATGGTGAATGTGCAGTTGAGCCCAAGAGAAAATATGAAAGATCTCTTCCAATGTGCCTAGGCCACCTAGTAAGACAATAAAGGCATCAGAATTGTTAAACATTGCATTCATTCGAGTAGATATTATGGAGACCTGTAGTTCCTCTCTAATTGTTTTTTCAATGATGTCCTCTTGTGCTAAAGCTTTAGGGACGACTCCCAAAACTTGACTGCCTCCTAAAAATACAGCTATTGACATACCTCCTATTAACCCAAGATTGCCTCCCCTATACACTAAATGAATCTTTCTCTCAGCTAGCACTTGACCAAAATGATTTGCTGATTCTAAAAACTCCTTTTCTTTCTCAGGTTTAGATCCACCAAAACCACAAACATGTCTTATGTAATGACCGACACGACTAAAAGATTGATGTCTTTTCCCAAGTGTAGGAGTGTCGAAGTAATAAATAACCCGGTAAGACCGGGGTCAACCACATGAAGGTTAATTGTATAAATTATAAATGACAATAACAACAATAAAAACAACAACAACAACAACAACAACAACAACAACAACAACAACAATAATAATAATAATAATAATAATAATAAAGAAAAAGAAGGAGAAGAACAAGAAGATGATGAGAACTTTGAGATGAAATACTAATGTAAAGATTAAACAATGATAAATAGAAATGTTAAGGTTAGAGGTTCTACTTATAATATGTCAAACAAGTATAGTATAAACTCTCATTATTCAATTGGAAACCACACACAAAAAAGGTTCCAATCAGATTATAAATTGTTAACATGATCACATTAGTTATCTTATTAAATTAATGCTAATACTTATAAATCTCGTTAGGTATTCATGATTATAACTTATTTTAACAACAAATCAAGTTTCTTTCATAGCTCAGGTGTTGGTTATACCATACAGTATGGGCTATGAAAGTGTCAAGCATTTGTTGTACCAAGTGTTATGCAAAATAAATCTAGATTAGTCATTTAACAAGTAAAGTATTAAAGAGTGAACAAGATAACAAATACAAAACATGTTAGTATCAAACATTAAAATCCATATTGAGTTTACATTAAATTTATTCTTACCCCATTAGTGTAACTTTTTCACCTTGACATAATAAACTTAACTAGACATAATGAAAGAAAGAAAAATAAAAATAAAAATAAAAATAAGAACATAAATAAGATAAGAGTTAACTAAGTAAAGCAAAAGAAATGAAAGGTATAAACTTGATATTAATGAAAGCAAAGCATAAACATTACAAAAAATACAAAAAGAGAAAGCAAGAGCATGATCTTGATCTAGAAACCAAGATGCCTAAATGCATGGCAAATACCTCCTTTTACAGGGCAAAATTGGGAACTATTGATTTGATGACTAATTGATAAGTGGGTGACCAACTCTTGACTTGGTGACAATCCTTATCTTCTCTTATCTGTCCAAAACATCATTGATAATGTAAAAATTGGAGCTAGTTGAAAAAAATAAAAGTTGTAGAAATTGTCTCAGTTTTCTTGTATAAACAATTCAGCTCATTTGGACTTTTAGAACTCCTAATATGGGTCAAAAACTGAACAGTGCTTGAGTTGCAAAACAGATTCAGACTTCTTTGTTGTTGCTATAATTTGAACTTGAAAACGACCTTTTTAAGTCTTGGGCTCCATATGAAAGTTGTAGCCCTATGTCTCGCCTTTCCATCCATATAAAGTAGACCTAAATTTGAGATCTACAGCTCTAGATATGACCTAATTACCAAACAGTGTTCCGGTTTGGACTACATCGACATCTCTTTTCTAAGTTTGACCATCTCTTTGTCCTTTCAATTTTAGTTCTTAAATTCATCAATCAATCTTTTCATTTATGTGATAGGCCTGTATTTAAAACAAACATTTACCACAAATTAAAAGTATCTTATATTATTAGATATATTATTATAAAACATGCTTTAGTTAAGGAGTTATTGATACTTCAAGTGCAAAATGATGACATAAAATCTTGATAAAAATACACTTTTAAGTACTAATCAATGAATTGAGAAACTTGCCATTTCTACAGACTTCTCAATTTGTTGAATGTATGAGTTGAGTAGAAATGAAGGAGAGGAAGAAAGAATTTTATAGATGAAAAATTAAAAAGGCAATCATACCACTTATATACAGGCCAACTAGAGTCTCACACACTCTCTCTTTAGTTATTTATAGATGAAAAA
Source organism: Populus pruinosa (assembly GCA_026413675.1). Lineage (NCBI taxonomy): Eukaryota > Viridiplantae > Streptophyta > Magnoliopsida > Malpighiales > Salicaceae > Populus > Populus pruinosa. The sequence goes on from CM048598.1 coordinate 9,760,668, forward strand.
TTAAAAAGACAATCATATCACCTATATATTGGCCAGCTGGAGTCTCACATAGTCTCTCTTTATTTTTTTATTTTTAAAAAACAATATGCATGTACAGGTAGTTGTGATTCTGGCTCACATGTTTCCTTGGTTTTACGTCCAAGAACCCTCTATGGGTCAGAGAGAGGCTTCCCATCTAGTTTTCTTTAAAATTGGCAAACAGAGAATTTTTCAGTCAGATTCTCAAGACTATGCTGACACCACCAAAAGATTGATGTCTTCTTCCAAGTATAGGAGTGTCAAAGTAATAAATAACCCAGCAAAACCGAGGTCGAACCACAAGGAGGTTAATTGCACAAATTATAAATAACAAGAATACAACAACAACAACAACAATAATAATAGTAGTAGCAGTAGTAACAACAACAACAACAACAACAACAACAACAATAATAATAAAGAAAAAAAAAGAGAAGAAAAAAATAATGATAAGAACTTTGAGATGGAATATTAATGTAAGGATTAAACAATGATAATAACAAATGTCAAAGTTAGAGGTTTCACTAATGATATGCCAAATAAGTATAGTATAAACTCTTATTATTCAATTGAAAACCACACACAAAGGAGGTTCCGATCAGATTATAGATTGTTAATATAATTGCATGAGTCAACTTATTTGATTAATGTTAATACTTGTAAATCTCGTCAAGCATTCATGATTATAACTTATTTTAACAACAAATCAAGTTCCTTTCATAGCTCAGGTGTCGATTATATCATACAGTATGAACTATGAAAGTGCCAAGCATTTGTTGTACCAAGTGTTATACAACATAAATCAAGATTAGTTATTTAACAAGCAAAGTATTAAAGAGTGAACAAGATAACAAATATAAAACATGTTAGTGTCAAACATTAAAGTTCATATTAAATTTACATTATACTTATTCTTACACCATTAGTGTAACCTTTTCACCTTGACATAATAAACTTAGCTAGACATAATGAAAGAAAGAAAAATAAATAAACAAAATAAGAACATAAATAAGATAAGAGTTAACTAAGTAAAGGAAAGGAAATGAAAGGCATAAACTTGATATTAATGAAAGCAAAGCATAAACATTACAAAAAATACAAAGAGAGAAAGGAAGAGCATGATCTTGATCTGGAAACCAATATGCCTAAAAGCATGGCAAATGCCTCCTTTTATAGGCCAAAATTGGTTTGTTCAATCTGATTGTGCATCAAAAGTGTCATTAAGTCTCTTATTTTATATATGTATTTATTGTTTTAATTTGGTTGTTTTTATAATAATTGATGTGTTTTTTTAGTAATGACGTTTGTTTTAATGTTTCGATAGGTTTTTGGAGCTTAAATGAATTAATTCAGAAAATTCAATGTCGGAATTTAGAATAAAGTATTGAAGAGACATTTAGTTGAAGATTGAAGCAAATCTTGGTTCAAATAAGTGCTCGAAATTTGTCCCAAAAATCAATTCTATTCCAATTCTAGAAAAGAATATTATATGATCTATTTCAAGCCCAAACTTGCCTTATGTTGTGTGCAAACTTCAACCATTAAACACTCAAGGTTTCAATGTCAATCTTAGCCCAAATAATAAGTACATTTGTATACTTATTTGATGCTCAAAATCAGCCCCAAATCAGCCCTAAATCAACCTTCAAATCAGCCCAAACACAATCCATGATCTTACATGTCCACACAACAAATAACAATTGATTTATTTTGGGTAATCCAATGATCCATGAAGGCAAGCACATGGATGGAAATCTGGAGGGGATATTTTAACATTATTTTGGGTCAAAAAAAAGAAGGAGACACCTCATAAATGAGGAAGAAAAACGTGCACCAAAGTAGTTGTAAAGCTGTCTTGATTTGATTTTTCAGAACACCTTTCGGTGTTTTTCCCATAACTTTTGACTCAGGTATCCAAATGATCTATTCTTTAATGATCTGGAAAGGTGACAACATTTCCTATAACTATGTCTCTAATAGATATCTCGAAAAAAAGCTTTGAAGAGGGTCAAATTGCTGTCCAAACTTAGAGTCAGATTTGTGTCTGAATTTTTTCTGAAATTGTATTGTGTTCTTCTTTATAGATTTTGGTTCTTTAGTTTGTAAAACTTATTATTTCAGTTGGATTCAAGTTTTTTCATATTTATTGAAGTGTTCTTATATATAATCATGGTTGGCTAAACTCTTTCTTGGATCCAAATCAAGGATCATGGTGATTGAGGTGAGTTCTTTAGGATATGAATGAATCTTAATGTTTATCTTCTCATTTTCTTCATGAATGATTTATTATTGTAAAGAAATTTTAGAAATCATTTAGGTAATGTTATAATCTTGAATTTTTATGCACAAACTTTAGTTTTGGTATAGAGATTTCTTGATTCAATATCTTACTTAATATGAAAGTACTTGTTCATTCTTAAGTAATAATCAATATTCATCTTTCTAAACTCCATTGTAATATCTTCCGATCTAATATCACCATCGTTGATATTAGGTTGAGTTATCTTATATATGTTAAAGAAATCACCAATACATCACCATTAAAATTGATTTGGACCAAGACTTACTTTTTCTTGTCATTTAAAATCTATTTACACTTTTTTATCTTTGAAAACAAATCCATCAATTATTTTCAACCAAGTTATTGTTAATTTAATTTCTCTTGAGTTTTTTTTTTGTTACCTAGCTTAATTTCCAGATCTAGCTCTCTGTGGATATGACCTCGATCTTACCGAATTAATTGCTACATCGCACACTCGTGCAATTGCGAGTTAAAACAAGCCGATCATAAAAAGCGATCAAGCAATTTTGGCGTCGTTGCCGGGGAGCTAGCAAGCAAAGGTAACAAATTTAGATTTGATTATTGGAAAACTAAAAAAAAATCATATATAAAAAAATCAATTGGCTGGTTTCCGCCTAAAAAAAATTGAAAAAAAAATTCAAGTGGCTGGTCCTACCACCTAAAAAAAAAAATTTTTGACCTTAACGTTTTGGATATTGGACTGTGGACTAGACTATTAATTGTTTGATTTTGGTTGGTTCAACCATTTTTCTTTTATTGTCTATTCTTATTAGTTTCTAATATTTTTTTTGTTTATTTCATTTTATTTTGTTGATATTATTTTTATTTATTGTCTAAAGTGCTTAGCCGGTATTACCGCCTTTTTATTCAAGCTTGTTATAATTATCTTTTAATGTTTATTGTTGTTATTTTTCTTATATTTATTGTCTAAAGTGCTTGGCCGGTATTACCGCCTCTTGTTTATTTCAGTTTATTTTGATGTTTTGTTATGATTATTTTTTTCTTATATTTATTGTTTGAAGTGCTTGGCCGGTATTACCGCCTTTTTATTTAAGCTTGTTATAATTATCTTTTAATGTTTATTGTTGTTAATAGTGCTTATTAGTTGGAGAGTGAATTTCTTAATTTGTTGTATTTTTATTTTTGAGCTATTACTTTTATTTGCAATTGTTTTTTCTTTTCTTTCTTTTCATATTCATATAATTGTTATATTATTATTATTTTTTCATGGCTAATGTTGAAGATGTAGAGGGTGAAGGGAGTGTTCAAGGTAGTGGACCTCCACAATTCAATGATCAACCTAATTTTCGAACTCTTATAGAGTATCTTCACCCGGCTAGACAAAGTACACCTTCGTGTATTATCTTACCTCTTAACCAACAAGCTTTCAATTTGAAACCGCGCATGATTCAACTTCTTCCCACATTTCATGGTATGGATTCTGAAAATCCATACATACACATTAAAGACTTTGAAGAGGTATGTAATACTTTTATTGATAGAACATGCACCGAGGAAACTATTCGGCTTAAATTGTTCCCATTCTCTCTAAAGGATAAAGCCAAGCTTTGGCTAAACTCCTTGCGTCCTAGGTCTATAGGTACATGGAGAGAAATGCAAGCTGAGTTTTTGAAAAAATACTTTCCCACTCATAGGACAACAGCCTTACAACGTCAAATGATGAATTTTTCTTGTAGTTCAAATGAGTCATTGCACCAAGCTTGGGAAAGGTTCAAAGACTTGTTAAATGCATGCCCCCACCATGGTTTTGAGATGTGGAGGTTAGTGAGTTTCTTCTATGACTCTCTTACTGTAGATTTTAAAAAGCACCAAGTGAGGCCTTTGATTTTTTTGATCAATTGGCTGAAAACACAAAACAATGAGAGACTTCTCTTCTAGTTCATATTGAGTCTAGAAACACCATTTCTCATTCAAGTGGAAAGTTTCAATTGAAAGAGACTAATGACCTCAATGCTAGATTAGCCTCATTGGCTAGAAAGTAGAGTCTCTTGAGATTAAAAAAGTGCATTTCATGAGTGAACAACAAGAGGAAAGTTGTGTTGTTTGTGAGAGAAAAGGGCATAGGACAACTGAGTGTCCTACCATTCCAGCCTTCAAGGAAGTGCTATATGGCCAAACTTCTAATTCAAGTAATGTTAGAAAGTCATTTCCAAACCAAGTAGGCAATCCCTACTCTAAGACTTATAATCCTGGATGGAGGAACCACCCAAATTTTGGATGGAGAAATAAGGGCTCTTCAGTACCTCAAACATTTCAACCTCTATCCCAACCATTTCATGCTCCCACACATAACACATACCAACCACCTCATAAGAGATCCTTAGAGGATACTCTTCAACAATTCATGCAAACACAAGGAGGAATCAACAACCAAGTTTACAAATTCCAAGACCAGACCAATAGGACCTTAGATGACATTCGAAGTGAACTAACTAAGTTGACTCAATCACTAAGCATTCAAGAGAAGGGAAAAATCTCAGCTCAACCAATGCCCAATCCTAGAGGTCAGGTGCACATGAGTGAATCCTCACCTAGTGAACCTTCAAACCATGAACAAGTCCAAGCCATCACTACCCTTAGAAGTGGAAAGATTGTTGACAAAGGTATAGGTTTTAGGATTCCTAAAGGTATTGTGGAGGAGAAATCTAGGGAAAGTGAAGAGGGAATCAAAACACAAGTGACAAATGAGAGTTTGAGTGACAAAGAAGGTGAGATAAATGAGAAAGAGATGAGTGAGAAAGGAGATGATTCAAGAAAAATTGAAGTCAAAGTGAGTGATTTAGAATTTGTTCCTAGAGCACCATTTCCACAAAGGTTAGGGAAACCTAAACAAGATCTTATGAACTCAAAAATCTATGAATTGTTCCAACAAGTGAAAGTCAATATTCCACTCCTTGATGCAATTAAACAAGTTCCATCTTATGCAAAGTTTCTTAAGGATTTATGCACAGTCAAAAGGAGATTGAATGTGAAAGAAAGAGCCTTTCTGACTGAACATGCTAGTGCCATCATCCAGTTTAAGACCCCTCCCAAATACAAAGATCCTGGTTGTCCTACCATTTCATGCATTATTGGAAGTCATAAGATAGATCCAGCTTTGTTGGATTTAGAAGCAAGTGTGAATTTAATACCGTACACTATTTACGAATAATTATGATAATCACCCTTCAATTAGCTGATAGGTCAATCAAGATTCCCAGGGGTATCATTGAGGATGTGTTGGTCCAAGTAGATAAATTCTACTTTCCTGTTGATTTTGTAATGTTAGGCACCGCACCAATTCAAGGTTCTAATGCTCCCATCCCAGTCATCTTAGGGAGACCTTTCCTAGCTACATCCAATGCCTTAATTAACTATAGGAATGGGGTGATGAAATTGTCTTTTGGGAATATGACCGTTGAGATGAACATATTCAATGTCTCCAAACAAATCGGGGAACATGAGGACATTAGAGAGGTAGATTTCATCCAAACAGTTTGTCAAGAATACTTTGAGAGAGTGTGGATCAAGGATCCATTGGAGAGAACTTTAATTCATGATGAAAGATTTTGTTCTTTGGAATGTGTTGATGAGGAAGTAAGAGAACTCGAGACTTATCTAGATCCAATGCCTATTATGTCAATAGGTTAATGGACCCCATCATTTGAGCCTTTGATTTCACCCCAAGTGAAAGTTGAGGAATCTCTTGTCCAACCTTATAAACCAGAAAGGAAGCCTTTACCGAGTTATCTTAAGTATGCATTTCTAGGGGAAGATGAATCATATCCTATTGTGATCTCATCAAAACTTAGCATAGAGCAAGAAAAAAACTTTTGAGAGTGGTGAGAAAACACAAGAAAGCAATTGGGTGGAAAATTACTGACTTGAAAGGAATTAGCCCTCTTTTATGTACACATAGAATCTATCTTGAAGAAGAGGCTAAATTTGTGAGGCAAATGCAAAGACGATTGAACTCAAACATCAAGGAAGTAGTGAGAGGTGAAGTGCTTAAGCTACTTGATGCAGGTATCATTTACCATATTACAAACTCAAAATGGGTTAGTCCAACCCAAGTTGTCTTAAAAAAATTTGGAGTCACGGTAGTGAAGAATGAAAATAATGAGCTGGTACCAACTAGAATCCAAACTGGATGGCGTATGTGCATTGATTATCATAAATTGAACATGGTGACTAGGAAGGACCATTTTCCGCTTCCATTTTTAGACCAAGTGCTTGAAAGAGTAGCTGGAAGAGCTTTCTATTTTTTTCTGGATGGATACTCAGGTTACAACCAAATTGAGATTTCTTTAGAAGACCAAGAAAAAACCACTTTCACTTGTCCTTTTGGTACTTATGCTTATAGAAGAATGCCATTTGGTTTGTGTAATGCACCAGCCACTTTTCAAAGGTGTATGATGTGTATTTTTAGTGACATGCTGGAAATTTTTTTGGAAGTTTTCATGGATGATTTTTCAGTTTATGGGGATTCTTATGAGTTGTGTCTAATGCATCTAGAAAAAGTTCTTGAAAGGTGTGAAGAGAGCAATCTTGCACTCAATTGGGAGAAGTGTCATTTTATGGTGACACATGGCATTGTTTTAGGTCACATTGTCTCTTCAAAAGGGATAGAGGTAGATAAGTCAAAAGTGGAAGTCATTCAAAAATTAACTACCCCTAAGACTGTGAAAGATGTGAGATCCTTTTTAGGACATGCTGGTTTTTATCGAAGATTCATTCATTCTTTTAGTACCATTGGCAAACCATTGTGTAACTTGTTGTCACAAGATGTCCAATTTGATTGGACATCAAAATGTCAAGAAGCTTTTGAAAAGCTTAAAGGGTTGTTGACAAGATGTCAAATTCTCATGGATATGCACCTCCTTTTGTTAATTTTGCAAGAGTATCTTTAAAATCTGTCATGTTTTGAACAAGTTGAGTATTAATTGTCTCTTGCTTTTCAATGAATGCATGCAATGTTTCCTCAAGATTTCTTCTAGGAGGTGGAGCATAAGGAGGTGCATATCCATGAGAATTTTGGAAATTGTGGTGTGCTTGAAATGGTGGTTGTGAAGTTTGTGCATTGTTGTTCTCACTCTTCCAACTGCAATTTGGGTGATTTCTCCAACCAGGGTTGTATGTTTGGAAGTATGGGTTGTGGTTGGGCTTTTGGAAACTGTTTAAAGCATGGGCTTGTTCATGGAGACATTCCTTAAAAGAAGGCAAGGTTGGACAATCATTGGTTAAGTGTTCATTTGTTTCACAGATTTGACACACAATGTTTTCAACAGATTTTAATTGACCACTCTTTTTCAATTCTAGTGCCTCAACTTTTCTAGCTAAAGATGCAAATTTGGCTTGGAGGTCATGATCTTCCCTAAGGTTGTACATACCTCCACTAGATGTATGAGGTTGAGTTTTACTCGGTGCCTCATATGTACCCACAGTGTCCTAATTTTGAGCATTTTCAGCTAACAAGTCTAAGTACTCCATTGCTTCATCAGGGTCTTTATCTTCAAAAGTTCCATTGCACATCAATTCAACCATTTGCCTATCTTTAGGTGTACCCGCAGTGTCCTAATTTTGAGCATTTTCAGCTAACAAGTCTAAGTACTCCATTGCTTCATCAGGGTCTTTATCTTCAAAAGTTCCATTGCACATCAATTCAAACATTTGCCTATCTTTAGGTGTTAACCCTTCATAGAAATGTGAAACCAATCTCCATGTTTCAAAACCATGATGGGGGCAAGTACTAAGCAAATCTCGATACCTATCCCAACATTTATAAAATGTTTCTCCTGGTTTTTGAGTGAAAGTGGTGATTTGTCTCTTGAAAGAGTTTGTTCTATGAGATGGGAAAAACTTCTTTAAAAACTGTTGTTGCATTTCATCCCAAGCACGAATGGATCCTGGTCTCAAATTTTGTAGCCATGTTTTAGCTTTATCTTTTAATGAAAAAGGAAAAAGCTTTAATCTAATGGTGTTCATGCTACAATTTAAATTATTATATGTGTTGCACACCTCCTCAAATTCCCTTAAATGCAAGTATGGATTTTTCAATTATAAACCATGAAAAGAAGGTAAAAGTTGAATAATGCCTGGTTTAAAATTAAAATGAGATGCATCAGGAGGAAAAACTATACATGATGGTGCACTTGTTCTTGTGGGATTCATGTGGTCTCTAAGTGTTCTAGCACGGTTATTCTCATTATTCTCATTTTGAAGTGATTGATTATCTTATTCGGCCATATTTTCTGAAAATGATGAGGATATCCTACAAAGTCTACCACTTGATGTACGTGACCACACTCTCATGCACGTGTAGGAATAAAATAAAAGGAAGAAGAAAATAAAAAAAGAAGAAACAAGAGAAAAGAAACAAAGTTATATACAAGAAAAATGAAAAGAGAAAATAAAATAAATATGATAATTTATACAAGAACTTACCTCCCCGGCAACGGCGCCAAAAACTTGACACTACTAAAAGGTTGATGTCTTCTCCCAAGTGTAGGAGTGTCGAAGTAATAAATAACCCGGCAAGACTGGGGTCGAACCACAAGGAGGTTAATTGTACAAATTATAGACAACAATTATAAGCAACAATAATAGCAATAATAACAAAAACAATAACAACAACAACAACAACTATAATAATAATAGTAGTAGTAGTAGTAGTAGTAGTAATAATAATAAAGAAAGAGAAGAAGAAGAAGATGATGAGAACTTGGAGATGGAAAATTAATGTAAGGATTAAACAATAATAATAACAAATGTCAAGGTTAGAGGTTCCACTAATGGTATATCAAACAAGTATAGTATAAACTCTTATTATTGAATTGGAAACCACACATAAAGGAGGTTCCAATCAGATTATATATTGTTAACATGATTACATTAGTCATCTTATTCAATTAATGCTAATACTTGTAAATCTCGTCAAGCATTCATGATTATAACTTATATTAACAACAAATCAAGTTCCTTTCATAACTCAGGTGTCGGTTATACCATACATTATGGGCTATGAAAGTGCCAAGCATTTGTTATACCAAGTGTTATACAACATAAATCAAGATTAGTCATTTAACAAGCAAAGTATTAAAGAGTGAACAAGATAACAAATATAAAACATGTTAGTATCAAACATTAAAGTCCATATTAAGTTTACATTATACTTATTCTCACACCATTAGTGTAACCTTTTCACCTTGACATAATTAACTTAGCTAGACATAATGAAAGAAAGCAAAATAGATAAACAAAATAAGAACATAAAAGCTAACTAAGTAAAGGAAAGGAAATGAAAGGCATAAACTTGATATTAATGAAAGTAAAGCATAAACATTACAAAAAATACAAAGAGAGAAAGGAAGAGCATGATCTTGATCTGGAAACCAAGATGCCTAAATGCATGGCAAATGCCTCCTTTTATAGGCCAAAATTGGGAACTATTGATTTGATGACTAATTGATAAGTGGGTGGTCAACTTTTGACTTGGTGACAATCCTTATCTTCTCTTGTCTGCCCAAAACATCATTGATAACGTCAAAATTGGAGCCAGTTGTACATGAAAGTTGTAGACAATTGTCTCAGATTTCTTGTGTAAAACATTCAGCTCATTTGGACTTCTAGAACTCCAGATATGGCCAAAATACCGAACAGTGCTCGGGCTGGAAGACAGATTCGGGCTTCTTTGTTATTGCTACAATTTGGACTTGATAATGGCCTTTTTAGATCTTGGGCTCCATATGAAAGTTGTAGGCCTATGTCTTACCTTTCCATCCATATAAATTGGACCTAAATCTGAGATCTGTAGCTCCAGATATGACTCAATTACTGAACAGTGTTCCGGTTTGGATTGCACCGACATCTCTTTTCTAAGTTTGGCCATCTCTTTATCCTTGGAATTTAAGTTCTTCAAGTCATCAATCAATCCTTTCATTTATGGGATAGGCCTGCATTAAAAATAGACATTTACCATAAATTATAGGTATCTTATATTATTACATACATTATTATAAAACATATTTTAGTTAAGGAGTTATTGATACTTCAAGTGCAAAATGATGATATAAAACCATGATAAAAATGCACTTTTAAGTACTAATCAAATCCCATAAGAACAAGTGCACCATCATGCATAGTTTTTCCTCCTGATGCATCTCATTTTAATTTTAAACCAGGCATTATTCAACTTTTACCTTCTTTTCATGGCTTAGAATTGGAAAATCCATACTTGCATTTAAGGGAATTTGAGGAGGTCTGCAACACATATAATAATTTAAATTGTAGCATGAACACCATTAGATTAAAGCTTTTTCCTTTTTCATTAAAAGATAAAGCTAAAACATGGCTACAAAATTTAAGACCAGGATCCATTCATGCTTGGGATGAAATGAAACAACAGTTTTTAAAGATGTTTTTCCCATCTCATAGAACAAACTCTTTCAAGAGACAAATCACCACTTTCATTCAAAAACCAGGAGAAACATTTTACCAATGTTGGGATAGGTATCGAGACTTGCTTAGTACTTGCCCTCATCATGGTTTTGAAATATGGAGATTGGTTTTACATTTCTATGAAGGGTTAACACCTAAAGATAGGCAAATGGTTGAATTGATGTGCAATGGAACTTTTGAAGATAAAGATCCTGATGAAGCAATAGAGTACTTAGACTTGTTAGCTAAAAATGCTCAAAATTGGGACACCACGGGTACATATGAGGCACCGAGTAAAACTCAACCTCATACATCTAGTGGAGGTATGTACAACCTTAGGGAAGATCATGACCTTCAAGCCAAATTTGCATCTTTAGCTAGAAAAGTCGAGGCACTAGAATTGAAAAAGAGTGGTCAATTTAAATCTATTGAAAACATTACATGTCAAATATGTGAAACAAATGAACACTCAACCAGTAACTGTCCAACCTTGCCTTCTTTTAAGGAATGTCTCCATGAGCAAGCCCATGCTTTAAACAGTTTCCAAAGGCCTAACCATAACCCATACTCCCAAACATACAACCCTGGTTGGAGAAATCACCTAAATTTCAATTGGAAGAGTGAGAACAACAATGCACAAACTTCACAACCACCATTTCAGGCACACCACAATTTCCAAAATTCTCATGGATATGCACCTCCTTATGCTCCACCTCCTAGAAGAAATCTTGAGGAAACATTACATACATTCATTGAAAAGCAAGAGACAATCAATATTCAACTTGCTCAAAACATGACAAATTTTAAAGATACTCTTGCAAAATTAACATCTGCTCTCAGTTTCCAAGAGAAAGGTAAGTTTCCATCTCAACCACAATAAAATCCCAAAGGGCAATACAATGCAAATGCAAGTAGTTCCGGAAGCCAACACATGGATCAAGTCAAATCAGTCACTACTCTACGCAGCGGTAAGGTTATTGAAAAACCCTCACCTTATGAGAAAGATGATGAGTCCATCTCTGAGGGTAAGGAAGGGGTTGAATCTGAAAATTGCAAAGAAACGACTGATTCACCGCCAGCACTTCCATTTCCTCAAGCCATGACCAAACAAAGGAAAGTCAATCACAATTCTGAAATTTATGAAATTTTCAAACAGGTAAGGATCAATATACCTTTGCTGGATGCTATTAAACAGGTTCCTTCCTATGCTAAATTTTTGAAAGATCTATGCACTGTGAAGAGGAAACTGAATGTGAAAAAGAAAGCCTTTCTAGCCGAACAAGTAAGTGCTATTCTTCAAAACAATAATGCTTTGAAATATAAAGACCCTGGTTGTCCTACAATTTCTTGCTTTATTGGAGACCATAAAATTGAAAAAGCCTTACTTGATCTTGGTGCTAGTGTGAATTTACTTCCATATTCAGTGTTTCAGAGTCTCAATCTAGGTGAGTTAAAACCAACTTCTATATCTCTTTTACTTGCCGATAGATCTGTAAAAGTGCCTAGAGGAATAATTAAAGATGTGTTAGTACAAGTCGATAAATTAATTTATCCTGTGGATTTTATTGTCTTGGACAGAGAACCTGTTGAAGCATGTAATTCATTTCCTGTTATTTTAGGACGTCCGTTTCTTGCAACCTCTAACACATTGATTAATTGTAGGAATGGATTGATGAAACTATCATTTGGAAACATGACATTGGAGATGAATATTTTCAACATTTGCAAGCAACCTGGAGATGATAATGATTTACAAGAAGTAGATCATATTGATGAATTAGTTTATGATCAACTTGAATCTACTTTAAGTAAAAATGAGTTGGATGAATCTGAAGATTTACAAATGATTTATTCTGAGGAAGAAATCACGGATAACAAACGCACAGAAAATATTGATGCGAATCTTTTGTCAACAGTGACAACAGATTCGACATCTAACATCACACCAATCGATGATTACTTTCCTAACGAATCCTTACTTTCTCTTAGTCCAATGCCTTGGTATGATAAAAATATCAATTTTCTTGCTTTAGGAGATTTGCCAGCTGATTGGAGTACCCAAGACAAAGAAAAGTTTTTGAACGAAGTGAAGAATTTTTATTGTGATGACCCTACCTTATTCAAATATTGTCCTCATCAAATATTTCAAAGATTCAATCCCAACAATGAGGTAAGTAGTGTCATTAAACTTTGTCATTCTGAAGCATGTGGAAGTTATTTCTCGTCAAAAAAGACAATTGCAAAAATCTTGCAAAATGGATTTTATTGGCCTACCATGTTCAAGGACACGCATGCATTCTGCAAAACTTCTGAAAATTGTCAAAAGATTGATACTGGTCAAAAAGTTTTGTTTTATGATTCTCAAATCTATGTAGTCCCTAGAGAGCTAAGACCAAGATGGAGCAATCCTTATGGGGCCTGTGATATTGAGAATTCAATGAATGACAATGATTTTAAGGAAAATGGACATCGTTTGAAAGCTCACTTTGATAATTTTTTTAATGAAAATGAATCAACTGGTTTGAATGATTTTGTAGATAAAGGTTGATTATTATTATTTTTTTTCTCACATTGTTTTTGTGTTTCTTTTTTAGTGATTTTTGCTAATTTCTCTCACCCCGGTCAAATGGCGGATAACGGTACTCCGTGACTTAAGTCGGTTCTTTCAGTTTCCCACAATTACTGATATCTGTGTATATATGTGTGCAATTCTTTGAATCTCTCTTCCAATTCTCATTTGAAAATGGACATTAATCTTGAAAAATTGAAAAAGTATTTTCCCGCTCTGCCTCAGAATGCGATTACAAAAATTTACCGTGCTAGATGTGCAAGATTGAGATTGTTAATGAATCATGGAATTCCTGAAGATATTCGCTGGTTGATTGAAGCAAAGGTCCGATTATCAGGTGAGTCCTCTAACTTCATTTCACACATGCCTGGAACAAGTAAAAGCACTTTTGCAAAGAAGCGTCGTGCAAAACGACTGGATGTCTGTCATCGATGTGCTAGATGGACTTGTAATACACAATGTCGTTCTTTAGGAATGGTATCTATAAACCGTGAAGATAAAATACAATTCATTAAGGATGGCCTGAGTAAGGAGTCATTAGATAATCTTCTATTGACTCTTGAGACGCATCCTAGTGGAGATGTGCATCGTGCAATTCATGATTTAGTGGAGATGTGCATCGTGCAATTCACGATAATCTTTATGACCCTGTTTGCCAGTTTTTAAGAAAACTGGATGGGAAGCCTATCCCCGACCCATAGAGGGCGTTTAAGCCGTTCTTGGATGTAAAACCAAGGGAAGATGTGAGCCACAATCACAACTACCTATACATACACATGTTTTTTCAAAAGTAAATAAATAAACAAATAAATAAAAAGAGAGAGAGAGTGTGAGACTCCAGCTGGCCTACATATAGATGTTATGATTGCCTTTCTAATTTCTCATCTATAAAACCCTCTTTTCCTTCCTTTCATTTCTACTCAACCCTACATTCGAAAAATACAGAAGTGTGTAGAAATGGCAAGTTCCTCAAGTCATCAAATAAGAAATATTTGTGTTTTCGGTGGATCTAGTTCTGGGAAAGAAAAGGAGTTTTTAGAATCAGCAAATCATCTTGGTCAGGTGCTAGCTGAGAGAAAGATTCATTTAGTGTATGGGGGAGGCAGTCTTGGGTTAATGGGAGGTGTGTCAATAGCTGCATTTTTAGGAGGTAGTCAAGTTTTAGGAGTCGTCCCTGAAGCTTTGGCACAAGGAAACATCATTGGAAAAACAATTGGAGAGGAACTTCAGGTCTCCACAATGTCGGCTCGAATGAATGCAATGTTTAACCATGCTGATGCCTTTATTGCTTTACTAGGTGGTCTAGGCACATTAGAAGAGATCTTTCATATTTCCTCTTGGGCTCAATTGGACATTCACCATAAACCCATAGGTTTGTTAAATGTTAATGGTTATTATGATAAGTTGTTGTCTTTTCTTGATCATGCTCTAGAACAAGAATTTTTAACATCTTCTGCACGACAAATCATAATCTCTGCTACTACTGCTGAACAATTGATTGACCAACTACAATCTTTCATTCCTGTGATTGATCCTTCCATGAGTCGTATAAATTGGTCATCTATGGGAAGCCGTAAAAAGCTTAGATTGGATTTGAGCCTTCATTTGTGAATTTTTGTGTATTTTGGTTTTATTATTGTGTTTTGTTATTTCTTATTTTTGTTTCAGTGTGTTTCAGGTTTTGTCAGTGTTCGTTATTTCAGGTGATATCTTCTATACTCTATCTTTCTACCTTAGAACATTGAGGACAATGTCTCGTTTTGATTGGGGGGAGAGGGTAGTAGTTGATAAAAAAAAAATTGTTTTTCATTTCATAAAGCATGTGCATAATTGTTGTTACTAGGATGACAGAGTAAAGGAGTTCTTTTGTTAAAGTGACTCTTGAGACGCATCTTAGTAACTATTCTTAACAAGGTCTATTATAATACTTCCTGAAATATTCAGGTTTACAAACTCTCGTATTGTTATCACTTAATTCTGCTCATATACTTATTTAACATGTATTCTTAAACCTTAATTTACACACACACACTTTAACATATGATTGTGGGTTGCATATTGGATTATTACATTATTTATGTTCTTTTGTTAAAGGTAGCAAGGGAAAGGAATTGTATATAATTAAAAAAAAAAGAAAAACATATAAAAAATTTAAAAAAAAAAAGAAAAAAAAAGAAAAGAAATGATGATAATAAAAATGTAGATAAGTTTGGTTTCGTAGCCTCCCTAACCTAAGCAATTAAGCCCGAAGGGGTGTTTTAACACCTAATACCCTAAAGTCAACTGACTTGGGAGCTATTGGCCCAACGCTTGTGATTAGTACTTAAAAGTGCATTTTTATCATGGTTTTATATCATCATTTTGCACTTGAAGTATCAATAACTCCTTAACTAAAATATGTTTTATAATAATGTATCTAATAATATAAGATACCTATAATTTGTGGTAAATGTCTATTTTTAATGCAGGTCTATCACATAAATGAAAGGATTGATTGATGACTTGAAGAACTTAAATTGCATGGATAAAGAGATGGTCAAACTTAGAGAAGAGATGTCGGTGCAATTCAAACCGGAACACTGTTCGGTAATTGGGCCATATCTGGAGCTACAGATCTCAGATTTAGGTCCAATTTATATGGATGGAAAGGTAAGACATAGGCCTACAACTTTCATATGGAGCCCAAGATCTAAAAAGGCCATTATCAAGTCCAAATTGTAGCAACAACAAAGAAGCCCGAATCTGTCTTCCAGCCCGAGCACTGTTCGGTATTTTGGCCATATCTGGAGTTCTAGAAGTCCAAATGAGCTGAATTTTTTACACAAGAAAGCTGAGACAATTGCCTACAACTTTCATGTTTGCACCTGGCTCCAGTTTTGACATTATCAATGACGTTTTGGGCAGACAAGAGAAGATAAGGATTGTCACCAAGTCAAAAGTTGGCCACCCACTTATCAATTAGTCATCAAATCAATAGTTCCCAATTTTGGCCTATAAAAGGAGGCATTTGCCATGCATTTAGGCATCTTGGTGTTCAGATCAAGATCATGCTCTTCCTTTCTCTCTTTGTATTTTTTGTAATTTTTATGCTTTGTTTTCATTAATATGAAGTTTATGCCTTTCATTTCCTTTCCTTTACTTAGTTAACTTTTATGTTCTTATTTTGTTTATCTATTTTTCTTTCTTTCATTATGTCTAGCTAAGTTAATTATGTCAAGGTGAAAAGGTTACACTAATGGTGTAAGAATAAGTATAATGTAAACTTAATATGGACTTTAATGTTTGATACTAACATGTTTTATATTTGTTATCTTGTTCACTCTTTAATACTTTGCTTGTTAAATGATTAATCTTGATTTATGTTATATAACACTTGGTACAACAAATGCTTGGCACTTTCATAGCCCATAATGTATGGTATAACCGACACCTAAGCTATGAAAGGAACTTGATTTGTTGTTAACATAAGTTATAATCATGAATGCTTGACGAGATTTACAAGTATTAGCATTAATTGAATAAGATGACTGATGTAATCATGTTAACAATATATAATCTGATTGGAACCTCCTTTGTGTGTGGTTTCCAATTCAATAATAAGAGTTTATACTATACTTGTTTGATATACCATTAGTGGAACCTCTAACCTTGACATTTGTTATTATTATTGTTTAATCCTTACTTTAATATTTCATCTCTAAGTTCTCATCATCATCATCTTCTTCTTCTTCTCTTTCTTTATTATTATTATTATTATTATTATTATTACTACTACTATTGTTGTTGCTATTATTGTTGTTTTATAATTGTTGTTTATAATTTGTACAATTAACCTCCCTGTGGTTCGACCCCGGTCTTGCCGGGTTATTTATTACTTCGACACTCCTGCACTTGGGAGAAGACATCAATCTTTTCGTCGTGTCAAGTTTTTGGCGCCGTTGCCGGGGAGGTAAGTTCTTGTATAAATTATAGTTTTTATTTTATTTTCTCTTTTCACTTTTCTTGTATATAACTTTGTCTCTTTTATTTTGTTTCTTCTTATTTTGTTTTCTTCCTTCTTCTTTTGTTTTCTTCTTCATTTTATTATATTCCTACACGTGCATGAGAGTGTGGTCACGCACATCAAGTGGTAGACTTTGTAGGGTGTCCTCATCATTTTCAGAAAATATGGCCGAAGAAGATAATCAATCACTTCATAATGAAAATAATGAGAATAACCGTGCTAGAACACTTAGAGACCACATGAATCCCACAAGAACAAGTGCACCATCATGCATAGTTTTTCCTCCTGATGCATCTCATTTTAATTTTAAACCAGGCATTATTCAACTTTTACCTTCTTTTCATGGTTTAGAATTGGAAAATCCATACTTGCATTTAAGGGAATTTGAAGAGGTCTGCAATACATATAATAATTTAAATTGTAGCATGAACACCATCAGATTAAAGCTTTTCCCTTTTTCATTAAAAGATAAAGCTAAAACATGGCTACAAAATTTAAGACCAGGATCCATTCGTGCTTGGGATGAAATGCAACAACAGTTTTTAAAGAAGTTTTTCCCATCTCATAGAACAAACTCTTTCAAGAGACAAATCACCACTTTCACTCAAAAACCAGGAGAAACATTTTACAAATGTTGGGATAGGTATCGAGATTTGCTTAGTACTTGCCCCCATCATGGTTTTGAAACTTGGAGATTGGTTTCACATTTCTATGAAGGGTTAACACCTAAAGATAGGCAAATGGTTGAATTGATGTGCAATGGAACTTTTGAAGATAAAGACCCTGATGAAGCAATGGAGTACTTAGACTTGTTAGCTGAAAATGCTCAAAATTGGGACACTGCGGGTACATATGAGGCACCGAGTAAAACTCAACCTCATACATCTAGTGGAGGTATGTACAACCTTAGGGAAGATCATGACCTTCAAGCCAAATTTGCATCTTTAGCTAGAAAAGTCGAGGCACTAGAATTAAAAAAGAGTAGTCAATTAAAATCTGTTGAAAACATTGTGTGTCAAATCTGTGAAACAAATAAACACTCAACCAACGATTGTCCAACCTTGCCTTCTTTTAAAGAATGTCTCCATGAACAAGCCCATGCTTTAAACAGTTTTCAAAGGGCCAACCATAACCCATACTCCCAAACATACAACCCTGGTTGGAGGAATCACCCAAATTTCAGTTGGAAGAGTGAGAACAACAATGCACAAATTTCACAACCACCGTTTCAAGCACACCATAATTTCCAAAATTCTCATGGATATGCACGTCCTTATGCTCCACCTCCTAGAAGAAATCTTGAGGAAACATTGCATGCATTCATTGAAAAGCAAGAGACAATCAATACTCAACTTGCTCAAAACATGACAGATTTTAAAGATACTCTTGCTAAATTAACATCTGCTCTCAGTTTCCAAGAGAAAGGTAAGTTTCCATCTCAAACACAACAAAATCCCAAAGGGCAATACAATGCAAATGCAAGTAGTTCCGGAAGCCAACACATGGATCAAGTCAAATCAGTCACTACTCTGCGCAGTGGTAAGGTTATTGAAAAACCCTCTCTTGAACCTTATGAGAAAGATGATGAATCAATCTCTGAGGGTAAGGAAGGGGATGAATCTGAAAATTGCAAAGAAACGACTGATTCACCGCCAGCACTTCCATTTCCTCAAGCCATGACCAAACAAAGGAAAGTCAATCACAATTCTGAAATTTATGAAATTTTCAAACAGGTAAGGATCAATATACCTTTGCTGGATGTTATTAAACAGGTTCCTTCCTATGCTAAATTTTTGAAAGATCTATGCACTGTGAAGAGGAAACTGAATGTGAAAAAGAAAGCCTTTCTAGCCGAACAAGTAAGTGCTATTCTTCAGAACAATAATGCTTTGAAATATAAAGACCCTGGTTGTCCTACAATTTCCTGCTTTATTGGAGAGCATAAAATTGAAAGAGCCTTACTTGATCTTGGTGCTAGTGTGAATTTACTTCCATATTCAGTTTTTCAGAGTCTCAATCTAGGTGAGTTAAAACCAACTTCTATATCTCTTTTACTTGCCGATAGATCTGTAAAAGTGCCTAGAGGAATAATTGAAGATGTGTTAGTACAAGTCGATAAATTCATTTATCCTGTGGATTTTATTGTCTTGGACACAGAACCTGTTGAAGCATGTAATTCATTTCCTGTTATTTTAGGACGTCCGTTTCTTGCAACGTCTAACGCATTGATTAATTGTAGGAATGGACTGATGAAGCTATCATTTGGAAACATGACATTGGAAATGAATATTTTCAACATTTGCAAGCAACCTGGAGATGATAATGATTTACAAGAAGTAGATCATATTGAGGAATTAGTTTATGATCAACTTGAATCTACTTTAAGTAAAAATGAATTGGATGAAACTGAAGATTTGCAAATGGTTTATTCTGAGGAAGAAATCACGGATGAAACAAGCACCGAAAATGTTGATGCGAATCTTTTATCAACAGTGACAATAGATTCGACACCCGACATCACACCAATGGATGATTACTTTCCTAACGAATCCTTACTTTCTCTTAGTCCAATGCCTTGGTATAATAAAAATATCAATTTTCTTGCTTTAGGAGATTTGCCAGCTGATTGGAGTACCCAAGACAAAGAAAAGTTTTTGAACGAAGTGAAGAGCTTTTATTGTAATGACCCTACCTTATTCAAATATTGTCCTGATCAAATATTTCAAAGATTCATTCCCGACAATGAGGTAAGTAGTGTCATTAAACTTTGTCATTCTAAAGCATGTGGAAGTTATTTCTCGTCAAAAAAGACAGCTGCAAAAATCTTTCAAAATGGATTTTATTGGCCCACCATGTTCAAGGACACGCATGCATTCTGCAAAACTTGTGAAAATTGTCAAAAGATTGATACTGGTCAAAAAGTTTTGTTTTATGATTCTCAACTCTATGCATTCCCTAAAGAGCTAAGATTAAGATGGACCAATCCTTATGGGGCCTGTGATATTGAGAATTCAATGAATGACAATGATTTTAAAGAAAATGGACATCGTTTGAAAGCTTACTTTGATAATTTTCCTAGTGAAAATGAATCAGCTGGTTTGAATGATCTTGTAGATAAAGGTTGATTTTTTTTTCTCACATTTTCTTTTTTTTTTATGTTTTTTTTAGTGATTTTTGCTAGTTTCTCTCACCTCGGTCAAATGGCGGATAACGGTACTCCGTGACTTAAGTCGGTTCTTTCAGTTTCCCACAATAACTGATATTTGTGTATATATTTGTGCAATTCTTTGAATCTCTCTTCCAATTCTCATTTGATAATGGACACTAATCTTGAAAAATTGAAAAAGTATTTTCCCGCTCTGCCTCAGAATGCGATTACAAAAATTTACCGTGCTAGATGTACAAGATTGAGATTGTTAATGAATCATGGAATTCCTGAAGATATTCGCTGGTTGATTGAAGCAAAGGTCCGATTATCAGGTGAGTCCTCTAACTTCTTCATTTCACACATGCCTGGAACAAGTAAAAGCACTTTTGCAAAGAAGCGTCGTGCAAAACGACTGGATGTCTGTCATCGATGTGCTAGATGGACTTGTAATACACAATGTCGTTCTTTAGGAATGGTATCTATAAACCGTGAAGATAAAATACAATTCATTAAGGATGGCCTCAGTAAGGAGTCTTTAGATAATCTTCTATTGACTCTTGAGACGCATCCTAGTGGAGATGTGCATCGTGCAATTCATGATTTATGGCCACTATTTCATAAAGAACATGATCGACTTAGTCTTGGGAATCTGACTAAAAAAGACCCTGTTTGCCAGTTTTTAAGAAAACTGAATGGGAAGCCTATCCCCGACCCATAGAGGGCGTTTAAGCCGTTCTTGGACGTAAAACTAAGGGAAGATGTGAGCCACAATCACAACTACCTGTACATACACATGCTTTTTTTCAAAAGTAACTAAATAAATAAATAAAGAGAGAGAGAGAGAGAGTGTGAGACTCCAGCTGGCCTACATATAGGTGTTATGATTGCCTTTCTAATTTCTCATCTATAAAACCCTCTTTTCCTTCCTTTCATTTCTACTCAACCCATACATTCAACAAATAGAGAAGTGTGTAGAAATGGCAAGTTCCTCAAGTCATCAAATAAGAAATATTTGTGTTTTCGGTGGATCTAGTCCTGGGAAAGAAAAGGAGTTTTTAGAATCAGCAAATCATCTTGGTCAGGTGCTAGCTGAGAGAAAGATTCATTTAGTATATGGGGGAGGTAGTCTTGGGTTAATGGGAGGTGTGTCAATAGCTGCATTTTTAGGAGGTAGTCAAGTTTTGGGGGTCGTCCCCGAAGCTTTGGCACAAGGGGACATCATTGGAAAAACAATTGGAGAGGAACTTCAGGTCTCTACAATGTCGGCACGAATGAATGCAATGTTTAACCATGCTGATGCTTTCATTGCTTTACCAGGTGGTCTAGGCACATTGGAAGAGATCTTTCATATTTCCTCTTGGGCTCAATTGCACATTCACCATAAACCCATAGGTTTGTTAAATGTTAATGGTTATTATGATAAGTTGTTGTCTTTTCTTGATCATGCTGTGGAACAGGAATTTTTAACATCTTCTGCACGACAAATCATAATCTCTGCTACTACTGCTGAACAATTGATTGACCAACTACAATCTTTCATTCCTGTGATTGATCCTTCCATGAGTCGCATAAATTGGTCATCTACGGGAAGCCGTAAAAAGCTTAGATTGGATTTGAGCCTTCATTTGTGAATTTTTGTGTCTTTTGGTTTTATTATTATATTTTGTTATTTCTTATTTTTGTTTCAGTGTGTTTCAGGTTTTATCAGTGTTCGTTATTTCAGGTGATATCTTTTATACTCTATCTTTCTACCTTAGAACATTGAGGACAATGTCTCGTTTTGGTTGGGGGGAGAGGGTAGTAGTTGATAAAAAAAAAATTGTTTTTCATTTCATAAAGCATGTGCATAATTGTTGTTACTAGGATGGCAGAGTAAAGGAGTTCTTTTGTTAAAGTGACTCTTGAGACGCATCTTAGTAAACATTCTTTAACAAGGTCTATTATAATACTTCCAGAAATATTCAGGTTTACAAACTCTCGTATTGTTACCACTTAATTCTGCTCATATACTTATTTAACATGTATTTTTAAACCTTAATTTACACACACACACTTTAACATATGATTGTGGGTTGCATATTGGATTATTACATTATTTATGCTCTTTTGTTAAAGGTAACATCTAAGGGAAAGGGATTGTATATAATTAAAAAAAAACAACATGAAAAAAAAATAATAAAAAAAATATAAAAAATAAAATAAAATAAAAAATGATGATAATAAAAATGTAGATAAGTTTGATTTCGTAGCCTCCCTAACCTAAGCAATTAAGCCCGAAGGGGTGTTTTAACACCTAATACCCTAAAGTCAACTGACTTGGGAGCTATTGGCCCAACGCTTGTTACATGGGTTGAGGAGAAAAGCTTAAGGCAATCAAACATTGCACTATCTACATATCAGTATCTGCGACCCGAGTTACTAAGCTCGTAGGGGTGTCTTAACACCTAATGCCCTAAGACCAACTGGTCTGGGAGTCATTAGCTGAAAGCTCGTTACATGGGTTAAAGATGCATGATGTTTTTAAAGTATATGTATATAGAGTTAAAAAAAAAAAGACAAAAATAGTAATCCCAACCCAAGGAAGTTAACCTTAAACATTAGAACAAAAATTTTGTTTTCTTCCAAGAAAAGCCCCATAATTATGTGTTGATACATTGAGCACAAAAGAAAGGTTTATTAATATCTTGTTAAGTGGTATTGAGCAGATATATAAATTTAATGAGAGTTTGTTTATCTGGATAGATTAATGGAAGTTAAATGATGAATACCTTGCTTTGTGAAATTTGCAAATTGTTTTAACGCTTTAATTACTAGGGACTAGTAATAAGCTGGTTGAGGGGTGTGATTAGTACTTAAAAGTGCATTTTTATCATGGTTTTATATCATCATTTTGCACTTGAAGTATCAATAACTCCTTAACTAAAATATGTTTTATAATAATGTATCTAATAATATAAGATACCTATAATTTGTGGTAAATGTCTATTTTTAATGCAGGTCTATCACATAAATGAAAGGATTGATTGATGACTTGAAGAACTTAAATTGCATGGATAAAGAGATGGTCAAACTTAGAGAAGAGATGTCGGTGCAATTCAAACCGGAACACTGTTCAGTAATTGGGCCATATCTGGAGCTACAGATCTCAGATTTAGGTCCAATTTATATGGATGGAAAGGTAAGACATAGGCCTACAACTTTCATATGGAGCCCAAGATCTAAAAAGGCCATTATCAAGTCCAAATTGTAGCAACAACAAAGAAGCCCGAATCTGTCTTCCAGCCCGAGCACTGTTCGGTATTTTGGCCATATCTGGAGTTCTAGAAGTCCAAATGAGCTGAATTTTTTACACAAGAAAGCTGAGACAATTGCCTACAACTTTCATGTTTGCACCTGGCTCCAGTTTTGACATTATCAATGACGTTTTGGGCAGACAAGAGAAGATAAGGATTGTCACCAAGTCAAAAGTTGGCCACCCACTTATCAATTAGTCATCAAATCAATAGTTCCCAATTTTGGCCTATAAAAGGAGGCATTTGCCATGCATTTAGGCATCTTGGTGTTCAGATCAAGATCATGCTCTTCCTTTCTCTCTTTGTATTTTTTGTAATGTTTATGCTTTGCTTTCATTAATATTAAGTTTATGCCTTTCATTTCCTTTCTTTTACTTAGTTAACTTTTATGTTCTTAATTTGTTTATCTATTTTGCTTTCTTTCATTATGTCTAGCTAAGTTAGTTATGTCAAGGTGAAAAGGTTACACTAATGGTGTAAGAATAAGTATAATGTAAACTTAATATGGACTTTAATGTTTGATACTAACATGTTTTATATTTGTTATCTTGTTCACTCTTTAATACTTTGCTTGTTAAATGACTAATCTTGATTTATGTTGTATAACACTTGGTACAACAAATGCTTGGCACTTTCATAGCCCATAATGTATGGTATAACCGACACCTAAGCTATGAAAGGAACTTGATTTGTTGTTAACATAAGTTATAATCATGAATGCTTGACGAGATTTACAAGTATTAGCATTAATTGAATAAGATGACTGATGTAATCATGTTAACAATATATAATCTGATTGGAACCTCCTTTGTGTGTGGTTTCCAATTCAATAATAAGAGTTTATACTATACTTGTTTGATATACCATTAGTGGAACCTCTAACCTTGACATTTGTTATTATTATTGTTTAATCCTTACTTTAATATTTCATCTCTAAGTTCTCATCATCATCATCTTCTTCTTCTTCTCTTTCTTTATTATTATTATTATTATTATTATTACTACTACTACTATTGTTGTTGCTATTATTGTTGTTTTATAATTGTTGTTTATAATTTGTACAATTAACCTCCCTGTGGTTCGACCCCGGTCTTGCCGGGTTATTTATTACTTCGACACTCCTGCACTTGGGAGAAGACATCAATCTTTTCGTCGTGTCAGCTTGTTACATGGGTTGAGGAGAAAAGCTTAAGGGAATCAAACATTGCACTATCTACATATTAGTATCTGCGACCCGAGTTACTAAGCTCGTAAGGGTGTCTTAACACCTAATACCCTGAGACCAACTGGTCTGGGAATCATTAGCTGAAAGCTCGTTACATGGGTTAAAGATGCATGATGTTTTTAAATTATATGTATATATTTAAAAAAAAAAGACAAAAAAAAAGATAAAAATAATAATCCCAACCCAAGAAAGTTAACCTTAAACATTGGAACAAAAATTTTGTTTTCTTCCAAGAAAAGCCCCATAATTATGTGTTGATACATTGAGCCCAAAAGAAAGGTTTATTAATATCTTGTTAAGAGGTATTGAGAAGATATATAAATTTAATGAGAGTTTGTTTATCTGGATAGATTAATGGAAGTTAAATGATGAATACCTTGCTTTGTAAAATTTGCAAATTGTTGTAACGCTTTGATTACTAGGGACTAGTAATAAGCTGGTTGAGGGGTGTGATTAGTATTTAAAAGTGTATTTTTATCATGGTTTTATATCATCATTTTGCACTTGAAGTATCAATAACTCCTTAACTAAAATATGTTTTATAATAATGTATCTAATAATATAAGATACCTATAATTTGTGGTAAATGTCTATTTTTAATGCAGGCCTATCACATAAATGAAAGGATTGATTGATGACTTGAAGAACTTAAATTGCAAGGATAAAGAGATGGTCAAACTTAGAGAAGAGATGTCGGTGCAATCCAAACCGAAATATTGTTCGGTAATTGGGTCATATCTGGAGCTAAAGATCTCAGATTTAGGTCCAATTTATATGGATGGAAAGGTAAGACATAGGCCTACAACTTTCATATGGAGCCCAAGATCTAAAAAGGCCATTATCAAGTCCAAATTATAGCAATAACAAAGAAGCCCGAATCTGTCTTCCAGCCCGAGCACTGTTCGGTATTTTGGCCATATCTGGAGTTCTAGAAGTCCAAATGAGCTGAATGTTTTACAAAAGAAAGCTGAGACAATTGCCTACAACTTTCATGTTTACAACTGGCTCTAATTTTGACGTTATCAATGACGTTTTGGGCAGACAAGAGAAGATAAGGATTGTCACCAAGTCAAAAGTTGGCCACCCACTTATCAATTAGTCATCAAATCAATAGTTCCCAATTTTGGCCTATAAAAGGAGGCATTTGCCATGCATTTAGGCATCTTGGTGTTCAGATCAAGATCAAGCTCTTCCTTTCTCTCTTTGTATTTTTTGTAATGTTTATGCTTTACTTTCATTAATATCAAGTTTATGCCTTTCATTTCCTTTTCTTTACTTAGTTAACTTTTATGTTCTTATTTTGTTTATTTGTTTTCCTTTCTTTCATTATGTCTAGCTAAGTTACTTATGTCAAGGTGAAAAGGTTACACTAATGGTGTAAGAATAAGTATAGTGTAAACTTAATATAGACTTTAATGTTTGATACTAACATGTTTTATATTTGTTATCTTGTTCACTCTTTAATACTTTGCTTGTTAAATGATTAATCTTGATTTATGTTGTATAACACTTGGTACAACAAATACTTGGCACTTTCATAGCCCATAATGTATGGTATAACCGACACCTGAGCTATGAAAGGAACTTGATTTGTTGTTAACATAAGTTATAATCATGAATGCTTGACGAGATTTACAAGTATTAGCATTAATTGAATAAGATGACTAATGTAATCATGTTAACAATATATAATCTGATTGGAACCTCCTTTGTGTGTGGTTTTCAATTCAATAATAAGAGTTTATACTACACTTGTTTGATATACCATTAGTGGAACCTCTAACCTTGACATTTGTTATTATTATTGTTTAATCCTTACATTAATATTTCATCTCTAAGTTCTCATCATCATCATCATCTTCTTCTTCTCTTTCTTTATTATTATTATTATTATTATTATTATTATTATTATTATTATTATTATTATTATTATTATTATTATTACTACTACTATTATTGTTATTGCTATTATTGTTGTTTATAATTATTGTCTATAATTTGTACAATTAACCTCCCTGTGGTTCGACCCCAGTCTTGCCGGGTTATTTATTACTTCGACACTCCTGCACTTGGGAGAAGACATCAATCTTTTCGTCGTGTCAGACACCTCATAAATGAGAAAGAAAAACGTGCACCGAAGTGGTTGTAAAGCTGTCTTGATTTGATTTTTCAGAACACCTTTCGGTGTTTTGCCCATAACTTTTGACTCAGGTGTCCAAATGAGCTGTTCTTTAATGATCTGGAAAGGTGACAGAATTTCCTATAAATATGTCTCTAATAGACATCTCTAAATTTCTATCCAAAGTTAGAATCAGATTTGTATCCGAATTATTTCTGAAATTGTATTGTGTTCTTCTTTATAGATTTTGGTTCTTTAGTTTGTAAAACTTATTATTTCAGTTTGATTCAAGTTATTTCATGTTTATTGAAGTGTTCTTATATATAATCATGGTTGGCTAAACTCTTTATTGAATCCAAATCAAGGATAATGGTGATTGAAGTGAGTTCTTTAGGATATGAATGAATCTTAATGTTTACCTTCTCATTTTCTTCATGAATGATTTATTATTGAAAAGAAATTTTAGAAACCATTTAGGTAATGTTATAATCTTGAATTTTCAAGCACAAACTTTAGTTTTGGTATAGAGATTGCTTGATTCAATGTCATACTTAATATAAAAGTACTTGTTCATTCTTAAGCAATAATCAATCTTCATCTTTCTAAACTTCATTGTAATATCTTCCGATCTAATATCACCATCGTTGATATTAGGTTGAGTTATCTTATATATGTTGAAGAAATCACCAATAAATCACCATTAAAATTAATTTGGACCAAGACATACTTTTTCTTGTCATTTAAATTCTATTTACACTTTTTCATCTTTGAAAACAAATCCATCAATTATTTTCAACCAAGTTATTGTTAATTTAATTTCTCTTGAGTTTTTTTTTTGTTACCTAGCTTAATTTCCAGATCTAGCTCTTTGTGGATATGACCTCAATCTTACCGAGTTAATTGCTACATCGCACACTCGTGCACTTGTGAGTTAAAACAAGCCGATCATAAAAAGCGGTCAAGCACAATCCTTTTATAATTCCCAATTGATTTCATGACTAATTGATGAGTGGGTGACCAACTTTTGACTTGGTGACAATCCTTATCTTTTATTGTCTGCCCAAGACATCATTGACAACATCAAAATTAGAGATAGTTGAAAACATGAAAGTTGTAGGAAATTGTCTCAGCTTTCTTGTGTAAAAAATTCAACTCATGTAGACTTCTGGAACTCCAGATATGGGCCAAATACAAAATAGTGCTCGGGCTGGACGACAAATTTGGACTTGTTTGTTGTTGCTACGATTTGGACTTGAAAATGATATTTTTAGATCTTGGGCTCTAGTTATAGGCCTATGTCTTACCTTTCCATCCATATAAAAAAGACCTAAAGTTGAGATCTACAGCTCTAGATATCACCCAATTACCAAATAGTGTTCTGGTTTGGATTGCACCGACATCTCTTTTCTATGTTTGACCATCTCTTTATCCTTTGAATTTTAGTTCTTAAATTCATCAATCAATCCTTTTATTTATGTGATAGGCCTGCAGTTAAAATGAACATTTACCATAAATTAAAAGTATCTTATATTATTAGATACATTATTATAAAACATGCTTTAGTTAAGGAGTTATTGATACTTCGAGTGCAAAATGATGATATAAAACCTTGATAAAAATGCAGTTTTAAGTAGTAATCACACCCCTTTAACCAGCTTATTACTAGTCCTTAGTAATCATAGTAACAACAATTTTGCACATACTTTATGAAATAGAAAACACAGTTTGTTTGTTTTTAGCTACTACCCTCTCCCCCTAACCAAAACGAGACACTGTCCTCAATATTTTAAGGTAGAAAGATATAGTATAGAAGATATCACCTGAAATAACGAACACTAACAAACCTGAAACACTAAAATAAAAATAAAAAATAATAAAATAAAAGGACAAAAAAAATTTACGAGACTCAAATCTAATACCACCTATGAGAAATTAAAAGGCAATCATACCACCTATGTGTAGGCCAACTGGAGTCTCACACACACTCTCTCTCTCTTTTTATTTATTTATTATATTTTTTTTGAAAAGCATATGTATGTACAGGTATTTGTGATTGTGGCTCAAATCTTCCCTTGGTTTTACGTCCAAGAACAGCTTAAACGCCCTTTATGGGTCGAGGATAGGCTTCCCATCCAGTTTTCTTAAAAACTGGCAAATAGAATCTTTTTTAGTCAGATTCCAAAGACTAAGTCGATCATGTTCTTTATGAAAATGAGGCCATAAATCATGAATTGCACGATGCACATCTCCACTGATATGCGTCTCAAGAGTTAATAGAAGATTATCTAAAGACTCCTTACTCATGCCATCCTTAATAAATTATATTTTATCTTCATGGTTTATAGATATCATTCCTAAAGAATGATATTGTGCATTACAAGTCCATTTAGCACATCTATGACAGACTTTCAGTCATTTTGCATGACGTTTCTTTGCAAAAGTACTTTTACCTATTCCAGGCATGTGTGAATGAAGGAATTAGAGGACTCACCTGATAATCAAACCTTTGCTTCAATCAACCAGCGAATATCTTCAGGAATTCCATGATTCATTAACAACCATAATCTTGCACATCTAGCACAGTAAATTTTTGTAATCGCATTTTGAGGCAGAGCGGGAAAATACTTTTTCAATTTTTCAAGATTAGTGTCCATTATCAAGTGAGAATTAGAAGAGAGATTCAAAGAATTGCACAAATATATACACAAATATCAGTTATTATGGGAAACTGAAAGAACCAACTTAAATTACAGAGTACCGTTGTTCGTCATTTGACCGAGCTAAGAGAAGCTAGCAAACATCACTCGTTCTAATTCAATCGTTCTAGCAAACTCAAAAATAATATGAAAGAAAAAAAATCAATCTTTATATACAAGGTCACCTAATTCAATCGAGTCATTTTGAACTGACAAATTATCAAAGTAAACTTTGAAACGATGTCCATTTACCTTGAAAACATTGTCATTTTTTGGATTCTCGATATCATAGGCCCCATATGGATACACATGTTTTACAATAAAAGGACCGCTCCATCTTGATCTTAGTTTTTCAGGAAATAAATGTAGTTGAGAATTATAAAGTAAGACTTTTTTACCAACATTAAATGTTTTTCTTATAATATTCTTATCATGAAACTCTTTGATTCTTGCTTTATAAATTCTTGAATTTTCATATGCATCATTTCTTATTTCCTCAAGCTCATTTATTTGAAATTTTCATAGTTGACTAGCATTATCCAGATTTGAATTGAAAGCTTTCATAGCCCAATAAGCTTTATGTTCAAGTTCCACAGGCAAGTGACAAGGTTTTCCATAGACTAGTCTATAAGGTGACATACCTAATGATGTTTTATAAGCAGTTCAATAAGCCTAAAGTGCATCATTAAGTCTTAAAGATCAATCTTTCCTATTAGGGTTCACTATTTTCTCCAAAATGTGTTTGATCTCCCTATTAGCAAGCTCTACTTGTCCACTTGTTTGAGGCTGATAAGGGATGACAACTTTATGTGTGATTCCATATTTCTTCATTAAAGACTCAAATGACTTGTTGCAGAAATGTGTTCCACCATCACTTATTATGGCTCGAGGGACTCCAAATCGACTCAAAATATTTTCTTTCAAAAACTTTATCACTGTTTTGTGATCATTGTTTCGACTTAGAATTGCCTTTACCATTTTGAAACATAATCTACTACGACTAATATGTACAAGAAACCAAATGATGATGGCACTAAGGCTTGTAGCTCAGGGTCTTGGTAGAGTTTCTCTACCTACCTATCCTAGGTTCTAGTTTCAGCATGCACGTCTATCACCCCCGCGGTGCCTTACCTGCCTACTAGGCTTGCAGGATGTTTAGTAGGTCCAGGGATTAGTCGTGGTGCATGTAAGCTGGCCCGAACACCCCGGATTATAAAAAAAAAAACCAAATGATGGAGGAAATGGACCCATGAAATCTATACCCCAGCAGTCAAAGATCTCAATGACAAGAATAGGATTTAAAGGTATCATGTGACATTTTAAAATAGATCCCAACTTTTGACAATTCTCACAAGTCTTGTAGAATGCATGTGAGTCCTTGAACATGGTGAGCTAGTAAAATCCACTTTGTAAGATTTTTGCAATTGTCTTTCTTGATGAAAAATGACTCCCACATGCCTCAGAATGACAAAATTTAATGACATTGCGTACCTCATTGTCAGAAATGCATCTTAGAAATATTTGATCAAGATAATATTTAAATAAATAAGGGTCATCCCAATAAAAGTTCTTCACTTTGTTCAAAAACTTTCTTTTATCTTGGGTACTCCAATAAGCTAGCAATTGTCCTGAAACAAGAAAATTGACATTTTTATCATACCAAGGCATTGGACTAAGAGAAAGTAAGGATTCATTAGGAAAGTAATCATCAATTGGTATGATGTCAGATGCTGAATTTGTTGTCACTTTTGACAAAAGATCCGCATCAACATTTTTGGTGCATTTTTCATCCGTGATTTCTTCCACAGAATAAATCATTTGCAAATCTTCAGATTCATCCAACTCATTTTTACTTAAAGTAGATTCAAGTTGATCATAAACTAATTCGTCAATATGATCTAGTTCTTGTAAATCATTATCATCTCCAAGTTG
Organism: Populus pruinosa; assembly: GCA_026413675.1. Lineage (NCBI taxonomy): Eukaryota > Viridiplantae > Streptophyta > Magnoliopsida > Malpighiales > Salicaceae > Populus > Populus pruinosa. The sequence continues at coordinate 9,792,409 of CM048598.1, forward strand.
CTTGCAAATATTGAAAATATTCATCTCCAATGTCATGTTTCCAAATGATAGGTTCATCAGTCCATTCCTACAATTAATCAATGCATTACAAGTTGCAAGAAACGGACATCCTAAAATAATAGGAAATAAATTATATACTTCAACAAGTTGTGTGTCCAAGACAATAAAATCCATAGGATAAATGAATTTATCGACTTGTACTAACACATCTTCAATTATTCCTCTAGGCACTTTTATAGATCTATCGGCAAGTAAAAGAGTTACATAAATTGGTTTTAACTCACCTAGATTGAGACTTTGAAAAACTAAATATAAAAGTAAATTCACACCGGCTCCAAGATTAAGTAAGACTCTTTTAATTTTATATTCTCTAATAAAGTAAGAAATTATAAGACAACTAGGGTCTTTATATTTCAAAGTATTATTGTTCTGAAGAATGACACTTACTTGTTCGGCTAAAAAGGCTTTCTTTTTCACATTCAGTTTCCTCTTCATAGTGTATAGATCTTTCAAAAATTTAGCATATGAAGGAACTTGTTTAATAGCATCCACCAAAGGTATATTGATCCTTACCTGTTCAAAAGTTTTAAAGATTTTAGAGTTGTGATTTACTTTTCTTTATTTGGTCATGGCTTAAGACAATGGAAGTACTGGCGGAGAATTAGTCATTTCATTGCAAATTTCAGATTCAACCCCTTCCTTACCCTCAGACATTGACTCATCATCTTTCTCACAAGGTTTAAGAGTGGGTTTTTCAATAACCTTACCACTACGAAGAGTAGTGACTAATTTGACTTGATCCATGTGTTGGCTTCCGGAACTACTAGCATTTGCATTATATTACCCCTTGAAATTTTGTTGTGGTTGAGATGGAAACTTACCTTTCTCTTGGAAACTGACATCAGATGTCAATTTTGCAAGAGTATCTTTAAAAACTGTCATACTTTGAGCAAGTTGAGTATTGATTGTCTCTTGCTTTTCAATGAATGCATGCAATGTTTCCTCAAGATTTCTTCTAGGAGGTAGAGCATAAGGAGGTACATATCCATGAGAATTTTGGAAATTATGGTGTGCTTGAAATGGTGGCTGTGAAGGTAAGGTTGGACAATCGTTGGTTGAATGTTTATTTGTTTCATAGATTTGACACACAATGTTTTTAATAGATTTTAATTGACCACTCTTTTTGAATTCTATTGCCTCGACTTTTTTGGCTAAAGATGTAAATTTGGCTTGGAGGTCATGATTTTCCTTAAGGTTGTACATACCTTCCCTACATGTATGAATGAGGTTGAGTTTTACTCGGTGCCTCATAAGTACTGGCGATGTTCTAATTTTGAGCATTTTCGGCTAACAAGTCTAAGTACTTCATTGCTTCATCAGGGTCTTTATCTTCAAAAGTTCCATTGCACATCAATTCAACCATTTGCCTATCTCTAGGTGTTAACCCTTGACAAAAATGTGAAACCAATCTCTATGTTTCAAAACCATGATCAAGGCAAGTATTTAGTAAGTCTCGATACCTATCCCAACATTGGTAACATGTTTCTCCTGGTTTTTTAGTGAAAGTGGTGATTTGTCTTTTAAAAGAGTTTGTTCTGTGAGATGGCAAAAACTTCTTTAAAAACTATTGTTGCATTTCATCCCAAGCACGAATGGATCCTAGTCTTAAATTTTATAGCCATGCTTTAGATTTATCTTTTAATAAAAAAAGAAAAAGCTTTAATCTGATGGTGTTCATGCTATAATTTGAATCATTATATGTGTTACAAACCTCCTTAAATTCTCTTAAATGCAAGTATGGATTTTCCAAGTTTAGGCCATGAAAAGAAGGTAAAAGGTGAATAATACCTATTTTAAAATTAAAATGAGATGTGATTGTGCATCAAAAGTGTCATTAAGTCTCTTATTTTACATATGTATTTATTGTTTTTATTTGGTTGTTTTTATAATAATTGATGTGTTTTTTAGTAATGAAGTTTGTTTTAATGTTTCGATAGGTTTTTGGATCTCAAATGAATTAATTCAGAAAATTCAACGTCGGAATTCAAAACAAAGAATTGAAGAGACATTTAGTTGAAGATTGAAGCAAATCTTGGTTCAAATAAGTGCTCCAAATTTGTCCCAAAAATCAATTCTATTCCAATTCTAGAAAAGAATATCATATGATTTATTTCAAGCCCAAACTTGCCTTATATTGTGTGCAAACTTCAACCATTAAACACTCAAGGTTTCAATGTCAATCTTAGCCGAAATAATAAGTACATTTGCATACTTATTTGATGCTCAAATTCAGCCCAAAATCAGCCCCAAATCAGCCCTAAATCAACCTTCAAATCAACCCAAACACAATCCATGATCTTACATGTCCACACAACAAATAACAATTGATTTATTTTGGGTAATCCATTGATCCAAGAAGGCAAGCACATGGATGGAAAACTGGAGGGGATATTTTAACATTATTTCGGGTCAAAAAGAAGAAGGAGAAACCTCATAAATGAGGAAGAAAAACGTGCACCGAAGTATTGTGTTCTTCTTTATAGATTTTGGTTCTTTAGTTTGTAAAACTTATTATTTCAGTTGGATTCAAGTTTTTTCATATTTATTGAAGTGTTCTTATATATAATCATGGTTGGCTAAACTCTTTCTTGGATCCAAATCAAGGATCATGGTGATTGAGGTGAGTTCTTTAGGATATGAATGAATCTTAATGTTTACCTTCTCATTTTCTTCATGAATGATTTATTATTGAAAAGAAATTTTAGAAACCATTTAGGTGATGTTATAATCTTGAATTTTTATGCACAAACTTTAGTTTTGGTATAGAGATTGCTTGATTCAATGTCTTACTTAATATGAAAGTACTTGTTCATTCTTAAGCAATAATCAATCTCCATCTTTCTAAACTTCATTGTAATATCTTCCGATCTAATATCACCATCGTTGATATTAGGTTGAGTTATCTTATATATGTTGAAGAAATCACCAATACATCACCATTAAAATTGATTTGGACCAAGACTTACCTTTTCTTGTCATTTAAAATCTATTTACATTTTTTTTATCTTTGAAAACAAATCCATCAATTATTTTCAACCAAGTTATTGTTAATTTAATTTCTCTTGAGTTTTTTTTGTTACCTAGCTTAATTTCCAGATCTAGCTCTCTGTGGATATGACCTCGATCTTACCGAGTTAATTGCTACATCGCACACTCGTGCACTTGCGAGTTAAAACAAGCCGATCATAAAAAGCGGTCAAGCAAGATGCATCGGGAGAAAAAAACTATGCATGATGGTGCACTTATTCTTATAGGATTCATGTGGTCTCTAAGTGTTCTAGCATGGTTATTCTCATTATGAAGTGATTGATTATCTTCTTCGACTATATTTTCTAAAAATGATGAGGATACCCTACAAAGTCTACCACTTGATGTACGTGACCACACTCTCATGCATATGTAGGAATAGAATAAAAGGAAGAAGAAAACAAAAGAAGAAGAAACAAGAGAAAAGAAACAAAGTTATATACAAGAAAAGTGAAAAGAGAAAATAAAATAAATACTATAATTTATACAAGAACTTACCTCCCCAGCAACGACGCCAAAAACTTGATGTGACCAAAAGATTGATGTCTTCTCCTAAGTGCAAGAGTGTCGAAGTAATAAATAACCCAGCAAAACCGGGGTCGAACCACAAAGAGGTTAATTACACAAATTATAAATAACAATAATACAACAACAATAACATCAATAACAACAACAACAACAACAACAACAACAACAAGAATAATAATAATAATACTAGTAGTAGTAGTAGTAATAATAGTAGTAATAATAGTAATAATAATAATAATAATAATAATAAAGAAAAAGAAGGAGAAAAGGAAGATGATGATAAGAACTTTGAGATGGAATATTAATATAAGGATTAAACAATGATAATAACAAATGTCAAGGTTAGAGGTTTCACTAATGACATGTTAAACAAGTATAGTATAAACACTTATTATTCAATTGGAAACCATACACAAAGAAGGTTCCGATTAGATTATAGATTGTTAACATGATAACATGAGTTATCTTATTTGATTAATGCTAACACTTGTAAATCTCGTCAAACATTCATGATTATAACTTATGTTAACAACAAATCAAGTTTCTTTAATAGCTCAGGTGTCGGTTATACCATACAGTATGGGCTATGAAAGTGCCAAGCATTTGTTGTACCAAGTGTTATACAACATAAATCAAGATCAGTCATTTAACAAGCAAAGTATTGAGGAGTAAACAAGATAACAAATACAAAACATGTTAGTATGAAACGTTAAAGTCCATATTGAGTTTACACTACACTTATTCTTACACCATTAGTGTAACCTTTTCACCTTGACATAATAAACTTAGCTAGACATAATGAAAGAAAGAAAAATAAATAAACAAAATAAGAACATAAATAACATAAAAGTTAACTAAGTAAATCAAAGGAAATGAAAGGCATAAACTTGATATTAATGAAAGCAAAGCATAAGCAATACAAAAAAATACAAAGAGATAAAGCAAAAGCATGATCTTGATCTGGAAAACAAGATGCCTAAATGCATGGCAAATGCCTCCTTTTATAGGCCAAAATTGGGAACCATTGATTTGATGACTAATTGATGAGTGGGTGACCAACTCTTGACTTAGTGACAATCCATATCTTCTCTTATCTACCCAAAATATTATTGACAACAACAAAATTAGAGCCACTTGAAAAATCAAAGTTGTAGGAAATTGTCTCAGCTTTAATGTGTAAAAAATTCAACTCATTTGGACTTATAGAACTCCAGATGTGGGTCAAATACTGAACAGTGCTCGAGTTGGAAGATAGATTCGGACTTCTTTATTGTTGCTACAATTTGGACTTGAAAATGAATTTTTTAGATCTTAGACTCCATATGAAAGTTGTAGGCCTGTGTCTTACCTTTACATCCATATAAAGTAGATCTAAATCTGAGATCTACAGCTCCAGATATGACCCAATTACATAACAGTGTTCTGGTTTGGATTGCACCGACATCTCTTTTCTATGTTTGGCTATCTCTTTATCCTTTCATTTATGTGATATACCTGCATTTAAAATGAACATTTACCACAAATTAAAGGTATCTTATATTATTAGATACATTATTATAAAACATGTTTTAGTTAAGGAGTTATTAATACTTCGAGTGCAAAATGATGATATAAAACCTTGTCTAAAGTGTTTGGCCGGTATTACCGCCTTTGTTTTTTTATTAATGCTTGTTATAATTATCTTTTAATGTTTATTGTTGTTATTTTTCTTTTATTTATTGTCTAAAGTGCTTGGCCGGTATTACCGCCTTTTTTTTATTCATGCTTGTTATAATTATTTTTTAATGTTTATTGTTGTTATTTTTCTTATATTTATTGTCTAAAGTGCTTGGCCGGTATTACCGCCTTTTTATTCAAGCTTGTTATAATTATCTTTTAATGTTTATTGTTGTTAATAGTGCTTATTAGTTGGAGAGTGAATTTCTTAATTTGTTGTATTTTTATTTTTGAGCTATTACTTTTATTTGCATTTTTTTTCTTTCTATTCCTTTCATATTCATATAATTGTTATATTATTATTATTATTATTATTATTATTATTATTTTATTATGACTAATGTTGAAGATGTAGAGGGTGAAAGGAGTGTTCAAGGTAATGGACCTCCACAATTCAATGATCAACCTAATTTTCGAACTCTTAGAGAGTATCTTCACCTGGCTAGACAAAGTACACCTTCGTGTATTATCTTACCTCTTAACCAATAAGCTTTCAATTTGAAACCGGGTATGATTCAACTTCTACCCACATTTCATGGTATGGATTCTGAAAATCCATACATACACATTAAAGACTTTGAAGAGGTATGTAATACTTTTATTGATAGAACATGCACAGAGGAAACCATTCGGCTTAAATTGTTCCCATTCTCTCTAAAGGATAAAGCCAAGCTTTGGCTAAACTCCTTGCGTCCTAGGTCTATAGGTACATGGAGAGAAATGCAAGCTGAATTTTTGAAAAAATACTTCCCCACTCATAGGACAGCAACTTTACAACGTCAAATGATGAATTTTTCTTGTAGTCCAAATGAGTCATTTCACCAAGCGTGGGAAAGGTTCAAAGACTTGTTAAATGCATGCCCTCATCATGGTTTTGAGATGTGGAGGTTAGTGAGTTTCTTTTATGACTCTCTTACCACAGATTTTAAAAAGCTAGTGTCAACCATGTGTAATGGTGAGTTTTATGAAAAAGAACCAAGTGAGGCCTTTGATTTTTTTGATCAATTGGCTGAAAACACAAAGCAATGGGAGACTTCTCTCCCAGTTCATGTTAAGTCTAGAAACACTATTTCTCATTCAAGTGGGAAGTTTCAATTGAAAGAGACCGATGACCTCAATGCTAGATTAGCCTCATTGGCTAGGAAAGTAGAGTCTCTTGAGATTAAAAAAGTGCATGTCATAAGTGAACAACAAGAGGAAAGTTGTGTTGTTTGTGAAAGCAAAGGGCATAGGACAACTGAGTGTCCTACCATTCCAGCCTTCAAGGAAGTGCTATATGGCCAAACTTCTGATTCAAGTAATGTTAGAAAGCCATTTCCAAACCAAGTAGGCAATTCCTACTCTGAGACCTATAATCCTGGATGGAGGAACCACCTAAATTTTGGATGGAGAAATGAGGGCTCTTTAGTACCTCAAACATTTCAACCTCCACCGCAACCATTTCATGCTCCCACACATAACATATACCAACCACCTCATAAGAGATCCTTAGAGGATACTCTTCAACAATTCATGCAAACGCAAGGAGGAATCAACAACTAAGTTTACAAATTCCAAGACCAGACCAATAGGACCTTAGACAACATTCGAAGTCAACTAACTAAGTTGACTCAATCACTAAGCATTCAAGAGAAGGGAAAAATCTCAGCTCAACCAATGCCCAATCCTAGAGGTCAGGTACACATGAGTGAATCCTCACCTAGTGAACCTTTAAACCATGAACAAGTCCAAGCCATCACTACCCTTAGAAGTGGAAAGATTGTTGACAAAGGTATAGGTTTTAGGATTCCTAAAGGTATTGTGGAGGAGAAATCTAGGGAAAGTGAAGAGGGAATCAAAACACAAGTGACAAATGAGAGTTTGAGTGACAAAGAAGGTGAGATAAATGAGAAAGAGAAGAGTGAGAAAGGAGATGATTCAAGAAAAATTGGAGTCAAAATGAGTGATTTAGAATTTGTTCCTAGAGCACCATTTCCACAAAGGTTAGAGAAACCTAAACAAGATCTTATGAACTCAGAAATCTATGAATTGTTCAAACAAGTGAAAGTCAATATTCCACTCTTTGATGCAATTAAACAAGTTCCATCTTATGCAAAGTTTCTTAAGGATTTATGCACAGTCAAAAGGAGATTGAATGTGAAAGAAAGAGCTTTTCTGACTGAACATGCTAGTGCCATCATCCAGTTTAAGACTCCTCCCAAATACAAAGATCCTGGTTGTCCTACCATTTCATGCATTATTGGAAGTCATAAGATAGATCAAGCTTTGTTGGATTTAGGAGCAAGTGTGAATTTAATACCCTACATTGTTTACGAACAATTAGGTTTAGGAGAAATCAAGCCTACTCGAATCACCCTTCAATTAGCTGATAGGTCAATCAAGATTCCCAGGGGTATCGTTGAGGATGTGTTGGTCCAAGTAGATAAATTCTACTTTCCTGTTGATTTTATAGTGTTAGACACCGCACCAATTCAAGGTTCTAATGCCCCCATCCCAGTCATCTTAGGGAGACCTTTCCTAGCTACATCCAATGCCTTAATTAATTGTAGGAATGGGGTGATGAAATTGTCTTTTGGGAATATGACTGTGGAGATGAACATATTCAATGTCTCCAAACAAATCGGGGAACATGAGGACATTAGAGAGGTAGATTTCATCCAAACAGTTTGTCAAGAACACTTTGAGAGAGTGTGGATCAAGGATCCATTGGAGAGAACTTTAATTCATGATGAAAGATTCTGTTCTTTGGAATGTGTTGATGAGGAAGTAAGAGAACTCGAGACTTATCTAGATCCAATGCCTATTATGTCAATAGGTCAATGGACCCTATCATTTGAGCCTTTGATTTCACCCCAAGTGAAAGTTGAGGAATCTCTTATCCAGCCTGATAAACTAGAAAGGAAGCCTTTACTGAGTGATCTTAAATATGCATTTCTAGGGGAAGATGAATCATATCCTATTGTGATCTCATCAAAACTTAGCATAGAGCAAGAACAAAAACTTTTAAGAGTGGTGAGAAAACACAAGAAAGCAATTGGGTGGAAAATTACTGACTTGAAAGGAATTAGCCCTCTTTTATGTACACATAGAATCTATCTTGAAGAAGAGGCTAAATCTGTGAGGCAAATGCAAAGACGATTGAACCCAAACATGAAGGAAGTAGTGAGAGGTGAAGTGCTTAAGCTACTTGATGTAGGTATCATTTACCCTATTGCAAACTCAAAATGGGTTAGTCCAACCCAAGTTGTCCCAAAAACATTTGGAGTCACGGTAGTGAAGAATGAAAATAATGAGCTGGTACCAACTAGAATCCAAACTGGATGGCATATGTGCATTGATTATCGTAAATTGAACATGGTGACTAGGAAGGACCATTTTCCGCTTCCATTTTTAGACCAAGTGCTTGAAAGAGTAGCTGGAAGAGCTTTCTATTGTTTTCTGGATGGATACTCAGGTTACAACCAAATTGAGATTTCTTTAGAAGACCAAGAAAAAACCACTTTCACTTGTCCTTTTGGTACTTATGCTTATAGAAGAATGCCATTTGGTTTGTGTAATGCACCAGCCACTTTTCAAAGGTGTATGATGAGTATCTTTAGTGATATGGTGGAAAATGTTTTGGAAGTTTTCATGGATGATTTTTCAGTTTATGGGGAATCTTATGAATTGTGTCTAATGAATCTAGAAAAAGTTCTTGAAAGGTGTGAAGAGAGCAATCTTGTACTCAATTGGGAGAAGTGTCATTTTATGGTGACACATGGCATTGTTTTAGGTCACATTGTCTCTTCAAAAGGGATAGAGGTAGATACGTCAAAGGTGGAAGTCATTCAAAATTTAACTACCCCTAAGACTATGAAAGATGTGAAATCCTTTTTAGGACATGTTGGTTTTTATCGAAGATTCATTCATTCTTTTAGTACCATTGCCAAACCATTGTGTAACTTGTTATCACAAGATGTCCCATTTGATTGGACATCGAAATGTCAAAAAGCATTTGAAAAGCTTAAAGGGTTGTTGACAACTGCACCAATCATACAAGCTCCTGATTGGTCTTTACCATTTGAACTAATGTGTGATGCTAGTGATTTTGCGGTTAGGGCTGTTTTAGGGCAAAGAAAAGACAAGAAACCTCATGTCATATATTATGCTAGCAAGACTTTGAATGATGCTCAATTGAATTACACTACAACTGAAAAAGAACTCTTAGCTGTGGTCTTTGCATTAGACAAGTTTAGGTCTTATTTGGTTGGATCTCTTGTTATTGTTTTCACTGATCATGCAGCATTGAAATATTTGCTCACAAAACAAGATGCCAAACCACGTTTGATTCGATGGATCCTTCTACTCCAAGAGTTTAACATTGAAATTCGAGATAAAAAGGGAGTAGAGAATGTAGTGGCTGATCATTTGTCTCGTCTTTCAAGCTATAAGACCATAATTGATGAATCTCCAATAAATGAACTCTTTGCTGATGAAAATTTATTTTATGCAGGTACTATCTCTTACATTGGTTCTCCATGATATGCTGGCATAGCAAATTACCTAGCCACAAGTCAGATTCCTTCTCATTGGTCTAAACTTGACAAATAAAAATTATTGCGCAATGTGCGCACCTTTTTTTTGGATGACCCCTACCTATTTAAATATTGTCCTGACCAAATTATTAGGCGATGCATCCCTGATCATGAAATTTCAAAGGTCATTAATTTTTGTCATGCATTAGCCTGTGGTGGGCATTTCTCTTCCAAAAAAACCATTGCCAAAATCTTGTAGTGTGGTTTTTATTGGCCTACCATGTTTAAAGATGTTCATGCCTTTTGTGTTGCATGTGACCGATGCCAACGACTAGGTAGCCTCACTAGGCGTAACATGATGCCCCTTAACCCCATCCTTGTTTTGGAAATATTTGATTGTTGGGGGATTGATTTCATGCGACCTTTTCCAAGTTCATTTGGTTACCAATTCATCCTTGTAGCTGTTGATTATGTGTCTAAATGGGTGGAGGCCATTGCATCTCGAACTAATGACCATCGAGTTGTGGTCAAATTCTTGAAAGAAAATATTTTCTCTCATTTTGGCATGCCTCGGGCTATGATTAGTGATGGGGGAAAACATTTTTGTAACAAGCCCGTTAGGATTTTGATGAGAAAATATGGTGTAATTCACAAGGTCAGTACCCCCTATCACCCACAGACTAGTGGCCAAGCTGAGTTGGCAAATAAGGAGATCAAGAACATTTTAGAGAAAACAGTCAATCCAAACCGTAAAGATTGGTCCCTACGACTAGTTGATGCTTTGCGGGCATATCGCACTGCTTATAAGACCTCTTTAGGAATGTCTCCTTATAGGCTAGTTTATGGAAAGCCTTGTCATCTCCCTGTTGAGATTGAGCACCGTGCATATTGGGTCATTCGACAATTCAATGACAATGAAAACGAGGTTAGCAAAAATAGAAAGCTTCAATTGGATGAATTAGAGGAGCTGAGAAATGATGCATTTGAAAATGCAAAAATTTCAAAACATAAAATGAAAACTTTGCATGATAAACATATTCTTAGAAAATCCTTTCATGTTGGTCAAAAGGTTCTCTTGTATAATTCACGATTACATCTCTTTCCTGGGAAGTTGAGGACAAAATGGATTGGTCCATTTGTGATTAAATCCATCTCTAAGCATGGTGCATTTGAGGTAGAAAATCCCAAGAATAGAAATATTTTCAAAGTAAATGGTCATCGATTGAAACTTTATCTTGAAAATGTTGTGGCTGAAGTTCAGACATTGGATCTTAAAGATCCAATACCATTATAGTATCAAAAGTAATGAGTTTTTATTTTTATTTTATTTTTATTTTCATTTTCATTTTCATTTTTTTCTTCTTTCTTCCATCTCTTATATTTTCTTGTTCATGCATTCGGGACAATGCATTATTTTAAGTTGGGGGGGTGTGAGGTTCTTTATTTTCAAAAAAAAAAAAACATCAATGTTTTCTTTTATGTTTTCTTTTAGTTGTGATATGCAGGTTAAAAAAATATCAAGCAAGAAGTCAGCTCATGCCCAATTCAATCAGACATTCATCCTTGAAAACAGAAGGGGAGTAACAAATTTCTAATCTTTATACTTTTCTTCTCTTTATCTTTTAAATTGAGGATAATGTAAAAATAGTTGCATTGGTATGTGAATGAGACTTGTTTAGGATCATCATTACCTTTTTGGGTTCATTATTGTGTTGAACATTGCATGCTTTAATTTGGGATAGATAATATCTTATAAAGTAAGATATAGCATACTTTTTTTTAAGATTACTGAAGTACATCTTTCCTTGTAAAAGTTGTGTGAGTTGTGTGAATATGCATGAAAGATGAGTATGATGCTTTACTTGTGATTATCCCTTTTGATCTAGTCCTAAACAAGGTTTAAGTAAATAGAGTAATAATCATTACATAAATAAATATATAAATAAATGTGTACAAAGTTCTATCTACTTCAATGTTTTGAGTTGCTCAGTAACTAGGGGTATTCATCATAAATGTTTATCTTTACGTCAAACGGCAGCTTGAAATATGAGTATGCAAAGCACTTTAAGTTTGTGACATTGTGAGTAACCGGGTGCATTCATCACAAATGTTTGTATTCGCATCAAACGGGAAGTGACAACTTAAAGACAAAGAATAAATCATATCTTCAAAAAAAAAGAAAAAAAGAAAAGAAAATATATATAGATATTTCTCTAGTTTGCTACCTTGTTTGTGTTGGTGAGAAGGGAAGATTACAAGTTGAGTTTTCAAATGAATCAATTATGTTGGTTGCACGATAAATATGACAGAATTTGGAAATTTTGTATGGATGTTTGATTTAGAGAATGTGAGTATGCTTATTTTTCTTTATTTGCTATTGTGTATACTAAGTTAAAGATACCAATGTTTTCATGATAGGTCCTTCAAGTGTGATGAATCGAGCCTAATTATGGTTGTTATTATTTTTTTTTATTTTAAAGGTTTTATGTTTTGTTCCGCTTGAGGACTAGCAAAATCTAAGTTGGGGGGTGTGATTGTGAATCAAAAGTGTCATTAAGTCTCTTATTTTACATATGTATTTATTGTTTTTATTTGGTTGTTTTTATAATAATTGATGTGTTTTTTAGTAATGAAGTTTGTTTTAATGTTTCGATAGGTTTTTGGAGCTTAAATGAATTAATTCAGAAAATTCAACGTCAGAATTCAGAACAAAGAATTGAAGAGACATTTAGTTGAAGACTGAAGCAAATCTTGGTTCAAATAAGTGCTTTAAATTTGTCCCAAAAATCAATTGTATTCCAATTCTAGAAAAGAATATCATATGATTTATTTCAAGCCCAAACTTGCCTTATGTTGTGTGCAAACTTCAACCATTAAACACTCAAGGTTTCAATGTCAATCTTAGCCCAAATAATTACATTTGTATACTTATTTGATGCTCAAATTCAGCCCAAATTTAGCCCCAAATCAGCCCTAAATCAACCCCAAATCAACTTTCAAATCAACCCAAACACAATCCATGATCTTACATGTCCACACAACAAATAACAATTGATTTATTTTGGGTAATCCATTGATCCAAAAAGGCAAGCACATGGATGGAAAGCTGGAGGGGATATTTTAACATTATTTTGGGTCAAAAAAGAAGAAGGAGACACCTCATAAATGACGAAGAAAAACGTGCACCAAAGTGGTTGTAAAGTTGTCTTGATTTGATTTTTCAGAATATTTTTCGGTGTTTTGCCCATAACTTTTGACTCAGGTGTCCAAATGTGCTATTCTTTAATGATCTGGAAAGCTGATAGAATTTCCTATAAATATGTCTCTAATAGACATCTCGAAAAAAAGCTTCTAAGAGGGTCAAATTGCTGTCCAAAGTTAGAGTTAGATTTGTGTCCGAAATTTTTCTGAAATTGTATTGTGTTCTTCTTTATAGATTTCGGTTCTTTAGTTTGTAAAACTTATTATTTCAGTTGGATTCAAGTTCTTTCATGTTTATTGAAGTGTTCTTATATATAATCATGGTTGGCTAAACTCTTTCTTGGATCCAAATCAAGGATAATGGTGATTGAGGTGAGTTCTTTAGGATATGAATGAATCTTAATGTTAACTTCTCATTTTCTTCATGAATGATTTATTATTGAAAAGAAATTTTAGAAACCATTTAGGTAATGTTATAATCTTGAATTTTTATGCACAAACTTTAGTTTTGGTATAAAGATTGCTTGATTCAATGTCTTACTTAATATAAAAGTACTTGTTCATTCTTAAGCAATAATCAATCTCCATCTTTCTAAACTTCATTGTAATATCTTCCGATCTAATATCACCATCGTTGATATTAGGTTGAGTTATCTTATATATGTTGAAGAAATCACCAATACATCACCATTAAAATTGATTTGGACCAAGACTTACCTTTTCTTGTCATTTAAAATCTATTTACATTTTTTTTATCTTTGAAAACAAATCCATCAATTATTTTCAACCAAGTTATTGTTAATTTAATTTCTCTTGAGTTTTTTTTTGTTACCTAGCTTAATTTCCAGATCTAGCTCTCTGTGGATATGACCTCGATCTTACCGAGTTAATTGCTACATCGCACACTCGTGCACTTGCGAGTTAAAACAAGCCGATCATAAAAAGCGGTCAAGCAAGATGCATCGGGAGAAAAAAACTATGCATGATGGTGCACTTATTCTTATAGGATTCATGTGGTCTCTAAGTGTTCTAGCATGGTTATTCTCATTATGAAGTGATTGATTATCTTCTTCGACTATATTTTCTAAAAATGATGAGGATACCCTACAAAGTCTACCACTTGATGTACGTGACCACACTCTCATGCATATGTAGGAATAGAATAAAAGGAAGAAGAAAACAAAAGAAGAAGAAACAAGAGAAAAGAAACAAAGTTATATACAAGAAAAGTGAAAAGAGAAAATAAAATAAATACTATAATTTATACAAGAACTTACCTCCCCAGCAACGACGCCAAAAACTTGATGTGACCAAAAGATTGATGTCTTCTCCTAAGTGCAAGAGTGTCGAAGTAATAAATAACCCAGCAAAACCGGGGTCGAACCACAAAGAGGTTAATTACACAAATTATAAATAACAATAATACAACAACAATAACATCAATAACAACAACAACAACAACAACAACAACAACAACAACAAGAATAATAATAATAATACTAGTAGTAGTAGTAGTAATAATAGTAGTAATAATAGTAATAATAATAATAATAATAAAGAAAAAGAAGGAGAAAAGGAAGATGATGATAAGAACTTTGAGATGGAATATTAATATAAGGATTAAACAATGATAATAACAAATGTCAAGGTTAGAGGTTTAACTAATGACATGTTAAACAAGTATAGTATAAACACTTATTATTCAATTGGAAACCATACACAAAGAAGGTTCCGATTAGATTATAGATTGTTAACATGATAACATGAGTCATCTTATTTGATTAATGTTAATACTTGTAAATCTCGTCAAACATTCATGATTATAACTTATGTTAACAACAAATCAAGTTTCTTTCATAACTCAGGTGTCGGTTATACCATACAGTATGGGCTATGAAAGTGCCAAGCATTTGTTGTATCAAGTGTTATACAACATAAATCAAGATCAGTCATTTAACAAGCAAAGTATTGAGGAGTAAACAAGATAACAAATACAAAACATATTAGTATCAAACGTTAAAGTCCATATTGAGTTTACACTACACTTATTCTTACACCATTAGTGTAACCTTTTCACCTTGACATAATAAACTTAGCTAGACATAATGAAAGAAATAAAAATAAATAAAAAAAATAAGAACATAAATAACATAAAAGTTAACTAAGTAAATCAAAGGAAATGAAAGGCATAAACTTGATATTAATGAAAGCAAAGCATAAGCAATACAAAAAAATACAAAGAGATAAAGCAAAAGCATGATCTTGATCTGGAAAACAAGATGCCTAAATGCATGGCAAATGCCTCCTTTTATAGGCCAAAATTGGGAACCATTGATTTGATGACTAATTGATGAGTGGGTGACCAACTCTTGACTTAGTGACAATCCATATCTTCTCTTATCTACCCAAAATATTATTGATAACAATAAAATTAGAGCCACTTGAAAATCAAAGTTGTAGGAAATTTTCTCAGCTTTAATGTGTAAAAAATTCAACTCATTTGGACTTATAGAACTCCAGATGTGGGTCAAATACTGAACAGTGCTCGGGTTGGAAGATAGATTCGGACTTCTTTATTGTTGCTACAATTTGGACTTGAAAATGAATTTTTTAGATCTTAGGCTCCATATGAAAGTTGTAGGCTTGTGTCTTACCTTTTCATCCATATAAAGTAGATCTAAATCTGAGATCTACAACTCCAGATATGACCCAATTACAGAACAGTGTTCTGGTTTGGATTGCACCGACATCTCTTTTCTATGTTTGGCTATCTCTTTATCCTTTCATTTATGTGATAGGCCTGCATTTAAAATGAACATTTACCACAAATTAAAGGTATCTTATATTATTAGATACATTAGTATAAAACATGTTTTAGTTAAGGAGTTATTAATACTTCGAGTGCAAAATGATGATATAAAACCTTGATAAAAATACACTTTTAAGTACTAATCATGTGTCAAGCATGTTCTTTATGGAAATGAGTTCATAAGTCATGAATTGCACGATGTTTACATCACTATGATGAGACTTAAGAGTCAATAGAAGATTATCTAAAGACTCTCTGTGTTTTGAAATAAATCCTACCTTTTGATAGTTTTCACAGGTTTTGCAAAATGCATGTGAGTCCTTAAACATAGTAAACCAGTAAAATCCACTTTGAAAGATTTCTACAGTCCTTTTTTTACGAGAAATGATCCTCATGTGCCTTAGAGTGACAAAATTTAATGATACTACTTATCTTATTATAGGAAATGCATCTTTGAAATATTTAATCAAGATAATAATTGAATAAGTAAGGGTCATCTTAATAAAAATTTTGCACGTCGCTCAAAAATTTTCTTTTATCTTCGGAACTCTAGTAAGTTGGCAAAAATCCTAAAGCAAGAAAATTGATATTTTTAGCAAACCAAGGTATTGAACTAAGAGAAAGTAAGGATTCATTAGGAAAGTAATCATTGATTAGTGTGATATCGGATGTTGAATCTATTGCTAATTTTGACAAATGATTTGCGACAATATTTCTGGTGCCTTTTTCATCCTTGATTTCTTCCTATTTGAAAGTCTCAAAGATTTCACAATTGTGATTAACTTTTCTTTGTTAGGTCGTGACATGAGGAAATGGAAGTGCTGGTAGGGAATTAGTCTTTTCTTTGCAATTTTCAAATTCAACCCCTTCCTTACCCTCAGAGATTGACTCATCATCTTTCACTATAAAGAGTAGTGACTGATTTGACTTGATCCATGTGTTGACTTTCAAAACTACTTGCATTTACATTGAATTGCCGTTGGGATTTTATTTTGGTTGAAATTAAAACTTACCTTTCTCATGAAAACTTAGAGTAGATGTCAATTTTGCAAGAGCATCTTTAAAATCTATCATGTTTTAAGCAAGATGAGTATTGATTGTCTCTTGCTTTTCAATGAATGTATGCAATGTTTCCTCAAAATTTCTTCTAAGAGGTGGAGTATAAGGAGGTGCATATCCATGAGAATTTTGGAAATTATAGTGTGCTTGAAATGGTGGTTGTGAACTTTGTACATTGTTATTATCACTCTTCCAACTAAAATTTAGATGATTTCTCTAACCAAGGTTGTATGTTTGCGAGTATAGGTTGTGGTTGGCCCTTTTAAAACTGTTTAAAGCATGGGCTTATTCATGGAGACATTCCTTAAAAAAAGACAAGGCTGGATAGTCATTGGTTGAGTGTTTATTTATTTCATATATTTGACACACAATGTTTTTAATAAATTTTAATTGACCACTCTTTTTTAATTCTAGTGCCTTGACTTTTCTAGCTAAAGATGAACACTTGACTTGGAGATTATAATCTTCCCTAAGGTTGTACATACCTCCGCTAGACGTATGAGCTTGAGTTTTACTCGATGCCTTATAAGTACCCGTGGCATCCTAATTTTTAGCATTTTCAGCTAACAAGTCTAAGTACTTCATTGCTTCATCAGGGTCTTTAACTTCAAAAATTTCATTACACATCAATTCAACCATTTGTCTATATCTAGGTGTTAACCCTTTATAAAAATATAAAACCAATCTCCATCTTTCAAAACCATGATAAAGGCAAGTAGTGAGCAAGTCTCGATACCTATCCTAACATTGGTAAAATATTTCTCCTGATTTTTGAGTGAAAGTGGTGATTTGTCTTTTGAAAGAGTTTGTTCTATGAGATCCCAAACACAAATAGATCCAGGTCTTAAATTTTATAGCCATGTTTTAGCTTTATCTTTTAATAAAAAAGGAAAAAAAGCTTTAATATGATGGTGTTTATGCTACAATTTAAGTCATTATACGTGTTGCAGACCTCCTCGAATTCCCTTAAATGCAAGTATGGATTTTTCAAATCTAATTCATGAAAAGAAGGTAAAAGTTGAATAATGTCTGACTTAAAATTAAAATGACATGCATTAGGAGGGAAAACTATGCATGATGGTGCACTAGTTCTTGTGGGATTCATGTGGTCTTTAAGTGTTATAACATGGTTATTCTTATTATGAAGTGATTAATTATCTTCTTCGGCCATATTTTTTAAAAATGATAAGGATACCCTATAAAATCTACCACTTAATGTACGTGACCACATTCTCATACACGTGTAAGATTAGAATAAAAGGAAGAAGAAAACAAAAGAAGAAGAAATAAGAGAAAAGAAACAAAGTTATATACAAGAAAAGTGAAAGGAGAAAATAAAATAAATAGTATAATTTGTACAAGAACTTACCTCCCCAATAACAACACCAAAAACTTGACACGACTAAAAGATATCTTCTTCCAAATACAAGAGTAACGAAGTAATAAATAACCCAACAATACTAGGGTCAAACCACTAAGAAGTTAATTGTATAAATTATAAACAACAAGAACAACAACAATAGTAATAATACTAGTAATAATAGTAATAGTAATAATACTAGTAATAATAGTAATAATAGTTGTAGTAGTAGTAGTAGTAGTAATAAAGAAGAAGTTTATGCGAACATTGAGATGCAAGATCAATGTAAGGATTAAATAATGATAACAATAAATGTCAAAGTTAGAGGATTCACTAATGGTATGTCAAACAAGTATAGTATAAACTCTTATTATTCAATTGGAAACCACACATAAAGAGGTTCCAATCAGATTATAAATTATTAACATGATTATATTAGTTATCTTATTTGATTAATGCTAATACTTGTAAATATTGTCAAGCATTCATGCTTATAACTTATATTAACAATAAATCAAGTTTCTTTTATAGCTTAGGTGTCGGTTATACCATACAGTATGAGCTATGAAAGTGCCAAGTATTTGTTGTACCAAGTGTTATACAATATAAATCTAGATTAGTCATTTAACAAGCAAAGTATTAACGAGTGAACAAGATAACAAATACAAAACATGTTAGTATCAAACATTAAAGTCCATATTGAGTTTATATTATACTTATTCTTACACCATTAGTGTAACATTTTCACCTTGACATAATAAACTTAGCTAGACATAATGAAAGAAAGAAAAATAAATAAAAAAAATAAGAACATAAATAAGATAAAAGTTAACTAAGTAAATGAAAGAAAATGAAAGGTATAAACTTGATATTAATGAAAGCAAAGCATAAGCAATACAAAAAATATAAAGAGAGAAAGTAAGAGCATGATCTTGATCTAGAGATAAAGATGGTCAAATGCATGCCAAATACCTCCTTTTATAGGCCAAAATTGGAAACTATTAATTTGATGACTAATTGATGAATGGGTGGCCAACTCTTGACTTGGTGACAATCTTTATCTTCTCCTATCTGCCCAAAACATCATTGATAATGTTAGAATTGAAACCACTTGAAATCATGAAAGTTGTAGAAAATTATCTTAGCTTTTCAGGAAAAAAAAATGGAGGTCATTTGGACTTCTAGAACTCCAGATATGGGTCAAATACTTAATAGTATTCAGGTTGTAGGACAGATTCAGACTTCTTTGTCCTTGCTATAATTTGGACATTAAAATGGCTTTTTTAAATCTTAAGCTTCATATTAAAGTTGTAGACCTATGTCTTAACTTTCTATATAGATAAAGTAAACCTAAATTTGAGATATACAGCTCCAGATATGACCCAATTATAGAATAGTATTCCGGTTTAGACTACACCATCATCTCTTTTCTAAGTTTTGTCATCTCTTTGTCCTTTCAATTTCAGTTCTTAAACTGACACGACTAAAAGATTGATGTCTTCTCCCAAGTGCAGGAGTGTCGAAGTAATAAATAACCCGGCAAGACCGGGGTCGAACCACAGGGAGGTTAATTGTACAAATTATAAACAACAATTATAAAACAACAATGACAACAACAACGATAGTAATAATAATAATAATAATAATAATAATAATAATAATAATAATAGTAGTAGTAGTAGTAGTAGTAGTACTAATAATAATAATAATAATAATAAAGAAAGAGAAGAAGAAAAAGATGATGATGATGAGAACTTGGAGATCAAATATTAATGTAAGGATTAAGCAATAATAATAACAAATGTCAAGGTTAGAGATTCCACTAATGGTATATCAAACAAGTATAGTATAAACTCTTATTATTGAATTGGAAACCACACACAAAGGAGGTTCCAATCAGATTATATATTGTTAACATGATTACATTAGTCATCTTATTCAATTAATGCTAATACTTGTAAATCTCGTCAAGCATTCATGATTATAACTTATGTTAACAACAAATCAAGTTCCTTTCATAGCTCAGGTGTCGGTTATACCATACATTATGGGCTATGAAAGTGCCAAGCATTTGTTGTACCAAGTGTTATACAACATAAATCAAGATTAGTCATTTAACAAGCAAAGTATTAAAGAGTGAACAAGATAACAAATATAAAACATGTTAGTATCAAACATTAAAGTCCATATTAAGTTTACATTATACTTATTCTTACACCATTAGTGTAACCTTTTCACCTTGACATAATTAACTTAGCTAGACATAATGAAAGAAAGCAAAATAGATAAACAAAATAAGAACATAAAAGTTAACTAAGTAAAGGAAAGGAAATGAAAGGCATAAACTTAATATTAATGAAAGCAAAGCATAAACATTACAAAAAATACAAAGAGAGAAAGGAAGAGCATGATCTTGATCTAGAAATCAAGATGCCTAAATGCATGGCAAATGCCTCCTTTTATAGGCCAAAATTGGGAACTATTGATTTGATGACTAATTGATAAGTGGGTGGCCAACTTTTGACTTGGTGACAATCCTTATCTACTCTTGTCTGCCCAAAACGTCATTGATAACGACAAAACTGGAGCCAGTTGTAAACATGAAAGTTGTAGAAAATTGTCTCAGCTTTCTTGTGTAAAACATTCAGCTCATTTGGACTTCTAGAACTCCAGATATGGCCAAAATACCGAACAGTGCTCGGGCTGGAAGATAGATTCGGGCTTCTTTGTTGTTGCTACAATTTGGACTTGATAATGGCTTTTTTAGATCTTGGGCTCCATATCAAAGTTGTAGGCCTATGTCTTACCTTTCCATCCATATAAATTGGACCTAAATCTGAGATCTATAGCTCCAGATATGGCCCAATTACCGAACAGTGTTCCGGTTTGGATTACACCGACATCTCTTCTCTAAGTTTGACCATCTCTTTATCCATGCAATTTAAGTTCTTCAAGTCATCAATCAATCCTTTCATTTATGTGATAGACCTGCATCAAAAATAGACATTTACCAGAAATTATAGGTATCTTATATTATTAGATACATTATTATAAAACATATTTTAGTTAACGAGTTATTGATACTTCAAGTGCAAAATGATGATATAAAACCATGATAAAAATGCACTTTTAAGTACTAATCACACCCCTCAACCAGCTTATTACTAGTCCCTAGTAATTAAAGCGTTACAACAATTTGCAAATTTCACAAAGCAAGGTATTCATCATTTAACTTCCATTAATCTATCCAGATAAACAAACTCTCATTAAATTTATATATCTGCTCAATACCTCTTAACAAGATATTAATAAACCTTTCTTTTGTGCTCAATGTATCAACACATAATTATGGGGCTTTTCTTGGAAGAAAACAAAATTTTTGTTCTAATGTTTAAGGTTAACTTCCTTGGGTTGGGATTACTATTTTTGTCTTTTTTTTTTTAACTCTATATACATATACTTTAAAAACATCATGCATCTTTAACCCATGTAACGAGCTTTCAGCTAATGACTCCCAGACCAGTTGGTCTTAGGGCATTAGGTGTTAAGACACCCCTACGAGCTTAGTAACTCGGGTCGCAGATACTGATATGTAGATAGTGCAATGTTTGATTGCCTTAAGCTTTTCTCCTCAACCCATGTAACAAGCGTTGGGCCAATAGCTCCCAAGTCAGTTGACTTTAGGGTATTAGGTGTTAAAACACCCCTTCGGGCTTAATTACTTAGGTTAGGGAGGCTACGAAATCAAACTTATCTACATTTTTATTATCATTATTTTTTATTTTTTTATTTTTTTTTTCATGTTTTTTTTTTAATTATATACAATCCCTTTCCCTTAGTTGTTACCTTTAACAAAAGAACATAAATAATGTAATAATCCAATATGCAACCCACAATCATATGTTAAAGTGTGTGTGTGTGTAAATTAAGGTTTAAAAATACATGTTAAATAAGTATATGAGCAGAATTAAGTGGTAACAATACGAGAGTTTGTTAACCTGAATATTTCAGGAAGTATTATAATAGACCTTGTTAAGAATGGTTACTAAGATGCGTCTCAAGAGTCACTTTAACAAAAGAACTCCTTATGAAATGAAAAACAATTATGCACATGCTTTATGAAATGAAAAACAATTTTTTTTTATCAACTACTACCCTCTCCCCCCAACCAAAATGAAACATTGTCCTCAATGTTCTAAGGTAGAAAGATAGAGTATAAAAGATATCACCTGAAATAACGAACACTAACAAAACCTGAAACACACTGAAACAAAAATAAGAAATAACAAAACATAATAAAACCAAAAGACACAAAAATTCACAAATGAAGGCTCAAATCCAATCTAAGCTTTTTACGGCTTTCCTTAGATGACCAATTTATGCGACTCATGGAAGGATCAATCACAGGAATGAAAGATTGTAGTTGGTCAATCAATTGTTCAGCAGTAGAAGCAGAGATTATGATTTGTCGTGCAGAAGATGTTAAAAATTCCTGTTCCACAGCATGATCAAGAAAAGACAACAACTTATCATAATAACCATTAACATTTAACAAACCTATGGGTTTATGGTGAATGTGCAATTGAGCCCAAGAGGAAATATGAAAGATCTCTTCCAATGTGCCTAGACCACCTGGTAAAGCAATGAAAGCATCAGCATGGTTAAACATTGCATTCATTCGAGCCGACATTGTAGAGACCTGAAGTTCCTCTCCAATTGTTTTTCCAATGATGTCCCCTTGTGCCAAAGCTTCAGGGACGATTCCTAAAACTTGACTACCTCCTAAAAATGCAGCTATTGACACACCTCCCATTAACCCAAGACTGCCTCCCCCATACACTAAATGAATCTTTCTCTCAGCTAGCACCTGACCAAGATGATTTGCTGATTCTAAAAACTCTTTTTCTTTCCCAAGACTAGATCCACCGAAAACACAAATATTTCTTATTTGATGACTTGAGGAACTTGCCATTTCTACACACTTCTGTATTTGTTGAATGTATGGGTTGAGTAGAAATGAAAGGAAGGAAAATAGGGTTTTATAGATGAGAAAGTAGAAAGGCAATCATAACATCTATATGTAGGCCAGCTAGAGTCTCACACACTCTCTCTCTCTTTTTATTTATTTATTTATTTACTTTTGAAAAAAACATGTGTATGTACAGGTAGTTGTGATTGTGGCTCACATCTTCCCTTGGTTTTACGTCCAAGAACGGCTTAAACGCCCTTTATGGATCGGGGATAGGCTTCCCATCCAGTTTTCTTAAAAACTGGCAAACAGGGTCTTTTTTAGTCAGATTCCCAAGACTAAGTCGATCATGTTCTTTATGAAATAGTGGCCATAAATCATGAATTGCACGATGCACATCTCCACTAAGATGCATCTCAAGAGTCAATAGAAGATTATCTAAAGACTCCTTACTCAGGCCATCCTTAATGAATTGTATTTTATCTTCATGGTTTATAGATACCATTCCTAAAGAACGACATTGTGTATTACAAGTCCATCTAGCACATCGATGACAGACATCCAGTCGTTTTGCACGACGCTTCTTTGCAAAAGTGCTTTTACCTGTTCCAAGCATGTGTAAAATGAAGAAGTTAGAGGACTCACCTGATAATCGGACCTTTGCTTCAATCAACCAACGAATATCTTCAGGAATTCCATGATTCATTAATAATCTCAATCTTGCACATCTAGCACGGTAAATTTTTGTAATCGCATTCTGAGGCAGAGCGGGAAAATACTTTTTCAATTTTTCAAGATTAGTGTCCATTTTCAAATGAGAATTGGAAGAGAGATTCAAAGAATTGCACAGATATATACACAGATATCAGTAATTGTGGGAAACTGAAAGAACCGACTTAAGTCAGGGAGTACCGTTATCCGCCATTTGACCGGGGTGAAGAAACTCGCAAAAATCACTCAAAAAGAAACAAAAATAAAATAAAATCAATATTTATATAAGAAACAAAAATAAAATAAAATAAAATAAAATAAAATCAATCTTTATATACAGGATCACCCAATTCAATAGAGTTATGTTCAACTGAAAAATTGTCAAAGTAAACTTTCAGACGATGTCCATTTACCTTGAAAACATTGTCATTGTTTGGATTCTCGATGTCATAGGCCCCATATGGATACACATGTTTCACAATAAAAGGACCGCTCCATCTTGATCTTAATTTTCCAGGAAATAAATGCAGTCGAGAATTATAAAGCAAGACTTTTTGACCAACATTGAAGGTTTTTCTTAGTATTTTCTTGTCATGAAACTCTTTAATTCTTGCTTTATGAATTCTTGAATTTTCATATGCATCATTTCTTATTTCCTCAAGCTCATTTATTTTTAATTTTCGCAGTTGACTAGCATCATCCAGATTTGAATTGAAAGCTTTAATAGCCCAATAAGCTTTATGTTCAAGTTCCACAGGCAAGTGACAAGGTTTTCCATAGACTAGTCTATAAGGTGACATACCTAATGATGTTTTATAAGCAGTTCGATAAGCCCAAAGTGCATCATTAAGTCTTAAAGACCAGTCTTTCCTATTAGGGTTCACTGTTTTCTCCAAAATATGTTTGATCTCCCTATTAGCAAGCTCTACTTGTCCACTTGTTTGAGGGTGATAAGGGGTGGCAACTTTGTGTGTGATTCCATATTTCTTCATTAAAGACTCAAATGGCTTGTTGCAGAAATGTGTTCCACCATCACTTATTATGGCTCGAGGGACTCCAAATCGACTCAAAATATTTTCTTTCAAAAACTTTATCACTGTTTTGTGATCATTGTTTCGACTTGGAATTGCCTCTATCCATTTTGAAACATAATCTACTACGACTAATATGTATAAGAAACCAAATGATGGAGGGAATGGGCCCATGAAATCTATACCCCAACAGTCAAAGATCTCAATGACAATAATAGGGTTTAAAGGCATCATGTGACGTTTTGAAATAGATCCCAACTTTTGACAATTTTCATAAGACTTGCAGAATGCATGTGAGTCTTTGAACATGGTGGGCCAGTAAAATCCACTTTGTAAGATTTTTGCAGATGTCTTTCTTGATGAGAAATGGCCCCCACATGCTTCAGAATGACAAAATTTAATGACACTACTTACCTCATTGTCAGGAATGCATCTTCGAAATATTTGATCAAGACAATATTTGAATAAGTTAGGGTCATCACAGTAAAAGCTCTTCACTTCGTTCAAAAACTTTTCTTTGTCTTGCGTACTCCAATCAGCTGGCAAATCTTCTAAGGCAAGAAAATTGATATTTTTATTATACCAAGGCATTGGACTAAGAGAAAGTAAGGATTCGTTAGGAAAGTAATCATCGATTGGTGTGATGTTAGATGTTGAATCTGTTGTCAATGTTGACAAAAGATTTGCATCAACATTTTCGGTGCTTATTTCATCCGTGATTTCTTCCTCAGAATAAATCATTTGCAAATCTTCAGTTTCATCCAATTCATTTTTACTTAAAGTAGATTCAAGTTGATCATAAACTAATTCATCAATATGATCTACTTCTTGTAAATCATTATCATCTCCAGGTTGCTTGCAAATGTTGAAAATATTCATCTCCAATGTCATGTTTCCAAATGATAGCTTCATCAGTCCATTCCTACAATTAATCAATGCGTTAGAGGTTGCAAGAAACGGACGTCCTAAAATAACAGGAAATGAATTACATGCTTCAACAGGTTCTGTGTCCAAGACAATAAAATCCATAGGATAAATGAATTTATCGACTTGTACTAACACATCTTCAATTATTCCTCTAGGCACTTTTACAGATCTATCGGCAAGTAAAAGAGATATAGAAGTTGGTTTTAACTCACCTAGATTGACACTCTGAAAAACTGAATATGGAAGTAAATTCACACTAGCACCAAGATCAAGTAAGGCTTTTTCAATTTTATGCTCTCCAATAAAGCAAGAAATTGTAGGACAACCAGGGTCTTTATATTTCAAAGCATTATTGTTTTGAAGAATAGCACTTACTTGTTCGGCTAGAAAGGCTTTCTTTTTCACATTCAGTTTCCTCTTCACAGTGCAGAGATCTTTCAAAAATTTAGCATAGGAAGGAACCTGTTTAATTGCATCCAGCAAAGGTATATTGATCCTTACCTGTTTGAAAATTTCATAAATTTCAGAATTGTGATTGACTTTCCTTTGTTTGGTCATGACATGAGGAAATGGAAGTGCTGGCGGTGAATCAGTCGTTTCTTTGCAATTTTCAGATTCATCCCCTTCCTTACCCTTAGAGATTGACTCATCATCTTTCTCATAAGGTTCAAGAGAGGGTTTTTCAATAACCTTACCACTGCGCAGAGTAGTGACTGATTTGACTTGATCCATGTGTTGGCTTCCGGAACTACTTGCATTTGCATTGTATTGCCCTTTGGGATTTTGTTGTGTTTGAGATGGAAACTTACCTTTCTCTTGGAAACTAAGAGCAGATGTTAATTTAGCAAGAGTATCTTTAAAATCTGTCATGTTTTGAACAAGTTGAGTATTAATTGTCTCTTGCTTTTCAATGAATGCACGCAATGTTTCCTCAAGATTTCTTCTAGAAGGTGGAGCATAAGAAGGTGCATATCCATGAGAATTTTGGAAATTATGGTGTGCTTGAAACGGTGGTTGTGAAGTTTGTGCATTGTTGTTCTCACTCTTCCAACTGAAATTTAGGTGATTCCTCCAACCAAGGTTGTATGTTTGCGAGTATGGGTTGTGGTTGGCCCTTTGAAAACTGTTTAAAGCATGGGCTTGTTCATGGAGACATTCTTTAAAAGAAGGCAAGGTTGGACAGTTACTGGTTGAGTGTTCATTTGTTTCACAGATTTGACACGCAATGTTTTCAACAGATTTTAATTGACCACTCTTTTTTAATTCTAGTGCCTCGACTTTTCTAGCTAAAGATGCAAATTTAGCTTGAAGGTCATGATCTTCCCTAAGGTTGTACATACCTCCACTAGATGTATGAGGTTGAGTTTTACTCGGTGCCTCATATGTACCTGCAGTGTCCCAATTTTGAGCATTTTCAGCTAACAAGTCTAAGTACTCCATTGCTTCATCAGGGTCTTTATCTTCAAAAGTTCCATTGCACATCAATTCAACCATTTGCCTATCTTTAGGTGTTAACCCTTCATAGAAATGTGAAACCAATCTCCATGTTTCAAAACCATGATGAGGGCAAGTACTAAACAAGTCTCGATACCTATCCCAACATTTATAAAATGTTTCTCCTGGTTTTTGAGTGAAAGTGGTGATTTGTCTCTTGAAAGAGTTTGTTCTATGAGATGGGAAAAACTTCTTTAAAAATTGTTGTTGCATTTCATCCCAAGCACGAATGGATCCTGGTCTCAAATTTTGTAGCCATGTTTTAGCTTTATCTTTTAATGAAAAAGGAAAAAGCTTTAATCTGATGGTGTTCATGCTACAATTTAAATTATTATATGTGTTGCAGACCTCCTCAAATTCCCTTAAATGCAAGTATGGATTTTCCAATTCCAAACCATGAAAAGAAGGTAAAAGTTGAATAATACCTGGTTTAAAATTAAAATGAGATGCATCAGGAGGAAAAACTATACATGATGGTGCACTTGTTCTTGTGGGATTCATGTGGTCTCTAAGTGTTCTAGCACGGTTATTCTCATTATTTTCATTATGAAGTGATTGATTATCTTCTTCAGCCATATTTTCTAAAAATGATGAGGATATCCTACAAAGTCTACCACTTGATGTACGTGACCACACTCTCATGCACGTGTAGGAATAAAATAAAAAAGAAGAAGAAAGCAAAAGAAGGAGGAAGAAAACAAAATAAAAAGAAACAAAGTTATATACAAGAAAGGTGAAAAGAGAAAATAAAATAAATACTATAATTTATACAAGAACTTACCTCCCCGGCAACGGCGCCAAAAACTTGACACGACTAAAAGATTGATGTCTTCTCCCAAGTGCAGGAGTGTCGAAGTAATAAATAACCCGGCAAGACCGGGGTCGAACCACAGGGAGGTTAATTGTACAAATTATAAACAACAATTATAAAACAACAATAACAACAACAACAATAGTAGTAATAATAATAATAATAATAATAATAATAATAATAATAATAATAATAGTAGTAGTAGTAGTAGTAGTAGTAGTAGTACTAATAATAATAATAATAATAATAATAATAAAGAAAGAGAAGAAGAAGATGATGATGATGATGAGAACTTGGAGATCAAATATTAATGTAAGGATTAAGCAATAATAATAACAAATGTCAAGGTTAGAGATTCCACTAATGGTATATCAAACAAGTATAGTATAAACTCTTATTATTGAATTGGAAACCACACACAAAGGAGGTTCCAATCAGATTATATATTGTTAACATGATTACATTAGTCATCTTATTCAATTAATGCTAATACTTGTAAATCTCGTCAAGCATTCATGATTATAACTTATGTTAACAACAAATCAAGTTCCTTTCATAGCTCAGGTGTCGGTTATACCATACATTATGGGCTATGAAAGTGCCAAGCATTTGTTGTACCAAGTGTTATACAACATAAATCAAGATTAGTCATTTAACAAGCAAAGTATTAAAGAGTGAACAAGATAACAAATATAAAACATGTTAGTATCAAACATTAAAGTCCATATTAAGTTTACATTATACTTATTCTTACACCATTAGTGTAACCTTTTCACCTTGACATAATTAACTTAGCTAGATATAATGAAAGAAAGCAAAATAGATAAACAAAATAAGAACATAAAAGTTAACTAAGTAAAGGAAAGGAAATGAAAGGCATAAACTTAATATTAATGAAAGCAAAGCATAAACATTACAAAAAATACAAAGAGAGAAAGGAAGAGCATGATCTTGATCTGGAAACCAAGATGCCTAAATGCATGGCAAATGCCTCCTTTTATAGGCCAAAATTGGGAACTATTGATTTGATGACTAATTGATAAGTGGGTGGCCAACTTTTGACTTGGTGACAATCCTTATCTTCGCTTGTCTGCCCAAAACGTCATTGATAACGTCAAAACTGGAGCCAGTTGTAAACATGAAAGTTGTAGGAAATTGTCTCAGATTTCTTGTGTAAAAAATTCAGCTCATTTGGACTTCTAGAACTCCAGATATGGCCAAAATACCGAACAGTGCCGGGCTGGAAGACAGATTCGGGCTTCTTTGTTGTTGCTACAATTTGGACTTGATAATGGCCTTTTTAGATCTTGGGCTCCATATGAAAGTTGTAGGCCTATGTCTTACCTTTCCATCCATATAAATTGGACCTAAATCTGAGATCTGTAGCTCCAGATATGGCCCAATTACCGAACAGTGTTCCGGTTTGGATTACACCGACATCTCTTCTCTAAGTTTGACCATCTCTTTATCCATGCAATTTAAGTTCTTCAAGTCATCAATCAATCCTTTCATTTATGTGATAGACCTGCATTAAAAATAGACATTTACCACAAATTATAGGTATCTTATATTATTAGATACATTATTATAAAACATATTTTAGTTAAGGAGTTATTGATACTTCAAGTGCAAAATGATGATATAAAACCATGATAAAAATGCACTTTTAAGTACTAATCATAAACTCATCAATCAATCATTGTATTTATGTGATAGGACTTCATTTAAAATAAAAATTTATCACAAATTAAAGGTATCTTATATTATTAAATATGTTATTATAAAACATGTTTTAGTTGAGTTATTGATACTTCAAGTGCAAAATGATGATATAAAACCTTGATAAAAATGCACTTTTAAGTACTAATCATAGTGTGAAGATAATGACCCTAAGTAATATCAGATTGGCATACCAACCATTATCAAGTAAACAATTAGGCAAGAGTTAGATGGTTTCACAAGTCCTATCCAAGCTATAAGCATTGCGGGTATTGTTACTTCCCTATCTATCCTAAATTTTAAGGTGTATGCTTTTGAAGTGATGCATGACAATATAAATAAGGATGCATGTTAAAGCAGTAAAAAATAATAACCATATAAACACAACATAACAAACATCATAACAGTTGATAAACAAAAGGCAAAGCTTAATCAAATAATCCATAATAGAGTTGCCATTTTGTTACACCTAACATCACGACAACTTTTAAAAATTAAATGCATAAAGAACAAGTATCTAGCATTGTGTTCTAAAATAGAGAGAAGGTCTTGTTTAAGGAGCTATCATCTTGTATTTTGGTCACTAGGAACCCTAACTAGTCAACAAAGATTCTATAGTATGGGATTGGTTACGCAAATGAAAGATATTATCACCCCTTAAGCATCTACCTGAGGTAGACTATATTACTAATTGTCTTAAATTGCTAAGGGTTTGTTGTATTTTTATTTTTGATGGTTTGTTTATTCGACTACAAATACTTCTAACACTGGCGTTAGTAAATATTACGTAATTGAAGAAAGTATGGTATTCTTTACTATAGTATTAGTGAATAAGCCAGTAAAATTAATTGAAAGCGAAGCATACATATTTTTTTTAGAAAAAAAAATAAGTATGTATTTTATATAGATTCACAGTTTATAGTAAAAATCCACAAATCAAACATACAATGATATTATTGGGAAAAGAAAGCATGAGGGA
This sequence comes from Populus pruinosa, assembly GCA_026413675.1. Lineage (NCBI taxonomy): Eukaryota > Viridiplantae > Streptophyta > Magnoliopsida > Malpighiales > Salicaceae > Populus > Populus pruinosa. The sequence goes on from CM048598.1 coordinate 9,823,324, forward strand.
CCCATATATAAATTCAAAAGGGTCCATGATTTTTTTTATATTAAAAAGGGTCTGTTTGGTTAGATATCAAAACAAATGAGAGTAAAACAAAAAGGGTAAGACATAAAGGTGTGTTTTACCAAATACACCCTTGACCCAATACAAATTAGGTTATCTAGGCCTGGCTAGTCACAACTTGTTTTTGTTTTTTTTTTAGGTTGGATCTAGCATTGCTGTATGGCTTGGGCTAGATCCAACTAGCCTGGCCTGGTTACTAGCCCAAGCCAATGATCCAATTAAGCAACAGACACATGTGAATTAATTCATGCATGCATGTACAAACAAATAGTATGAATAGTAGGTGAAGAATAAAAATTTCATGTGTATAGTACTTATGTAATTATAATTACAAAGAGGAGGGAAATAAAGAACTTACTTGGTCTGGAGTTGAAGGGATGAAGACGATGTGAAGGTGTGCTGGCTGGCACAAAACTACTTTCTTCCTTTCTACTTCTATTTTTAGTCCTTCTCTGCTTTTTCTTCTAGTCCTGCTTTTCTCTTCTCTCTAGGTTCTCTCTTTTTTGCCTTCTAAAACAAACCATAACATATACAGAATTATAAATCAATACAACAAGTTTGTTTGAGGAAAGAAAACACCCCAAATAAAATACATATACTATAAAAATATGCAAAAAAAATAACATTTTTAAATTGTGTTCAAATTAGAAAAAAAAAAAGAAGAAGAAGAAGAAGAAGGAGAAGATAGATTTGTTTACTTGGGATGAAAAATCCTCAATAAAATTTCAATCAAAACACAAATGTTGATAAATAGAGAGTTGTTATGACTAGAAAAGTTATGGGAGGATAAGTTGTGTTGAGATTGAGGGGGGATGAGGGGTTGTTTGTTAGAGAAATTTTAATGAAGTAGAAATAAAGGAGGGGTGAGAGGAGGGTCGAGCATCATGTTACATATTAAATATTACAGAAAAAAATCTATTGGTGTTTCCTTTTGTATTCATCAATTTTTTTGTAGTGTTTGACCCTTTTAATCATGCTAAAAAAATACATCATGATCTAAAACATTTACTTCAATTTAATTTGATTTTGAGTTTTTAAGCTAACTAAAATATGTTTTTTTTTATTATTGGAAATTGGGTTATGAAGGTTCCTATAATATATATTTTTAGTATTTTAGGTGAGAACATGTTAAACTTTGGGTTTTCAAGATCCAAAGACTCGTACCTCTATTTTTCAACCATTGAAGATGGCTATAAATTGTTGCAATGGATGACATGTTATTCACTTTTTTTTTTTAAATTACCAAGTGGGCAAGCTTGACCTTTCAAGCCCAGACATGGCTAAGATTTTCTTTCCAAAGACCAGGCACACGAGCTGAGTCTTATAATTTAGATTAAGATAAGAAACACTATTTAACTAAAATACCACAAACACAAGACAAGGATTAATATATATCTAAACCATTTAGTTACACATCTTACTTAATGTTATAAGAAGAAATCCCACATAAAAAGATAAAGGAGATGGAAAAAAAAGGACCATTTATTATTTTCTCTATTCTCTGTATTTCACTCTCTTCTTTTCTTATGTCTTTTTCTCCTTCCTTTACCCCTTTTCTTGAACACCCAACATGTTTAGATAACTAGAAAAAAGCATAGTGGGTGATGCAATGTAACATGCCACAAGTAGGATATTGATGGGTGATTGTTATTTTTCCTTCTAACCAATCCCTTACCATTGATCTCTAGAAGACAAGCCATTAAATTTTCTAGTTACTTTTATTATAGGTAACGACTTCTTTCCCTTTATTTTAACCTGATAAAATTCATTAATAGATGTGTTTTTCTAATAAATTTGATGGTCTTTAATTAAGAACTAATTAAAGAAACTTGAGACTAAGAATCACCTTGGAAAAAGCATTTGAATTCTGAGGGTCTAATTGAAAAGGACAAGGGGTGAAATTGTAAAGATTTCAAAAGATTAAAGCTGATTGGGTTAGTTATAAAGTTTCAAAGGTTTAGAGACTGGATTAAAAGAGGTTGTAATTTCACTATTAATTATCTTCTTTTAATTAAAAGAAACTTTGCCTATGTACCAACTTTCATGCTTTTGATTCTTCTTTATCTCTTCACCAAAAAAGATAAATTTCAAATCCCCTCACACCCTATCATTTTCCTCTCATATATTTTATGCCCCAAACTTTTTGTAAAATTCATATAAAAAATATCACCCTAAATTGTCCAAAACATAAGAGTTATATATGTCCTTGCATTGCTAGTTAGCTACAGAACCAAACATATTTTAATCTTCATCTTAAATCAAACCATGATCCATCCTTAAATATAATGGTTCAAGATGACTCAGCTAATAGGCTTTATAACCTTCCCTCTTGGCCTATAAAATAACTCTAAAGCGATGACTCATAAAAAGAAAAACAGAAAAAATCACGAAGCTCATAACCCAATAATCTGATGTCAAATTATAAATTTAAAAAAAAAATTTAAAAAAATACCAAAGTTAAATTGGGATAATTTTTTAAACCTATGAAACGAATCATGAGAATAAATCTCCTTATAGAAGGAAAACACAAAAATATCATGAAGCAAAATTATTAATCATCTAAGTACCAAGGGATGAAATTGAAAAATAAAATTTAATCCAGACAAGGATTATAAAAAAAAATAAGGATAAAATTCAGTATAAAAATTAAATGACATAAAACAATGTGGCACAAAATTGATAATTTTAAAAAATAAAAATAAATGATAAAAAAATAGCAATTAAAAGAATAAATATCAAATTAGATGTAAAAATTAAATGAAATCAAATATTAAAAGATAAACTTGAAAAACAAAATTAGCTTAAAAAAAATAAATTTAAAATAAATAATAATAAAAAAAAATAAAAATTAATACAAATATTTATTGGTAAGATACATGTAATTTTTGACAAGGTAGATGCGAAACCTGAGACAAAGAGAAATAAAATATTGGGGGGAAGTCCATTGGAGCCTAACTATTGTTTTGTTGTATACACACTTGACCACTATGAAAAGACATCAAGATATGCTTCTAATACCATTGTGAAAGGTGGTGTTTAGTTACAAGGAAACATCTCATGCATTGCTTGAAAAGCTTGGACTTCCACTTGCTGGCATATTCGTTGCATGAGTCAATTACATTTAATTTAAAAATAATATTTTATATTCATTAAAATACTAGGATGAAAATATGAAAAAGTCTCTGGATGTTAGTTAAAAAAAATTTGTTTTTAAAGGTAGTCTAGTCTTTTTACTATAATTTAAAAAGTAAAAATCCAAAATTTTTAATTAAATAAATTTTGCTTTTAAAAATAATTTAATTATTTTATTGGGTTTAAAAAAAGTAAAAACAACAAGATATCCCCGGAAAATCTAAAATTAACTAATGGAATTTTTATTAAGAAATAAGATGTTCATTATACGATTTTAATTGACTGTTCACCTTCAAAGGAAAACACTAAATCTCCTTGAGCTTTTTTAATTTGCCTGTCATCCTTCCTTTCTCAGTTCATGTACAACAATTCATTCCATCCTTAACTGTGGCTATTCTTTGTATATAAATTCAATATAAGTATATGATATAAGATATGAAAAACAAGTTCTCTTTGTAAACATAAACGACATCCCATTTATTTCTCTTGTCAATTATGGCTCCTTTTTTAAGCATGCAACGCATGCTTGACTAGCCTGGGAAATCAAGACCAGCCAAGCATTATCGTAGAAACACTGGGTAACAATACTGGGTACATGACTCAACTACTTAGATTAGTCGTGGCATAGCTGCTTGTCCATTATCTGTTGAACAGAAACTCTAATAACCAATATATTAAAAAAAAATTAAATTAAATTAAATTAAGCCATCAAAACCTGTTACTTGTACGGATGTTTTGGATGCCACCACTGACAAATCTTTGGCAAAACGTGTTTATAGTTGATGCTAAGGAACCGAAAATCTTTTTGATGAACAATACTGTTAATCACGCTTATATTTTCTTCAATTAATACCCTTCATCTGTCCGTTAAAGACACGTCATACTTCTTGCATCAAACAACTTGCATCACTAAGCTTTTACTGAGAACAAGTAGTAACATCTGCTAGTGTTTTGAATCTGACATTATTTGAATGCCAACGGTAATTTGCTGCATAAACAAGACACCAGCATAACTACTCCAAACAAAGCCATTACTCTTGGGCCAGCCAGAGTTTCCAATAGGCCATACCCAAAACCTCATCGAAAGAAATAATTGACGAGCCCGCAGGATCATTAGGCCATAAAATGTTTCTTGATGGATGACCCTGTCCAAATTTGTCAAGTCCACCGTATGAACCATAAAATGCTGGCTAGCCAATTGGATAAAAATCCTGGTCACCACTTTCCAACAACAAAGCAAACTAGAGCATGCTGCACTAAGGCACTAAAGCCACAGTGAGTATCTGATTTATTAATATTGTTTAAAGCAGACTATATTCAACCACAAAAATTAACTGAAAGGAGTTAACAGAAACAGAACCAAAAGAGAATAAGAAGTTTTGAATTATAATGCTGATCACAAGTAATAAGTAGAAACTTGGATTGAGATTTCAATGAACATTTTCTTATATGGAAGCTTGGATCTCATCTGAGGCCACTGCAGTTCCATTGGGGGCATCTTCTGGATGCAGTTGAGCAGAAACCTCATCTATAGCAGAATTTAGCTGTGCAATCTTGTCAGCAAGCACTTGGCGGGTTTTCTGTTACCATAACATAAAAACCAAAGAAATTTCAATGCAAATAATGAGCAAGATACAAAAAAAAAAAAAAAAAAAAGAGAGAAAAGAAGCTGATGTGCAGGAGCATAATACATGGCTTTAGGCTTGAATTTGTTAAAAAGTATGACCAGTCTAGATGCCTTTCAGAAATTCTACTGCTAAAAACCTTCTATATTGTTTGACAATCAACAGACTTTTTCGCACAAGCATGCACATTCTTGGATGTAATGCTAACAACCTAAAGAAAGTGGGATAGCTCACTTATTTCTCTTCCTCTAGCCACAGTATCAATGAAATACCCATTAAAAATTTCAAATTGAACTTAGATAACGCAAATACAGGTCACTAAGCATGATTTAAATGGATGATAAATGAAATAACAAATTCCCACCTCCAAAGCTTTCTCCTCATCATATATGAACTTGGGTAGCTTCCTCATCAAATCTTTTCTGTCTGCTCCAGCTAATGCCTTGCTAATCTGAAATACAAGTAAACATCAATCCGATACATAATGTGTCATTTTTCGCACATGTTACAACTGCCTCATGTAAGGTGCAGCCTACAAGCAATATTATACTGGACAAAAGAAAACCAATGGTAAATAATCCATAATAATTTATTACTGCACCTTTCAGTGCTTCTCACAAGACAATCACACAACTTGTTATTTGAAACCTTATCAAAAGAAACAATCTGCAGTATGGGCAGATTAAAAAGCGCAAAAATAAACATGTCATGTCTGGTAGTAGTCAAGCTAGCAAGTTTCACAATACTAAATAGTCTTGAAGAAAACACACACCATCCATCTCAATGAATAATTTAAAGAAACACAAGTACAATATATATAGCAAATTGAAATATAGCATATCACATTAGTCATTGAGCAGTACCTGTGGAGCATATACACAACCCAATGTTCCAGCTACCATTCCTCCCAATATGAAACCGCCAATGAAGATACCTGCACCACTTGATCCACCACGCTCACCACTGTCCTTGCACATGAGAGGAAAAAAAGAAGAAAAATCACAGTTGAAAGAGAGATATGGTGGTGGGCGGGTGTGGATCAAAGACCCCTCTTGGAGATGTCGAGTAAAAAGTAATGAATATGATACAACAAGTATATAAAACTTACAAAACTGATAGTAGAGAAGCAGCAAGCAAAAAGAAAAGGACTAATTGACTATCCACCTGATTTCAGAGATAAATTTAGGTTTTCCAACTTGAATTTGGACTCTTAATGGTAGGCAGTGGCTATTGGAAAACATATATACAAAAGCAGTTCTGAAATGGAAGTAAAACAAAATTATAGTGGAGAAAGAGGAAAAAGAGCACATATAAAATCCAACCATGTGTGAGTCTATCAGTGTCACAGCTTTCATGTTTTATAGGTGATCCTAACAGATAACAAAAGTCTCAGTTCATGAGAGCGCACACCCTCAAATGGGTGACAGTAGCCATTGAAAAAATTAACCTTGATGCTGCTAATCTGTCTTTACAACAGATGGTGTACAGTCCAACAAATTACAAAAACACCATACCTTGCTTGAATTGTTAGTGACTTTTTATGTGTTGTGGGTTTTCCTTTACTAGAGAGATTACCAGGTCTAACGCATATTAGGCATTGGTCTTTTGGCTTCAAAGAAGAGCCTGGAATTTCATAATAACTAATGATTAGAAAAAGCAGGGAAACCAATGAACAAAACAGTATTACCAATCAGTGTGAAGTGGTAATGCTGGATAGGAAAAAGAAGAGAAATGCATATACAAAATTGAGATCCATCATGAATTAGGTATCTTCAAATGCAATAATAATTCGTAAATAAGAGCACAAAGTGCCTTCCTAAGCAACCTGAACAGCAAAGCATATCATCTAGAAACATAAAGCAAATTAAGAAATATTTCCAGTTCAGTATTAGCAATAATTAGAAGTTAATCAGGTAATGTCCTCCATTATATCAATAGATTGAAAAGGCTAAAAAATTTGTTTGCTACATGATCAGACTCCATTATAAATTAAAATTTCGAGAAAATTGACACAAAATGAAATTTCATCACCAGTTCTTCCAAAATTAACATGATATTTTGGATCTTTCACATTTCAAACTTTCCTTTAAAACCAAGTTCTCAAAGGCCATAACTTGGTGCATAAAAATCCAATCTTTAATTCCTTAATAAAACTCCTATGAAGAAATGCAGTAAGAACGAAAGCCTAGATTCTAAAAATTAACAAACAAATGAGAAAAAAAAATAAAAAAGGAATTTTCTTTTCATTTCTTGAATATTTATCCCAATCAAATAAAGCTTACAAAAACTAAATCAGCAGTCAGAATCCACATAATCAGAGAAGACAAAATTACCAGCAGATAAAAAGTGAGCTTGGGGAGTTGCAATTGAAAGAAGAGAAGTTGAGAGAGCAGTCATTTCTTGGACTTTCTTTTGTTTGAGTAACAAAAAAGGTAAAATCGCACTCAAAAATGGTAGCTTTGTACTTAATTATGTGTCCTCGATAATATCGAGCTCATTGTTTTATTTACGATTGATACTGGTCTGTGATCTTTCGTCTAGGCTGCGGAGAAGAACTTGGGCTGCATTAGCCCATCATTCGAGACGACTCAGTCAGCTAGTATTAAAGAAGCCCAAGAAAACCATTCTTAAAACTTTAATTCACTTCTTTGGGTTTAAGCAATTACTGAAGTTCCGCGTAAAGAAATCAAAATCATGTTTGGGTTAGATTTTAAAAGATCACTCAAATCTTACACATTGAATTGATCATTGGAACCTGCCTGGTAAAAGGGTTTTTATTGCTGAAGATATTATAATTATAAGAAAACTGAAAGGAATGTGGAAAATATGATTTTTCATGTATCATTTCACTATGTACTTTTACAATCATTATTTTTTCTTTGGTCATTCAATTTTTTTGTCCTCAATTAAGCTCTTTTATGGCTAAATTAATGTTCAATTGGCTCTTATTTGTTGCACAAGGATAGGATTGATAGGATTGAAAGATGGAGTGCCTAAGTGGAAAAGGCAAAGAAAATAGGTGGCAACTTCAAAGTTTGTGCAGAAAAGTTTAATTTGGTCTTTATACTTTTCAATTTATTTTTTTAGTCCATTAGGTTTTTGAAATTTTAATTTTGGTTTATAACTTGATTTTTTTTAATCTATGGTTTGAAAAAGGATAGATAAAGTTATCGGATTCTAATAATAAATAGGAGAAATACTTGATTAACATTGATTTGGATAAATAAAGAGTAGTTGCAAGAGAGTTTCTACAAATATAATCAAAAAAAGAATTATATAATTGATCAATATAAAAATATCCACAATGAAGTAATACATATGATTTTGTCCAAATCCAAAGTAGCAAGTAATGGGAGCTATAAGGTCTTACCATATAATTATATGGTATTTCTTCCGATGCTCTCAACCAACACCTGTTTTTCAAGCAAACATTTAAGGCTTGACTTATAGTGAAAGGTGCTTTACCTCTAAGGAGCTTGAGAAGTAAAGAAAAGCTAAGGGTAAAAAAATAGTTGACTTGCTTGAGAAAATAAACTCTTCAAATTGATGAAGCACAACAAGTATAATGTTGTTAAGCAACTTAAAAGAACTCCTGTTAGGATATATTTGCTATCTTTGATCTTAAGCTCCGAACCATACCGAAAGGCTCTACAAAAGGTGTTAAATGAGGAATATATGCCTCAAAATATCAATTAACAAATCATGGAGCAATTGGTAAGTAGGATTTAAGCCTCAAATTATCTGTATTTTACTAAAGATGAGCTAAACCCCGAAGATACTAGACACACTAAATTGTTATACATCACGATGTAGTGTAAAGATTTTTGATAAGCAAGGCATTGATTGATAATGGCTTAACATTAAATGTGTTACCAAGACACGTGTTAGGGGAGAAATGTAAACAATTGAAAAAAAATATTATTGTGAAATTAATGAGGGAAAAATTTATTCCAACTAATTAAGGTGAATATTTACCTTGTAGGTAAGCTAATAGATGGAAGAAAATTAAATAAAACATTTGTACATGTGTTTTTTTAAAATTGAAATATGAAAATACCTGAAAAATAAAAATTACAAAAACATAAATGAAACTTAAATGAAACTGATGCTTGAGCAAAGAAAAATAATGGAATACAATTCAATGAAATTTGAAATAACTCAGCTTAAATTTAGTATAAATGAGTAACATAATCTAGAAAACATTACCCAGAAAACATAAAAGGCACAAGGTAGGGACATAAAAAAAATTAATTATATTATTGGATATAAATATGCCAACATGGCTGACTAAGAGAGAAATGAAAAGAGCTCGAGAGAATTCTAGAATATTTTTAGAGAAAACTTAGGAAAAGTCAAAGATAATAGTGAAAGAAGTGAGGTTTTGTATGATTAGTGATTAGTACTTAAAAGTGTATTTTTATCATGGTTTTATATCATCATTTTACACTTGAAATATCAATAACTCCTTAACTAAAGCATGTTTTATAATAATATATCTAATAATATAAGATACCGTTAATTTGTGGTAAATATTCATTTTAAATGCAGGTCTATCATATAAATGAAAGGATTGATTGATAACTTTAAGAACTTAAATTGCAAGGATAAAGAGATGATCAAACTTAGAAAAGAGATATTTGTGCAATCCAAACCGGAACATTGTTCGGTAATTGGGTCATATCTGGAGCTATAGATTTAGGTCTACTTTATATGGATGGAAAGGTAAGACATAGGCCTACAACTTGATCTTGATCTGGACACCAAGATGCCTAAATGCATGGCAAATGCCTCCTTTTATAGGCCAAAATTAGAAACTATTGATTCGATGACTAATTGATGAGTGAGTGACCAACTCTTAACTTGGTGACAATCCTTATCTTCTCTTTCTTTCTTGTGTAAAACCTTCAGCTCATTTGGACTTCTAGAACTTCAGATATGGCCAAAATACTGAATAGTGCTCGAGATGGAGGACAAATTCGGGTTTCTTTGTTATTGCTACAATTTGGACTTGAAAATGGCCTTCAGCTCATTTGTATTGATTGCACCAATATCTCTTTTCTAAGTTTGGCCATCTCTTTATCCTTGCAATTTAGGTTCTTAAAGTCATCTTTCATTTATGTGATAGACCTGTATTTAAAATGAACATTTACCACAAATTAAAGGTATCTTATATTATTAGATATATTATTATAAAACATGCTTTAGTTAAGGAGTTATTGATACTTCAAGTGCAAAATGATGATATGAAACCATGATAAAAATGCACTTTTAAGTACTAATCACACCCCCCAACGAGCTTATTACTAGTCCCTAGTAATTAAAGTAATAAAATAGAAAAACAATTTGCAAATTACACAAAGTAAGGTATTCATTATTTAACTTCCATTAATCTATCCAAATAAACAAACTCTCATTAAATTTATGTATCTGCTCAATACCTCTCAAGAAGATATTAATAAACCTTTCTTTTATGCTCAATGTATCAACACATAATTATGAGGCTTTTCTTAGAAGAAAACAAAATTTTTGTTCTAATGTTTAAGGTTAACTCCCTTAAATTGGGATTATTTTGTTTTTTTTTTGTCTTTTTTGTCATTTTTTTCTTTTATATATATATATATATATAACTTAAAACACCATGCATCTTTCGACTAATGACTCCAGACAAGTTGGTCTTAGGGTATTACGTGTTAAGACACCGAGCTTAGTAACTCAGGTCACAGATACTGATATGTAGATAGTGCAATGTTTGATTCCCTTAAGTTTTTCTCCTCAACCCATGTAACAAGTGTTGGGTCAATAGCTCCCAAATTAGTTGACTTTAGGGTATTAGGTGTTAAAACACCCCTTCAGGCTTAATTGCTTAGGTTAGGGAGGCTACGAAACCAAAGTTATCTATATTTTTATTATTTTAATTTTTTAATTTTTTAATTTTTTTTCTTTTTCTTTTTTTAATTATATACAATCCTTTTCCCTTAGTTGTTACTTTTAACAAAAGAACATAAATAATGTAATAATCCAATATGCAACCCACAATCATGTTCTTTACGTTCAAGAACGGCTTAAACGCCCTCTATGGGTCGGGGATAGGCTTCCCATCCAGTTTTCTTAAAAACTAGCAAATAAGGTCTTTTTTAGTTAGATTCCCTAGACTAAGTTAATCATGTTCTTTATGAAATAGTCACCATAAATCATGAATTGCACGATGCTTATCTCGACTATGATGAGATTTAAGAGTTAATAGAAGATTATTTAAAGACTCTCTATGTTTTGAAATAAATCCCACCTTTTGACAATTTTCACAAGTTTTGCAGAATGCATGTGATTCCTTGAATATGGTGGGCCAATAAAATCTGCTTTGTAAGATTTCTACAATCCTTTTTTTTACGAGAAATGATCTCCACGTGCCTTAGAGTGACAAAATTTAATGAAATTACTTACTTTATTATCGAGAATGCATCTTTGAAATATTTGATCAGGACAATAATTAAATAAGTAAAGGTCATCCCAATAAAAATTTTACACGTTGCTTAAAAATTTTCTTTTGTCTTCAGTACTCTAGTGAGCTGGCAAAAATCCTGAAGCAAGAAAATTGATATTTTTAGCAAACCAAGGCATTGAACTAAGAGAAAGTAAAGATTCATCAGGAAAGTAATCATCGATTGGTTTGATGTCGGGTGTCGAATTTGTTGTCACTTTTGATAAAAGATCTGCATCAACATTTTCGGTGCCTTTTTCATCCTCGATTTCTTCCTAATTAGTCATGGCATGAGGAAATGGAAGTGCTGTCAGGGAATCAGTCTTTTTCTTGCAATATTCAGATTCAACCCCTTCCTTACCCTTAAAGATTGACTCATCATCTTTCTCACAAGGTTCAAGAGTAGGTTTTTTAATAACCTTACCACTACGAAGAGTGATGACTGATTTGACTTAATCTATGTGTTGACTTCCAGAACTACTTGCATTTGCATTGTATTGCTCTTTGAGATTTTGCTGTGGTTAAGATGGAAACTTACCTTTCTCTTGAAAACTGATAACAGATGTGAATTTTTCCAGACTATCTTTAAAATCTGTTATGCTTTGAGCAAGTTGAGTGTTGATTGTCTCTTGCTTTTCAATAAATGCATACAAAGTTTCCTCAAAATTTCCTGTAGGATGTGGAACATAAGGAGGTGCATATCCATGAGAATTTTGAAAATTATGGTGTGCTTGAAACTGTGGTGGTGAAGTTTATGCATTGTCACTCTTCCAACTAAAATTTTGGTGATTTATCCAACCAGGGTTGTATGTTTTCGAGTATGGGTTATGATTGGGCATTTGGAAAATATTTAAAGCATGAGCTTGTTTATGGAGACATTCCTTAAAAGAAGGCAAGGTTGAACAATTGTTGGTTGAGTGTTCATTTGTTTGACATATTTGACACAATGTTTTCAACAGATTTTAATTGACCACTCTTTTTCAATTCTAGTGCCTCGACTTTTCTAGCTAAAGATGCAAACTTGGCTTGAAGGTCATGATCTTCCCTAAGGTTGTATATACCTCCACTAGATGTATGAGGTTGAGTTTTACTTGGTACCTCATAATTACCTGCGGTGTCTGACACGACTGAAAGATTGATGTCTTCTCCCAAGTGCAGGAGTGTCGAAGTAATAAATAACCCGGCAAGACCAGGGTCGAACCATAGGGAGGTTAATTGTACAAATTATAAATAACAATAATACAACAACAATGACAACAATAACAATAATAATAATAACAATAATAATAATAACAATAATAATAGTAATACTAATACTAATAATAATAATAATAATAATAGTAGTAATAGTAATAGTAGTAGTAATAATAATAATAATAATAAAGAAAGAGAAGAAGAAAAAGATGATGATAACTTGGAGATGGAAAATTAATGTAAGGATTAAACAATAATAATAACAAATGTCAAGGTTAGAGGTTCCACTAATGGTATATCAAACAAGTATAATATAAACTCTTATTATTGAATTGGAAACCACACACAAAGGAGGTTCCAATCAGATTATATATTGTTAACATGATTACATTAGTCATCTTATTCAATTAATGCTAATACTTGTAAATCTCGTCAAGCATTCATGATTATAACTTATGTTAACAACAAATCAAGTTCCTTTCATAGCTCAGGTGTCGGTTATACCATACATTATGGGCTATGAAAGTGCCAAGCATTTGTTGTACCAAGTGTTATACAACATAAATCAAGATTAGTCATTTAACAAGCAAAGTATTAAAGAGTGAACAAGATAACAAATATAAAACATGTTAGTATCAAACATTAAGGTCCATATTAAGTTTACACTATACTTATTCTTCCACCATTAGTGTAACCTTTTCACCTTGACATAATTAACTTAGCTAGACATAATGAAAGAAAGGAAAACAAATAAACAAAATAAGAACATAAAAGTTAACTAAGTAAAGGAAAGGAAATGAAAGGCATAAACTTGATATTAATGAAAGTAAAGCATAAACATTACAAAAAATACTAAGAGAGAAAGGAAGAGCATGATCTTGATCTGAACACCAAGATGCCTAAATGCATGGCAAATGCCTCCTTTTATAGGCCAAAATTGGGAACTATTGATTTGATGACTAATTGATAAGTGGGTGGCCAACTTTTGACTTGGTGACAATCCTTATCTTCTCTTGTCTGCCCAAAACGTCATTGATAACGTCAAAACTGGAGCCAGTTACATGAAAGTTGTAGGCAATTGTCTCAGCTTTCTTGTGTAAAAAATTCAGCTCATTTGGACTTCTAGAACTCCAGATATGGACAAAATACCGAACAGTGCTCGGGCTGGAAGACAGATTCGGGCTTCTTTGTTGTTGCTACAATTTGGACTTGATAATGGCCTTTTTAAATCTTGGGCTCCATATAAAAGTTGTAGGCCTATGTCTTACCTTTCCATCCATATAAATTGGACCTAAATTTGAGATCTGTAGCTCCAGATATGGCCCAATTACCGAACAGTGTTCCGGTTTGGATTGCACCGACATCTCTTCTCTAAGTTTGACCATCTCTTTATCCTTGCAATTTAAGTTCTTCAAGTCATCAATCAATCCTTTCATTTATGTGATAGACCTGCATTAAAAATAGACATTTACCACAAATTATAGGTATCTTATATTATTAGATACATTATTATAAAACATATTTTAGTTAAGGAGTTATTGATACTTCAAGTGCAAAATGATGATATAAAACCATGATAAAAATGCACTTTTAAGTACTAATCAGTGTCCCAATTTTGAGCATTTTTAGCTAACAAGTCTAAGTACTTCATTGCTTCATTAGGGTCTTTATCTTCAAAAGTTTTATTGCACATCAATTCACCCATTTGCCTATCTCTAGGTGTTAACCCTTCATAGAAATGTGAAAGCAATCTCCATGTTTCAAAACCATAATGAGGGCAAGTACTAAGCAAGTCTCGATACCTATCCCAACATTGGTAAAATGTTTCTCGTGGTTTTTGAGTGAAAGTGGTGATTTGTCTTTTGAAAGAGTTTGTTCTCTAAGATGGGAAAAACTTCTTTAAAAACTATTATTGCATTTCATCCCAAGCAGGAATGGATCCTGATCTTAAATTTTGTAGCCATGTTTTAGCTTTTGTCTTTTAATGGAAAAGGAAAAAGCTTTAATCTGATGGTGTTAATGCTATAATTTAAATTAGTATATGTGTTACATGGGTTGAGGAGAAAAGTTTAAAGGAATCAAACATTGTACTATCTACATATCAGTATGTGCAACCTGAGTTATTAAACTCGTAGGGGTGTCTCAACACCTAATGCCCTAAGACCAACTAGTCTGAGAGTCATTAGCCGAAAGCTCGTTACATGGGTTAAAGATGCATAGTATTTTAAGTTATATGTATATATATATAAGAAAAAAAAGACAAAAATAATAATCCCAATCTAAGGAAGTTAACCTTAAACATTAGAACAAAAAAATTGTTTTCTTCCAAGAAAAGCCCCATAATTATGTGTTGATACATTGAGCATAAAAGAATGGTTTATTAATATCTTGTTAAGAGGTATTGAGCATATATATAAATTTAGTGAGAGTTTATTTATCTGGATAGATTAATGGAAGTTAAATGATGAATACCCTACTTTGTGAAATTTGCAAATTGTTTTTCTATTTTAACGCTTTGATTACTAGAGACTAGTAATAAGCTGGTTGAGGGGTGTGATTAGTACTTAAAAGTGCATTTTTATCATGGTTTTATATCATCATTTTGCCCTTAAAGTATCAATAACTCCTTAACTAAAGCATGTTTTATAATAATAGATCTAATAATATAAGATACCGTTAATTTGTGGTAAATGTTCATTTTAAATGCAGGCCTATCACATAAATGAAAGGAATGATTGATGACTTTAAGAACTTAAATTGCAAGGGCAAAGAGATGAATAAAATTAGAAACGAGATGTCAGTGCAATCCAAACTGGAACACTATTCGGTAATTGGGTCATATATAGAGCTATAGATCTCAGATTTAGGTCCAGTTTATATGGATGGAAAGGTAAGACATAGACCTACAACTTTCATATGGAGCCCAAGATCTAAAAAGGCCATTTTCAAGTTCAAATCGTAGCAACAACAAAGAAGCTCGAATCTATCCTCTAGCCCGAGCACTATTCAGTATTTTGGCCATATCTGGAGTTCTAGAAGTCCAAATGAGCTGAATTGTTTACACAAGAAAGCTAAGATAATTGCCTACAACTTTTATGTTTCGAGTGGCTCTAATTTTGCCGTTATCAAAAAATAAAATAAAGAGAGAGAGTGTGTGTGTGTGAGACTCCATCTGTCCTACATATAGGTGGTATGATTGCCTTTTTAGTTTCTTATCTATAAAATCCTCTCTTCCTTCCTTTCATTTCTACTCAACCCATATATTTAACAAATATTGAAGTGTGTAGAAATGACAAGTTCCTTAGGTCATCACATAAGAAATATTTGTGTTTTCGATGGATCTAGTCTTGGAAAAGAAAATGAGTTTTTAAAATTAGCAAATCATCTTGGTCAGGTGCTAGGTGAGAGAAAGATTCATTTAATGTATGGGGGAGGTAGTTTGGGTTAATGGGAGGTGTGTCAATAGCTGCATTTTTAGGAGGTAGTCAAGTTTTGAGGGTCGTCCTTGAAGCTTTAACACAAGGAGACATCATTGGAAAAACAATTGGAGAGGAACTACAAGTCTCTACAATGTCTACTAGAATGAATGCAATGTTTAACCATGCTCATGTCTTCATTACCTTACTAGGTGGCTTAGGCACATTAGAAGATATCTTTCATATTTCCTCTTAGGCCCAACTGCACATTCAACATAAACTTATAGGTCTGTTAAATGTTAATGGTTATTATGATAAGTTGTTGTCTTTTCTTGATCATGCTGTGGAACAGGAATTTCTAACATCTTCTGCACGACAAATCATAATCTCTGCTGCTACTACTAAACAATTGATTGTCTAACTACAATCTTTCATTCCTGTAATTGATCCCTCTATGAGTCGCATAAATTGATCATTTAAGGAAAGCCATAAAAAGCTTAGATTAGATTTGAGTCTTTATTTGTATTTTTTTGTGTTTTTGTTTTATTATTGTGTTTTGTTATTTCTTTTTTTTTGTTTTAGTGTGTTTCAGGTTTGTCAATGTTCCTTATTTCAGGTGATATCTTCTATACTCTATCTTTCTACCTTAAAACATTGAAGACAATGTCTCGCTTTGGTTGGGGGGAAAGGGTAGTAGCTAAAAAAAATTAACTAACTGTATTTTGTATTTCATAAAGCATGTGCAAAATTATGGTTACTATGATGGCAGAGTAAATGAGATCTTTTTATGACTCTTGAGACACATCGTAATAATCATTCTTAAGAAGGTCTATCATAATACTTCTTAAAATATTCAAGTTTACAAACTCTCACATTGTTATCACTTAATTCTGCTCATATACTCATTTAACATGTATTTTTAAACCTTAATTTACACACACACTTTAATATATGATTGTGGGTTGCACATTGGATTATTACATTATTTATATTCTTTTATTAAATGTAACAACTAAGAAAAAGGGATAATATATAATTAAAAAAACAAAAAAAGGCAAAAAAAATGATGATAATAAAATATAAATAAGCTTGGTTTCGTAGCTGATTAGTACTTAAAAGTGCATTTTTATCATGGTTTTATATCATCATTTTGCACTTGAAGTATCAATAACTCCTTAACTAAAATATGTTTTATAATAATGTATCTAATAATATAAGATACCTATAATTTATGGTAAATGTCTATTTTTAATGCAGGCCTATCACATAAATGAAAGGATTGATTGATGACTTGAAGAACTTAAATTGCATGGATAAAGAGATGGTCAAACTTAGAGAAGAGATGTCGGTGCAATCCAAACCGGAACACTATTCGGTAATTGGGTCATATCTGGAGCTACAGATCTCAGATTTTGGTCTAATTTATATGGATGGAAAGGTAAGACATAGGCCTACAACTTTCATATGGAGCCCAAGATCTAAAAAGGCCATTATCAAGTCCAAATTGTAGCAACAACAAAGAAGCCCGAATCTGTCTTCCAGCCCGAGCACTATTTGGTATTTTGGTCATATCTGGAGTTCTAGAAGTCCAAATGAGCTGAATTGTTTATACACGAAAGCTGAGACAATTGCCTACAACTTTCATGCTTACAACTGGCTCCAATTTTGACGTTATCAATGACGTTTTGGGCAGACAAGAGAAGATAAGGATTGTCACCAAGTCAAAAGTTTGCCACCCACTTATCAATTAGTCATCAAATCAATAGTTCCCAATTTTGGCCTATAAAAGGAGGCATTTGCCATGCATTTAGGCATCTTGGTGTTCAGATTAAGATCATGCTCTTCCATTCTCTCTTTGTATTTTTTGTAATGTTTATGCTTTACTTTCATTAATATCAAGTTTATGCCTTTCATTTCCTTTCCTTTACTTAGTTAACTTTTATGTTCTTATTTTGTTTATTTGTTTTCCTTTCTTTCATTATGTCTAGCTAAGTTAATTATGTCAAGGTGAAAAGGTTACACTAATGGTGGAAGAATAAGTATAGTGTAAACTTAATATGGACCTTAATGTTTGATACTAACATGTTTTATAATTGTTATCTTGTTCACTCTTTAATACTTTGCTTGTTAAATGACTAATCTTGATTTATGTTGTATAACACTTGGTACAACAAATGCTTGGCACTTTCATAGCCCATAATGTATGGTATAACCGACACCTGAGCTATGAAAGGAACTTGATTTGTTGTTAACATAAGTTATAATCATGAATGCTTGACGAGATTTACAAGTATTAGCATTAATTGAATAAGATGATTAATGTAATCATGTTAACAATATATAATCTGATTGGAACCTCCTTTGTGTGTGGTTTCCAATTCAATAATAAGAGTTTATACTATATTTGTTTGATATACCATTAGTGGAACCTCTAACCTTGACATTTGTTATTATTATTGTTTAATCCTTACATTAATTTTCCATCTTCAAGTTCTCATCATCTTCTTCTTCTTCTCTTTCTTTACTACTACTACTACTACTACTACTACTATTATTATTATTATTATTATTTTTATTATTATTATTACTACTATTGTTGTTGTTGTTATTATTGTTTATAATTGTTGTCTATAATTTGTACAATTAACCTCCCTGTGGTTCGACCCCGGTCTTGCCGGGTTATTTATTACTTCGACACTCCTGCACTTGGGAGAAGACATCAACCTTTTAGTCGTGTCAAGTTTTTGGCGCCGTTGCCGGGGAGGTAAGTTCTTGTATAAATTATAGTAGTTATTTTATTTTCACTTTTCTTGTATATAACTTTGTTTCTTTTCTCTTGTTTCTTCTTCTTTTGTTTTCTTCTTCTTTTTATTCTATTCCTACACGTGCATGAGATTGTGGTCATGTACATCAAGTGGTAGACTTTGTAGGGTATCCTCATCATTTTCAGAAAATATGGCTGAAGAAGATAATCAATCACTTCATAATGAAAATAATGAGAATAACCGTGCTAGAACACTTAGAGACCACATGAATCCCACAAGAACAAGTGCACCATCATGCATAGTTTTTCCTCCTGATGCATCTCATTTTAATTTTAAACCAGGCATTATTCAACTTTTACCTTCTTTTCATGGCTTGGAATTGGAAAATCCATACTTGCATTTAAGAGAATTTGAGGAGGTCTGCAACACATATAATAATTTAAATTGTAGCATGAACACCATCAGATTAAAGCTTTTTCCTTTTTCATTAAAAGATAAAGCTAAAACATGGCTACAAAATTTGAGACCAGGATCCATTCGTGCTTGGGATGAAATGCAACAACAGTTTTTAAAGAAGTTTTTCCCATCTCATAGAACAAACTCTTTCAAGAGACAAATCACCACTGTCACTTAAAAACCAGGAGAAACATTTTACAAATGTTGGGATAGGTATCGAGACTTGTTTAGTACTTGCCCTCATCATGGTTTTGAAACATGGAGATTGGTTTCACATTTCTATGAAGGGTTAACACCTAAAGATAGGCAAATGGTTGAATTGATGTGCAATGGAACTTTTGAAGATAAAAACCCTGATGAAGCAATGGAGTACTTAGACTTGTTAGCTGAAAATGCTCAAAATTGGGACACCGCGGGTATTTATGAGGCACTGAGTAAAACTCAACCTCATACATCTAGTGGAGGTATGTACAACCTTAGGGAAGATCATGACCTGCAAGCCAAGTTTGCATCTTTAACTAGAAAAGTCGAGGCACTAGAGTTAAAAAAGAGTGGTCAATTAAAATCTGTTGAAAACATTGTGTGTCAAATCTGTGAAACAAATGAACACTCAACCAACGATTGTCCAACCTTGCCTTCTTTTAAGGAATGTCTCTATGAACAAGCCCATGCTTTAAATAGTTTCCAAAGGCCCAACCACAACCCATACTCCCAAACATACAACCCTGGTTGGAGAAATCACCCAAATTTCAATTGGAAGAGTGAGAACAACAATGCACAAACTTCACAACCACCATTTCAAGCACACCACAATTTCCAAAATTCTCATGGATATGCACCTCCTTATGCTCCACCTCCTAGAAGAAATCTTGAGGAAACATTGCATGCATTCATTGAAAAGCAAGAGACAATTAATACTCAACTTGCTCAAAAGATGACAGATTTTAAAAATACTCTTGCTAAATTAACATCTGCTCTTAGTTTCCAAGAGAAAGGTAAGTTTCCATCTCAACCACAACAAAATCCCAAGGGGCAATACAATGCAAATGCAAGTAGTTCCGAAAGCCACCACATGGATCAAGTCAAATCAGTCACTACTCTGCGCAGTGGTAAGGTTATTGAAAAACCCTCTCTTGAACCTTATAAGAAAGATGATGAGTCAATCTCTGAGGGTAAGGAAGGGGATGAATCTAAAAATTGCAAAGAAACGACTGATTCACCACCAGTACTTCCATTTCCTCAAGCCATGACCAAACAAAGGAAAGTCAATCACAATTCTGAAATTTATGAAATTTTCAAACAGGTAAGGATCAATATACCTTTGCTGGATGCTATTAAACAGGTTCCTTCCTATGCTAAATTTTTGAAAGATCTATGCACTGTGAAGAGGAAACTGAATGTGAAAAAGAAAGCCTTTCTAGCCGAACAAGTAAGTGCTATTCTTCAAAACAATAATGCTTTGAAATATAAAGACCCTGGTTGTCCTACAATTTCTTGCTTTATTGGAGAACATAAAATTGAAAGAGCCTTACTTGATCTTGGTGCTAGTGTGAATTTACTTCCATATTCAGTTTTTCAAAGTCTCAATCTAGGTGAGTTAAAACCAACTTCTATATCTCTTTTACTTGCCGATAGTTCTGTAAAAGTGCCTAGAGGAATAATTGAAGATGTGTTAGTACAAGTCAATAAATTCATTTATCTTGTGGATTTTATTGTCTTGGAAACAGAACCTGTTGAAGCATGTAATTCATTTCCTGTTATTTTAGGACGTCCGTTTCTTGCAACCTCTAACGCATTGATTAATTGTAGGAATGGACTGATGAAGCTATCATTTGGAAACATGACATTGGAGATGAATATTTTCAACATTTGCAAGCAACCTGGAGATGATAATGATTTACAAGAAGTAGATCATATTGACAAATTAGTTTATGATCAACTTGAATCTACTTTAAGTAAAAATGAGTTGGATGAATCTGAAGATTTGCAAATGATTTATTCTGAGGAAGAAATCACGGATAACAAACGCACAGAAAATGTTGATGCGAATCTTTTATCAACAGTGACAACAGATTCGACATCTGACATCACATCAATGGATGATTACTTTCCTAACGAATCCTTACTTTCTCTTAGTCGAATGCCTTGGTATAATAAAAATATCAATTTTCTTTCTTTAGGAGATTTGCCAGCTGATTGGAGTACCCAAGACAAAGAACAATTTTTGAACAAAGTGAAGAATTTTTATTGTGATGACCCTACCTTATTCAAATATTGTCCTGATCAAATATTTCAAAGATTCATTCCCGACAATGAGGTAAGTAGTTTCATTAAACTTTGTCATTCTGAAGCATGTGGAAGTTATTTCTCATCAAAAAAGACAATTGCAAAAATCTTTCAAAATGGATTTTATTGGCCTACCATGTTCAAGGACACGCATGCATTCTGCAAAACTTGTAAAAATTGTCAAAAGATTGATACTGGTCAAAAAGTTTTGTTTTATGATTCTCAACTCTATGCAGTCCCTAGAGAGCTAAGACCAAGATGGAGCAATCCTTATGGGGCCTGTGATATTGAGAATTCAATGAATGACAATGATTTTAAGGAAAATGGACATCGTTTGAAAGCTCACTTTGATAATTTTCTTAATAAAAACGAATCAACTGGTTTGAATGATTTTGTAGATAAAGGTTGATTATTTTTTTTCTCACATTGTTTTTGTGTTTCTTTTTGAGTGATTTTTGCAAGTTTCTTTCACCCCGGTCAAATGGCGGATAACGGTACTCCGTGACTTAAGTCGGTTCTTTCAGTTTCCCACAATTACTGATATCTGTGTATATATCTATGCAATTCTTTGAATCTCTCTTCCAATTCTCATTTGAAAATGGACACTAATCTTGAAAAATTGAAAAAGTATTTTCCCGCTCTGCCTCAGAATGCGATTACAAAAATTTACCGTGCTAGATGTGCAAGATTGAGATTGTTAATGAATCATGGAATTCCTGAAGATATTCGCTGGTTGATTGAAGCAAAGGTCCGATTATCAGGTGAGTCTTCTAACTTCATTTCACACATGCCTGGAACAGGTAAAAGCACTTTTGCAAAGAAGCGTCGTGCAAAACAACTGGATGTCTGTCATCGATGTGCTAGATGGACTTGTAATACACAATGTCGTTCTTTAGGAATGGTATCTATAAACCGTGAAGATAAAATACAATTCATTAAGGATGGCCTGAGTAAGGAGTCTTTAGATAATCTTCTATTGTCTTTTGAGACGCATCCTAGTGGAGATGTGCATCGTGCAATTCATGATTTATGGCCACTATTTCATAAAGAACATGATCGACTTAGTCTTGGGAATCTGACTAAAAAAGACCCTGTTTGCCAGTTTTTAAGAAAACTGGATGGGAAGCCTATCCCCGACCCATAGAGGGCGTTTAAGCCGTTCTTGGACGTAAAACCAAGGGAAGATGTGAGCCACAATCACAACTACCTGTACATACACATGTTTTTTTCAAAAGTAAATAAATAAATAAATAAAAAGAGAGAGAGAGTGTGTGAGACTCTAGCTAGCCTACATATAGATGTTATGATTGCCTTTCTACTTTCTCATCTATAAAACCCTCTTTTCCTTCCTTTCATTTCTACTCAACCCATACATTCAACAAATACAGAAGTGTGTAGAAATGGCAAGTTCCTCAAGTCATCAAATAAGAAATATTTGTGTTTTTGGTGGATCTAGTCCTGGAAAAGAAAAGGAGTTTTTAGAATCAGCAAACCATCTTGGTCAAGTGCTAGCTGAGAGAAAGATTCATTTAGTGTATGGGGGAGGCAGTCTTGGGTTAATGGGAGGTGTGTCAATAACTGCATTTTTAGGAGGTAGTCAAGTTTTGGGGGTCGTCCCTGAAGCTTTGGCACAAGGGGACATCATTGGAAAAATAATTGGAGAGGAACTTCAGGTCTCCACAATATCGGCTCGAATGAATGCAATGTATAACCATGCTGATGCTTTCATTGCTTTACCAGGTGGTCTAGGCACATTGGAAGAGATCTTTCATATTTCCTCTTGGGCTCAATTGCACATTCACCATAAACCCATAGGTTTGTTAAATGTTAATGGTTATTATGATAAGTTGTTGTCTTTTCTTGATCATGCTGTGGAACAGGAATTTCTAACATCTTCTGCACGACAAATCATAATCTCTGCTACTACTGCTGAACAATTGATTGACCAACTACAATCTTTCATTCCTGTGATTGATCCTTCCATGAGTCGCATAAATTGGTCATCTACGGGAAGCCGTAAAAAGCTTAGATTGGATTTGAGCCTTCATTTGTGAATTTTTATGTATTTTGGTTTTATTATTGTGTTTTGTTATTTTTTATTTTTGTTTCAGTGTGTTTCAGGTTTTGTCAGTGTTCGTTATTTCAGGTGATATCTTCTATACTCTATCTTTCTACCTTAGAACATTGAAGACAATGTCTCGTTTTGGTTGGGGGGAGAGGGTAGTAGTTGATAAAAAAAAAATTGTTTTTCATTTCATAAAGCATGTGCATAATTGTTGTTACTAGGATGGCAGAGTAGAGGAGTTCTTTTGTTAAAGTGACTCTTGAGACGCATCTTAGTAACCATTCTTAACAAGGTCTATTATAATACTTCCTAAAATATTCAGGTTTACAAACTCTCGTATTGTTACCGCTTAATTCTGCTCATATACTTATTTAACATGTATTCTTAAACCTTAATTTATACACACACACTTTAACATATGATTGTGGGTTGCATATTGGATTATTACATTATTTATGTTCTTTTGTTAAAGGTAACAACTAAAGAAAGGGATTGTATATAATTTTTTAAAAAAAAAACATGAAAAAAAAAATGAAAAATGAGAAAAAGAAAAAAAAATAATGATAATAAAAATGTAGATAAGTTTGGTTTCGTAGCCTCCCTAACCTAAGCAATGAAGCCCGAAGGGGTGTTTTAACACCTAATACCCTAAAGTCAACTGACTTGGGAGCTATTGGCCCAATGCTTGTTACATGGGTT
Organism: Populus pruinosa; assembly: GCA_026413675.1. NCBI lineage: Eukaryota > Viridiplantae > Streptophyta > Magnoliopsida > Malpighiales > Salicaceae > Populus > Populus pruinosa. Next base: position 9,847,497 of record CM048598.1, read on the forward strand.
GAGGAGAAAAGCTTAAGGGAATCAAACATTGCACTATCTATATATCAGTATCTGCGACCCGAGTTACTAAGCTCATAGGGGTGTCTTAACACCTAATGCCCTAAGACCAACTGGTTTGGGAGTCATTAGCTGAAAGCTCGTTACATGGGTTAAAGATGCATGATGTTTTTAAATTATATGTATAGAGATTTAAAAAAAAAAACGAAAAAAAAAGAGACAAAAATAATAATCCCAACCCAAGGAAGTTAACCTTAAACATTAGAACAAAAATTTTGTTTTCTTCCAAGAAAAGCCCCATAATTATGTGTTGATACATTAAGCACAAAAAAAAGGTTTATTAATATCTTGTTAAGAGGTATTGAGCAGATATATAAATTTAATGAGAGTTTGTTTATCTGGATAGATTAATGGAAGTTAAATGATGAATACCTTGCTTTGTGAAATTTGCAAATTGTTTTAACGCTTTGATTACTAGGGACTAGTAATAAGCTGGTTGGGGGGTGTGATTAGTACTTAAAAGTGCATTTTTATCATGGTTTTATATCATCATTTTGCACTTGAAGTATCAATAACTCCTTAACTAAAATATGTTTTATAATAATGTATCTAATAATATAAGATACCTATAATTTATGGTAAATGTCTATTTTTAATGCAAGCCTATCACATAAATGAAAGGATTGATTGATGACTTGAAGAACTTAAATTGCAAGGATAAAGAGATGTATTTTGGTTTTATTATTGTGTTTTGTTATTTTTTATTTTTGTTTCAGTGTGTTTCAGGTTTTGTCAGTGTTCGTTATTTCAGGTGATATCTTCTATACTCTATCTTTCTACCTTAGAACATTGAGGACAATGTCTCGTTTTGGTTGGGGGGAGAGGGTAGTAGTTGATAAAAAAAAAAATTGTTTTTCATTTCATAAAGCATGTGCATAATTGTTGTTACTAGGATGGCAGAGTAAAGGAGTTCTTTTGTTAAAGTGACTCTTGAGACGCATCTTAGTAACCATTCTTAACAAGGTCTATTATAATACTTCCTAAAATATTCAGGTTTACAAACTCTCGTATTGTTACCACTTAATTCTGCTCATATACTTATTTAACATGTATTCTTAAATCTTAATTTACACACACACACTTTAACATATGATTGTGGGTTGCATATTGGATTATTACATTATTTATGTTCTTTAGTTAAAGGTAACAACTAAGGGAAAGAGATTGTATATAATTAAAAAAAAAAAGAAAATAAAAAAAATGATGATAATAAAAATGTAGATAAGTTTGGTTTCGTAGCCTCCCTAACCTAAGCAATTAAGCCCGAAGGGGTGTTTTAACACCTAATACCCTAAAGTCAACTGACTTGGGAGCTATTGGCCCAACGCTTGTTACATGGGTTGAGGAGAAAAGCTTAAGGGAATCAAACATTGCACTATCTCCATATCAGTATTTGGGACCCGAGTTACTAAACTCGTTGGGGTGTCTTAACATCTAATGCCCTAAGACCAACTGGTCTGGGAGTCATTAGCTGAAAGCTCGTTACATGGGTTAAAGATGCATTATGTTTTTAAATTATATGTATATAGATTTTTTTAAAAAAAAAAAGAAAGAAAAAAAAAGACAAAAATAATAATCCCAACCCAAGGAAGTTAACCTTAAACATTAGAATAAAAATTTTGTTTTCTTCCAAAAAAAGCCCTATAATTATGTGTTGATACATTGAGCACAAAAGAAAGGTTTATTAATATCTTGTTAAGAGGTATTGAGCAGATATATAAATTTAATGAGAGTTTGTTTATCTGGATAGATTAATGGAAGTTAAATGATGAATACCTTGCTTTGTGAAATTTGCAAATTGTTGTAACGCTTTGATTACTAGGGACTAGTAATAAGCTGGTTGCGGGGTGTGATTAGTACTTAAATGTGCATTTTTATCATTGTTTTATATCATCATTTTGCACTTGAAGTATCAATAACTCCTTAACTAAAATATGTTTTATAATAATGTATCTAATAATATAAGATACCTATAATTTATGGTAAATGTCTATTTTTAATGCAAGCCTATCACATAAATGAAAGGATTGATTGATGACTTGAAGAACTTAAATTGCATGGATAAAGAGATGGTCAAACTTAGAGAAGAGATGTCGGTGCAATCTAAACCGGAACACTATTCGGTAATTGGGTCATATCTGGAGCTACAGATCTCAGATTTTGGTCCAATTGATATGGATGGAAAGGTAAGACATAGGCCTACAACTTTCATATGGAGCCCAAGATCTAAAAAGGCCATTATCAAGTCCAAATTGTAGCAACAACAAAGAAGCCCGAATCTGTCTTCCAGCCCGAGCACTATTTGGTATTTTGGTCATATCTGGAGTTCTAGAAGTCCAAATGAGCTGAATTGTTTATACACGAAAGCTGAGACAATTGCCTACAACTTTCATGTTTACAACTGGCTCCAATTTTGACGTTATCAATGACGTTTTGGGCAGACAAGAGAAGATAAGGATTGTCACCAAGTCAAAAGTTTGCCACCCACTTATCAATTAGTCATCAAATCAATAGTTCCCAATTTTGGCCTATAAAAGGAGGCATTTGCCATGCATTTAGGCATCTTGGTGTTCAGATTAAGATCATGCTCTTCCATTCTCTCTTTGTATTTTTTGTAATGTTTATGCTTTACTTTCATTAATATCAAGTTTATGCCTTTCATTTCCTTTCCTTTACTTAGTTAACTTTTATGTTCTTATTTTGTTTATTTGTTTTCCTTTCTTTCATTATGTCTAGCTAAGTTAATTATGTCAAGGTGAAAAGGTTACACTAATGGTGGAAGAATAAGTATAGTGTAAACTTAATATGGACCTTAATGTTTGATACTAACATGTTTTATAATTGTTATCTTGTTCACTCTTTAATACTTTGCTTGTTAAATGACTAATCTTGATTTATGTTGTATAACACTTGGTACAACAAATGCTTGGCACTTTCATAGCCCATAATGTATGGTATAACCGACACCTGAGCTATGAAAGGAACTTGATTTGTTGTTAACATAAGTTATAATCATGAATGCTTGACGAGATTTACAAGTATTAGCATTAATTGAATAAGATGACTAATGTAATCATGTTAACAATATATAATCTGATTGGAACCTCCTTTGTGTGTGGTTTCCAATTCAATAATAAGAGTTTATACTATATTTGTTTGATATACCATTAGTGGAACCTCTAACCTTGACATTTGTTATTATTATTGTTTAATCCTTACATTAATTTTCCATCTTCATGTTCTCATCATCTTCTTCTTCTTCTCTTTCTTTACTACTACTACTACTACTACTACTAGTATTATTATTATTATTATTATTATTACTACTATTGTTGTTGTTGTTATTATTGTTTATAATTGTTGTCTATAATTTGTACAATTAACCTCCCTGTGGTTCGACCCCGGTCTTGCCGGGTTATTTATTACTTCGACACTCCTGCACTTGGGAGAAGACATCAACCTTTTAGTCGTGTCAGTAGCCTCCCTAACTTAAGCAATTAAGCTCGAAGGGATGTTTTAACACCTAATATCCTAAAGTGAACTGACTTGGGACCTATTGGCCCAATGCTTGTTATATGGGTTGAGGAGAAAAGCTTAAGGGAATCAAATATTGCACTATCTACGTATCAGTATCTGTGACCCGACTTACTAAGTTCGTAGGGGTGTCTCAACACCTAATGTCCTAAGACCAACTGGTTTGGGAGTCATTAGCCGAAAACTCGTTATATGGGTTGCTTGACCGCTTTTTATGATCGGCTTGTTTTAACTCGCAAGTGCACGAGTGTGCGATGTAGCAATTAACTCGGTAAGATCGAGGTCATATCCACAGAGAGCTACATCTGGAAATTAAGCTAGGTAACAAAAATAAACTCAAGAGAAATTAAATTAACAATAACTTGGTTGAAAATAATTGATGGATTTGTTTTCAAAGATAAAAAAGTGTAAATAGATTTTAAATGACAAGAAAAAGTAAGTCTTGGTCCAAATCAATTTTAATGGTGATGTATTGGTGATTTCTTCAACATATATAAGATAACTCAACCTAATATCAACAATGGTGATATTAGATCGGAAGATATTACAATGAAGTTTAGAAAGATGAATATTGATTATTGCTTAAGAATGAACAAGTACTTTCATATTAAGTAAGACATTCAATCAAGCAATCTCTATACCAAAACTAAAGTCTGTGCATAAAAATTCAAGATTATAACATTACCTAAATGATTTCTAAAATTTCTTTACAATAATAAATCATTCATGAAGAAAATGAGAAGATAAACATTAAGATTCATTCATATCCTAAAGAACTCACCTCAATCACCATTATCCTTGATTTGGATCCAAGAAAGAGTTTAGCCAACCATGATTATATATAAGAACACTTCAATAAACAAGAAAGAACTTGAATCCAACTGAAAAAATAAGTTTTACAAACTAAAGAACCGAAATCTATAAAGAAGAACACAATACAATTTCAAAAAAAATTCGGACACAAATCTGACTCTAACTTTGGACAGCAATTCGACCCTCTTAAAAGCTTTTTTTGGAGAAGTCTATTAGAGACATATTTATAGGCAATTCTGTCACCTTTCCAGATCATTAAAGAACAGCTCATTTGGACACCTGAGTCAAAAGTTATGGGCAAAACACCGAAAGGTGTTCTGAAAAATCAAATCAAGACAGCTCAAATCATTAAAGAACAGCTCATTTGGACACCTGAGTCAAAAGTTATGGGCAAAACACCGAAAGGTGTTCTGAAAAATCAAATCAAGACAGCTTTACAACTACTTTGGTGCACGTTTTTCTTCCTCATTTATGAGGTGTCTCCTTCTTTTTTTTTACCCAAAATAATGTTAAAATATCCCCTCCAGCTTTCCATCCATGTGCTTGCCTTCTTGGATCAATGGATTACCCAAAATAAATCAATTGTTATTTGTTGTGTGGACATGTAAGATCATGGATTGTGTTTGGGTTGATTTGAAGGTTGATTTGGGGTTGATTTTGGGCTGATTTTGGGCTGATTTTGGGCTGAATTTGAGCATCAAATAAGTATACAAATGTACTTATTATTTGGGCTAAGATTGACATTGAAACCTTGAGTGTTTAATGGTTGAAGTTTGCACACAACATAAGGCAAGTTTGGGCTTGAAATAAATCATATGATATTCTTTTCTAGAATTGGAATAGAATTGATTTTTGGGACAAATTTGGAGCACTTATTTGAACCAAGATTTGCTTCAATCTTCAACTAAATGTCTCTTCAATTCTTTGTTCTGAATTCCGACGTTGAATTTTCTGAATTAATTCATTTAAGCTCCAAAAACCTATCGAAACATTAAAACAAACTTCATTACTAAAAAACACATCAATTATTATAAAAACAACCAAATAAAAACAATAAATACATATGTAAAATAAGAGACTTAATGACACTTTTGATGCACAATCACACCCCCCAACTTAGATTTTGCTAGTCCTCAAGCGGAACAAAACATAAAACCTTTAAAATAAAATTAATAATAATAACAACCATAATTAGGCTCGATTCATCACACTTGAAGGACCTATCATGAAAATATTGGTATCTTTAACTTAGTATACACAATAGCAAATAAAGAAAAATAAGCATACTCACATTCTCTAAATCAAACATCCATACAAAATTTCCAAATTCTGTCATATTTATCGTGCAACCAACATAATTGATTCATATGAAAATTCAACTTGTAATCTTCCCTTCTCACCAACACAAATAAGGTAGCAAACTTGAGAAATATCTATATATATATATATATATATATATATATATATTTTGAAGATATGATTTATTCTTTGTCTTTAAGTTGTCACTTCCCTTTTGACGCGAATACAAACATTTGTGATGAATGCACCCGGTTACTCACAAAGTCACAAACTTAAAGTGCTTTGCATACTCATATTTCAAGCTGCCGTCTGACGTAAAGATAAACATTTGTGATGAATACCCCTAGTTACTGAGCAACTCAAAATATTGGAGTAGATAGAACTTTGTACACATTTATTTATTTATTTATTTATGTAATGATTATTACTCTATTTACTTAAACCTTGTTTAGGACTAGATCAAAAGGGATAATCACATGTAAAGCATCATACTCATCTTTCATGCATATTCACACAACTCACACAACTTTTACAAGGAAAGATGTACTTCAGTAATCTTAAAAAAAAGTATGTTATATCTTGCTTTATAAGATATTATCTATCCCAAATTAAAGCATGCAATCAATGTTCATCACAATAATGAACCTAAAAAGGTAATGATGATCCTAAACAAGTCTCATTCACATCCAATGCAAGTATTTTTTTTTTAACAAGCATGGTTATCTCAAGCATTCAACATAATGAAATATCTAAAATTAAGTTTTACATTATCCTCAATGTAAAAGAGAAAGAAAAGAAAAGTATAAAGATTAGAAAATTGTTACTCCCCTTCTGTTTTCAAGGATGAATGTCTGATTGAATTGGGCATGAGCTGACTTCTTGCTTGATTTTTTTTTAACCTGCATATCACAACTAAAAGAAAACATAAAAGAAAACATTGATGTTTTTTTTTTGAAAATAAAGAACCTCACACCCCCCCAACTTAAAATAATGCATTGTCTCGAATGCATGAACAAGAAAATATAAGAGATGGAAGAAAGAAGAAAAAAATAAAAATAAAAATAAAAATAAAAATAAAAATAAAAATAAAATGCACCATGTTTAGAGATCCAATGGTATTACTTTTGATACTACAATGGTATTGGATCTTCAAGATCCAATGTCTCAACTTCAGCCACAACATTTTCAAGATAAAGTGTCAATCGATGACCATTTACTTTGAAAATATTGAGGCTAGTGAGGCTACCTAGTCGTTGGCATCAGTCACATGCAACACAGAAGGCATGAACATCTTTAAACATGGTAGGCCAATAAAAACCACACTGCAAGATTTTGGCAATGGTTTTCTTGGAAGAGAAATGCCCACCACAGGCTAATACATGACAAAAATTAATGACCCTTCGAATTTCATGATCAGGGATGCACCGCCTAATAATTTGGTCAGGACAGTATTTAAATAGGTAGGGGTCATCCTAAAAAAAGGTGCGCACATTACGCAAGAATTTTTGTTTGTCAAGTTTAGACTAATGAGAAGGAATCTGACTTATGGCTAGGTAATTTGCTATGTCAGCATACCATGGAGGACCAATGTAGGAGACAGTACCTGCACAAAATAAATTTTCATCAGCAAAGAGTTCATTTATTGGAGATTCATCAATTATGGTCTCATAGCTTGAAAGACGAGACAAATGATCAGCCACTACATTCTCCACTCCTTTTTTATCTCGAATTTCAAGGTTAAACTCTTGGAGTAGGAGGATCCATCGAATCAAACGTGGTTTGGCGTCTTGTTTTGTGAGCAAATATTTCAATACTGCATGATCAGTGAAAATAATAATAAGAGATCCAACCAAATAAGACCTAAACTTGTCTAATGTAAAGACTACAGCTAAGAGTTCTTTTTCAGTTGTAGTGTAATTCAATTGAGCATCATTCAAAGTCTTGCTAGCATAATAAATGACATGAGATTTCTTATCTTTTCTTTGCCCTAAAACAGCCCCAACCGCAAAATCACTAGCATCACACATCAATTCAAATGGTAAAGACCAATCAGGAGTTTGCATGATTGGTGCAGTTGTCAACAACCCTTTAAGCTTTTCAAATGCTTCTTGACATTTTGATGTCCAATCAATTTGGACATCTTGTGACAACAAGTTACACAATGGTTTGGCAATGGTACTAAAAGAATGAATGAATCTTTGATAAAAACCAGCATGTCCTAAAAAGGATCTCACATCTTTCACAATCCTAGGGGTAGGTAATTTTTGAATGATTTCCACTTTTGACTTATCTACCTCTATTCCTTTTGAAGAGATAATGTGACCTAAGACAATGCCATGTGTCACCATAAAATGACATTTCTCCCAATTGAGCACAAGATTGCTCTCTTCACATCTTTCAAGAACTTTTTCTAAATGCATTAGACACAACTCATAAGAATCCCCATAAACTGAAAAACCATTCATGAAAACTTCCAAAAAAATTTCCACCATGTCACTAAAGATACTCATCATACACCTTTGAAAAGTGGCTGGTGCATTACACAAACCAAATGGCATTCTTCTATAAGCATAAGCATAGGTACCAAAAGGACAAGTGAAAGTGGTTTTTTCTTGGTCTTCTAAAGAAATCTCAATTTGGTTGTAACCTGAGTATTCATCAACAAAACAATAGAAAGCTCTTCCAGCTACTCTTTCAAGCACCTGGTCTAAAAATGGAAGCGGAAAATGGTCCTTCCTAGTCACCATGTTCAATTTACGATAATCAATGCACATACGCCATCCAGTTTGGATTCTAGTTGGTACCAGCTCATTATTTTCATTCTTCACTACCGTGATTCCAGATTGTTTTGGGATAACTTGGGTTGGACTAACCCATTTTGAGTTTGCAATAGGGTAAATGATACTTGTATCAAGTAGCTTAAGCACTTCACCTCTCACTACTTCCTTCATGTTTGGGTTCAATCATCTTTGCATTTGCCTTACAGATTTAGCCTCTTCTTCAAGATAGATTCTATGTGTACATAAAAGAGGGCTAATTCCTTTCAAGTTAGTAATTTTCCACCCAATTGCTTTCTTGTGTTTTCTCACCACTCTCAAAAGTTTGTGTTCTTGCTCTATGCTAAGTTTTGATGAGATCACAATAGGATATGATTCATTTTCCCCTAGAAATGCATACTTAAGATCACTCGGTAAAGGCTTCCTTTCTAGTTTATCAGGCTGGACAAGAGATTCCTCAACTTTCACTTGGGGTGAAATCAAAGGCTCAAATGATGGGGTCCATTGACCTATTGACATAATAGGCATTGGATCTAGATAAGTCTCGAGTTCTCTTACTTCCTCATCAACACATTCCAAAGAACATAATCTTTCATCATGAATTAAAGTTCTCTCCAATGGATCCTTGATCCACACTCTCTCAAAGTGTTCTTGACAAACTGTTTGGATGAAATCTACCTCTCTAATGTCCTCATGTTCCCCGATTTGTTTGGAGACATTGAATATGTTCATCTCCACAGTCATATTCTCAAAAGACAATTTCATCACCCCATTCCTACAGTTAATTAAGGCATTGGATGTAGCTAGGAAAGGTCTCCCTAAGATAACTGGGATGGAGGCATTAGAACCTTGAATTGGTGCGGTGTCTAACACTACAAAATCAACAGGAAAGTAGAATTTATCTACTTAGACCAACACATCCTCAACGATACCCCTGGGAATCTTGATTGACCTATCAGCTAATTGAAGGGTGATTCGAGTAGGCTTGATTTCTCCTAAACCTAATTGTTCGTAAACAGTGTAGGGTATTAAATTCACACTTGCTCCTAAATCCAACAAAGCTTGATCTATCTTATGACTTCCAATAATGCATGAAATGGTAGGACAACCAGGATCTTTGTATTTGGGAGGGGTCTTAAACTGGATGATGGCAGTAGCATGTTCAGTCAGAAAAGCTCTTTCTTTCACATTCAATCTCCTTTTGACTGTGCATAAATCCTTAAGAAACTTTGCATAAGATGGAACTTGTTTAATTGCATCAAGGAGTGGAATATTGACTTTCACTTGTTTGAACAATTCATAGATTTCTGAGTTCATAAGATCTTGTTTAGGTTTCCCTAACCTTTGTGGAAATGGTGCTCTAGGAACAAATTCTAAATCACTTACTTTGACTTCAATTTTTCTTGAATCATCTCCTTTCTCACTCATCTCTTTCTCATTTAGTTCACCTTCTTTATCACTCAAACTCTCATTTGTCACTTGTGTTTTGATTCCCTCTTCACTTTCCCTAGATTTCTCCTCCACAATACCTTTAGGAATCCTAAAACCTATACCTTTGTCAACAATCTTTCCATTTCTAAGGGTAGTGATGGCTTGGACTTGTTCATGGTTTGAAGGTTCACTAGGTGAAGATTGACTCATGTGTACCTGACCTCTAGGATTGGACATTGGTTGAGCTGGGATTTTTCCCTTCTCTTGAATGCTTAATGATTGAGTCAACTTAGTTAGTTGACTTCGAATGTCATCTAAGGTCCTATTGGTCTGGTCTTGGAATTTGTAAACTTGGTTGTTGATTCCTCCTTGCGTTTGCATGAATTGTTGAAGAGTATCCTCTAAGGATCTCTTATGAGGTGTATGTGTTATGTGTGGGAGCATGAAATGGCTAGGGTGGAGGTTGAAATGTTTGAGGTACTGAAGAGCCCTCATTTCTCCATCCAAAAATTGGGTGGTTCCTCCATCCAAGATTATAGGTCTCAGAGTAGGGATTGCCTACTTGGTTTGGAAATGGCTTTCTAACATTACTTGAATCAGAAGTTTGGCCATATAGCACTTCCTTGAAGGCTGGAATGGTAGGACACTTAGTTGTCCTATGCCCTTTGCTCTCACAAACAACACAACTTTCCTCTTATTGTTCACTTATAACATGCACTTTTTTAATCTCAAGAGACTCTACTTTCCTAGCCAATGAGGCTAATCTAGCATTGAGGTCATCAGTCTCTTTCAATTGAAACTTCCTACTTGAATGAGAAATGGTGTTTCTAGACTCAACATGAACTGAGAGAGAAGTCTCCTATTGCTTTGTGTTTTCAGCCAATTGATCAAAAAAATTAAAGGCCTCACTTGGTTCTTTGTCATAAAACTCACCATTACACATGGTTGACACTAGCTTTTTAAAATCTGCGGTAAGAGAGTCATAAAAGAAACTCACTAACCTCCACATCTCAAAACCATGGTGAGGGCATGCATTTAACAAGTCTTTGAACCTTTCCCAAGCTTGGTGAAATGACTCATTTGGACTACAAGAAAAATTCATCATTTGACGTTGTAAGGCTGTTGTCCTATGAGTGGGGAAGTATTTTTTCAAAAATTCAGCTTGCATTTCTCTCCATGTACCTATAGACCTAGGACGCAAGGAGTTTAGCCAAAGCTTGACTTTATCCTTTAGAGAGAATGGGAACAATTTAAGCCGAATGGTTTCCTCGGTGCATGTTCTATCAATAAAAGTATTACATACCTCTTCGAAGTCTTTAATGTGTATGTATGGATTTTCAGAATCCATACCATGAAATGTGGGAAGAAGTTGAATCATGCCCGGTTTCAAATTGAAAGCTTGTTGGTTAAGAGGTAAGATAATACACGAAGGTGTACTTTGTCTAGCCGGGTGAAGATACTCTCTAAGAGTTTGAAAATTAGGTTGATCATTGAATTGTGGAGGTCCATTACCTTGAACACTCCCTTCACCCTCTACATCTTCAACATTAGCCATGATAAAATAATAATAATAATAATAATAATAATAATATAACAATTATATGAATATGAAAAGAAAGGAAAGAAAAGAAAAAAAATTGCAAATAAAAGTAATAGCTCAAAAATAAAAATACAACAAATTAAGAAATTCACTGTCCAACTAATAAGCACTATTAACAACAATAAACATTAAAAGATAATTATAACAAGCTTGAATAAAAAGGCGGTAATACCAACCAAGCACTTCAAACAATAAATATAAGAAAAATAATCATAACAAAACAACAAAATAAATTGAAATAAACAAGAGGCGGTAATACCGACAAAACACTTTAAACAATAAATATAAGAAAAATAATAACAATAAACATTAAAAGATAATTATAACAAGCTTGAATAAAAAGGCGGTAATACCGGCCAAGCACTTCAAACAATAAATATAAGAAAAATAATAACAATAAACATTAAAAGATAATTATAACAAGTATGAATAAAAAGGCGGTAATACTGGCCAAGCACTTTAGACAATAAATAAAAACAATATCAACCAAATAAAATGAAATAAACAAGAAAAATATTAGCAACTAATAAGAATAGACAATAAAAGAAAAATGGTTGAACCAACCAAAATCCAACAATTAATAGTCCAGTCCACAATCCAATATCCGAAACGTTAAGGTCAAATTTTTTTTAGGCGGTAAAACCAGCCACTTAATTTGTTTTTTAATTTTTTTTTAAGGCGATAAAACCAGCTAATTGAATTTTTTTTATATGATTTTTTTTAGTTTTCCAATAATCAAATCTAAATTTGTTACCTTTGCTTGCTAGCTCCCCGGCAACGGCGCCAAAATTGCTTGACCGCTTTTTATGATCGGCTTGTTTTAACTCGCAAGTGCACGAGTGTGCGATATAGCAATTAACTCGATAAGATCGAGGTCATATCCACAGAGAGCTAGATCTGGAAATTAAGCTAGGTAACAAAAAAAAACTCAAGAGAAATTAAATTAACAATAACTTGGTTGAAAATAATTGATGGATTTGTTTTCAAAGATAAAAAAGTGTAAATAGATTTTAAATGACAAGAAAAAGTAAGTCTTGGTGCAAATCAATTTTAATGGTGATGTATTTGTGATTTCTTCAACATATATAAGATAACTCAACCTACTATCAACAATGGTGATATTAGATCGAAAGATATTACAATAATGTTTAGAAAGATAAATATTGATTATTGCTTAAGAATGAACAAGTACTTTCATATTAAGTAAGACATTGAATCAAGCAATCTCTATATCAAAACTAAAGTTTGTGCATAAAAATTCAAGATTATAACATTACCTAAATGATTTCTAAAATTTCTTTACAATAATAAATCATTCATGAAGAAAATAAGAAGATAAACATTAAGATTCATTCATATCCTAAAGAACTCACCTCAATCACCATTATCCTTGATTTGGATCCAAGAAAGAGTTTAGCCAACCATGATTATATATAAGAACACTTCAATAAACATGAAAGAACTTGAATCCAACTGAAATAATAAGTTTTACAAACTAAAGAACCGAAATCTATAAAAAAGAACACAATACAATTTCAGAAAAAATTCGGACACAAATCTGACTCTAACTTTGGACAGCAATTTGACTCTCTTAGAAGCTTTTTTTTGAGATGTCTATTAGAGACATATTTATAGGAAATTCTGTCACCTTTCCATATCATTGAAGAACAGCTCATTTGGACACCTAAGCCAAAAGTTATGAGCAAAACACCGAAAAATGTTTTGAAAAATCAAATCAAGACAACTTTACAACCACTTTGGTGTACGTTTTTCTTCATCATTTATGAGGTGTCTCCTTCTTCTTTTTGACCCAAAATAATGTTAAAATATCCCCTCCAGCTTTCCATCCATGTGCTTGCCTTCTTGGATCAATGGATTACCCAAAATAAATCAATTGTTATTTGTTGTGTGGACATGTAAGATCATGGATTGTGTTTAGGTTGATTTGAAAGTTGATTTGGGGTTGATTTAGGGCTGATTTGGGGCTAAATTTGGGTTGAATTTGAGCATCAAATAAGTATACAAATGTACTTATTATTTGGGCTAAGATTGACATTGAAACCTTGAGTGTTTAATGGTTGAAGTTTGCACACAACATAAGGTAAGTTTGGGCTTGAAATAAATCATATGATATTCTTTTCTAGAATTGGAATACAATTGATTTTTGGGAAAAATTTGGAGCACTTATTTGAACCAAGATTTGCTTCAATCTTCAACTAAATGTCTCTTCAATTCTTTGTTCTGAATTCCGACGTTGAATTTTCTGAATTAATTCATTTAAGCTCCAAAAACCTATTGAAACATTAAAACAAACTTCATTACTAAAAAACACATCAATTTTTATAAAAACAACCAAATAAAAACAATGAATATATATGTAAAATAAGAGACTTAATGACACTTTTGATGCACAATCATAGGTTAAAAATGCATGGTGTTTTAAGTTATATGTATATAATAATAACAACAATAATAATAATAATAATCCTAGCCCAAAGAAATTAACCTTGAATATTACAACAAAAATTTTGCTTTCTTCCAAGAAAAACCCCATAATTATATGTTGATATATTGAGTATAAAAGAAAGGTTTATTAATATCTTGTTAAAAGGTATTGAGCAGATATATAAATTTAATGAGAGTTTGTTTATCTAGATAGATTAATAGAAATTGAATGATGAATACCTTGCTTTGTGGATTTTACAAATTATTTTTCTATTTTAACACTTTGATTACTAGAAACTAGTAATAAGCTGGTTAGGGAGTGTGATTAGTACTTAAAAGTGCATTTTTATCAAGGTTTTATATCATCATTTTGCACTTGAAGTATTAGTAACTCCTTAACTAAAACATGTTTTATATTAACGTATCTAATAATATAAGATACTTTTAATTTGTGATAAATATTCATTTTAAATGCAGGCCTATCATATAAACAAAGAGATTGATTGATGAATTTAACAACTGAAATTGAAAGGACAAAGAGATGGCCAAACCTAAAAAAATGATGCCGGTGCAATTCAAACCAGAACACTATTTGGTAATTAGGTCATATCTGGAGCTATAGATCTCAAATTTAGTTTTACTTTATGTGGATGGACAGGTAAGACATAGGCCTACAACTTTCATATGGAGCCCAAGATCTAAAAAGGCCATTTTCAAGCCCAAATTTGAGCAACAACAAAAAAATCTGAATTTATCTTCCAGCCCGAACATTGTTTAGTATTTAGCCCATATCTGAAGTTCTAAACGTTTAAATGACTTGAATGTTTTACACAATAAAGCTGAGACAATTTCCTACAACGTTCATGTTTTTTAGTGGCTCTAATTTTGACATTATCAATGACGTTTGGGGCAGATAAGAGAAGACAAGGATTGTCAGCAAGTCAAGAGTTGGTCACCCACTCATCAATTAGTTACCAAATCAATAGTTCCCAATTTTGGCCTATTAAAGGAGTCATTTGCCATGCATTTAGGCATCTTGGTTTCCAGATCAAGATCATGTTCTTGCTTTCTCTCTTTGTATTTTTTATAATGTTTATGCTTTGCTTTCATTAATATCAAGTTAATCTTATTTTTGTTTTTATTTTATTTATTTATTTTTCTTTCTTTCATTATGTTTAGTTAAGTTTATTATGTCAAGGTGAAAAGGTTACACTAATGGTGTAAGAATAAGTATATGGTAAACTTAATATGGACTTTAATGTTTGATACTAACATGTTTTGTATTTGTTATCTTGTTCACTCTTTAATACTTTGCTTGTTAAATAACTAATCTTGATTTATGTAGTATAACAATTGGTACAACAAATACTTGACACTCTTATAACTCATACTATATGGTATAATCGACACTTAAGTTATGAAAGGAACTTGATTTATTGTTTGTTAACATAAGTTATAATCATGAATGCCTAACAAGATTTATAAGTATTAGCATTAATCGAATAAGATAACTAATGTGATCATGTTAACAATTTATAATCTGATTAGAACCTTCTTTGTGTGTGGTTTTCAATTGAATAATAAGAGCTTATAATATACTTGTTTGACATACCATTAGTGGAACCTCTAACCTTGACATTTATTATCATTGTTCAATCCTTACAGTAATATTCCATCTTAAAGTTCTCTTCTTCTTCTTCTTCTTCTCCTTCTTTTTCTTTACTACTACTACTACTACTACTACTACTACTAGTATTATTGTTGTTGTTGTTGTTGTTGTTGTTATTGTATTATTGTCTTTTATGATTTATACAATTAAACTATTTGTGATTCGACCCCGGTCTTGCCAGGTTATTTATTACTTTGACACTCCTGCACTTAGAAGAAGACATCAATTTTTTGATCGTGTCAGCATTCATGAGGGGATTGCTAGATTTATGACATTCAGAAGGATTGTTGAAGATGGTGGTAATTTTGGAAGGATAATTAGAATAATATTGAAGTAATGTGTTCTTCAATTAAAGATGATTATATAGAATTTCCAATGAGATGTAAAAAAAATGGTATTTAGTAATATGTGATATAAATGCTAACTTGATGAATTAACATTATCACGTGGCAAGGAATATAGTTCTAGAATAGTTTATGAATAATAAATTTTAAGGTAGATGTCCTGTTATTATATGTATGTGTGCTTACGGTGTTGTGAACTTTTAAATATTTCTATATGTTTTTAGTCATTAATTATACTACACCTTCTGTCAAATAATTGTACGTGATTGCGCAATTAGATGGAATTGTGTGGAAGTGATATTTAAAAGAAGAATGACATTAGTTGAGATGTGATCCAAGATGATTGGATCAAGATTTAATAATGGAAAGTTGATATTTGGTAAATAAAATAGAAATTATCGATAAGTCGGTATGCAAAATTATAAGGGAAACTTTGTTGAAAGTTAAAAAAACAATGCCCAGGTTTATCATTGAGATACATATAAATGGTTAAATTTCCTTAGGTTAAATAAAGAGATGTGACTAATTGATTATATTTGATTTGTAAATGGTTAAGGATATTATAAGATGTTAAATCATGTATCATAAATGAAGTCAAATACCATTATGGCAAAGATGTATGATGGCTCACTAAGATAGATAGTCAGGACTTTGGAAATCCATCCTTCTTATAACATGTTATTAGGAAGATCTTGGATTCATGCGATTGGGGCAACAACTTCGTCATTGCATCAATGTTTGAAGTATATTATGAATGGAATGTTGGTAATAGTCAAAGCTAAAGGAACCATTTTCATGATAAGAATTATGGCTACATCCTTCATTGAAGTAGAGAATTGTAGGAATGGAAATATTTATACTTTCAAGATTATGAATATAGAGTGGGTCCTGAAAATATTGTGCTAAGAAAGCCAAAAATATATGAATCAACAAGGATGACAATTAATTATTTCCTAACACATGGGATTCCATTTCAATTTAACCTTGACACTAGAATGTTGGAAAGTGTCTATTTGATGAAGATGAAATGTGTTGATTAGAGGTTTAGACTTGTATATAAGCCTAAGGATGACTTAGACAGGTCGATAGGATTAAGAAAGAAGCAAGAATGGCAATAATCAAAGGAAAAGAGTCAGAAGAAGAGAAGGTGACAATCCCATGACTCTAAGTAACTTTCCTAAGGCCTACTCAAGTGATAAGATCTTATGATAAAGCATTGAAGATAATTGACCTCTACATCAACACTTTAGAGTTTGAGAATAAGAGATAAAGTGTGGAGAAAAAAGTTAAAGTGGAGGATGAGATTCTGCCTCAATTATCTATTCACATAATTGGGGACATTCCTATAAGAGGTTTTATAAGGAAGCTAGCAGATGAGGAGAAATTCTAGAATTGGAAAACTGAACATGTTCCTTTCGTGTTTAAATGGTAATTCTTCTTGTTTGATCATGTCTATTAAGATGTTTTTTTTTTCTTTGTTTTTTAACCTTTCTGATCTTATTAGAAATCTAGCTCATAATGCCACAAGCTTTTTCTCTGTTAATGAGCCTTTATTTTAATAAGATCATGTATTTTCATTGTTCAAAATATATCTTGTTTTCTTTTACTTTTTTATGCAAATACACATTTACACAAGCACACCTGTCATTTTTAAGAATTCTAAAAATGAATCTTTCACCAATATATAAAACCACTACACTAAGAATAAATGACCAAGCTTTGACAACATAATTATAATGGGTGATAATGAATGAGAAGAAAACGAATTAAATGAGTTTACTAGGTTAATTGAAAAATCTAAGAAAACTTGGAAACCTGCTAGTAAGGAATTAGAAATAATAAACCTAGGCACTGAATAAGATAGAAAAGAGTTGAATATTGGTACTTTTATTACAGTTAAGAAAATAGATGGTTTGATCTATCTATTGCAAGAGTATACAAATGTCTTTGCTTGGTCATTTGCAGACATACCTCATTTGGATACTAACATTGTGGTACATAGAGGCAAACAAGTCAAATAAAAGTCGAGATGGATGCACCTAGAATTGCTACTCAATGTAAAGGTTGTAATTCAAAAGTAGTGGGATGCAAGATTCTTAGATGTATTTCATTACCCCCACTAGGTGGCCAACATAACAGTGTTTCCCAAGAAAGATGGTAGGATTAGGTTTATATGTAGATTATAGAGATCTAAATAAGGCAAGCCTAAATGATGATTTTTATTTGCCCTACATAGATGTCTTAGTTGATAATGCAAAAACAAAATGCCACTTATTCATTTACAAATGAGTTTTTTTTTTGTATAATCAAATTAAAATGGCCGAGGAAGATAGAGAAAACTACTTTTGTTACATGTAAACCCCCAATTATAATTTTTCTGGGTTATTAAAATATGAGAAATTCAACCAATAGTAAAATGAGTTAATTAAATTTAAAAAACCTAAATTAAGATAAAAATAGTGAAATTAATGAAATAAAAAGTGAATATAGTACTAAATTATTAAAAACAAAAATAGTTGTGGGGATAAAATGAATATGTAAGACCGAGAGAGGTCAATATTCAAATAATAAAAGGTTAGGAGTTTATATACAAATGATAATAAAAGGTGGGGATAAATGTATAATTAACAAGATGATAACACTATAAATATCATTATATTTTTTTTCTCTTAGAGTGACTTGCAAGTGCAAGAGAGAGTTGAGAGAGAGGCTAGAGAGAAGATATATTGATGGCAGAAAATATGATAGCTATAATTCCACCTTTCACTGTTGGATCATAACAATATTTAGATATGTTGTTCTCCTCTATGTTGCGCATAGTTTCACTAGAGGGATCTTTTATATTAGACCCTATTTAAGAGATATCGCAGGGGAAAAATTTCTAGGAAAATACACTTCTAAATACTCTTTGATTGCGCATCAAAAGTGTCATTAAGTCTCTTGTTTTACATATGTATTTATTGTTTTTATTTGGTTGTTTTTATAATAATTGATGTGTTTTTTAGTAATGAAGTTTGTTTTAATGTTTCGATAGGTTTTTGGAGCTTAAATGAATTAATTCAGAAAATTCAACGTCGGAATTCAGAACAAAGAATTGAAGAGACATTTAGTTGAAGATTGAAGCAAATCTTGGTTCAAATAAGTGCTCCAAATTTGTCCCAAAAATCAATTCTATTCCAATTCTAGAAAAGAATATCATATGATTTATTTCAAGCCCAAACTTGCCTTATGTTGTGTGCAAACTTCAACCATTAAACACTCAAGGTTTCAATGTCAATCTTAGCCCAAATAATAAGTACATTTGTATACTTATTTGATGCTCAAAATCAGCCCAAAATCAGCCCTAAATCAACCCCAAATCAACCTTCAAATCAACCCAAACACAATCCATAATCTTACATGTCCACACAACAAATAACAATTGATTTATTTTGGGTAATCCATTGATCCAAGAAGGCAAGCACATGGATGGAAAGCTGGAGGGGATATTTTAACATTATTTTGGGTCAAAAAGAAGAAGGAGACACCTCATAAATGAGGAAGAAAAACGTGCACCAAAGTAGTTGTAAAGCTGTCTTGATTTGATTTTTCAGAACACCTTTCGGTGTTTTGCCCATAACTTTTGACTCAGGTGTCCAAATGAGCTGTTCTTTAATGATCTGGAAAGGTGACAGAATTGCCTATAAATATGTCTCTAATAGACTTCTCCAAAAAAAGCTTCTAAGAGGGTCGAATTGCTGTCCAAAGTTAGAGTCAGATTTGTATCCGAATTTTTTTTGAAATTGTATTGTGTTCTTCTTTATAGATTTCGGTTCTTTAGTTTGTAAAACTTATTTTTTCAGTTGGATTCAAGTTCTTTCATGTTTATTGAAGTATTCTTATATATAATCATGGTTGGTTAAACTCTTTCTTGGATCCAAATCAAGGATAATGGTGATTGAGGTGAGTTCTTTAGGATATGAATGAATCTTAATGTTTATCTTCTTATTTTCTTCATGAATGATTTATTATTGTAAAGAAATTTTAGAAATCATTTAGGTAATGTTATAATCTTGAATTTTTATGCACAAACTTTAGTTTTGGTATAGAGATTGCTTGATTCAATGTCTTACTTAATATGAAAGTACTTGTTCATTCTTAAGCAATAATCAATCTTCATCTTTCTAATCTTCATTGTAATATCTTCCGATCTAATATCACCATCATTGAGATTAGGTTGAGTTATCTTATATATGTTAAAGAAATCACCAATACATCACTATTAAAATTGATTTGGACCAAGACTTACTTTTCTTGTCATTTAAAATCTATTTACATTTTTTTTATCTTTGAAAACAAATCCATCAATTATTTTCAACCAAGTTATTGTTAATTTAATTTCTCTTGAGTTTTTTTTGTTACTTAGCTTAATTTCCAGATCTAGCACTCTATGGATATGACCTCGATCTTACCGAGTTAATTGCTACATCGCACACTCGTGCACTTGCGAGTTAAAACAATCCGATCATAAAAAGCGGTCAAGCAATTTTGGCGCCGTTGCCGGGGAGCTAGCAAGCAAAGCTAACAAATTTAGATTTGATTATTGGAAAACTAAAAAAAATCATATAAAAAAATCAATTGGCTGGTTTTACCGCCTAAAAAAAAATTTACCTTAACGTTTCGGATATTGGACTGTGGACTGGACTATTAATTGTTGGATTTTGGTTGGTTCAACCATTTTTCTTTTATTGTCTACTCTTATTAGTTTCTAATATTTTTCTTGTTTATTTCATTTTATTTTGTTGATATTGTTTTTATTTATTGTCTAAAGTGTTTGGCCGGTATTACCGCCTCTTGTTTATTTCAGTTTATTTTGTTGTTTTGTTATGCTTATTTTTTTTATATATTTATTGTTTGAAGTGCTTGGCCGGTATTACCGCCTTTTTATTCATGCCTGTTATAATTATCTTTTAATGTTTATTATTGTTATTTTTCTTATATTTATTGTCTAAAGTGCTTGGTCGGTATTACCGCCTCTTTTTTATTTCATTTTATTTTGTTGTTTTGTTATGATTATTTTCCTTATATTTATTGTTTGAAGTGCTTGGCTGGTATTACCGCCTTTTTATTCAAGCTTGTTATAATTATCTTTTAATGTTTATTGTTGTTAATAGTGTTTATTAGTTGGAGAGTGAATTTCTTAATTTGTTGTATTTTTATTTTTGAGCTATTACTTTTATTTGCAATTTTTTTTCTTTTTCTTTCCTTTCTTTTCATATTCATATAATTGTTATATTATTATTATTATTATTATTATTTTATCATGGCTAATGTTGAAGATGTAGAGGGTGAAGGGAGTGTTCAAGGTAATGGACCTCCACAATTCAATGATCAACCTAATTTTCGAACTCTTAGAGAGTATCTTCACCCAGCTAGACAAAGTACACCTTCGTGTATTATCTTACCTCTTAACCAACAAGCTTTCAATTTGAAACCGGGCATGATTCAACTTCTTCCCACATTTCATGGTATGGATTCTGAAAATCCATACATACACATTAAAGACTTTGAAGAGGTATGTAATACTTTTATTGATAGAACATGCACCGAGGAAACCATTCGGCTTAAATTGTTCCCATTCTCTCTAAAGGATAAAGCCAAGCTTTGGCTAAACTCTTTGCGTCCTAGGTCTATAGGTACATGGAGAGAAATGCAAGCTGAATTTTTGAAAAAATACTTCCCCACTCATAGGACAGCAGCCTTACAACGTCAAATGATGAATTTTTCTTGTAGTCCAAATGAGTCATTTCACCAAGCTTGGGAAAGGTTCAAAGACTTGTTAAATGCATGCCCTCACCATGGTTTTGAGATGTGGAGGTTAGTGAGTTTCTTTTATGACTCTCTTACCGCAGATTTTAAAAAGCTAGTGTCAACCATGTGTAATGGTGAGTTTTATGACAAAGAACCAAGTGAGGCCTTTGATTTTTTTGATCAATTGGCTGAAAACACAAAGCAATGGGAGACTTCTTTCCCAGTTCATGTTGAGTCTAGAAACACCATTTCTCATTCAAGTGGGAAGTTTCAATTGAAAGAGACTGATGACCTCAATGCTAGATTAGCCTCATTGGCTAGGAAAGTAGAGTCTCTTGAGATTAAAAAAGTGCATGTCATAAGTGAACAACAAGAGGAAAGTTGTGTTGTTTGTGAAAGCAAAGGGCATAGGACAACTGAATGTCCTACCATTCCAGCCTTCAAGGAAGTGCTATATGGCCAAACTTCTGATTCAAGTAATGTTAGAAAGCCATTTCCAAACCAAGTAGGCAATCCCTACTCTGAGACCTATAATCCTGGATGGAGGAACCACCCAAATTTTGGATGGAGAAATGAGGGCTCTTCAGTACCTCAAACATTTCAACCTCCACCCCAACCATTTCATGCTCCCACACATAACACATACCAACCACCTCATAAGAGATCCTTAGAGGATACTCTTCAACAATTCATGCAAACGCAAGGAGGAATCAACAACCAAGTTTACAAATTCCAAGACCAGACCAATAGGACCTTAGATGACATTCGAAGTCAACTAACTAAGTTGACTCAATCATTAAGCATTCAAGAGAAGGGAAAAATCCCAGCTCAACCAATGGCCAATCCTAGAGGTCAAGTACACATGAGTGAATCCTCACCTAGTGAACCTTCAAACCATGAACAAGTCCAAGCCATCACTATCCTTAGAAGTGGAAAGATTGTTAACAAAGGTGTAGGTTTTAGAATTCCTAAAGGTATTGTGGAGGAGAAATATAGGAAAGTGAAGAGGGAATCAAAACACAAGTGACAAATGAGAGTTTGAGAGATAAAGAAGGTGAGCTAAATGAGAAAGAGATGAGTGAGAAAGGAGATGATTCAAGAAAAATTGAAGTCAAAGTGAGTGACTTAGAATTTGTTCCTAGAGCACCATTTCCACAAAGGTTAGGGAAACCTAAGCAAGATCTTATGAACTTAGAAATCTATGAGTTGTTCAAACAAGTGAAAGTCAATATTCCACTCCTTGATGCAATTAAACAAGTTCCATCTTATGCAAAGTTTCTTAAGGATTTATGCATAGTCAAAAGGAGATTGAATGTGAAAGAAAGAGCCTTTCTAACTGAACATGCTAGTGCCATCATCCAGTTTAAGACCCCTCCCAAATACAAAGTTCCTGGTTGTCCTACCATTTCATGCATTATTGGAAGTCATAAGATAGATCAAGCTTTGTTGGATTTAGGAGCAAGTGTGAATTTAATACCCTACACTGTTTACGAACAATTAGGTTTAGGAGAAATCAAGCCTACTCGAATCACCCTTCAATTAGCTGATAGGTCAATCAAGATTCCCAGGGGTATCGTTGAGGATGTGTTGGTCCAAGTAGATAAATTCTACTTTCCTGTTGATTTTGTAGTATTAGACACCGCACCAATTCAAGGTTCTAATGCCCCCATCCCAGTCATCTTAGGGAGACCTTTCCTAGCTACATCCAATGCCTTAATTAACTGTAGGAATGGGGTGATGAAATTGTCTTTTAGGAATATGACTGTGGAGATGAACATATTTAATGTCTCCAAACAAATCGGGGAACATGAGGACATTAGAGAGGTAGATTTCATCCAAACAGTTTGTCAAGAACACTTTGAGAGAGTGTGGATCAAGGATCCATTGGAGAGAACTTTAATTCATGATGAAAGATTTTGTTCTTTGGAATGTGTTGATGAGGAAGTAAGAGAACTCGAGACTTATCTAGATCCAATGCCTATTATGTCAATAGGTCAATGGACCCCATCATTTGAGCCTTTGATTTCACCCCAAGTGAAAGTTGAGGAATCTCTTGTCCAGCTTGATAAACTAGAAAGGAAGCCTTTACCGAGTGATCTTAAGTATGCATTTCTAGGGGAAGATGAATCATATCCTATTGTGATCTCATCAAAACTTAGCATAGAGCAAGAACACAAACTTTTGAGAGTGGTGAGAAAACACAAGAAAGCAATTGGGTGGAAAATTACTGACTTGAAAGGAATTAGCCCTCTTTTATGTACACATAGAATCTATCTTGAAGAAGAGGCTAAATCTGTGAGGCAAATGCAAAGACGATTGAACCCAAACATGAAGGAAGTAGTGAGAGGTGAAGTGCTTAAGCTACTTGATGCAGGTATCATTTACCCTATTGCAAACTCAAAATGGGTTAGTCCAACCCAAGTTGTCCCAAAAAAATCTGGATTCACGGTAGTGAAGAATGAAAATAATGAGTTGGTACCAACTAGAATCCAAACTGGATGGCGTATGTGCATTGATTATCGTAAATTGAACATGGTGACTAGGAAAGACCATTTTCCGCTTCCATTTTTAGACCAAGTGCTTGAAAGAGTAGCTGGAAGAGCTTTCTATTGTTTTCTGGATGGATACTCAGGTTACAACCAAATTGAGATTTCTTTAGAAGACCAAGAAAAAACCATTTTCACTTGTCCTTTTGGTACTTATGCTTATAGAAGAATGCCATTTGGTTTGTGTAATGCACCAGCCACTTTTCAAAGGTGTATGATGAGTATCTTTAGTGACATGGTGGAAAATTTTTTGGAAGTTTTCATGGATGATTTTTCAGTTTATGGGGATTCTTATGAGTTGTGTCTAATGAATCTAGAAAAAGTTCTTGAAAGGTGTGAAGAGAGCAATCTTGTACTCAATTGGGAGAAGTGTCATTTTATGGTGACACATGGCATTGTTTTAGGTCACATTGTCTCTTCAAAAGGGATAGAGGTAGATAAGTCAAAAGTGGAAGTCATTCAAAAATTAACTACCCCTAAGACTGTGAAAGATGTGAGATCCTTTTTAGGACATGCTGGTTTTTATCGAAGATTCATTCATTCTTTTAGTACCATTGCCAAACCATTGTGTAACTTGTTGTCACAAGATGTCCCATTTGATTGGACATCAAAATGTCAAGAAGCTTTTGAAAAGCTTAAAGGGTTGTTGACAACTGCACCAATCATACAAGCTCCTGATTGGTCTTTACCATTTGAACTGATGTGTGATGCTAGTGATTTTGCGGTTGGGGCTGTTTTAGGGCAAAGAAAACACAAGAAACCTCATGTCATATATTATGCTAGCAAGACTTTGAATGATGCTCAATTGAATTACACTACAACTGAAAAAGAACTCTTAGCTGTGGTCTTTGCATTAGACAAGTTTAGGTCTTATTTGGTTGGATCTCTTGTGATTGTTTTCACTGATCATGCAGCATTGAAATATTTGCTCACAAAACAAGATGCCAAACCACGTTTGATTCGATGGATCCTCCTACTCCAAGAGTTTAACATTGAAATTCGAGATAAAAAGGGAGTAGAGAATGTAGTAGCTGATCATTTGTCTCGTCTTTCAAGCTATAAGACCATAATTGATGAATCTCCAATAAATGAACTCTTTGCTGATGAAAATTTATTTTGTGCAGGTACTGTCTCTTACATTGGTTCTCCATGGTATGCTGACATAGCAAATTACCTAGCCACAAGTCAAATTCCTTCTCATTGGTCTAAACTTGACAAACAAAAATTCTTGCGATGACCCCTACCTATTTAAATATTGTCCTGACCAAATTATTAGGCGGTGCATCCCTGATCATGAAATTCTAAGGGTCATTAATTTTTGTCATGCATTAGCCTGTGGTGGGCATTTCTCTTCCAAGAAAACCATTGCCAAAATCTTGCAGTGTGGTTTTTATTGGCCTACCATGTTTAAAGATGTTCATGCCTTTTGTGCTGCATGTGACCGATGCCAACGACTAGGTAGCCTCACTAGGAGTAACATGATGCCCCTTAACCCCATCCTTGTTTTGGAAATATTTGATTATTGGGGGATTGATTTCATGGGACCTTTTCCAAGTTCATTTGGTTACCAATTCATCCTTGTAGCTGTTGATTATGTGTCTAAATGGGTGGAGGCCATTGTATCTCGAACCAATGACCATCGAGTTGTGGTCAAATTCTTGAAAGAAAATATTTTCTCTCGTTTTGGCATGCCTCGGGCTATGATTAGTGATGGGGGAAAACATTTTTGTAACAAGCCCGTTGGGATTTTGATGAGAAAATATGGTGTAATTCACAAGGTCAGTACCCCCTATCACCCACAGAGTAGTGGCCAAGCTGAGTTGGCAAATAGGGAGATCAAGAACATTTTAGAGAAAACAGTCAATCCAAACCGTAAAGATTGGTCCCTACGACTAGTTGATGCTTTGTGGGCATATCGCACTGCTTATAAGACCTCTTTAGGAATGTCTCCTTATAGGCTAGTTTATGGAAAGCCTTGTCATCTCCCTGTTGAGATTGAGCACCGTGCATATTGGGCCATTCGGCAATTCAATGACAATGAAAACGAGGTTGGCAAAAATAGAAAGCTTCAATTGGATGAATTAGAGGAGTTGAGAAATGATGTATTTGAAAATGCAAAAATTTCAAAACATAAGATGAAAACTTTGCATGATAAACATATTCTTAGAAAATCCTTTCATGTTGGTCAAAAGGTTCTCTTGTATAATTCACGATTACATCTCTTTCCTGGGAAGTTGAGGACAAAATGGATTGGTCCATTTGTGATTAAATCCATCTCTGAGCATGGTGCATTTGAGGTAGAAAATCCCAAGAATGGAAATATTTTCAAAGTAAATGGTCATCGATTGAAACCTTATCTTGAAAATGTTGTGGCTGAAGTTGAGACATTGGATCTTCAAGATCCAATACCATTGTAGTATTAGAAGTAATGAGTTTTTATTTTTATTTTATTTTTATTTTTCATTTTTATTATTTTTTCTTCTTTCTTCCATCTCTTATATTTTCGTGTTCATGCATTCGGGACAATGCATTATTTTAAGTTGGGGGGTGTGAGGTTTTTTATTTTCAAAAAAAAAAAACATCAATGTTTTCTTTTAGTTGTGATATGCAGGTTAAAAAAAAAATCAAGCAAGAAGTCAGCTCATGCCCAATTCAATCAGACATTCATCCTTGAAAACAGAAGGGGAGTAACAATTTTCTAATCTTTATACTTTTCTTCTCTTTCTCTTTTACATTGAGGATAATGTAAAACTTAATTTTAGATATTTCATTATGTTGAATGCTTGAGATAACCATGCTTGTTAAAAAAAAAAAAAACTTGCATTCGTATGTGAATGAGACTTGTTTAGGATCATCATTATATTTTTGGATTCATTATTATGTTGAACATTGCATACTTTAATTTGGGATAGATAATATCTTATAAAGCAAGATATAGCATACTTTTTTTTAAGATTACTGAAATACATCTTTCCTTGTAAAAGTTGTGTGAGTTGTGTGATTATGCATGAAAGATGAGTATGATGCTTTACTTGTGATTATCCCTTTTGATCCAGTCCTAAACAAGGTTTAAGTAAATAGAGTAATAATTATTACACGAATAAATAAATAAATGTGTACAAAGTTCTATCTACTCCAATGTTTTGAGTTGCTCAGTAACTAGGGGTATTCATTACAAATGTTTATCTTTACGTCAAACGGCAGCTTAAAATATGAGTATGCAAAGCACTTTAAGTTTGTGACTTTGTGAGTAACCGGGTGCATTCATCACAAATGTTTGTATTCGCGTCAAAAGGGAAGTGACTACTTAAAGACAAAAAATAAATCATATCTTCAAAAAAAAAAACAAAGAAAGAAAAAAGAAAGAAAGAAAATATATAGATATTTCTCTAGTTTGCTACCTTGTTTGTGTTGGTGAGAAGGGAAGATTACAAGTTGAGTTTTCGTATGAATCAATTATGTTGGTTGCACGATAAATATGACTGAATTTGGAAATTTTGTATGGATGTTTGATTTAGAGAATGTGAGTATGCTTATTTTTCTTTATTTGCTATTGTGTACACTAAGTTAAAGATACCAATGTTTGCATGATAGGTCCTTCAAGTGTGATGAATCGAGCCTAATTATGGTTGTTATTATTATTATTTTTATTTTAAAGGTTTTATGTTTTGTTTTGCTTGAGGACTAGCAAAATCTAAGTTGGGGGGTGTGATTGCACATCAAAAGTGTCATTAAGTCTCTTGTTTTACATATGTATTTATTGTTTTTATTTGGTTGTTTTTATAATAATTGATGTGTTTTTTAGTAATGAAGTTTGTTTTAATGTTTCGATAGGTTTTTGGAGCTTAAATGAATTAATTCAGAAAATTCAACGTCAGAATTCAGAACAAAGAATTGAAGAGACATTTAGTTGAAGATTGAAGCAAATCTTGGTTCAAATAAGTGCTCCAAATTTGTCCCAAAAATCAATTCTATTCCAATTCTAGAAAAGAATATCATATGATTTATTTCAAGCCCAAACTTGCCTTATGTTGTGTGCAAACTTCAACCATTAAACACTCAAGGTTTCAATGTCAATCTTAGCCCAAATAATAAGTACATTTGTATACTTATTTGATGATCAAATTCAGCCCAAAATCAGCCCTAAATCAGCCCTAAATCAACCCCAAATCAACCTTCAAATCAACCCAAACACAATCCATGATCTTACATGTCCACACAACAAATAACAATTGATTTATTTTGGGTAATCCATTGATCCAAGAAGGCAAGCACATGGATGGAAAGCTGGAGGGGATATTTTAACATTATTTTGGGTCAAAAAGAAGAAGGAGACACCTCATAAATGAGGAAGAAAAACGTGCACCAAAGTAGTTGTAAAGCTGTCTTGATTTGATTTTTCAGAACACCTTTCGGTGTTTTGCCCATAACTTTTGACTCAGGTGTCCAAATGAGCTGTTCTTTAATGATCTAGAAAGGTGACAGAATTACCTATAAATATGTCTCTAATAGACTTCTCCAAAAAAAGCTTCTAAGAGGGTCGAATTGCTGTCCAAAGTTAGAGTCAGATTTGTGTCTAAATTTTTTCTGAAATTGTATTGTGTTCTTCTTTATAGATTTCGGTTCTTTAGTTTGTAAAACTTATTTTTTCAGTTGGATTCAAGTTCTTTCATGTTTATTGAAGTGTTCTTATATATAATCATGGTTGGCTAAACTCTTTCTTGGATCCAAATCAAGGATAATGGTGATTGAGGTGAGTTCTTTAGGATATGAATGAATCTTAATGTTTATCTTCTTATTTTCTTCATGAATGATTTATTATTGTAAAGAAATTTTAGAAATCATTTAGGTAATGTTATAATCTTGAATTTTTATGCACAAACTTTAGTTTTGGTATAGAGATTGCTTGATTCAATGTCTTACTTAATATGAAAGTACTTGTTCATTCTTAAGCAATAATCAATCTTCATCTTTCTAATCTTCATTATAATATCTTCCGATCTAATATCACCATTGTTGAGATTAGGTTGAGTTATCTTATATATGTTAAAGAAATCACCAATACATCACTATTAAAATTGATTTGGACCAAGACTTACTTTTCTTGTCATTTAAAATCTATTTACATTTTTTTTTATCTTTGAAAACAAATCCATCAATTATTTTCAACCAAGTTATTGTTAATTTAATTTCTCTTGAGTTTTTTTTTGTTACTTAGCTTAATTTCCAGATCTAGCTCTCTGTGGATATGACCTCGATCTTACCGAGTTAATTGCTACATCGCACACTCGTGCACTTGCGAGTTAAAACAAGCCGATCATAAAAAGCGGTCAAGCACTCTTCATTGCCAATTGTTTTCTACTCTGGCCGCTGTCAAATCAGGCTATAATTAGGATATGTTGTTTTTTCTGATGTTATCTAGATTTTGAATGGTAGAGATTAAAAACAAACACTCAATATAGAAGTTGTGCTTCTCGCATAGTAGGTCTACAAGTTTGAGGTTAGTTTGGTTAACCCATATTTCTGGAAATTTCACCATTTGATGAAGTTGATATTTAGATATGTTATACTCATAATAATACATTATAACTTGACCATATGGATTGTTTAAAATATTATTCATTTGTTATTTATGGTTGATTGAAACTGTTGTCAAAATTGGTTTTATGTGAATTTAATGAAATTAACATGAAATAAATAAGATAAATTGTCTCGTAAAAAGATATTTTTGACACTCTTAAACGGTATGTGATATGCTAGGGGTTGAGATAAATGGTATGTGATATGGTAGGGGTTGAGATAAATGGTATGTGATATGGTAGGGGTTGAGATAGAAGAGAAAAAGTTAAATTGTGAATGTTGTGTGTAAATGGAAAGGTTGATAAATCTAGACAGATTCATCTTATAACTCTTAAAGAGAATTCGAGTAGGAGGATGAAGGAATTAAGATCCAGTTTCTTCATAGTAATTGTAGTAATGTTAGCTTACTAAAAAAGTTGGTCTTGCTCAATTTGAAGCTGTATAGCTCCAGTTATAGGTCACCAATTGAGACTGGGTCATGACTAACTCTATAAGGCAATAGGACTGGTCTGTTGATGAGCAATTTTGATTGTCTTAGAGGCATAACTGAGTTCTCCTTCCTTAAGAGAACTTGTAACCTCGTGTCTTAACTTTCCAACGAGACCAATCTTACTTAAAATGGAGTTCTATAACTCTAGATATAGTTAAAAATATGAGGAGAGGTCAGATAGTATCAGTTCGATATCAACATGGTAACAGTTGGACAACAATAATCCAATGTTTGTTGATGAGCAATTTTGATTGTCTTAGAGGCAAAACTGGGTTCTCCTTCCTTCAAAGAACTTGTATCCTCATGTCTTAGCTTTCTAACAAGACTAATCTCGCTTGAAATTGAATTCTATAACTCTCGATATAGTTAAAACTCTAAGAAGAGGTCGGACAATAATAATTCGATATCAAGACAATAACAGATGGACAGTAATAGTCTAATGTTTGTTGATGAACAATTTTGACTATCTTAGAGCTAAAACTAGGTTCTCCTTCCTTTAGAGAACTTGTAGCCTCGTGTCTTAGCTTTCCAATGAGACCAATTTTTCTTGAAATAGAGTTTTATAACTCTAGATATAGTTAAAAATCTGAAGAGAGGTTGGACAGTAACAATTCGATATCAAGACAGTAATAGTTGCACAGTAACAATTCAATGTTTGTTAATGAGCAATTTTGACTATTTTAGAGGCAAAACTGGGTTCTTCTTCCTTTAGAGAACTTGTAGCCTCATGTCTTAACTTTCCAACGAGACCAATCTCACTTGAAGTTAAGTTCTATAACTCTAGATATAGTTAAATATTTTAGAAGAGGTCGAATAATAACAGTTCGATATTAAGATAGTAATAGCTGGACAGTAACAATCTAATATTAAGATAGTAATAGTTGGACACTAACAATCTAATATTAAGATAGTAATAGTTGGACAGTAACAATCTAATATTTGTTGATGAGCAATTTTGATTATCTTAGAAGCAGAAGTGAGTTCTCCTCCCTACAGAAAACTTGTATGTTCGTGTCTTATCTTCCCAACGAGACTAATCTTGCTTGAATAAAGTTCTATAACTCTAGATATAGTTAAAAATATGAGAAAAAGTTGGATAATAACAGTTCAATATCAAGATAGTAACAATTAAACAGTAACAATCCATTATTTGTTGATGAGCAATTTTGACTGTCTTAGAGGTAGAGTTGGGTTCTCCTTTTTTCAGAGAACTTGTAGCCTCGTGTCTTATCTTTTCAATGAGACCAATTCCTCTTGAAATGGAGTTCTATAACTCTAAATATAGTTAAAAATATGAGAATAGATGGGATAATAATAGTTCACTATCAAGACAGTAACGGTTGGACAGTAACAGTCCATTATCTAGACAGTAACATTTCAAATATAAAGAAAGGAATGATAATTATGGTTGGATAAAGGATAACAACATTAATAGGTGTGATGAGAAAAACATAAAATATAAAGAAATAAAAATATAAAATATAAAGAAAGAAATGATTGAAAGAAATATCTATTAACTATTGATATGATTATTATAAAACATATCCTTGAATTAGAAAAATTTATGAGATGAGCCTGTGACTGCAAGAGGGACCACTAATGTGGCACAACAACAGTAACAGAGGAGCATGAGTAAAGCTTCTACTTCGAGTAGGTAACTGTCACCTTCCTTTTTAATAACATTAAATAATGAAATACTTTATCATAAATGTTATTATATTATGTTAATTTAGATATCAGATTGCCAAAAGCTTAAATGTTGACAAATGGTTGATTAGCTTCGACTAATGGCATCTGAAAGGATGAACGGGACAAACGGTTGATTAGTTTTGATTAACGGCATCTAAATGCATATTGATTAGCTTTGGCTAATGGCATCCGAATGGATGACCGAGATAAATAATTGATTAGTGACACGACTAAAAGATTGATGTCTTCTCCCAAGTGTAGGAGTGTCGAAGTAATAAATAACCCGGCAAGACCCGGGTCGAACCATAGGGAGGTTAATTGTACAAATTATAAATAAAAATAATACAACAACAATAACAAGAACAATAACAACAACAACAATAACAACAACAACAAAAACAACAACAATAACAATAACAACAACAACAACAATAATAATAATAAATAAAAAGAAGGAGAAGAAGAAGAAGAAGATGAGAACTTTGAGAAGGAATATTAATGTAACGATTAAACAATGATAACAAATAATGTCAAGGTTAGAGGATCCACTAATGGTATGTGACACGACTAAAAGGTTGATGTTTTCTCCCAAGTGTAGGAGTGTCGAAGTAATAAATAACCCGGCAAGACCGGGGTCGAACCACAAGGAGGTTAATTGTACAAATTATAGACAACAATTATAAGCAACAATAATAGCAATAATAACAAAAACAATAATAACAACAACAACAACTATAATAATAATAGTAGTAGTAGTAGTAGTAGTAGTAGTAGTAGTAGTAGTAATAATAATAATAATAATAATAATAAAGAAAGAGAAGAAGAAGAAGATGATGAGAACTTGGAGATGGAAAATTAATGTAAGGATTAAACAATAATAATAACAAATGTCAAGGTTAGAGGTTCCACTAATGGTATATCAAACAAGTATAGTATAAACTCTTATTATTGAATTGGAAACCACACACAAAGGAGGTTCCAATCAGATTATATATTATTAACATGATTACATTAGTCATCTTATTCAATTAATGCTAATACTTGTGAATCTCGTCAAGCATTCATGATTATAACTTATGTTAACAACAAATCAAGTTCCTTTCATAGCTCAGGTGTCGGTTATACCATACATTATGGGCTATGAAAGTGCCAAGCATTTGTTGTACCAAGTGTTATACAACATAAATCAAGATTAGTCATTTAACAAGCAAAGTAATAAAGAGTGAACAAGATAACAAATATAAAACATGTTAGTATCAAACATTAAAGTCCATATTAAGTTTACATTATACTTATTCTCACACCATTAGTGTAACCTTTTCACCTTGACATAATTAACTTAGCTAGACATAATGAAAGAAAGCAAAATAGATAAACAAAATAAAAACATAAAAGTTAACTAAGTAAAAGAAAGGAAATGAAAGGCATAAACTTGATATTAATGAAAGCAAAGCATAAACATTACAAAGAATACAAAGAGAGAAAGGAAGAGCATGATCTTGATCTGGAAACCAAGATGCCTAAATGCATGGCAAATGCCTCCTTTTATAGGCCAAAATTGGGAACTATTGATTTGATGACTAATTGATAAGTGGGTGGCCAACTTTTGACTTGGTGACAATCCTTATCTTCTCTTGTCTGCCCAAAACATCATTGATAACGTCACACTTGGAGCCAGTTGTAAACATAAAAGTTGTAGCCAATTGTCTCAGCTTTCTTGGGTAAAACATTCAGCTCATTTGGACTTCTAGAACTCCCAATATGGCCAAAATACCGAACAGTGCTTGGGCTGGAAGACAGATTCGGGTTCTTTGTTGTTGCTACAATTTGGACTTGATAGTGGCCTTTTTAGATCTTGGGCTCCATATGAAAGTTGTAGGCCTATGTCTTACCTTTCCATCCATATAAATTGGACCTAAATCTGAGATCTGTAGCTCCAGATATGACCCAATTACCGAACAGTGTTCCGGTTTGGATTGCACCGACATCTCTTTTTGGAGTTTACCCATCTCTTTGTCCTTTCAATTTCAATTCTTAAATTCATCAATCAATCCTTTCATTTATGTGATAGGCCTGCATTTAAAATGAACATTTACCACAAATTAAAGGTATCTTATATTATTAGATATATTATTATAAAACATGCTTTAGTTAAGGAGTTATTGATACTTCAAGTGCAAAATGATGATATAAAACCATGACAAAAATGCACTTTTAAGTACTAATCACACCCCCCAACCAGCTTATTACTAGTCCCTAGTAATCAAAGCGTTAAAACAATTTGCAAATTTCACAAAGCAAGTTATTCATCATTTAACTTCCATTAATCTATCCAGATAAACAAACACATAATTATGGGGCTTTTCTTGGAAAAAAACAAAATTTTTGTTCTAATGTTTAAGGTTAACTTCCTTGGGTTGGGATTATTATTTTTGTCTTTTTTTAAAAAAAAATATCTATATACATATAATTTAAAAACATCATGCATCTTTAACCCATATAACGAGCTTTCAGCTAATGACTGCCAGACCAGTTGGTCTTAGGGTATTAGGTGTTAAGACACCCCTACGAGCTTAGTAACTCGGGTCGTAGATACTGATATGTAGATAGTGCAATGTTTGATTCCCTTAAGCTTTTCTCCTCAACCCATGTAACAAGCGTTGGGCCAATAGCTCCTACGTCAATTGACTTTAGGGTATTAGGTGTTAAAACACCCCTTCGGGCTTAATTGCTTAGGTTAGGGAGGCTACGAAACCAAACTTATCTACATTTTTATTATCATCATTTTTTTTCATATTTTTTTTTTAATTTTTTTTCCTCTTTTTTTTTCATGTTTTTGTTTTTTTTAATTATATACAATCCCTTTCCCTTAGTTGTTACCTTTAACAAAAGAACATAAATAATGTAATAATCCAATATGCAACCCACAATCATATGTTAAAGTGTGTGTGTAAATTAAGGTTCAAGAATACATGTTAAATAAGTATATGAGCAGAATTAAGTGATAACAATGCGAGAGTTTGTAAACCTGAATATTTCAAGAAGTATTATAATAGACCTTGTTAAGAATGGTTACTAAGATACGTCTCAAGAGTCACTTTAACAAAAGAACTCCTTTACTCTGCCATCCTAGTAACAATAATTATGCACATGCTTTATGAAATGAAAAACAATTTTTTTTTATCAACTACTACCCTCTCCCCCCAACCAAAATGAGACATTGTCCTCAATGTTCTAAGGTAGAAAGATAGAGTATAGAAGATATCACCTGAAATAACGAACACTGATAAAACCTGAAACACACTGAAACAAAAATAAGAAATAACAAAACACAATAATAAAACCAAAAGACACAAAAATTCACAAATGAAGGCTCAAATCCAATCTAAGCTTTTTACGGCTTCCCGTAGATGACCAATTTATGCGACTCATGGAAGGATCAATCACAGGAATGAAAGATTGTAGTTGGTCAATCAATTGTTCAGCAGTAGTAGCAGAGATTATGATTTGTCGTGCAGAAGATGTTAGAAATTCCTGTTTCACAGCATGATCAAGAAAAGACAACAACTTATCATAATAAACATTAACATTTAACAAGCCAATGAGTTTATGGTGAATGTGCAATTGAGCCCAAGAGGAAATATAAACGATCTCTTCCAATGTGCCTAGACCACCTGGTAAAGCAATGAAAGCATCAACATGGTTAAACATTGCATTCATTCAACCCGACATTGTAGAGACCTGAAGTTCCTCTCCAATTGTTTTTCCAATGATGTCCCCTTATGCCAAAGCTTCAAGGACGACTCCTAAAACTTGACTACCTCCTAAAAATGCAGCTATTGACACACCTCCCATTAACCCAAGACTGCCTCCCCCATACACTAAATGAATCTTTCTCTCAGCTAGCACCTGACCAAGATGATTTGCTGATTCTAAAAACTCCTTTTCTTTCCCAAGACTAGATCCACCGAAAACACAAATATTTCTTATTTGATGATGACACGACTAAAAGGTTGATGTCTTCTCCCAAGTGCAGGAGTGTCGAAGTAATAAATAACCCGGCAAGACCGGGGTCGAACCACAAGGAGGTTAATTGTACAAATTATAAACAACAATTATAAACAACAACAACAACAACAACAACAACAACAATAATAATAGT
This sequence comes from Populus pruinosa, assembly GCA_026413675.1. Taxonomy (NCBI): domain Eukaryota; kingdom Viridiplantae; phylum Streptophyta; class Magnoliopsida; order Malpighiales; family Salicaceae; genus Populus; species Populus pruinosa. The sequence continues at coordinate 9,883,723 of CM048598.1, forward strand.
AATAGTAATAGTAATAGTAGTAGTAGTAGTAATAATAATAATAATAATACTAATAATAACGGTAATAATAATAATAATAATAATAATAATAATAATAACAACAATAACAATAATAATAAAGAGAAGAAGAAGAAGATGATGATGATGAGAACTTAGAGATGAAATATTAATGTAAGGATTAAACAATAATAATAACAAATGTCAAGGTTAGAGGTTCCACTAATGGTATATCAAACAAGTATAGTATAAACTCTTATTATTGAATTGGAAACCACACACAAAGGAGGTTCCAATCAGATTATATATTGTTAACATGATTACATTAGTCATCTTATTCAATTAATGCTAATACTTGTAAATCTCGTCAAGCATTCATGATTATAACTTATGTTAACAACAAATCAAGTTCCTTTCATAGCTCAAGTGTTGGTTATACCATACATTATGGGCTATGAAAGTGCCAAGCATTTGTTGTACCAAGTGTTATACAACATAAATCAAGATTAGTCATTTAACAAGCAAAGTATTAAAGAGTGAACAAGATAACAAATATAAAACATGTTAGTATCAAACATTAAAGTCCATATTAAGTTTACATTATACTTATTCTCACACCATTAGTGTAACCTTTTCACCTTGACATAATTAACTTAGCTAGACATAATGAAAGAAAGCAAAATAGATAAACAAAATAAGAACATAAAAGTTAACTAAGTAAAGGTAAGGAAATGAAAGGCATAAACTTGATATTAATGAAAGCAAAGCATAAACATTACAAAAAAAAGAGAGAAAGGAAGAGCATGATCTTGATCTGGAAACCAAGATGCCTAAATGCATGGCAAATGCCTCCTTTTATAGGCCAAAATTGGGAACTATTGATTTGATGACTAATTGATAAGTGGGTGGCCAACTTTTGACTTGGTGACAATCCTTATCTTCTCTTGTCTGCCCAAAACGTCATTGATAACGTCAAAACTGGAGCCAGTTGTAAACATGAAAGTTGTAGGCAATTGTCTCAGCTTTCGTGTGTAACAAATTTAGCTTATTTGGACTTCTAGAACTCCAGATATGGCCAAAATACCGAACAGTGCTCGGGCTGGAAGACAGATTCGAGCTTCTTTGTTGTTGCTACAATTTGGACTTGATAATGGCCTTTTTAGATCTTGGGCTCCGTATGAAAGTTGTAGGCCTATGTCTTATCTTTCCATCCATATAAATTGGACCTAAATCTGAGATCTTTAGCTCCAGATATGACCCAATTACCGAATAGTGTTCCGGTTTGGATTGCACCGACATCTCTTCTCTAAGTTTGACCATCTCTTTATCCTTGCAATTTAAGTTCTTCAAGTCATCAATCAATCCTTTCATTTATGTGATAGGCCTGCATTAAAAATAGACATTTACCATAAATTATAGGTATCTTATATTATTAGATGCATTATTATAAAACATATTTTAGTTAAGGAGTTATTGATACTTCAAGTGCAAAATGATGATATAAAACCATGATAAAAATGCACTTTTAAATACTAATCACATCCCTCAACCAGCTTATTACTAGTCCCTAGTAATCAAAGCGTTACAACAATTTGCAAATTTTACAAAGCAAGGTATTCATCATTTAACTTCCATTAATCTATCCAGATAAACAAACTCTCATTAAATTTATATATCTGCTCAATACCTCTTAACAAGATATTAATAAACCTTTCTTTTGTGCTCAATGTATCAACACATAATTATGGGGCTTTTCTTGGAAGAAAACAAAATTTTTGTTCTAATGTTTAAGGTTAACTTCCTTGGGTTGGAATTATTATTTTTGTCTTTTTTTTGTCTTTTTTTTTAAATATATACATATAATTTAAAAACATCATGCATCTTTAACCCATGTAACGAGCTTTCAGCTAATGACTCCCAGACCAGTTGGTCTTAGGGCATTAGGTGTTAAGACACCCCTATGAGCTTAGTAACTCGGGTCGCAGATACTGATATGGGAACTATTGATTTGATGACTAATTGATAAGTGGGTGGCCAACTTTTGACTTGGTGACAATCCTTATCTTCTCTTGTCTGCCCAAAACGTCATTGATAACGTCACAATTGGAGCCAGTTGTAACATAAAAGTTGTAGCCAATTGTCTCAGCTTTCTTGTGTAAAAAATTCAGCTCATTTGGACTTCTAGAACTCCAGATATGGCCAAAATACCGAACAGTGCTCGGGCTGGAAGACAGATTCGGGCTTCTTTGTTGTTGCTACAATTTGGACTTGATAATGGCCTTTTTAGATCTTGGGCTCCATATGAAAGTTGTAGGCCTATGTCTTACCTTTCTATCCATATCAATTGGACCTAAATCTGAGATCTGTAGCTCCAGATATGACCCAATTACCGAACAGTGTTCCGGTTTGGATTGCACCGACATCTCTTTTTGGAGTTTAGCCATCTCTTTGTCCTTTCAATTTCAATTCTTAAATTCATCAATCAATCCTTTCATTTGTGTGATAGGCCTGCATTTAAAATGAACATTTACCACAAATTAAAGGTATCTTATATTATTAGATATATTATTATAAAACATGCTTTAGTTAAGGAGTTATTGATACTTCAAGTGCAAAATGATGATATAAAACCATGACAAAAATGCTCTTTTAAGTACTAATCAGTATGTCAAACAAGTATAGTATAAACTCTTATTATTCAATTGGAAACCACACACAAAGGAGGTTCTAATCATATTATAGATTGTTAACATGATTACATTAGTCATCTTATTCGATTAATGCTAATACTTGTAAATCTTGTCAAGCATTTATGATTATAACTTATGTTAACAACAAATTAAGTTCCTTTCATAGCTCAGATGTCGGTTATACCATATAGTATGGGCTATGAAAGTGCCAAGCATTTGTTGTACCAAGTGTTATACAATATAAATCAAGATTAATCATTTTATAAGCAAAGTATTAAAGAGTGAACAAGATAACAAATACAAAATATGTTAGTATCAAACATTAAAGTCCATATTAAGTTTACACTATACTTATTCTTACACCATTAGTGTAACCTTTTTACCTTGACATAATAAAATTAGATAGACATAATGAAAGAAAGAAAAATAAATAAATAAAATAAGAACATAAATAAGATAAGAGTTAACAAAGCAAAGGAAATGAATTGAAAGGCATAAACTTGATATTAAGGAAAGCAAAGCATAAATATTACAAAAAATACAAAGAGAGAAAGCAAGAGCAAGAGCATGATCTTGATCTGGTCACTAAGATGCCTAAATGCATGGCAAATGCCTCCTTTTACAGGCCAAAATTGGGAACTATTGATTTGATGACTAATTGATGAGTGAGTGGCCAACTCTTGACTTGGTCACAATCCTTATCTTCTCTTGTCTACCTAAAACATCATTGATAACGTCAAAATTGGAGCCACTCAAAACATGAAAGTTGTAGGAAATTGTCTTAGCTTTCTTGTGTAAAACATTCAACTCATTTGGACTTCTAGAACTCCAGATATCGCCAAAATACTGAATAGTGCTCTGGTTGGAGGACAGATTCGGGCTTCTTTTTTGTTGCTATAATTTGGACTTGAAAATAGCCTTGTTAGATATTGAGCTCCATATAAAAGTTGTAGACCTATGTCTTACCTTTCCATACATATGAAGTAGACTTAAATCTGAGATATATAGCTCCACATATGACTCAATTACCGAACAGTGTTCCAGTTTGGATTGCACTAACATATCTTTTCCAATTTTGGTCATCTCTTTGCCCTTGAAATAAAAGTTCTTAAAGTCATCAATCAATCCTTGCATTTATGTGATAGGCCTGCATTTAAAATAAACATTTACCATAAATTAAAGGTATCTTATATTATTAGATATATTATTATAAAACATGCTTTAGTTAAGGAGTTATTAAAATCTGTTGAAAACATTGTGTGTCAAATATGTGAAACAAATGAACACTCAACCAACAATTGTCCAACCTTGCCTTCTTTTAAGGAATGTCTCCATGAACAAGCCTATGCTTTAAATAGTTTTCAAAGGGCCAACCACAACCCATACTCACAAACATACAATCCTGGTTGGAGAAATCACCCAAATTTTCACAACCACCATTTCAAGCACTCCACAATTTCCAAAATTCTCATGGATATGCACTTCCTTATGCTCCACCTCCTAGAAGAAATCCTGAGGAAACATTGCATGCATTCATTGAAAAGCGAGAGACAATCAATACTCAACTTGCTCAAAATATGACAGATTTTAAAGGTACTCTTGCAAAATTAACATCTGCTCTTAGTTTCTAAGAGAAAGGTAAGTTTCCATCTCAACCACAACAAAATTAGTTCCGGAAGTAGTTCCGGAAGTCAACACATGGATCAAGTCAAATCAGTCACCACTCTGCGTAGTGGTAAGGTTATTGAAAAACCCTCTCTTGAACCTTATGAGAAAGATGATAAGTCAATCTCTAAGGGTAAGGAAGGGGTTGAATCTGAAAATTGCAAAGAAACGACTGATTCACCGCTAGCTTCCATTTCCTTATGTCATAACCAAACAAAGGAAAGTCAATCACAACTCTGAAATTTTTGAAATTTTCAGACAAGTAAGGATCAATATACCTTTGCTGGATGCTATTAAACAGGTTTCTTCTTATGCTAAATTTTTGAAAGATCTATGTATTGTGAAAAGGAAACTGAATGTGAAAAAAAAAGCCTTTCTAGTCGTACAAGTAAGTGTCATTCTTCAGAACAATAATGCTTTGAAATATAAAGACCCTGGTTGTCCTACAATTTCTTGCTTTATTGGAGAACAAAATATTAAAAGAGCCTTACTTGATCTTGGTGCTAGTGTGAATTTACTTCTATATTCAGTTTTTCAGAGTCTCAATCTAGGTGAGTTAAAACCAACTTCCATATCTCTTTTACTTACCGATAGATCTGTAAAAGTGCCTAGAGGAATAATTGAAGATGTGTACTAACAAGTCGATAAATTCATTTATCCTGTGGATTTTATTGTCTTGGACACAGAACCTGTTGAAGCATGTAATTCATTTCCTGTTATTTTAGGACGTTCGTTTCTTGCAACCTCTAACGCATTGATTAATTGTAGGAATGGACTGATGAAGCTATCATTTGGAAACATGACATTAGAGATGAATATTTTCAACATTTGCAAGCAACCTGGAGATGATAATGATTTACAAGAAGTAGATCATATTAACGAATTAGTTTATAATCAACTTGAATCTACTTTAAGTAAAAATGAATTGGATGAATCTGAAGATTTGCAAATGATTTTTTTTTTAGGAAGAAATCACGAATGAATCAATCACTGAAAATGTTGATGCAAATCTTTTGTCAACAGTGACAATAGATTCGACATCTAACATACACATGCTTTTTCAAAAAGTAAATAAATAAAGAGAGAGAGTGTGAGACTCTAGCTGGCCTACATATAGGTGCTATGATTGCCTTTCTAATTTCTCATCTATAAAATCCTCTCTTCCTTCCTTTCATTTCTATGTATACAAAGTATTAAAAAGTATTAAAAAGTGTATAAGATAATACATATAAAACATGTTAGTATCAAACATTAAAGTCCATGTTGAGTTTACACTATACTTATTCTTACACCATTAGTGTAACCTTTTTACCTTAACATAATAAACTTAGCTAAATATAATTAAAAAAAGAAAAATAAATAAACAAAATAAGAACATAAATAAGATAAAGGTTAACTAAGAGTAAAGGAAAGGAAATGAAAGGCATAAACTTGATATTAATGAAAGCAAAACATAAGCAATACAAAAAATACAAAGAGAGAAAGCAAGAACATGATCTTGATCTGGAAATAAAGATGCCTAAATGCATGAAAAATGCGTCCTTTTATGGGACAAAATTAGGAACTATTGATTTGATGACAAATTAATGAGTAGGTGGCTAACTCTTGACTTCATGACAATCCTTATCTTCTATTGTCTGCCCAAAAAGTCAATGATAACATCAAAATTTAAGCCACTTGAAAACATGAAAGTTGTATAAAATTGTCTCAGCTTTCCAGAAAAAAAAAATAAAGGTGATTTGGACTTTTAGAACTCCAGATATGGGCCAAAAACTAAATGGTGCGAGGGTTATAGGACAGATTCAGACTTTGTTGTTGCTACAATTTGGACTTAAAAATGGTTTTTTAAAATTTTAAACTCCATATGAAAGTTATAGACATAACTATGTCTTACCTTTTCATTCATATAAAATAGACTTAAATTCGAAATCTATAGCTTCTAATAAGGCCCCATTATCGAATAGTGTTCCGGTTTGAACTATACCAACATCTCTTTTTTAAGTTTGGCCATCTCTTTATCCTTTCAATTTTAGTTCTTAAATTCATCAATCAATCCATTCATTATGTGATAGGCTTGATTTAAAATGAATATTTACCACAAATTAAAGGTATCTTATATTATTAGATATGTTATTATAAAGCATGCTTTAGTTAAGGAATTATTGATACTTCAAGTGCAAAATGATGATATAAAACTTTACTAAAAATGCACTTTTAAATACTAATTTAAACCCCCCAACCAGCTTATTACTAGTCCCTATTAATCAAAGCGTTAAAATAGAAAAACAATTTGCAAATTCCACAAAGCAAGGTATTCATCATTCAATTTTCATTAATCTATCCGGATAAACAAACTCATTAAATTTATATATCTGTTCAATACCTCTTAAAAAATATATTAATAAACCTTTTTTTAATGCTCAATAAATCAACATATATTTATAGGGCTTTTCTTGGATGAAAACAAAATTTTTGTTCTAATGTTTAAGGTTAACTTCCTCGAGTTGAGATTATTATTTTTTTTCTTTTTTTTCTCTTATTTTTTCTTATTTTTTTAATATATATACATATAACTTAAAAAATCATACATCTTTAACCTATGTAACGAGCTTTCAGCTAATGATTCCCAAACCAGTTAGTCTTAGAGTATTAGGTGTTGAGATACCCTTACAAGCTTAGTAATTTGGATTGCCGATACTGATACATAGATAATTTAGTGTTTGATTACCTTAAGTTTTTTTCCTTAACCCATGTAACAAGAGTTGGGCTAATAGATCCCAAGTCAGTTGACTTTAAGGTATTAGGTGTTAAGACACTCCATCAGGTTTAATTGCTTAGGTTAGGGAGGCTACAAAACCAAACTTATCTATAGTTTTATTATCATCATTTTTCTGCCTTATTTTTTATTTTATTTTTTTTTCAAATTATATACTATCCCTTTCCCTTAGTTGTTACCTTTAACAAAAGAACATAAATAATGTAATAATCCAATATGCAACCCACAATCATATGTTAAAGTGTGTGTGTGAAAATTAAGGATTAAGAATACATGTTAAATGAGCATATAAGCAGAATTAAATGATAACAATGTGAGAGTTTGTAAACCTGAATATTTCAAAAAGTATTATGATAAACTTTGTTAAGAATGGTTATTAAGATGCATCTCAAGATTCACTTTAATAAAAGAGCTCATTTACTCTCCAGTCCTGGTAACAACAATTTTGCATATGCTTTATGAAATAGAAAACACAATTAGTTAATTTCTTTTACCTGTTCCAAGCATGTGTGAAATGAAAGAATTGAAAGACTCACCTGATAATCGGACTTTGCTTCAATTAACCAATGAATCTCTTTAGGAATTCCATGGTTCATTAACAACCTCAATCTTGCACACCTAGCTTAGTAAATTTTTGTAATCGCATTTTTAGGCAAAGCAGGAAAATACTTTTTCAATTTTTCAAGAGTGGTGTCTATTTTTTAAGATGAGAAGTGGAAAAGAGATGCAAAGAGAAGAGAAGGAACAAGGAATTGAACAAATATATACATAGATATCAGTTATCATGGGAAACTGAAAGAACTAATTTAAGAGTCAAGGAGTACTGTTATTTGCCATTAAATCCGGTGAGAGAGACTAGTAAACCAAGAGTCATAAAAAAATACAAAAACAATATGAGAAAAACAAAATAATCAACCTTTATTTATAGGATAATTCAAACCACTGGATTCATTTCTCAAAGTAAGCCTTCAAACGATGTCCATTTATCTTAAAATCATTTTTATTTTTTAGATTCTCAATATCAAAAGCCCCATAAGGATACATATATTTCTCAATAAATGGACTGCTTCATCTTGATCTTAGCTCTCTTGGGAATAAGTGGAGTCGAGAATTGTTAAATAAAATTTTTTAACCAGTATCAACTTTTTGATAATTTTCACAAGTTTTGCAGAATGCATGCATGTTTTTGAATATGGTGGACCAATAAAATATATTTTGAAAATTTTTCACAAATGTCTTTTTTGACAAGAAATGACTCCTACATGCTTTAGAATGACAAAGTTTAATGACACTACTTACCTCATTGTTAGGAATGCATCTTTGAAATATTTGATCAGGACAATATTCGAATAAGTTAGGGTCATCACAACAAAAATTTTGCACGTTACTCAAAAATTTTCTTTTATCTTTTGTACTCTAGTGAGGTAGCAAAAATCCTAAAGCAAGAAAATTGAGATTTTTATCATACTAAGGCATTGTACTAAGAAAAAGTAAGGATTCGTTAGGAAAGTTATCATAGATTGTTGTGATGTTAGATGTCAAATCTGTTGTCACTTTTGACAAAAGATCTGCATCAATATTTTCGGTGTGTTTTTCATCTGTGATTTCTTCCTAAGAATAAATCATTTGCAAATCTTCAGATTCATCCAACTTATTTTTATTTAAAGTATATTCAAGTTAATTATAAACTAATTCCTCAATATGATCTACTTCTTGAAATTCATTATCATCTCCAAGTTGCTTGCAAATGTTGAAAATATTCATTTCTAATGTCATGTTTCCAAATGATAACTTCACCACTCCATTCTCATAATTAATCAATGCATTAGAAGTTGCAAGAAATGGACGTCCTAATATAACAGGAAATTAATTATATGCTTCAACAGGTTGTGTGTCTAAGACAATAAAATTGATAAGATAAATGAATTTATCGACTTGTACCAACACATCCTCGACTATTCCTCTAGGCACTTTTACAGATCTATCGACAAGTAAAAGAGTTACAGAAGTTGGTTTTAACTCACCTAGATTGAGACTTTGAAAAATTGAATATGGAAGTAAATTCACACTAGCTCCAAGATCAAGTAGGCTCTTTTAATTTTATGTTCTCCAATAAAATAAGAAATTGTAGGACAACCAAGGTCTTTATATTTCAAAACATTATTGTTGTAAAGAATGAGACTTACTTATTCAGCTAAAAAGGCTTTCTTTTTCACATTTAGTTTTCTCTTCACAATGCACAGATCTTTCAAAAATTTAGCATAAGAAGGAACCTGTTTAATAGCATCTAGCAAAGGTATATTGATCCTTACCTGTTTGAAAGTTTCAAGGATTTTAAAATTATAATTAACTTTCCTTTGTTTGGTCATAGTATGAGAAAATGATAGTGTTGGCGGAGAATCAGTTTTTTCTCTGCAATTTTTAGATTTAACCCCTTCCTTACCCTCAGAGATTGAATTATCATCTTTCTCACAAGGTTTAAGAGTGGGTTTTTCAATGACCTTACCACTATAAAGAGTAGTGACTGATTTGACTTGATTTATGTGTTGCCTTCCGGAACTACTTGCATTTGCATTGTATTGCCCCTTGGGATTTTATTGTGGTTGAGATGGAAACTTACCTTTCTCTTGAAAATTGAGAGCAGATGTCAATTTTACAAGAGTATCTTTAAAATCTATCATGTTTTGAGCAAGTTGAGTATTGATTATCTCTTGCTTTTCAATAAATGCATGCAATGTTTTCTCAAGATTTCTTTTAGGAGGTGGAGCACAAGGAGGTGCATATCCATGAGAATTTTGAAAATTATGGAGTGCCTGAAACAATGGTTGTGAAGTTTGTACATTGTTATTATTACTCTTCCAACTGAAATTTGGGTGATTTCTCTGACCAGAGTTGTATGTTTCGGAGTATGGGTTCTAGTTAACTCTTTGAAAACTATTTAAAGCATGTGATTGTTCATAGAGATATTCCTTAAAAAAAGGCAAGGTTTGGTAGTTATTGGTTAAGTGTTCATTTGTCTCACATATTTGACACACAATATTTTCAACAGATTTTAATTGACCACTCTTTTTGAATTCTAGTGCCTCGACACATCTTCAATTATTCCTTTAGGCACTTTTATAGATCTATCGGCAAGTAAAAACGTTATAGAAGTTGGTTTTAACTCATATAGATTAAGACTCTAAAAAACTGAATATGGAAGTAAATTCACACTAGCTCCAAGATCAAGTAAGGCTCTTTCAATTTTATGTTCTCCAATAAAGCAAGAAATTGTAGGACAACCAGGGTCTTTATATTTCAAAGCATTATTGTTCTGAAGAATGACACTTACTTATTCGGCTAAAAAGACTTTCTTTTTCACATTTAGTTTTCTCTTCACAGTGCACAGATCTTTCAAAAATTTAGCATAGGAATGAACTTGTTTAATAGCATCTAGCAAAGGTATATTGATTCTTACCTGTTTGAAAGTTTCAAAGATTTCAGAGTTGTGATTGACTTTCTTTTGTTGGGTCATGCATGAGAAAATGGAAGCGCTGGCGGGGAATCAATCATTTCTTTGTAATTTTCAAATTCAACCCTTTCCTTATCCTTAGAGATTGACTCATCATCTTTCTCACAAGGTTCAAGAGTGGGTTTTTCAATAACCTTACCACTATGAAGAGTAGTGACTAATTTGACTTGATCCATAGGTTGAATTTTAGAACTACTTGCATTTGTATTGTATTGCCTGTAGGAATTTTGTTGTGGTTGAGATGAAAACTTACCTTTCTCTTGGAAAGTGAGAGCATATGTCAATTTTGCAAGAGTATCTTTAAAATCTATCATGTTCTGAGCAAGTTGAGTATTGATTATCTCTTACTTTTCAATGAATACATGCAATGTTTCCTCAAGATTTCTTCTAGGAGGTAGACCATAAGGGGGTGCATATTCATGAGAATTTTGAAAATTGTGGTGTGCTTGAAATGATGGTTGTGCAGTTGTAGATTGTTATTATCACTCTTCTAATTAAAATTTGGGTGATTTCTCCAACTAGAGTTGTATGTTTGTGAGTATGGGTTATGGTTGGCCCTTTGAAAACTATTTAAAGCATGGACTTGTTCATGGAGACATTCCTTTAAAGAAGGCAAGGTTGGACAATTATTGGTTGAGTGTTCATTTGTTTCATGTATTTGACACACAATGTTTTCAACAAATTTTAATTGACCACTCTATTTCAATTCTAGTGCCTCGACTTTTCTAGCTAAAGATGCAAACTTGGTTTGGAGGTCATGACCTTTTCTAAAGTTGTACATACCTCCACTAGATATATGAGGTTGAGTTTTACTTGGTGCCTCATAAGTACCAAGATGCCTAAATGCATGGGAAATGCCTCATTTTATGGGTCAAAATTAAAAACTATTGATTTGATGACTAATTGATGAGTGGGTGACCAACTCTTGACTTGGTGACGATCCTTATCTTCTTTTATTTGCCCAAATTGTTATTGATAACATTATAATTAGAACTAGTTATAAAAAAAATTTAGAAAATTATCTCAGCTTTCCAAGTAAAAAAAATGGAGGCCATTTGGACTTCTAGAACTCCAGATATGGGTTAAACACTAAACAGTGCACACGCTATAGGACAGATTCGAACTTCTTTGTTGTTGCTATAATTTGGACTTGAAAATGGCCTTTTTAAATCTTAGGCTATATAAAAGTTGTAGGCCTATGTCTTACTTTTCCATCCATATAAAGTAAACCTAAATCCGAGATCTACAGTTCTAGATATAACCCAATTACAGAATAGTGTTCCAGTTTGGACTATACCAACATTTCTTTTCTAAGTTTGGTCATCTCTTGGTCCTTTCAATTTCAGTTTTTAAATTTATTAATCAATTATTTTATTTATGTGATAGGCCTGCATTTAAAATGAACATTTACGACAAATTAAAGGTATCTTATATTATTAGATATGTTATTATAAAACATGTTTTAGTTAAGGAGTTATTGATACTTCAAGTGTAAAATGATGATATAAAACCTTAATAAAAATGCACTTTTAAGTAATAATCAAACCCCCCAACCAGTTTATTATCCTAGTAATCAAAGTGTTAAAATAGAAAAACAATTTGCAAATTCCACAAAGCAAGGTATTCATTATTCCACTTCCATTCATATATCCGGATAATCAAACTCTTATTAAATTTAGATATCTACTCAATACCTCTTAAATAAAATATTAATAAACCTTTCATTTGTGCTCAATTTATCAACACATAGCTATGAGGCTTTTCTTGGAAGAAAATAATTTTTTTGTGCTAATGTTTAAGGTTAACTTCCTTGGGTTGGGATTATTATTTTTTCTCTTTTTTTTCTTTTTTTTAATATATATACATATAATTTAAAACATCATGCATCTTTAACCTATGTAACGAGCTTTTGGCTAATGACTTCCAGACTAGTTTGTCTTAGGGCATTAGGTGTTGAGATACCTCTACGAGCTTAGTAATTTGGGTTGCCGATACTGATACGTAGATAGTATAATATTTGATTTTCTTAAGCTTTTCTCCTCAACCCATGTAACAAGTGTTAGACCAATAGCTCCCAAGTCAATTGACTTTAGGGTATTATGTGTTAAAATACCCCTTCAGGGTTAATTGCTTAGGTTAGGAAGGCTACGAAACCAAACTTATCTATATTTTTATTATAGTCATTTTATTTTTATTTCTTTTGCTGTATTTTCTATTTTTTTAAATTATATACTATCCCTTTCCCTTAGTTGTTACCTTTAACTAAAGAACATAAATAATGTAATAACCCAATGTGCAACCCATAATCATATGTTAAAGTATGTGTGTGAAAATTAAGGATTAAGAATAAATGTTAAATGAGCATATGAGCAGAATTTAATGATAACAATGTGAGAGTTTGTAAACCTGAATATTTCAAAAAGTATTATGGTAGACCTTGTTAAGAATGCTTACTAAAATACGTCTCAAGAGTCACTTTAACAAAAGAGCTCATTTACTCTCTAATCCTGGTAACAACAATTTTGTACAAGCTTCATGAAATAGAAAACACAATTTGTTAATTTTTTTTTGTCAACTAATACCCTCTCCTCCCAACCAAAATGAGACATTATCCTCAATGTTCTAAGGTAGAAAGATAGAGTACAGACGACATCACTTAAAATAATGAACACTAACAAACCTGAAACACTATTATACAAATACAAGAAACAACAAAACATAAATATTATGCTATTAATAAAATAAAAAAACACAAGTTTTTACAAACAAAGACTCAAATCGCAGTTTTGATTGTGGTTCACATCTTTTCTTGATTTTACATTCAAGAACGGCTTAAACGCCCTTTATGGGTCTGGGATAAGCTTCCCATCTAGTTTTTTAAAAACCAGAAAACATGGATCTTTTTTAGTCAGATTCCTAAGACTATGTCGAGCATGTTCTTTATGGAATAGGGGTCATAAATCATGAATTCCAAGATGCACATCTCCACTAGGATGCCTTTCAAGAGTTAATAGAAAATTATCTAAAAACCCCTTACTCAGGTCATCCTTATAATAATATATCTAATAATATAAGATACCTTTAATTTATGGTAAATGTTCATTTTAAATGCAGGCCTATCACATAAATGAAAGGATTGATTGATGAATTTAAGAACTGAAATTGAAAAAACAAAGAGATGGCCAAACTTAGAAAAGAGATGTTGGTGCAATCCAAACCAGAACACTATTCAGCAATTGGGTCATATCTGGAGCTATAGATCTCAAATTTAGGTCTACCTTATATGGATGAAAAGATAAGACATAGGCCTATAACTTTCATATAGAACCTAAGATCTAAAATGGCCATTTTGAAGTCCAAATTGTTGCAACAACAAAGAATCCCGAATCTGTCCTCCAGCCCGAGCACTATTTAGTATTTTGGACATATCTAGAGTTCTAGAAGTTGAAATGAGCTGAATGTTTTACACAAGAAATCTAAGATAATTTCCTATAACTTTCATGTTTTCAAGTGGCTCCAATTTCGATGTTATCAATGACGTTTTGGGTGGATAAGAGAAGATAAGGATTATCACCAAGTTAAGAGTTGGCCACCCACTCATCAATTAGTCATCAAATCAATAGTTACCAATTTCCTCATTTCCTCATGCCATGACTAATCAAGAAGAAATCAAGGATGAAAAAGGCACCAAAAATATTGATGCGGATCTTTTATCAAAAGTGACAACACATTCGACGCTCGACATCACACCAATCGATTATTACTTTCCTAATGAATGTCTACTTTCTCTTAGTTCAATGCCTTGGTTTATTCAATTATTCATCAAAAATATCAATCTTCTTGCTTCAAGATTTTTGCCAACTCACTAAAGTACCGAAGATAAAAGAAAATTTTTGAGCGACGTGCAAAACTTTTATTGGGATGACCCTTATTTATTCAATTATTGTCTTGATCAAATATTTCAAAGATGCATTCCTGACAATGAGGTAAGTAATGTTATTAAATTTTGTCACTCTAAGGCACGTGGGGATCATTTCTTGTAAAAAAAAAGGACTGTAGAAATCTTACAAAGTGGATTTTACAAGTCCACCATATTTAAGGACTCACATGCATTTTGCAAAACCTGTGAAAATTATCAAAAGGTGGGATTTATTTCAAAATATAGAGTCTTTAGATAATCTTCTATTGACTCTTAAGTCTCATCATAGTCGCGATAAACATTGTACAATTCATGACTTATGAACCCATTTTCATAAAGAACATGATTGACTTAGTCTTGGGAATCTGACTAAGAAAGACCTTGTTTGCCAGTTTTTAAGAAAACTGGATGAGAAGCCTATCCTCGACCTATTGAGTGCGTTTAAGTCGTTCTTAGATGTAAAACCAAGGGAAGATGTGAGCCACAATCACAACTACCTATACATACACATGTTTTTTTAAAAATAAATGAATAAATAGAGAGAAAGAGAGAGAGAGAGAGAGAGTGTGTGTGTGTGTGAGACTCTAGCTGGCCTACATATAGGTGGTATGATTGCCTTTCTAATTTCTCATCTATAAAACCCTCTCTTTCTTCCTTTCATTTCTACTCAACTCATACATTCAACAAATATAGAAGTGTGTAGAAATGGCAAGTTCCTCAGCTCATCATATAAGAAATATTTGTGTTTTTGGTGGATCTAGTCCTGGGAAAGAAAAGTAGTTTTTAGAATCAGCAAATCATCTGGGTCAAGTGCTAGCTGAGAGAAAGATTCATTTAGCGTATGGGGGAGACAGTCTTGGGTTAATGAGAGGAACTTAAGGTCTCCACAATTTCAGCTCGAATGAATGCAATGTTTAACCATGTTGATGCCTTCATTGCTTTACTAGGTGGTCTAGTGATTAGTACTTAAAAATGCATTTTTATCATGATTTTATATCATCATTTTGCACTTGAAGTATCAATAACTCCTTAACTAAAGCATGTTTTATAATAATATAAGATACCTTTAATTTGTGGTAAATGTTCATTTTAAATGCAGGCCTATCACATAAATGAAAGGATTGATTGATGACTTTAAGAACTTAAATTGCAAGGGCAAAGAGATGACCAAAATTAGAAAAGAGATATTGGTGCAATCCAAACCGAAACACTATTCGGTAATTGGGTCATATCTGGAGCTATAGATCTCAGATTTAGGTCTACTTTATATGGATGGAAAGGTAAGACATAGGCCTACAACCTTCATATGGAGCCCAAGAGCTAAAAAGGCCATTTTCAAGTCCAAATTGTAGCAACAACAAAGAAGCCCGAATTTGTTCTCCAGCCCGAGCACTGTTCAGTATTTTAGCCATATCTGGAGTTCTAATCATGAATGCTTGACGAGATGTACAAGTATTAGCATTAATCATGTTAATAATCTATAATCTAATTGGAACCTCCTTTATGTGTGGTTTCCAATTGAATAATAAGAGTTTATATTATACTTGTTTGACATACCATTAGTGGAATCTCTAACCTTGACATTTGTTATTATCATTGTTTAATCGTTACATTAATATTCCTTCTCAAAGTTCTCATCTTCTACTTCTTCTTCTCCTTCTTTTTCTTTATTATTATTATTATTATTATTATTATTATTATTATTATTATTATTATTATTATTATTATTATTATTATTACTATTATTATTATTATTATTGTTATTGTTATTATTATTGTTGTTGTTATTGTTGTTGTTGTTGTTATTGTTGTTGTTGTTGTATTATTGTTATTTATAATTTGTATAATTAACCTTCCTGTGGTTCGACCCCGATCTTGTCGGGTTATTTATTACTTCGACACTCTTGCACTTGGGAGAAGACATCAACCTTTTAGTCATGTCATCTAGGTATATTGGAAGAGATCTTTCATATTTCTTATTGGGTCCAACTGCACATTCATCATAAACTCATAGGTTTGTTGATGTTAATGGTTATTATGATAAGTTGTTGTCTTTTCTTGATCATGCTGTGGAACAGGAATTTCTAACATCTTCTAAACGACAAATCATAAGTTGTTTCCTTCAGGTTTGTTAGTGTTCGTTCTTTCAGGTGATATCTTCTATACTTTATCTTTCTACCTTTAAACATTAAGGACAATGCCTCCTTTTAATTGGGGGGAGAGGGTAGTAGCTAAAAAAAAACTTGTGTTTTATATTTCATAAAGCATGTGTAAAATTGTTGTTACTATGATGACAGAGTAAGGAGAACTTTTTATGACTCTTGAGACGCATCTTAGTAATCATTCGTAACAAGGTCTATCATAATACTTCTTGAAATATTCAGCTTTCCAAACTCTCGCATTGTTATCACTTAATTGTGCTCATATACTTATTTAACATGTATTCTTAAACCTTAATTTACACACACACACTTTAACATATGATTGTGGGTTGCATATTGGATTATTACATGATTTATGTTCTTTTGTTAAAGGTAACAACTAAAGGAAAGGGATAGTATATAATTAAAAAAGAGAAGAAAAAAATAATAAAAATAAAAATATAGATAAGTTTGGTTTCGTAGCCTTCCTAACCTAAACAATTAAGCCTGAAGGGGTGTTTTAACACCTAATATCCTAAAGTGAACTGACTTGGGACCTATTGGCCCAATGCTTGTTAGATGGGTTGAGGAGAAAAGCTTAAGGGAATCAAGCATTGCACTATCTACATATCAGTATCTGCGACCCAAGTTACTAAGCTTGTAAGGGTGTCTTAACACCTAATGCCCTAAGACCAACTGGTCTGGGAGTCATTAGCTGAAAGCTCGTTATATGGGTTAAAGATGCATGGTGTTTTAAATTATATGTATATATATTAAAAAAAAGACAAAAATAATAATCCCAACCCAAGGAAGTTAACCTTAAACATTAGAACAAAAATTTTGTTTTCTTCCAAGAAAAGCCCCACAATTATGTATTGATACATTGAGCATAAATGAAAGGTTTATGAATATCTTGTTAAGAGGTATTAAGCAGGTATATAAATTTAATCAGAGTTTATTTATCTGGATAAATTAATGGAAGTTAAATGATGACTACCTTGCTTTGTGGAATTTGCAAAGTATTTTTCTATTTTAACACTTTGATTACTAGGGACTAGTAATAAGCTAGTTGGGGGGTGTGATTGATACTTAAAAGTGTATGTTTATCAAGGTTTCATATCATCATTTTGCACTTGAAGTATCAATAACTCCTTAACTAAAGCATGTTTTATAATAATATATCTAATAATATAAGATATCTTTAATTTGTGGTAAATGTTCATTTTAAATGCAAGCCTATCACATAAATGAAAGGATTGACTGATGAATTTAAGAACCGAAATTGAAAGGACAAAGAGATGGTCAAACTTAGAAAAGAGATGTTGGTGCAATCCAAACCGGAACACTATTCAGCAATTTGGTCATATCTACAGTTATAGATATCAGATTTAGGTCTCCCTTATATGGATGAAAAGATAAGACATAGGCCTACAACTTTCATATGGAGCTTAAGATCTAAAATGGCCATTTTGAAGTCCAAATTGTTGCAACAACAAAGAATCCCGAATCTGTCCTCCAGCCCGAGCACTGTTCAGTATTTTGGCCATATCTGGAGTTCTAGAAGTTAAAATGAGCTGAAGTTTTTACACATGAAAGCTGAGATAATTTCCTACAACTTGCATGTTTTCTAGTGGCTCCAATGTTGACGTTATCAATGATGTTCTGGGCAGACAAGAGAAGATAGGGATTATCACCAAGTCAAGAGTTGGTCATCCACTATTAGTCATCAAATCAATAGTTTCCAATTTTGGCCTATAAAAGGAGGCATTTTCCATGCATTTAGGCATCTTGGTCTCTAGATCAAGATCATGTTCTTCCTTTCTCTCTTTGTATTTTTTTTGTAATGTTTATGTTTACTTTCATTAATATCAAGTTTATGCCCTTCATTTCATTTCATTTACTTAGTTAACTTTTATCTTATTTATGTTCTTATTTTGTTTATTTATTTTTCTTTCATTTATTATGTTTAGCTAAGTTTATTATGTCAAGGCGAAAGGGTTACAGTAATGGTGGAAGAATAAGTATAGTCTAAACTTACTAAGGACTTAGATGTTTGATACTAACATGTTTTATATTTGTTATCTTGTTCACTCTTTAATACATTGCTTGTCAAATGACTAATCTTGATTTATGTTGTATAACACTTGGTACAACAAATACTTGGCACTTTCATAGCCCATACTGTATGGTATAACCGACACCTGAGCTATGAAAGGAACTTGATTTGTTGTTAACATTAGTTATAATCATGAATGCTTAACGAGATTTACAAGTATTAGCATTAATCGAATGAGCTGACTAATGTAATCATGTTAACAATATATAATCTGATTGGAACCTCCTTTGTGTGTGGTTTCCAATTGAATAATAAGAGTTTATACTATACTTGTTTGACATACCATTAGTGGATCATCTAACCTTGACATTTGTTATTATCATTGTTTAATCCTTACATTAATATTTCATCTCAAAGTTCTCATCTTCTTCTTCTCCTTCTTTTCTTTATTGTTGTTGTTGTTGTTGTTGTTGTTGTTGTTGTTGTTGTTGTTGTTGTTGTTATTGTTGTTATTGTTATTATTATTGTTATTGTTATTGTTATTGTTGTTATTGTTGTTGTATTATTATTATTTATAATTTATACAATTAACCTCCTTGTGAGTCGACCCTGGTCTTCCCGTGTTATTTATTACTTCAACACTCCTACACTTGGGAGAAGACATCAATCTTTTAGTCGTGTTAGTAACTCCCACATACTTTAGAATGATAAAGTGTAATGATACTACTTATCTCTTTATAAGGAATACATCTTTGAAATATTTGACCAGGACAATATTTGAATAAGTTAGGGTCATGACAATAAAAGTTTTGGACGTCTCTCAAAAATTTTCTTTTGTCTTCTGTACTCTAGTGAGCTAGCAAAAATTCTAAAGCAAGAAAAATGAGATATTTATCATACTAAGGTATTGGACTAAGAGAAAGTAAGGATTTGTTAGGAAAGTAATCATCGATTGGTATGATGCCAGATGTCGAATCTGTTGTCACTTTTGATAAAAGATCCACATCAACATTTTTGGTGCGTTTTTCATCCGTAATTTCTTCTTGAAAATAAATCATTTACAAATCTTTAGATTAATCCAACTCATTTTTATCGAAATAGATTCAAGTTGATCATAAACTAATTCCTCAATATGATATACTTCTTGTAATTCATTATTATCTCCAAGTTACTTGCAAATATTAAAAATATTCATCTCCAATGTCATGTTTCCAAATGATACCTTCATTACTCCATTTCTATAATTAATCAATGCATTAGAAGTTGTAAGAAACAGACATCCTAAAATAATAAGAAGTAAATTACATGCTTTAATAGGTTGTGTGTCCAAGACAATAAAATCCATAGGATAAATCAATTTATGGACTTATATTAACACATCTTCAACTATTCCTTTAGGCACTATTAAGAGAGTTACAGAAGTTGGTTTTAACTCACCTAGATTGAGACTCTGAAAAACTAAAAAATGAAGTAAATTCACACTAGCTTCAAGATCAAGTAAGGCTATTTCAATTTTATATTCTCCAATAAAGCAAGAAATTATAGGGCAATCATAGTCTTTATATTTCAAAGCATTATTATTATGAAGAATGACACTTACTTATTTGGCTAAAAAGGTTTTCTTTTTCACATTCAGTTTTCTCTTCACAGTGCACAGATCTTTAAAAAATTTAGCATAGAAAGGAACATGTTTAATAGCATCCAGCAAAGGTATATTGATCCTTACCTATTTGAAAGTTTCAAAGATTTTAGAGTTGTGATTACTTTTCTTTATTTGGTCATGGCATGTGGAAATGGAAGTGCTGGTAGAGAATCAGTCTTTTCTTTGCAATTTTCATATTCAACTCCTTCCTTACCCTTAGAGATTGACTCATCATCTTTCTCGCAAGGTTCAAGAGTGGGTTTTTTAATAACCTTACCACTGCAAATAGTAGTGACAGATTTAACTTGATCCATGTGTTGGCTTCCAGAACTACTTGCATTTGTATTGTATTGCCCCTTAGGATTTTATTATGGTTGAGATGGAAACCTACCTTTCATTTGGAACCTGAGAGCAAATGTCAATTTTACAAAAGTATCTTTAAAATCTGTTACACTTTGAGTAAGTTGAGTATTAATTGTCTCTTGCTTTTCAATAAATACATGTAATGTTTCCTCAAGATTTCTTCTAGGAGGTGGAGCATAAGGAGGTGCATATCCATGAGAATTTTGGAAATTATGGTGTGCTTGAAACGGTGGTTGTGAAGTTTGTCCATTGTTATTATCACTATTACAACTGAAATTTGTGTGATTTCTCTAACCAGAGTTGTATGTTTATGAGTATGGGTTCTGATTGGGTCTTTAGAAACTATTTAAAACATGGGCTTGTTCATGGAGACATTCCTTAAAAGAAGGCAAGGTTAGATAGTCATTGGTTAAGTGTTCATTTATTTCATATATTTGATATATAATATTTTTAATAGATTTTAATTGACCACTCTTTTTCAATTATAGTGCCTCAATTTTTCTAGCTAAAGATGCAAAGTTGCTTGGAGTTCATGATCTTTCCTAAAGTTGTACATACCTCCATTAGATGAATGAGGATGAGTTTTACTCGGTGTCTCATAAGTACCCGTGGTGTCCTAATTTTCATCATTTTCAGCTAACAAGTCTAAGTACTTCATTACTTCATGAGGGTCTTTATCTTTAAAAGTTCAATTGCATATCAATTCAACCATTTTTTTTATCTCTAAGTGTTAACCCTTCATAAAAATATAAAATCAATATCCATGTTTCAAAACCATGATTAGGGCAAGTATTAAGCAAATCTCAACACTTATCCCAACATTGATAAAATGTTTCTCCTGGTTTTTGATTAAAAAAGGTGATTTATCTGTTGAAAGAGTTTGTTCTATAAGAAGGGAAAAACTTTTTTAAAAACTATTGTTGCATTTTATCTTAAGCACAAATGTATCCTAGTCTTAAATTTTATAGCAATATTTTAGCTTTATCTTTTAATGAAAAAGGAAAAAACTTTAATTTGATCGTGTTCATGGTACAATTTAAGTTATTATAGGTGTTGCAAACCTCCTTAAATTTCCTTAAATACAGGTATGGATTTTCCAAATCTAAGCCATGAAAAAAAGTTAAAAGTTGAATAGTGCTTGGCTTAAAATTAAAATGAGATACATCAAGAGGAAAAACTATGCATGATGGTGCACTTGTTCTTGTGGGATTCATGTGGTCTCTAAGTGTTCTAACACAGTTATTCTGATTATTTTCATTATGAAGTGATTGATTATCTTCTTCGGCCATATTTTCTGAAAATAATGAGAATACCCTACAAAGTCTACCAGTTAATATATATGATCACACTCTTATGCACGTATAGGAATAGAATAAAATAAATAGGAGAAAAGAAATAAAGTTATATACAAGAAAAGTAAAAAGAGAAAATAAAATAAATACTATAATTTGTACAAGAACATACCTCCCCAGCAATGACGTGAAAAACTTGACACGACAAAAAAGATTGATGTCTTCTCCCAAGTGTAGGAGTGTCGAAATAATAAATAACTCAGTAAGACCAAGGTCGAACCATGAGAAGGTTAATTGTATAAATGATAGATAACAATAATACAACAACAACAACAATAACAATAGTATTAGTAGTAGTAGTAGTAGTATTAGTAGTAGTAATAGTAGTAAAGAAGAAGAAAAAGAAGAAATTGATGAGAACTTTAAGATGGAAGATTAACATAAGGATTAAACAATGATAACAACAAATGTCAAGGTTAGAGGATCCACTAATGGTGTGTCAAACAAGTATAATATAAACTCTTATTATTAAATTGGAAACCATACATAAAGGAGGTTCCAATCAGATTATGAATTGTTAATATGATTACATTAGTTATCTTATTCAATTAATTCTAATACTTGTAAATCTCGTCAAGCATTCATGATTATAACTTATGTTAACAACAAATCATTAGTTCTTCCTCCTAATGCTTGTTAAATGACTAATCTTGATTTATGTTGTATAACACTTGGTACAACAAATGCTTGGCACTTTCATAGCCCATAATATATGGTATAATCGACACCTGAGCTATGAAAGGAACTTGATTTGTTGTTAACATAAGTTATAATCATGAATGTTTGACGAGATTTACAAGTATTAGAATTAATTGAATAAGATGACTAATGTAATCATGTTAACAATCTATAATCCAATTGGAACCTCCTTTATGTGTGGTTTCTAATTGAATAATAAGAGTTTATATTATACTTGTTTGACATACCATTAGTGGAATCTCTAACCTTGACATTTGTTATTATCATTGTTTAATTGTTGCATTAATATTTCATCTCAAAGTTCTCATCATCATCATCTTCTTCTTCTTCTCTTTCTTTATTATTATTATTATTATTATTATTATTACTACTACTACTACTATTACTACTACTACTACTACTATAATTACTACTACTACTACTACTATTATTATTATTATTATCATTATTATTATTATTATTATAGTTGTTGTTGTTATTGTTATTGTCGTTGTTATTATTGCTATTAATGTTGCTTATAATTATTGTCTATAATTTGTACAATTAACCTCCCTGTGGTTCGACCCCGGTCTTGCCGGGTTATTTATTACTTTGACACTCCTACACTTGGGAGAAGACATCAACCTTTTAGTCGTGTCAAGTTTTTGGCGCCGTTGCCAGGGAGGTAAGTTTTGTATAAATTATAATATTTATTTTATTTTCTCTTTTTACTTTTCTTGTATATAACTTTGATTCTTTTCTCTTGTTTCTTCTTCTTTTGTTTTCTTCTTCCTTTTATTTTATTCCTACTCGTGCATGAGAGTGTGGTCACGTACATCAAGTGGTAGACTTTGTAGGGTATCCTCATCATTTTCAGAAAATATGGCCGAAGAAGATAATCAATCACTTCATAATGAAAATAATGAGAATAACCGTGCCAGAACACTTAGAGACCACATGAATCCCACAAGAACAAGTGCACCATCATGCATAGTTTTTCCTCCTGATGCATCTCATTTTAATTTTAAGCCAAGTATTATACCATCTTTTCATGGCTTGGAATTGGAAAATCCATACTTGCATTTAAGGGAATTTGAGGAGTTCTGCAACACATAATAATTTAAATTGTAGCATGAACACCATCATATTAAAGCTTTTTCCTTTTTCATTAAAAGATAAAGCTAAAACATGGCTACAAAATTTGAGACCAGGATCCATTCGTGCTTGGGATGAAATGCAACAACAGTTTTTAAAGAAGTTTTTCCCATCTCATAGAACAAACTCTTTCAAGAGACAAATCACCACTTTCACTCAAAAACCAGGAGAAACATTTTACAAATGTTGGGATAGGTATCGAGACTTGCTTAGTACTTGCCCTCATCATGGTTTTGAAACATGGAGATTGGTTTCACATTTCTATGAAGGGTTAACACCTAAAGATAGGCAAATGGTTGAATTAATATGCAATGGAACTTTTGAAGATAAAGACCCTGATGAAGCAATGGAGTACTTAGACTTGTTAGCTGAAAATACTCAAAATTGGGACACTGCAGGTACTTATGAGGCACCGAGTAAAACTCAACCTCATATATCTAGTGGAGGTATGTACAACCTTAGGGAAGATCATGACCTTCAAGCCAAGTTTGCATCTTTAGCTAGAAAAGTCGAGGCACTAGAATTGAAAAAGAGTGGTCAATTAAAATATGTTGAAAACATTGTGTGTCAAATCTGTGAAACAAATGAACACTCAACCAACGATTGTCCAACCTTTCCTTCTTTTAAGGAATGCTCCATGAATAAGCCCATGCTTTAAATAGTTTTCAAAGGCCCAACCACAACCCATACTCCCAAACATACAACCCTGGTTGGAGAAATCATCCAAATTTCAATTGGAAGAGTGAGAACAACAATGCACAAACTTCACAACCACCATTTCAAGCACACCACAATTTCCAAAATTCTCATGGATATGCACCTGCTTATGCTCCACCTCCTAGAAGAAATCTTGTGGAAACATTGCACGCATTAATTGAAAAGCAAGAGTGATTAGTACTTAAAAGTGCATTTTTATCATGGTTTTATATCATCATTTTGCACTTGAAGTATCAATAACTCGTTAACTAAAATATGTTTTATAATAATGTATCTAAAAATATAAGATACCTATAATTTGTGGTAAATGTCTATTTTTGATGCAGGTCTATCACATAAATGAAAGGATTGATTGATGACTTGAAGAACTTAAATTGCATGGATAAAGAGACGGTCAAACTTAGAGAAGAGATGTCGGTGCAATCCAAACCGGAACACTGTTCGATAATTGGGTCATATCTGGAGCTACAGATCTCAGATTTAGGTCCAATTTATATGGATGGAAAGGTAAGACATAGGCCTACAACTTTCATATGGAGCCCAAGATCTAAAAAGGCCATTATCAAGTCCAAATTGTAGCAACAATAAAGAAGCCTGAATCTATCTTCCAGCCCGAGCACTGTTCGGTATTTTGGCCATATCTGGAGTTCTAGAAGTCCAAATGAGCTGAATGTTTTACACAAGAAAGCTGAGAGAATTACCTACAACTTTCATGTTTACAACTGGCTCCAATTTTGACGTAATCAATGACGTTTTGGGCAGACAAGAGAAGATAAGGATTGTCACCAAGTCAAAAGTTGGCCACCCACTTATCAATTAGTCATCAAATCAATAGTTCCCAATTTTGGCCTATAAAAGGAGGCATTTGCCATGCATTTAGGCATCTTGGTTTCCAGATCAAGATCATGCTCTTCCTTTCTCTCTTTGTATTTTTTGTAATGTTTATGCTTTGCTTTCATTAATATTAAGTTTATGCCTTTCATTTCCTTTCTTTTACTTAGCTGACTTTTATGTTCTTATTTTGTTTATCTATTTTGCTTTCTTTCATTATGTCTAGCTAAGTTAATTATGTCAAGGTGAAAAGGTTACACTAATGGTGTAAGAATAAGTATAATGTAAACTTAATATGGACTTTAATGTTTGATACTAACATGTTTTATATTTGTTATCTTGTTCACTCTTTAATACTTTGCTTGTTAAATGACTAATCTTGATTTATGTTGTATAACACTTGGTACAACAAATGCTTGGCACTTTCATAGCCCATAATGTATGGTATAACCGACACCTGAGCTATGAAAGGAACTTGATTTGTTGTTAACATAAGTTATAATCATGAATGCTTGACGAGATTTACAAGTATTAGCATTAATTGAATAAGATGACTAATGTAATCATGTTAATAATATATAATCTGATTGGAACCTCCTTTGTGTGTGGTTTCCAATTCAATAATAAGAGTTTATACTATACTTGTTTGATATACCATTAGTGGAACCTCTAACCTTGACATTTGTTATTATTATTGTTTAATCCTTACATTAATTTTCCATCTCCAAGTTCTCATCATCTTCTTCTTCTTCTTCTCTTTCTTTATTATTATTATTATTATTATTAGTACTACTACCACTATTATTATTATTATTATTATTATTATTATTATTCTTGTTCTTGTTGTTGTTGTTGTTGTTATTGTTGTTTTATAATTGTTGTTTATAATTTGTACAATTAACCTCCTTGTGGTTCGACCCCGGTCTTGCCGGGTTATTTATTACTTTGACACTCCTGCACTTGGGAGAAGACATTAATCTTTCAGTCGTGTCAAGTTTTTGGCGCCGTTGCCGGGGAGGTAAGTTCTTGTATAAATTATAGTATTTATTTTATTTTCTCTTTTCACTTTTCTTGTATATAACTTTGTTTCTTTTCTTTTGTTTCTTTTTATTTTGTTTTCTTCCTCCTTCTTTTGCTTTCTTCTTTTTTTTTTATTCCTACACGTGCATGAGAGTGTGGTCACGTATATCAAGTGGTAGACTTTGTAGGATATCCTCATCATTTTTAGAAAATATGGCTGAAGAAGATAATCAATCACTTCAAAATGAGAATAATGAGAATAACCGTGCTAGAACACTTAGAGACCACATGAATCCCACAAGAACAAGTGCACCATCATGCATAGTTTTTCCTCCTGATGCATCTCATTTTAATTTTAAACTAGGTATTATTCAACTTTTACCTTCTTTTCATGGTTTAGAATTGGAAAATCCATACTTGCATTTAAAGGAATTTGAGGAGGTGTGCAACACATATAATAACTTAAATTGTAGCATGAACACCATCAAATTAAAGCTTTTTCCTTTTTCATTAAAAGATAAAGCTAAAACATGGCTACAAAATTTGAGACCAGGATCCATTCGTGCTTGGGATGAAATGCAACAACAGTTTTTAAAGAAGTTTTTCCCATCTCATAGAACAAACTCTTTCAAGAGACAAATCACCACTTTCACTCAAAAACCAGGAGAAACATTTTATAAATGTTGGGATAGGTATCGAGACTTGCTTAGTACTTGCCCTCATCATGGTTTTGAAACATGGAGATTGGTTTCACATTTCTATGAAGGGTTAACACCTAAAGATAGGCAAATGGTTGAATTAATATGCAATGGAACTTTTGAAGATAAAGACCCTGATGAAGCAATGGAGTACTTAGACTTGTTAGCTGAAAATACTCAAAATTGGGACACTGCAGGTACTTATGAGGCACCGAGTAAAACTCAACCTCATATATCTAGTGGAGGTATGTACAACCTTAGGGAAGATCATGACCTTCAAGCCAAGTTTGCATCTTTAGCTAGAAAAGTCGAGGCACTAGAATTGAAAAAGAGTGGTCAATTAAAATATGTTGAAAACATTGTGTGTCAAATCTGTGAAACAAATGAACACTCAACCAACGATTGTCCAACCTTTCCTTCTTTTAAGGAATGCTCCATGAATAAGCCCATGCTTTAAACAGTTTTCAAAGGCCCAACCACAACCCATACTCCCAAACATACAACCCTGGTTGGAGAAATCATCCAAATTTCAATTGGAAGAGTGAGAACAACAATGCACAAACTTCACAACCACCATTTCAAGCACACCACAATTTCCAAAATTCTCATGGATATGCACCTGCTTATGCTCCACCTCCTAGAAGAAATCTTGTGGAAACATTGCACGCATTAATTGAAAAGCAAGAGTGATTAGTACTTAAAAGTGCATTTTTATCATGGTTTTATATCATCATTTTGCACTTGAAGTATCAATAACTCGTTAACTAAAATATGTTTTATAATAATGTATCTAAAAATATAAGATACCTATAATTTGTGGTAAATGTCTATTTTTGATGCAGGTCTATCACATAAATGAAAGGATTGATTGATGACTTGAAGAACTTAAATTGCATGGATAAAGAGACGGTCAAACTTAGAGAAGAGATGTCGGTGCAATCCAAACCGGAACACTGTTCGATAATTGGGTCATATCTGGAGCTACAGATCTCAGATTTAGGTCCAATTTATATGGATGGAAAGGTAAGACATAGGCCTACAACTTTCATATGGAGCCCAAGATCTAAAAAGGCCATTATCAAGTCCAAATTGTAGCAACAATAAAGAAGCCTGAATCTATCTTCCAGCCCGAGCACTGTTCGGTATTTTGGCCATATCTGGAGTTCTAGAAGTCCAAATGAGCTGAATGTTTTACACAAGAAAGCTGAGAGAATTACCTACAACTTTCATGTTTACAACTGGCTCCAATTTTGACGTAATCAATGACGTTTTGGGCAGACAAGAGAAGATAAGGATTGTCACCAAGTCAAAAGTTGGCCACCCACTTATCAATTAGTCATCAAATCAATAGTTCCCAATTTTGGCCTATAAAAGGAGGCATTTGCCATGCATTTAGGCATCTTGGTTTCCAGATCAAGATCATGCTCTTCCTTTCTCTCTTTGTATTTTTTGTAATGTTTATGCTTTGCTTTCATTAATATTAAGTTTATGCCTTTCATTTCCTTTCTTTTACTTAGCTGACTTTTATGTTCTTATTTTGTTTATCTATTTTGCTTTCTTTCATTATGTCTAGCTAAGTTAATTATGTCAAGGTGAAAAGGTTACACTAATGGTGTAAGAATAAGTATAATGTAAACTTAATATGGACTTTAATGTTTGATACTAACATGTTTTATATTTGTTATCTTGTTCACTCTTTAATACTTTGCTTGTTAAATGACTAATCTTGATTTATGTTGTATAACACTTGGTACAACAAATGCTTGGCACTTTCATAGCCCATAATGTATGGTATAACCGACACCTGAGCTATGAAAGGAACTTGATTTGTTGTTAACATAAGTTATAATCATGAATGCTTGACGAGATTTACAAGTATTAGCATTAATTGAATAAGATGACTAATGTAATCATGTTAATAATATATAATCTGATTGGAACCTCCTTTGTGTGTGGTTTCCAATTCAATAATAAGAGTTTATACTATACTTGTTTGATATACCATTAGTGGAACCTCTAACCTTGACATTTGTTATTATTATTGTTTAATCCTTACATTAATTTTCCATCTCCAAGTTCTCATCATCTTCTTCTTCTTCTTCTCTTTCTTTATTATTATTATTATTATTATTAGTACTACTACCACTATTATTATTATTATTATTATTATTATTATTATTCTTGTTCTTGTTGTTGTTGTTGTTGTTATTGTTGTTTTATAATTGTTGTTTATAATTTGTACAATTAACCTCCTTGTGGTTCGACCCCGGTCTTGCCGGGTTATTTATTACTTTGACACTCCTGCACTTGGGAGAAGACATTAATCTTTCAGTCGTGTCAAGTTTTTGGCGCCGTTGCCGGGGAGGTAAGTTCTTGTATAAATTATAGTATTTATTTTATTTTCTCTTTTCACTTTTCTTGTATATAACTTTGTTTCTTTTCTTTTGTTTCTTTTTATTTTGTTTTCTTCCTCCTTCTTTTGCTTTCTTCTTTTTTTTTTATTCCTACACGTGCATGAGAGTGTGGTCACGTATATCAAGTGGTAGACTTTGTAGGATATCCTCATCATTTTTAGAAAATATGGCTGAAGAAGATAATCAATCACTTCAAAATGAGAATAATGAGAATAACCGTGCTAGAACACTTAGAGACCACATGAATCCCACAAGAACAAGTGCACCATCATGCATAGTTTTTCCTCCTGATGCATCTCATTTTAATTTTAAACTAGGTATTATTCAACTTTTACCTTCTTTTCATGGTTTAGAATTGGAAAATCCATACTTGCATTTAAAGGAATTTGAGGAGGTGTGCAACACATATAATAACTTAAATTGTAGCATGAACACCATCAAATTAAAGCTTTTTCCTTTTTCATTAAAAGATAAAGCTAAAACATGGCTACAAAATTTGAGACCAGGATCCATTCGTGCTT
Source organism: Populus pruinosa (assembly GCA_026413675.1). Taxonomy (NCBI): domain Eukaryota; kingdom Viridiplantae; phylum Streptophyta; class Magnoliopsida; order Malpighiales; family Salicaceae; genus Populus; species Populus pruinosa. The sequence continues at coordinate 9,913,869 of CM048598.1, forward strand.
GGGATGAAATGCAACAACAGTTTTTAAAGAAGTTTTTCCCATCTCATAGAACAAACTCTTTCAAGAGACAAATCACCACTTTCACTCAAAAACCAGGAGAAACATTTTATAAATGTTGGGATAGGTATCGAGACTTGCTTAGTACTTGCCCTCATCATGGTTTTGAAACATGGAGATTGGTTTCACATTTCTATGAAGGGTTAACACCTAAAGATAGGCAAATGGTTGAATTGATGTGTAATGGAACTTTTGAAGATAAAGACCCTGATGAAGCAATGGAGTGCTTAGACTTGTTAGCTGAAAATGCTCAAAATTGGGACACCACGGGTACTTATGAGGCACCGAGTAAAACTCAACCTCATACATCTAGTGGAGGTATGTACAACCTTAGGGAAGATCATGACCTTCAAGCCAAGTTTGCATCTTTAGCTAGAAAAGTCGAGGCACTAGAATTGAAAAAGAGTGGTCAATTAAAATCTGTTGAAAACATTGTGTGTCAAATCTGTGAAACAAATGAACACTCAACCAATGATTGTCCAACCTTGCCTTCTTTTAAAGAATGTCTCCATGAACAAGCCCATGCTTTAAACAGTTTTCAAAGGCCCAACCACAACCCATACTCCCAAACATACAACCCTGGTTGGAGAAATCACCCAAATTTCAATTGGAAGAGTGAGAACAACAATGCACAAACTTCACAACCACCATTTCAAGCACACCACAATTTCCAAAATTCTCATGGATATGCACCTCCTTATGCTCCACCGCTTAGAAGAAATCTTGAGGAAACATTGCATGCATTCATTGAAAAGCAAGAGACAATCAATACTCAACTTGTTCAAAACATGACAGATTTTAAAGATACTCTTGCTAAATTAACATCTGCTCTTAGTTTCCAAGAGAAAGGTAAGTTTCCATCTCAAACACAACAAAATCCCAAAGGGCAATACAATGCAAATGCAAGTAGTTCCGGAAGCCAACACATGGATCAAGTCAAATCAGTCACTACTCTGCGCAGTGGTAAGGTTATTGAAAAACCCTCTCTTGAACCTTATGAGAAAGATGATGAGTCAATCTCTGAGGGTAAGGAAGGGGTTGAATCTGAAAATTGCAAAGAAACGACTGATTCATCGCCAGCACTTCCATTTCCTCAAGCCATGACCAAACAAAGGAAAGTCAATCACAATTCTGAAATTTATGAAATTTTCAAACAGGTAAGGATCAATATACCTTTGCTGGATGCAATTAAACAGGTTCCTTCCTATGCTAAATTTTTGAAAGATCTCTGCACTGTGAAGAGGAAACTGAATGTGAAAAAGAAAGCCTTTCTAGCCAAACAAGTAAGTGCTATTCTTCAAAACAATAATGCTTTGAAATATAAAGACCCTGGTTGTCCTACAATTTCTTGCTTTATTGGAGAGCATAAAATTGAAAGAGCCTTACTTGATCTTGGTGCTAGTGTGAATTTACTTCCATATTCAGTTTTTCAAAGTCTCAATCTAGGTGAGTTAAAACCAACTTCTATATCTCTTTTACTTGCCGATAGATCTGTAAAAGTGCCTAGAGGAATAATTGAAGATGTGTTAGTACAAGTCGATAAATTCATTTATCCTGTGGATTTTATTGTCTTGGACACAGAACCTGTTGAAGCATGTAATTCATTTCCTGTTATTTTAGGACGTCCGTTTCTTGCAACCTCTAACGCATTGATTAATTGTAGGAATGGACTGATGAAGCTATCATTTGGAAACATAACATTGGAGATGAATATTTTCAACATTTGCAAGCAACCTAGAGATGATAATGAGTTACAGGAAGTGGACTTTACTGAAAAATTAATTCATGATCAATTTCCAACCACTTCAATGAAATTGAGATTGATGAATCTGATGATTTGGAAATGATTTATTTTCAGGAAGAATCAAAGACAAGTAATTGGAGGCCACAAATTGAGGAATTGCCACCACGACCAATTAAGTCCATACCTTCAAGTGTTCAACCACCAAAACCTGATTTGAAGCCGTTGCCATCCAATCTCAAATACTCATTTTTGGGAGAAAATGAAACTTTTCTGGTAATAATCTCTTGCAAACTTAATGCACATCAAGAAGGTAAGTTATTACAAACTCTGAAAATGCACAAAAAAGCATTAGGATGGACCATAGCTGATATAAAAGGAATTAGTCCTTTGATTTGTACACACAGAATTTATTTAGAGGAAAATGCTAAACCCTCTAGAGAAATGCAACGAAGGCTAAATCCTAATATGAAAGAAGTAGTGAAAAATGAAGTCATTAAGCTTCTAGATAATGAAATCATTTATCCTATTTCTGACAGCAAATGGGTAAGTCCTACCCAAGTTGTACCTAAGAAGTCTAGAGTCACTGTGATAACAAATGAGAACAATGAGTTAATTCCCACTAGAACTGTTACTGGTTGGCGCATGTGCATTGACTATAGGAAACTTAATTCAATGACTAGAAAAGATCATTTTCCTTTACCTTTCATGGATCAAATCCTAGAAAGAGTTGTAGGTCATGAATTTTATTGTTTCCTAGATGGCTATTCGGGTTACAACCAAATTGAAATTGCATTGGAAGATCAAGAAAAGACTACTTTCACATGTCCATTTGGTACTTTTGCATATCGAAGGATGCCTTTTGGATTATGTAATGCACCAGCCATATTTCAAAGATGTATGCTTAGTATATTTAGCGATATGGTTGAACATTTTCTTGAGATTTTCATGGATGATTTTTCTGTTTTTGGCGATTCATTTGATGATTGTTTGACTAATTTAGGAAAGGTTTTAACCAGGTGTGAAGAGAAGAATCTTATGCTGAATTGGGAAAAATATCATTTTATGGTAACAAACGGCATTGTACTTGGTCACATTGTTTCATCAAAAGGAATTGAGGTTGACAAATCTAAAATCGAGTTAATTGCAAACTTGCCAACACCAAAATCTCTTAAAGATGTTAGATCATTCCTCGGACATGCTGGTTTTTATAGAAGGTTCATCAAAGATTTTAGTGTAATATCTAAGCCTTTAAGTAACCTTCTAACAAAGGATACTATTTTTGAATGGACTGAACATTGTGAAGAAGCCTTTGTTAAACTTAAAAACTTGCTTACTTGTGCTCCTATCATTCAACCTCCCGATTGGTCATTACCTTTTGAAATAATGTGTGATGCTAGTGATTATGCCGTAGGTGCTGTTTTGGGACAAAGAAAAGATAAGAAACCTTATGTAATTTACTATACAAGTAAAACTTTAAATAGTGCTCAAATGAATTATACCACCACTGAAAAAGAATTACTTGTTGTAGTATTTGCATGTGAAAAATTCAGATCTTATCTTGTTGGCTCACCTGTTGTTGTTTTTAGTGATCATGCAGCATTGAAATATCTTCTTTCTAAGAAAGATTCCAAGGCTAGATTGGTGCGGTGGATTTTATTACTTCAAGAATTTGATATCACAATCAAAGATAAGAAAGGCAACGAAAATGTTGTCGCAAATCACTTGTCAAGATTGACAACAGATTCAAAAACTAACATCACACCAATCGATGACTACTTTCCCGATGAATCTTTACTTTCTGTCTCTACAATGCCTTGGTTTGCTAATATTGTCAATTTTCTTGTTTTAGGACAATTGCCAGCTGATTGGAGTACTCAAGACAAAGAAATGTTTTTGAACGAAGTGAAGAGCTTTTATTGTGATGACCCTACCTTATTCAAATATTGTCCTGATCAAATATTTCAAAGATTCATTCCCGACAATGAGGTAAGTAGTGTCATTAAATTTTGTCATTCTAAGGCATGTGGGGGCCATTTCTCATCAAGAAAGACAACTGCAAAAATCTTACAAAGTGGATTTTACTGGCCCACCATGTTCAAAGACTCACATGCATTCTGCAAGTCTTGTGAAAATTGTCAAAAGTTGGGATCTATTTCAAAACGTCACATGATGCCTTTAAACCCTATTATTGTCATTGAGATCTTTGACTGTTGGGGTATAGATTTCATGGGCCCATTCCCTCCATCATTTGGTTTCTTATACATATTAGTCGCAGTAGATTATGTTTCAAAATGGATAGAGGCAATTCCAAGTCGAAACAATGATCACAAAATAGTGATAAAGTTTTTGAAAGAAAATATTTTGAGTCGATTTGGAGTCCCTCGAGCCATAATAAGTGATGGTGGAACACATTTCTGCAACAAGCCATTTGAGTCTTTAATGAAAAAATATGGAATCACACATGATTAGTACTTAAAAGTGCATTTTTATCATGGTTTTATATCATCATTTTGCACTTGAAGTATCAATAACTCCTTAACTAAAATATGTTTTATAATAATGTATCTAATAATATAAGATACCCATAATTTGTGGTAAATGTCTATTTTTAATGGAGGCCTATCATATAAATGAAAGGATTGATTGATGACTTGAAGAACTTAAATTGCATGGATAAAGAGATGTCGGTGCAATCCAAACTGGAACACTGTTAAATATGTCAAGGTGAAAAGGTTACACTAATGGTGGAAGAATAAGTATAGTGTAAACTTAATATGGACCTTAATGTTTGATACTAACATGTTTTATATTTGTTATCTTGTTCACTCTTTAATACTTTGCTTGTTAAATGACTAATCTTGATTTATGTTGTATAACACTTGGTACAACAAATGCTTGGCACTTTCATAGCCCATAATGTATCGTATAACCGACACCTGAGCTATGAAAGGAACTTGATTTGTTGTTAACATAAGTTATAATCATGAATGCTTGACGAGATTTACAAGTATTAGCATTAATTGAATAAGATGACTAATGTAATTATGTTAACAATATATAATCTGATTGGAACCTCCTTTGTGTGTGGTTTCCAATTCAATAATAAGAGTTTATACTATACTTGTGTGATATACCATTAGTGGAACCTCTAACCTTGACATTTACTATTATTATTGTTTAATCCTTACATTAATATTTCATCTCTAAGTTCTCATCATCATCATCTTCTTCTTCTTCTTCTCTTTATTACTATTATTATTATTATTATTATTATTATTAGTACTACTACTACTACTACTATTATTATTATTATTATTATTATTATTATTATTATTATTATTATTATTATTATTATTCTTGTTGTTGTTGTTGTTGTTGTTGTTGTTGTTATTGTTGTTTTATAATTGTTGTTTATAATTTGTACAATTAACCTCCCTGTGGTTCGACCCTGGTCTTGCCGGGTTATTTATTACTTCGACACTCCTGCACTTGGGAGAAGACATTAACCTTTTAGTCGTGTCAAGTTTTTGGCGCCGTTGCCGGGGAGGTAAGTTCTTGTATAAATTATCATATTTATTTTATTTTCTCTTTTCATTTTTCTTGTATATAACTTTGTTTCTGTTCTCTTGTTTCTTCTTCTTTTATTTTCTTCTTCCTTTTATTTTATTCCTACACGTGCATGAGAGTGTGGTCACGTACATCAAGTGGTAGACTTTGTAGGATATCCTCATTATTTTCAGAAAATATGGCCGAAGAAGATAATCAATCACTTCAAAATGAGAATAATGAGAATAATCGTGCTAGAACACTTAGAGACCACATGAATCCCACAAGAACAAGTGCACCATCATGCATAGTTTTTCCTCCTAATGCATCTCATTTTAATTTTAAACCAGGTATTATTCAACTTTTACCTTCTTTTCATGGTTTGGAATTGGAAAATCCATATTTGCATTTAAGGGAATTTGAGGAGGTCTGCAACACATATAATAATTTAAATTGTAGCATGAACACCATCAGATTAAAGCTTTTTCCTTTTTCATTAAAAGATAAAGCTAAAACATGGCTACAAAATTTGAGACCAGGATCCATTCGTGCTTGGGATGAAATGCAACAACAGTTTTTAAAGAAGTTTTTCCCATCTCATAGAACAAACTCGTTCAAGAGACAAATCACCACTTTCACTCAAAAACCAGGAGAAACATTTTACAAATGTTGGGATAGGTATCGAGACTTGCTTAGTACTTACCCTCATCATGGTTTTGAAACATGGAGATTGGTTTCATATTTCTATGAAGGGTTAACACCTAAAGATAGGCAAATGGTTGAATTGATGTGCAATGGAACTTTTGAAGATAAAGACCCTGATGAAGCAATGGAGTACTTAGACTTGTTAGCTGAAAATGCTCAAAATTGGGACACCGCGGGTATTTATGAGGCACCGAGTAATACTCAACCTCATACATCTAGTGGAGGTATGTACAACCTTAGGGAAGATCATGACCTACAAGCCAAGTTTGCATCTTTAGCTAGAAAAGTCGAGGCACTAGAATTAAAAAAGAGTGGTCAATTAAAATCTGTTGAAAACATTGTGTGTCAAATCTGTGAAACAAATGAACACTCAACCAACGATTGTCCAACCTTGCCTTCTTTTAAGGAATGTCTCCATGAACAAGCCCATGCTTTAAATAGTTTCCAAAGGCCCAACCACAACCCATACTCCCAAACATACAACCCTAGTTGGAGAAATCACCCAAATTTCAATTGGAAGAGTGAGAACAACAATGCACATACTTCACAACCACCATTTCAAGCACACCACAATTTCCAAAATTCTCATGGATATGCACCTCCTTATGCTCCACCTCCTAGAAGAAATCTTGAGGAAACATTGCATGCATTCATTGAAAAGCAAGAGACAATCAATACTGAACTTGCTCAAAACATGACAGATTTTAAAGATACTCTTGCTAAATTAACATCTGCTCTTAGTTTCCAAGAGAAAGGTAAGTTTCCATCTCAACCGCAACAAAATCCCAAGGAGCAATACAATGCAAATGCAAGTAGTTCCGGAAGCCAACACATGGATCAAGTCAAATCAGTCACTACTCTGCGCAGCGGTAAGGTTATTGAAAAACCCTCTCTTGAACCTTATGAGAAAGATGATGAGTCAATCTCTGAGGGTAAGGAAGGGGATGAATCTGAAAATTACAAAGAAACGACTGATTCACCGCCAGCACTTCCATTTCCTCAAGCCATGACCAAACAAAGGAAAGTCAATCACAACTCTGAAATCTTTGAAACTTTCAAACAGGTAAGGATCAATATACCTTTGCTGGATACTATTAAACAGGTTCCTTCCTATGCTAAATTTTTGAAAGATCTATGCACTGTGAAGAGGAAACTAAATGTGAAAAAGAAAGCCTTTCTAGCCGAACAAGTAAGTGCTATTCTTCAAAACAATAATGCTTTGAAATATAAAGACCCTGGTTGTCCTACAATTTCTTGCTTTATTGGAGAGCATAAAATTGAAAGAGCCTTACTTGATCTTGGTGCTAGTGTGAATTTACTTCCATATTCAGTTTTTCAGAGTCTCAATCTAGGTGAGTTAAAACCAACTTCTATATCTCTTTTACTTGCCGATAGATCTGTAAAAGTGCCTAGAGGAATAATTGAAGATGTGTTAGTACAAGTCGATAAATTCATTTATCCTGTGGATTTTATTATCTTGGACACAGAACCTGTTGAAGCATGTAATTCATTTCCTGTTATTTTAGGACGTCCATTTCTTGCAACTTCTAATGCATTGATTAATTGTAGGAATGGACTGATGAAGCTATCATTTGGAAACATGACATTGCAGATGAATATTTTCAACATTTGCAAGCAACCTGGAGATGATAATGATTTACAAGAAGTAGATCATATTGACGAATTAGTTTATGATCAACTTGAATCTACTTTAAGTAAAAATGAATTGGATGAAACTAAAGATTTGCAAATGATTTATTTTGAGGAAGAAATCACGGATGAAACAAGCACCGAAAATGTTGATGCGAATCTTTTGTCAACAGTGACAACAGATTTGACATCTGACATCACACCAAAGGATGATTACTTTCCTAACGAATCCTTACTTTCTCTTAGTCCAATGCCTTGGTATGATAAAAATATCAATTTTTTTACTTTAGAAGATTTGCCAGCTGATTGGAGTACCCAAGACAAATAAAAGTTTTTGAACGAAGTGAAGAATTTTTATTGTGATGACCCTACCTTATTCAAATATTGTCCTGATCAAATATTTCAAAGATTCATTCCCAACAATGAGGTAAGTAGTGTCATTAAACTTTGTCATTCTAAAGCATGTGGAAGTTATTTCTCGTCAAAAAAGACAATTGCAAAAATCTTACAAAATGGATTTTATTGGCCCACCATGTTCAAGGACACGCATGCATTCTGCAAAACTTGTGAAAATTGTCAAAAGATTGATACTGGTCAAAAAGTTTTGTTTTATGATTCTCAAATCTATGCAGTCCCTAGAGAGCTAAGACCAAGATGGAGCAATCCTTATGGGGCCTGTGATATTGAGAATTCAATGAATGACAATGATTTTAAGGAAAATGGACATCGTTTGAAAACTTACTTTGATAATTTTCCTAGTAAAAATGAATCAACTGGTTGGAATGATCTTGTAGATAAAGGTTGATTTTTTTTCTCACATTGTTTTTGTGTTTCTTTTTGAGTGATTTTTGCTAGTTTCTCTCGCCCCGGTCAAATGGCGGATAACGGTACTCCGTGACTTAAGTCGGTTCTTTCAGTTTCCCACAATTACTGATATCTGTGTATATATCTGTGCAATTCTTCGGAGCTTTCTTCCAATTCTCATTTGAAAATGGACACAAATCTTGAAAAATTAAAAAAGTATTTTCCCGCTCTGCCTCAGAATGCGATTACAAAAATCTACCGTGCTAGATATGCAAGATTGAGATTGCTAATGAATCATGGAATTCCTGAAGATATTCGCTGGTTGATTGAAGCAAAGGTCCGATTATCAGGTGAGTCCTCTAATTTCTTTATTTCACACATGCCTGGAACAGGTAAAAGCACTTTTGCAAAGAAGCGTCGTGCAAAACGACTAGAAGTCTGTCATCGATGTGCTAGATGGACTTGTAATACACAATGTCGTTGTTTAGGAATGGTATCTATAAACCGTGAAGATAAAATACAATTCATTAAGGATGGCCTGAGTAAGGAGTCTTTACATAATCTTCTATTGACTCTTGAGACGCATCCTAGTGGAGATGTGCATCGTGCAATTCATGATTTATGGCCACTATTTCATAAAGAACATGATCGACTTAGTCTTGGGAATCTGACTAAAAAAGACCCTGTTTGCCAGTTTTTAAGAAAACTGGATGGGAAGCCTATCCCCGACCCATAGAGGGCGTTTAAGCCGCTCTTGGACGTAAAACCAAGGGAAGATGTGAGCCACAATCACAACTACCTGTACATACACATGTTTTTTTTTTTTTCAAAAGTAAATAAATAAATAAAAAGAGAGAGAGAGAGAGAAAGTGTGAGACTCCAGCTGGCCTACATATAGGTGTTATGATTGCCTTTCTAATTTCTCATCTATAAAACCCTCTTTTCCTTCCTTTCATTTCTACTCAACCCATACATTCAACAAATACAGAAGTGTGTAGAAATGGCAAGTTGCTCAAGTCATCAAATAAGAAATATTTGTGTTTTCGGTGGATCTAGTCCTGGAAAAGAAAAGGAGTTTTTAGAATCAGCAAATCATCTTGGTCAGGTGCTAGCTGAGAGAAAGATTCATTTAGTGTATGGGGGAGGCAGTCTTGGGTTAATGGGAGGTGTGTCAATAGCTGCATTTTTAGGAGGTAGTCAAGTTTTAGGAGTCCTCCCTGAAGCTTTGGCACAAGGGGACATCATTGGAAAAACAATTGGAGAGGAACTTCAGGTCTCTACAATGTCGGGTCGAATGAATGCAATGTTTAACCATGCTGATGCTTTCATTGCTTTACCAGGTGGTCTAGGCACATTGGAAGAGATCTTTCATATTTCCTCCTGGGCTCAATTGCACATTCACCATAAACCCATAGGTTTGTTAAATGTTAATGGTTATTATGATAAGTTGTTGACTTTTCTTGATCATGCTGTGGAATAGGAATTTCTAACATCTTCTGCACGACAAATCATAATCTCTGCTACTACTGCTGAACAATTGATTGACCAACTACAATCTTTCATTCCTGTGATTGATCCTTCCATGAGTCGCATAAATTGGTCATCTACGGGAAGCCGTAAAAAGCTTAGATTGGATTTGAGCCTTCATTTGTGAATTTTTGTGTCTTTTGGTTTTATTATTGTGTTTTGTTATTTCTTATTTTTATTTTAGTGTGTTTCAGGTTTTCTCAGTGTTCGTTATTTCAGGTGATATCTTCTATACTCTATCTTTCTACCTTAGAACATTGAGGACAATGTCTCATTTTGGTTGGGGGGAGAGGGTAGTAGTTGATAAAAAAAAAATTATTTTTCATTTCATAAAGCATGTGCATAATTGTTGTTACTAGGATGGCAGAGTAAAGGAGTTCTTTTGTTAAAGTGACTCTTGAGACGCATCTTAGTAACCATTCTTAACAAGGTCTATTATAATACTTCCTGAAATATTCAGATTTATAAACTCTCGTATTGTTACCACTTAATTCTGCTCATATACTTATTTAACATGTATCCTTAAACTTTAATTTACACACACACACTTTAACATATGATTGTGGGTTGCATATTGGATTATTACATTATTTATGTTCTTTTGTTAAAGGTAACAACTAAGGGAAAGGGATTGTATATAATTAAAAAAAAAAGAAAAACATGAAAAAAAAAGAAAAAAAGAAAAAAAATGATGATAATAAAAATGTAGATAAGTTTGGTTTCGTAGCCTCCCTAACCTAAGCAATTAAGCCCGAAGGGGTGTTTTAACACCTAATACCCTAAAGTCAACTGACTTGGGAGCTATTGGCTTAACGCTTGTTACATGGGTTGAGGAAAAAAGCTTAAGGGAATCAAACATTGCACTATCTACATATCAGTATCTGCGACCCGAGTTACTAAGCTCGTAGGGGTGTCTTAACACCTAATGCCCTAAGACCAACTGGTCTGGGAGTCATTAGCTGAAAGCTCGTTACATGGGTTAAAGATACATGATGTTTTTAAATTATATGTATATAGATTTAAAAAAAAATAAAAAAAAAGACAAAAATAGTAATCCCAACCCAAGGAAGTTAACCTTAAACATTAGAACAAAAATTTTGTTTTCTTCCAAGAAAAGCCCCATAATTATGTGTTGATACATTGAGCACAAAAGAAAGGTTTATTAATATCTTGTTAAGAGGTATTGAGCAGATATATAAATTTAATGAGAGTTTGTTTATCTGGATAGATTAATGGAAGTTAAATGATGAATACCTTGCTTTGTGAAATTTGCAAATTGTTGTAACGCTTTAATTACTAGGGACTAGTAATAAGCTAGTTGAGGGGTGTGATTAGTACTTAAAAGTGCATTTTTATCATGGTTTTATATCATCATTTTGCACTTGAAGTATCAATAACTCGTTAACTAAAATATGTTTTATAATAATGTATCTAATAATATAAGATACCTATAATTTCTGGTAAATGTCTATTTTTGATGCAGGTCTATCACATAAATGAAAGGATTGATTGATGACTTGAAGAACTTAAATTGCATGGATAAAGAGACGGTCAAACTTAGAGAAGAGATGTCGGTGCAATCCAAACCGGAACACTGTTCGGTAATTGGGTCATATTTGGAGCTACAGATCTCAGATTTAGGTCCAATTTATATGGATGGAAAGGTAAGACATAGGCCTACAACTTTCATATGGAGCCTAAGATCTAAAAAGGCCATTATCAAGTCCAAATTGTAGCAACAATAAAGAAGCCTGAATCTGTCTTCCAGCCCGAGCACTGTTCTGCATTTTGGCCGTATCTGGAGTTCTAAAAGTCAAAAGGAGCTGAAGTTTTTACACAAGAAAGCTGAGACAATTGCCTACAACTTTCATGTTTACAACTAGCTCCAATTTTGATGTTATGAATGACGTTTTGGGCAGACAAGAGAAGATAAGGATTGTCACCAAGTCAAAAGTTGGTCACCCACTTATCAATTAGTCATCAAATCAATAGTTCCCAATTTTGGCCTATAAAAGGAGGCATTTGCCATGCATTTAGGCATCTTGGTGTTCAGATCAAGATCATGCTCTTCCTTTCTCTCTTTGTCTTTTTTGTAATGTTTATGCTTTGCTTTCATTAATATTAAGTTTATGCCTTTCATTTCCTTTCTTTTACTTAGTTAACTTTTATGTTCTTATTTTGTTTATCTATTTTGCTTTCTTTCATTATGTCTAGCTAAGTTAATTATGTCAAGGTGAAAAGGTTACACTAATGGTGTAAGAATAAGTATAATGTAAACTTAATATGGACTTTAATGTTTGATACTAACATGTTTTATATTTGTTATCTTGTTCACTCTTTAATACTTTGCTTGTTAAATGACTAATCTTGATTTATGTTGTATAACACTTGGTACAACAAATGCTTGGCACTTTCATAGCCCATAATGTATGGTATAACCGACACCTGAGCTATGAAAGGAACTTGATTTGTTGTTAACATAAGTTATAATCATGAATGCTTGACGAGATTTATAAGTATTAGCATTAATTGAATAAGATGACTAATGTAATCATGTTAACAATCTATAATCCAATTGGAACCTCCTTTATGTGTGGTTTCCAATTGAATAATAAGAGTTTATATTATACTTATTTGACATACCATTAGTGGAATCTCTAACCTTGACATTTGTTATTATCATTGTTTAATTGTTGCATTAATATTTCATCTCAAAGTTCTCATCATCATCATCTTCTTCTTCTTCTCTTTCTTTATTATTATTATTATTATTATTATTATTATTATTATTATTATTAGTACTACTACCACTATTATTATTATTATTATTATTATTATTATTATTATTATTATTCTTGTTGTTGTTGTTGTTGTTGTTGTTGTTGTTATTGTTGTTTTATAATTGTTGTTTATAATTTGTACAATTAACCTCCCTGTGGTTCGACCCCGGTCTTGCCGGGTTATTTATTACTTCGACACTCCTGCACTTGGGAGAAGACATCAATCTTTCAGTCGTGTCAAAGAGACAATCAATACTCAACTTGCTCAAAACATGACAGATTTTAAAGATACTCTTGCTAAATTAACATCTGCTCTCAGTTTTCAAGAGAAAGGTAAGTTTCCATCTCAACCGCAACAAAATCCCAAGGAGCAATACAATGCAAATGCAAGTAGTTCCGGAAGCCAACATATGGATCAAGTCAAATTAGTCACTACTCTGTGCAGTGGTAAGGTTATTAAAAAACCCTCTCTTGAACCTTATGAGAAAGATGATGAGTTAATCTCTGAGGGTAAGGAAGGGGATGAATCTAAAAATTGCAAAGAAACGACTGATTCACCGCCAGCACTTCCATTTCCTCAAGCCATGACCAAACAAAGGAAAGTTAATCACAACTCTGAAATCTTTGAAACTTTCAAACAGGTAAGGATCAATATACCTTTGCTGGATGCTATTAAATAGGTTCCTTCCTATGCTAAATTTTTGAAAGATCTTTGCACTGTAAAGAGGAAACTGAATGTGAAAAAGAAAGTCTTTCTAGCTGAACAAGTAAGTGCTATTCTTCAAAATAATAATGCTTTGAAATATAAAGACCCTGGTTGTCCTACAATTTCTTGCTTTATTGGAGAGCATAAAATTGAAAGAGCCTTACTTGATCTTGGTGCTAGTGTGAATTTACTTCCATATTCAGTTTTTCAAAGTCTCAATCTAGGTGAGTTAAAACCAACTTCTATATCTCTTTTACTTGCCGATAGATCTGTAAAAGTGCCTAGAGGAATAATTGAAGATGTGTTAGTACAAATCGATAAATTCATTTATCCTGTGGATTTTATTGTCTTGGACACACAACCTGTTGAAGTATGTAATTCATTTCCTATTATTTTAGGACGTCCATTTCTTGCAACTTCTAATGCATTGATTAATTGTAAGAATGGACTGATGAAGCTATCATTTGGAAACATGACATTGGAGATGAATATTTTCAACATTTGCAAGCAACCTAGAGATGATAATGAGTTACAGGAAGTGGACTTTACTGAAAAATTAATTCATGATCAATTTCCAACCACTTCCAGTGAAATTGAGATTGATGAATCTGATGATTTGGAAATGATTTATTTTCAAGAAGAATCAAAGACAAGTAATTGGAGGCCATAAATTGAGGAATTGCCACCACGATCAATTAAGTCCATACCTTCAAGTGTTCAACCACCAAAACCTGATTTGAAGCCGTTGCCATCCAATCTCAAATACTCATTTTTGGGAGAAAATGAAACTTTTCCGGTAATAATCTCTTGCAAACTTAATGCACATCAAGAAGGTAAGTTATTACAAACTCTGAAAATGCACAAAAAAGCATTAGGATGGACCATAGCTGATATAAAAGGAATTAGTCCTTTGATTTGTACACACAGAATTTATTTAGAGGAAAATGCTAAACCCTCTAGAGAAATGCAACGAAGGCTAAATCCTAATATGAAAGAAGTAGTGAAAAATGAAGTCATTAAGCTTCTAGATAATGAAATCATTTATCCTATTTCTGACAGCAAATGGGTAAGTCCTACCCAAGTTGTACCTAAGAAGTCTAGAGTCATTGTGATAACAAATGAGAACAATGAGTTAATTCCCACTAGAACTGTTACTGGTTGGCGCATGTGCATTGACTATAGGAAACTTAATTCAATGACTAGAAAAGATCATTTTCCTTTACCTTTCATGGATCAAATCCTAGAAAGAGCTGCAGGTCATGAATTTTATTGTTTCCTAGATGGCTATTTGAGTTACAACCAAATTGAAATTGCATTGGAAAATCAAGAAAAGACTATTTTCACATGTCCATTTGGTACTTTTGCATATCGAAGGATGCCTTTTGGATTTTGTAATGCACTAGCCACATTGCAAAGATGCATGCTTAGTATATTTAGTGATATGGTTGAATATTTTCTTGAGATTTTCATGGATGATTTGATGATTGATGATTGTTTGACTAACTTAGGAAAGGTTTTGACCAGGTGTGAAGAGAAGAATCTTGTGCTGAATTGGGAAAAATGTCATTTTATGGTAACAAACGGCATTGTACTTGGTCACATTGTTTCATCAAAAGGAATTGAGGTTGAAAAATCTAAAATCGAGTTAATTGCAAACTTGCCAACACCAAAATCTCTTAAAGATGTTAGATCATTCCTGGGACATGCTGGTTTTTATAGAAGGTTCATCAAAGATTTTAGTGTAATATCTAAGCCCTTAAGTAACCTTCTAACAAAGGATACTATTTTTTAATGGACTGAACATTGTGAAGAAGCCTTTGTTAAACTTAAAAACTTGCTTACTTGTGCTCCTATCATTCAACCTCCCGATTGGTCATTACCTTTTGAAATAATGTGTGATGCTAGTGATTATGCCGTAGGTGCTGTTTTGGGACAAAGAAAAGATAAGAAACCTTATGTAATTTACTATGCAAGTAAAACTTTAAATAGTGCTCAAATGAATTATACCACCACTGAAAAAGAATTACTTGCAGTAGTATTTGCATGTGAAAAATTCAGATCTTATCTTGTTGGCTCACCTGTTGTTGTTTTTAGTGATCATGCAGCTAGATTGGTGCGGTGGATTTTATTACTTCAAGAATTTGATATCACAATCAAAGATAAGAAAGGCAACGAAAATATTGTCGCAGATCACTTCTCAAGATTGACAATAGATTCAAAAACTGACATCACACCAATCGATGACTACTTTCCCGATGAATCTTTACTTTCTGTCTCTACAATGCCTTGGTTTGCTAATATTGTCAATTTTCTTGTTTCAGGACAATTGCCAAGTCATTGGAGTACCCAAGATAAAAGAAATTTCTTGAATGAAGTGAAGAACTTTTATTGGGATGATCCTTATTTATTCAAATATTGTCCTGATCAAATATTTCGAAGATGCATTCCTGACAATGAGGTAAGTAGTGTCATTAAATTATGTCATTCTAAGGCATGTGGGGGCCATTTCTCATCAAGAAAGACAACTGCAAAAATCTTACAAAGTGGATTTTACTGGCCCACCATGTTCAAAGACTCACATGCATTCTGCAAGTCTTGTGAAAATTGTCAAAAGTTAGGATCTATTTCAAAACGTCACATGATGCCTTTAAACCCTATTATTGTCATTGAGATCTTTGATTGTTGGGGTATAGATTTCATGGGCCCATTCCCTCCATCATTTGGTTTCTTATACATATTAGTCGTAGTAGATTATGTTTCAAAATGGATAGAGGCAATTCCAAGTCGAAACAATGATCACAAAATAGTGATAAAGTTTTTGAAAGAAAATATTTTGAGTCGATTTGGAGTCCCTCGAGCCATAATAAGTGATGGTGGAACACATTTCTACAACAAGCCATTTGAGTCTTTAATGAAGAAATATGGAATCACACACAAAGTTGCCACCCCTTATCACCCTCAAACAAGTGGACAAGTAGAGCTTGCTAATACGGAGATCAAACATATTTTGGAGAAAACAGTGAACCCTAATAGGAAAGACTGGTCTTTAAGACTTAATGATGCACTTTGGGCTTATCGAACTGCTTATAAAACATCATTAGGTATGTCACCTTATAGACTAGTCTATCGAAAACCTTGTCACTTGCCTGTGGAACTTGAACATAAAGCTTATTGGGCTATTAAAGCTTTCAATTCAAATCTGGATGATGCTAGTCAACTGCGAAAATTACAAATAAATGAGCTTGAGGAAATAAGAAATGATGCATATGAAAATTCAAGAATTCATAAAGCAAGAATTAAAGAGTTTCATGACAAGAAAATACAGAGAAAAACCTTCAATGTTGGTCAAAAAGTCTTGCTTTATAATTCTCGACTGCATTTATTTCCTGAAAAATTAAGATCAAGATGGAGCGGTCCTTTTATTGTGAAACATGTGTATCCATATAGGGCCTATGACATCGAGAATCCAAAGAATGACAATGTTTTCAAGGTAAATGGACATCGTCTGAAAGTTTACTTTGACAATTTTTCAGTTGAACATAACTCTATTGAATTGGGTGATCGTGTATATAAATATTGATTTTATTTTATTTTATTTTATTTTATTTTTGTTTCTTTTTGAGTGATTTTTGCAAGTTTGTCTCACCTCAGTCAAATGGCGGATAACAGTACTCCGTGACTTAAGTCGGTTCTTTCAGTTTCCCACAATTACTGATATCTGTGTATATATCTGTGCAATTCTTCAAAGCTCTCTTCCAATTCTCATTTGAAAATGGACACTAATCTTGAAAAATTGAAAAAGTATTTTCCTGCTCTGCCTCAGAATGCGATTACAAAAATTTACCATGCTAGATGTGCAAGATTGAGATTGTTAATGAATCATGGAATTCCTGAAGATATTCGCTGGTTGATTGAAGCAAAGGTCCGATTATCAGGTGAGTCCTCTAATTTTTTTTATTTCACACATGCCTGGAACAGGTAAAAACACTTTTGCAAAGAAGTGTCGTGCAAAACGACTAAAAGTCTGTCATCGATGTGCTAGATGGACTTGTAATACACAATGTCATTCTTTAGGAATGGTATCTATAAACCGTGAAGATAAAATACAATTCATTAATGATGGCCTGAGTAAGGAGTCTTTAGATAATCTTCTATTGACTCTTGAGACGCATCCTAGTGGAGATGTGCATCGTGCAATTCATGATTTATGGCCACTATTTTATAAAGAACATGATCGACTTAGTCTTGGGAATCTAACTAAAAAAGACCCTATTTGCCAGTTTTTAAGAAAACTGGATGGGAAGCCTATCCCCGACCTATAGAGGGTGTTTAAGCTGTTCTTGGACGTAAAACCAAGGGAAGATGTGAGCCACAATCACAACTACCTGTACATACACATGCTTCTTTCAAAAGTAAATAAATAAATAAATAAAAAGAGAGAGAAAGAGTAAGACTCCAGCTGGCCTACATATAGGTGGTATGATTGCCTTTCTAATTTCTCATCTATAAAACCCTCTTTTTCTTCCTTTCATTTCTACTCAACCCATACATTCAACAAATACAGAAGTGTGTAGAAATGGCAAGTTCCTCAAGTCATCAAATAAGAAATATTTGTGTTTTCGGTGGATCTAGTCCTGGGAAAGAAAAGGAGTTTTTAGAATCAGCAAATCATCTTGGTCAGGTGCTAGTTGAGAGAAAGATTCATTTAGTGTATGGGGAGGCAGTCTTGGGTTAATGGGAGGTGTGTCAATAGCTGCATTTTTAGGAGGTAGTCAAGTTTTAGGAGTCGTCCCTGAAGCTTTGGCACAAGGGACATCATTGGAAAAACAATTGGAGAGGAACTTCAGGTCTCTACAATGTCGGGTCGAATAAATGCAATGTTTAACCATGCTGATGCCTTCATTGCTTTACTAGGTGGTCTAGGCACATTGGAAGAGATCTTTCATTTTTCCTCTTGGGCTCAATTGCGCATTCACCATAAACCCATAGGTTTGTTAAATGTTAATGGTTATTATGATAAGTTGTTGTCTTTTCTTGATCATGCTGTGGAACAGGAATTTCTAACATCTTCTGCACGATAAATCATAATCTCTGCTACTACTGCTGAACAATTGATTGACCAACTACAATCTTTCATTCCTGTGATTGATCCTTCCATGAGTCGCATAAATTGGTCATCTACGGGAAGCCGTAAAAAGCTTAGATTGGATTTGAGCCTTCATTTGTGAATTTTTGTGTCTTTTGGTTTTATTATTGTGTTTTGTTATTTCTTATTTTTGTTTCAGTGTGTTTCAGGTTTTGTTAGTGTTCGTTATTTCAGGTGATATCTTCTATACTCTATCTTTCTACCTTAGAACATTGAGGACAATGTCTCATTTTGGTTGGGGGGAGAGGGTAGTAGTTGATAAAAAAAAATTATTTTTCATTTCATAAAGCATGTGCATAATTGTTGTTACTAGGATGGCAGAGTAAAGGAGTTCTTTTGTTAAAGTGACTCTTGAGACGCATCTTAGTAACCATTCTTAACAAGGTCTATTATAATACTTCCTGAAATATTCAGGTTTACAAACTCTCGTATTGTTACCACTTAATTCTGCTCATATACTTATTTAACATGTATTCTTAAACCTTAATTTACACACACACACTTTAACATATGATTGTGGGTTGCATATTGGATTATTACATTATTTATGTTCTTTTGTTAAAGGTAACAACTAAGGGAAAGGGATTGTATATAATTAAAAAAAGAAAAACAAAAAAAAAAGAAAAAAAATGATAATAATAAAAATGTAGATAAGTTTGGTTTCGTAGCCTCCCTAACCTAAGCAATTAAGCCCGAATGGGTGTTTTAACACCTAATACCCTAAAGTCAACGGACTTGGGAGCTATTGGCCCAACGCTTGTTACATGGGTTGAGGAGAAAACTTAAGGGAATCAAACATTGCACTATCTACACATCAGTATCTGCGACCCGGGTTACTAAGCTCGTAGGGGTGTCTTAACACCTAATGCCCTAAGACCAACTGGTTTGGGAGTCATTAGTTGAAAGCTCGTTACATGGGTTAAAGATGCATGATGTTTTTAAATTATATGTATATATTTAAAAAAAAAGACAAAAAAAAAGACAAAAATAATAATCCCAACCCAAGGAAGTTAACCTTAAACATTAGAACAAAAATTTTGTTTTCTTCCAAGAAAAGCCCCATAATTATGTGTTGATACATTGAGCACAAAAGAAAGGTTTATTAATATCTTATTAAGAGGTATTGAGCAGATATATAAATTTAATGAGAGTTTGTTTATCTAGATAGATTAATGGAAGTTAAATGATGAATACCTTGCTTTGTGAAATTTGCAAATTGTTTTAACGCTTTGATTACTAGGGGCTAGTAATAAGCTGGTTGAGGGGTGTCATTAGTACTTAAAAGTGCATTTTATCATGGTTTTATATCATCATTTTGCACTTGAAGTATCAATAACTCCTTAACTAAAGCATGTTTTATAATAATATATCTAATAATATAAGATACCTTTAATTTATGATAAATATTCATTTTAAATGCAGGCCTATCACATAAATGAAAATATTGATTGGTGACTATAAGAACTTAAATTGCAAAGGCAAATAGATGGTCAAACTTAAAAAAGAGATGTCGGTGCAATCCAAACCGGAACACTGTTCGGTAATTGAGTCATATCTGGAGCTACAAATCTCAGATTTAGGTCTAATTTATATGGATGGAAAGGTAAGACATAGGCCTACAACTTTTATATGGAGCCCAATATCTAAAAAGGTCATTTACAAGTCCAAATTGTAGCAACAACAAAGAAGCCTGAATCTATCTTCCATCCCGAGCACTGTTAGGAATTTTGGCCATATCTGGAGTTCTAGAAGTACAAATGAGCTAAAGTTTTTACACAAGAAAGTTGAGACAATTACCTACAACTTTCATGTTTTTACCTGGCTCTAATTTTGACGTTATCAATGACGTTTTGGGCAGACAAGAGAAGCTAAGGATTGTCACCAAGTCAAGAGTTGGCCACCCACTTATCAATTAGTCATCAAATCAATAATTCCCAATTTTGGCCTATAAAAGGAGGCATTTTCCATGCATTTAGGCATCTTGGTTTCCAGATCAAGTTCATGCTCTTCCTTTCTCTCTTTGTATTTTTTGTAATGTTTATGCTTTGCTTTCATTAATATTAAGTTTATGCTTTTCATTTTCTTTCCTTTACTTAGTTAGCTTTTATGTTCTTATTTTGTTTATTTATTTTTCTTTCTTTCATTATGTCTAGCTAAGTTAATTATGTCAAGGTGAAAAGTTTACACTAATGGTGTAAGAACAAGTATAGTGTAAACTTAATATGGACTTTAATGTTTGATACTAACATGTTTTATATTTGTTATCTTGTTTACTCTTTAATACTTTGCTTGTTAAATGACTAATCTTGATTTATGTTGTATAACACTTGGTACAACAAATGCTTGACACTTTCATAGCCCATAATGTATGGTATAACTGACACCTGAGCTATGAAAGGAACTTGATTTGTTGTTAACATAAGTTATAATCATGAATGCTTGACGAGATTTCCAAGTATTAGCATTAATTGAATAAGATGACTAATGTAATCATGTTAACAATCTATAATCCAATTGGAACCTCCTTTATGTGTGGTTTCCAATTGAATAATAAGAGTTTATATTATACTTATTTGACATACCATTAGTGGAATCTCTAACCTTGACATTTGTTATTATCATTGTTTAATTGTTGCATTAATATTTCATCTCAAAGTTCTCATCATCATCATCTTCTTCTTCTTCTCTTTCTTTATTATTATTATTATTATTATTATTATTATTACTACTACTACTACTATTACTACTACTACTACTACTACTACTACTACTATTATATTATTATTATTATTATTATTATTATTATTATTATTATTATTATTATTATTATTATTATAGTTGTTGTTGTTGTTATTGTTATTGTCGTTGTTATTATTGCTATTAATGTTGCTTATAATTGTTGTCTATAATTTGTACAATTAACCTCCCTGTGGTTCGAACCCGGTCTTGCCGGGTTATTTATTACTTCGACACTTCTATACTTGGGAGAAGACATCAACCTTTTAGTCGTGTCAGTGAGAAAAAATAATCAACCTTTATCTACAAGATCATTCCAACTAGTTGATTCATTTTCACTTGGAAAATTATCAAAGTAAGCTTTCAAACGATGTCCATTTTCCTAAAAATCATTTTCATTCATTGAATTCTCAATATCACAGGTGATTAGTACTTAAAAGTGCATTTGTATCATGGTTTTATATCATCATTTTGCACTTGAAGTATCAATAACTCCTTAATTAAAGCATGTTTTATAATAATATATCTAATAATATAAGATAGCTTTAATTTGTGGTAAATGTTCATTTCAAATGCAGGCCCATCACATAAAAGAAAGGATTGATTGATGACTTTAAGAACTTAAATTGCAAGGATAAAGAGATGGCCAAACTTAGAAAAGAGATGTCGGTGCAATCCAAACCAGAACACTGTTCGGTAATTGGGTCATATCTGAAGTTATAGATCTCAAATTTAGCTATACTTTATATGGATGGAAAGCTAAGACATAGGCCTACAACTTTCATATGGAGCCCAAGATCTAAAAAGGCCATTTTCAAGTCCAAATTATAGCAACAACAAAGAAGCCCAAATCTGTCCTCCAACCCGAGCACTGTTCGGTATTTTGGCCATATCTGGAGTTCTAGATGTCCAAATGAGCTGAAGGTTTTACACAAGAAAGCTGAGACAATTGTCTATAACTTTCATGTTTTCAACTGGCTCTAGTTATGACGTTATCAATGACGTTTTGGGCAGACAAGAGAAGATAAGGATTGTCACCAAGTCAAGAGTTGGCCACCCACTTATCAATTAGTCATCAAATCAATAGTTCCCAATTTTGGCCTATAAAAGGAGGCATTTTCCATGCATTTAGGCATCTTGGTTTCCAGATCAAGATCATGCTCTTCCTTTCTCTCTTTGTATTTTTTGTAATGTTTATGCTTTGCTTTCATTAATATTAAGTTTATGCCTTTCATTTCCTTTCCTTTACTTAGTTAACTTTTATGTTCTTATTTTGTTTATCAATTTTTCTTTCTTTCATTATGTCTAGCGAAGTTAATTATATCAAGGTGAAAAGGTTACACTAATGGTGTAAGAATAAGTATAATGTAAACTTTTTGACTAGTATCAACTTTTTGACAATTTTCACAAGTTTTGCAGAATACATGCGTGTCCTTAAACATGGTGGGCCAATAAAATCTATTTTGTAAGATTTGTATAGCTATCTTTTTTTACGAGAAATAACTTCCACATGCTTCAGAATGACAAAGTTTAATTACACTACTTACCTCATTATCGGGAACGAATCTTTGAAATATTTGATCAGGACAATATTTGAATAAGTTAGGGTTATCACAATAAAAATTCTTCACTTCGTTCAAAAACTTTTCTTTGTTTTGAGTACTCCAATCAACTAGCAAATCTTCTAAAGCAAGAAAATTAATATTTTTATCATACCAAGGCATTGGACTAAGAGAAAGTAAAGATTTGTTAGGAAAGTAATCATCGATTGGTGTGATGTCAGATATCGAATCTATTGTCATTGTTGACAAAAGATCCGCATCAACATTTTTGGTGCGTTTTTCATCCGTGATTTCTTCCTCAGAATAAATCATTTGCAAATCTTCATATCCATCTAACTCATTTTTACTTAAAGTAGATTCAAGTTGATCATAAACTAATTCGTCAATATGATCTACTTCTTGTAAATCATTATCATCTCCAGGTTGCTTGCAAATGTTGAAAATATTCATCTCCAATGTCATGTTTCCAAATGATAGCTTCATCAGTTCATTCCTACAATTAATCAATGCGTTAGAGGTTGCAAGAAACGGACGTCCAAAAATAACATAAAATGAATTACATGCTTCAACAGGTTCTGTGTTCAAGACAATAAAATCCATAGGATAAATGAATTTATCGACTTGTACTAATACATCTTCAATTATTCCTTTAGGCACTTTTACAGATCTATCGGCAAGTAAAAGAGATATAAAAGTTGGTTTTAACTCACCTAGATTGAGACTTTGAAAAACTGAAATGGAAGTAAATTCACACTAGCACCGAGATCAAGTAAGGCTCTTTCAATTTTATGTTCTCCAATAAAGCAAGAAATTGTAGGACAACCAGGGTCTTTATATTTCAAAGCATTATTGTTCTGAAGAATAGCACTTACTTATTCGGTTAGAAAGGCTTTCTTTTTCACATTCAGTTTCCTCTTCACAGTGCATAAATCTTTTAAAAATTTAGTATAGAAAGGAACTTGTTTAATAGCATCCAGCAAAGGTATATTGATTCTTACCTGTTTGAAAATTTCAAAAATTTCAGAGTTGTGATTGACTTTCCTTTGTTTAGTCATGGCATGAGGAACTGGAAGTGCTGGCGGTGAATCAGTCGTTTCTTTGCAATTTTTAGATTCAACCCCTTCCTTACCCTCAGAGATTGAACTACTACTACTACTAGTAGTAGTAGTAGTAGTAGTAGTAGTTGTAGTAGTAGGAGTAACAATAATAAAGAAAAAGGAAAAGAAGAAGAAGAAGAAAAGTTAATGAGAACTTTGAGATAGTAGTAGTAGTAGTAGTAGTAGTATTGCTACTATTATTGATATTGTTGTTATTGTTACTATTGTTATTGTTTATAATTATTGTTTATAATTTGTACAATTAACCTCCTTATAATTCGACCCCGGTTTTGCCGGGTTATTTATTAGTTCGACACTCCTACACTTGGGAGAAGACATCAATCTTTTCTTGGAGGGTTAAGGAAGGATATAACTAATGTTGTTGGATTGCAACCATACATCTTCCTTGAGGATGTTATAAAGCTTGCAACTCGAGTAGAGAGGCAACAAAAATGAGGAGGTATCCGAATTGGTGTAACTATGTCAAGCATGACAAGGGTTATATCTACACCTATACAAACATGGAGCACACCTAAACGAGATGAGAAGGTGGAGTTTAGCAAGGCGAATACCAGTTCTGATTCTTTAAAGGGAAAGGAGAAGGTGACAAAACCTCCACATCTTAGGAGGTCTCGGGACATCAAGTGCTTAGGACATGGGCATATTGCTTCAGAATGTCCAAATAAAAAGGTGATGATTTTACATGGGGATCATGGAGAGCTAATCATTGGAGATGAGGTTGAAACTGAAGATGAAAATGAGGTACAAGTGGAACAGGAAGAGGATTTCGAACCAATGAAGGGAGATTTGTTGGTTGTGCAATGGGTTCTAAAAAGAGGATGTGACCTGTAATGGACAAAAGAACACTTATTCTTTTATGTTATATGGAAAGAAGGTGAATTTGTTACCGTTGAGCTATCAATAGGTTAGAGAGGATCAGTTTATAAAGCCAACAAAAGAAGGTGCAATCACGTAAGGGGCTATTGTTAGCCAAAAAATCAGACATCAAACAGGCATTAGCTTCGACGGAGGCTATTTTCATGATCTAGGTAAAGCAATTACTACAAGTAGAAGGATTGGACTTACTAAGATAGATTAAGGAATTGCTTGAAGAATTTAAAGATGTGTTTTTAGATGAATTACCTAAAAGGTTCCGCCTATTTGTGGAATTAAGCATCAGATTAATTTGGTTCCAGGAGTTTCACTTCCTAATAGACTAGTATACAAATGTAATATAAAGGAATCAAAAGAGATTCAAAAGCAGGTTAGTGAGCTCTTAGAGAAGGGTTATGTGTGAGAATCACTTAGTCCATGTTCTGTACCTCCTTTGCTTGTACTGAAGAAAGATGGTACCATGAGGATGTGTATGGACAGTCTTGTTATCAATAAAATAACAGTTAAGTATCGATTTCCTATACCCAGACTTGATGATTTGCTTGATGAGTTGCATAGTGCTACATTGTTTTCTAAAGTTGATTTGATGAGTGGTTATCACCAGATTAGAATTAAAGAGGGAGATGAATGGAAAACATCATTCAAAACTAAACAGGGGTTATATGAATGGATGGTAATGTCGTTTGGGTTATCTAATGCTCCTAGTACATTTATGAGGCTTATGAATAATGTTTTAAGGAAATGTATTGGGTTGTTTGTTGCAGTATATTTTGACGATATCCTGGTGTATAACAAAACCTTTGATGATCATGTGAAGCATCTTAGAGTTGTGTTTGAAACTTTGCAAGGTTCTAAGTTGTATAGGAAACTCACAAAGTGTTACTTCTATAAAGAAAGTGTCATATTTCTTAAATATATTATCTCTAGTAGGGGAGTTAAGGTTGATGAGGAGAAAATTAAGGCAATTTGAGACTGGCCAAAACCAGCTAGTATTGCTAATGTGATGAGTTTTCATGATTTAGCTTCTTTCTATAGGCGATTTGTGAAAGACTTCAACTCTATTATTGCTCATATGATAGAATGCTTAAAAAAAAGGAACGAGTTTAGCTGGAGTGAAGATGCGCAAAAAGCTTTTGAGCTAATTAAACAAAAGTTGTGTACTGCTCTAGTTTTAGCACTTCCAGACTTCGCTAAAATATTCAAAATAGAATGTAATGCTTTTAGAGTTGGAATTGGGGTTGTTTTGATACAAGAAAACAAGTTGATTGCATTCTTCAGTGAAAAGTTAAATGGAGCACATTTGAACTACTCTATTTACGACAAGGAGTAGATAAAAAAGAGATGTTGGTTTAGTCCAAACTGGAACACTGTTTAGTCATTGGGTGATATCTAGAGTTGTAGAACTTGGATTTAGGTCTCTTGTATATGGATGGAAAGATAAGACATAGGCCTGAAACTTTCATAAGAGTCCAAGATTCAAAATGGTCGTTTTTAAGTTCAAATCTTAGCAATAACAAAGAAGTCAGAATCTGTCCAACAGCCCAGAAACTGTTTAGTGTTAAACTCATATCTTGAGTTCTAGAAGTCTAAATGACCTCAATGTTTTTCTTGGAAAGTTGAGACAATTTCCTAAACTTTCATGATTCAAGTCTATCTATATTCTGATGTTAGCAATGATGTTTTGTTCAAACAAGAAGATAAGGATTGTCACCAAGTCAAGATGTGGTCACTCACTTAACAATTAGTCAACAAATCAAGAGTCTTAACCGATAAAATATTGATTCATGTGTTTGCTTATGGAACTACTTGCATTTGCATCAACCTAGTCATCATTTTTCACCTTTGATTAGTACTTAAAAGTGCATTTTTATCATGGTTTTATATCATCATTTTGCACTTGAAGTATCAATAACTCCTTAATCAAAGCATGTTTTATAATAATATATCTAATACTATAAGATACCTTTAATTTATGGTAAATGTTCATTTTAAATTCAAGTCTATCACATAAATGAAAGGATTGATTGATGACTTTAAGAACTTAAATTGCAAGGGTAAAGAGATGACCAAAATTAGAAAAGAGATGTCACTACAATCCAAACCGGAACACTATTTGGTAATTGGGTCATATCTGGAGCTATAGATCTCAAATTTAGGTCTACTTTATATGGATGGAAAGATAAGACATAGGCCTACGACTTTCATATGGAGCCCAAGATCTACAAAAGCCATTTTCAAGTTCAAATCATAGCAACAACAAAGAAGCTCGAATATATCCTCCAGCCCGAGCACTATTCAGTATTTTGGCCATATCTAGAGTTCTAAAAGTCCAAATGAGCTGAAGAAAGCTGAGACAATTGCCTACAAGTTTCATGTTTTTGAGTGGCTCAAATGTTGATGTTATCAATGATGTTTTGGGCAAACAAGAGAAGATAAGGATTGTCACCAAGTTAAGAGTTGGCCACCCACTCATCAATTAGTTATCGAATCAATAGTTCCCAATTTTGGCCTATAAAAGGAGGCATTTGCCATGCATTTAGGCATCTTGGTTTCCAGATCAAGATCATGCTTTTGCTTTCTCTC
The DNA here is from genome assembly GCA_026413675.1 of Populus pruinosa. Classification (NCBI taxonomy): domain Eukaryota; kingdom Viridiplantae; phylum Streptophyta; class Magnoliopsida; order Malpighiales; family Salicaceae; genus Populus; species Populus pruinosa. The sequence goes on from CM048598.1 coordinate 9,941,406, forward strand.
TTTGTATTTGTTGTAATGTTTATGCTTTGCTTTCATTAATATCAAGTTTATGCCTTTCATTTCCTTTCATTTACTTAGTTAACTTTTATCTTATTTATGTTCTTATTTTGTTTATTTATTTATTTTTCTTTCTTTCATTATGTGTAGCTAAATTTATTATGCCAAGGTGAAAAGGTTACACTAATGGTGTAAGAACAAGTATAGTGTAAACTTAATATGGACTTTAATGGTTGATACTAACATGTTTTATATTTGTTATCTTGTTCACTCTTTAATACTTTGCTTGTTAAATGATTAATCTTGATTTATGTTGTATAACACTTGGTACAACAAATGCTTGGCACTTTCATAGCCCATACTGTATGGTATAACCGACACCTGGGCTATGAAAGGAACTTGATTTGTTGTTAAAATAAGTTATAATCATGAATGCTTGACGAGATTTACAAGTATTAACATTAATTGAATAAGATGACTAATGTAATCATGTTAACAATCTATAATCTGATTGGAACCTCCTTTGTATGTGGTTTCCAATTGAATAATAAGAGTTTATACTATACTTGTTTGACATACTATTAGTGGATCCTCTAACCTTGACATTTGTTATTATCATTGTTTAATCGTTACATAAATATTCCATCTCAAAGTTCTCATTGTCGTCTTCTTCTTCTCCTTCTTTTTCTTTATTATTATTATTATTATTATTATTATTATTGTTATTATTATTGTTATTGTTATTGTTATTGTTATTATTATTGTTATTGTTGTTATTATTATTGTTGTTGTATTATTAAGCTCTTTTGTGTGTGGTTTTCAATTGAATAATAAGAGTTTATACTATACTTATTTGACATACCATTAGTGGATCCTCTAACCTTGACATTGTTTGTTATCATTGTTTAATCGTTACGTTAATTTTCCATTTCAAAGTTCTCATCAACTTTTCTTCTTCTTCTTCTTCTTCTTTTTCTTTATTATTGTTATTATTATTATTACTACTACTAGTAGTAGTAGTATTATTAGTATTATTATTGCTACGATTATTATTGTTGTTGTTATTGTTACTATTGTTGTTGTTTATAATTGTTGTTTATAATTTGTACAATTAACTTCCCTATGGTTCGACCCCGGTCTTGCTGGGTTATTTATTACTTTGACACTCCTGCACTTGGGAGAAGACATTAATCTTTTAGTCGTGTCTATTTTTTGGCGTCGTTGTCGGGGAGGTAAGTTCTTGTATAAATTATAATTTTTATTTTATTTTCTCTTTTCACTTTTCTTGTATATAACTTCGTTTTTTTTCTCTTGTTTCTTCTTCTTTTGTTTTCTTTTTCCTTTTATTCTATTCCTTTCGTGCATGAGAGTGTGGTCACGTACATCAAGTGGTAGACTTCGTAAGGTATCGTCATCATTTTCAGAAAATATGGCCGAAGAAGATAATTAATCACTTCAAAATGAGAATAATGAGAATAACCGTGCTAGAACACTTAGAGACTGCATGAATCCCACAAGAACAAGTGCACCATCATGCATAGTTTTTCCTCCCGATGCATCTCATTTTAATTTTGAACCAGGTATTATTCAACTTTTATCTTCTTTTCATGGCTTAGAATTGGAAAATCCATACTTGTATTTAAGGGAATTTGAGGAGGTTTGCAACACATATAATAATTTAAATTGTAGCATGAACACCATTAGATTAAAGCTTTTTCCTTTTTCATTAAAAGATAAAGCTAAAACATGGCTATAAAATTTAAGACCAGGATCCATTTGTGCTTGGGATGAAATGCAACAACAGTTTTTAAAGAAGTTTTTCCCATCTCATAGAACAAACTCTTTTAAATGACAAATCACCTCTTTCACTCAAAAACTAGGAGAAACATTTTACCAATGTTAGGATAGGTATCGAGACTTGCTTGGTACTTGCCCTCATCATGGTTTTGAAACATGGAGATTGGTTTCATATTTCTATGAAGGGTTAACACCTAAAGATAGGTAAATTGTTGAATTGATGTGCAATGGAACTTTTGAAGATAAAGACCCTCATGAAGCAATGGAGTACTTAGACTTGTTAGCTGAAAATACTCAAAATTGGGACACCGCGGGTACTTATGAGGCACTGAGTAAAACTCAACCTCGTACAGCTAGTGGAGGTATGTACAACCTTAGGGAAGATCATGAACTTCAAGCCAAGTTTGCATCTTTAGCTAGAAAAGTCGAGGCACTAGAATTGAAAAGGAGTGGTCAATTAAAATCTATTGAAAACATTATGTGTCAAATCTGTGAAATAAATGAACACTCAACCAATGATTGTCTAACCTTTCCTTCTTTTAAGGAATGTCTCCAGGAACAAGCTCATGCTTTAAATAGTTTTCAAAGGGCCAACCACAACCCATACTCACAAACATACAACCCTGGTTGGAGAAATCACCTAAATTTTAGTTGGAAGAGTGATAATAACAATGTACAAACTTCACAACCACCTTTTCAAGCACACCATAATTTCTAAAATTCTCATGGATATGCACCTCCTTATGCTCCACCTCCTAGAAGAAATCTTGAGGAAACATTGCATGCATTCATTGAAAAGCAAGAGACAATCAATACTCAACTTGCTCAAAACATGACAGATTTTAAAGATACTCTTGCAAAATTAACATCTGCTCTCAGTTTCCAAGAGAAAGGTAAGTTTCCATCTCAACCACAACAAAATCTCAAGGGGCAATACAATGTAAATGCAAGTAGTTCTGAAAGCCAACACATGGATCAAGTCAAATCAGTCACTACTCTACACAGTGGTAAGGTTATTGAAAAACCCTCTCTTGAAACTTATGTGAAAGATGATGAGTCAATCTCTAAGGGTAAGAAAGGGGTTGAATCTAAAAATTGCAAGAAAAAGACTGATTCCCTGTCAGTACTTCCATTTCCTCAAGCTATATCCAAACAAAGGAAAGTCAATCACAACTCTGAAATTTTTGAAACTTTCAAACAGGTAAGAATCAATATACCTTTGTTGGATGTTATTAAACAGATTCTTTCCTATGCTAAATTTTTAAAAGATCAATGCACTGTGAAAAGGAAACTCAATGTGAAAAATAAAGTCTTTCTAGCCGAACAAGTAAGTGTTATTCTTCATAACAATAATGCTTTGAAATATAAAGACCCTGGTTATCCTACAATTTCTTGCTTTATTGGAGAACATAAATTTGAAAGAGCCTTACTTGATCTTGGAGCTAGTGTGAATTTACTACCATAGTCATTTTTTCAAAGTCTCAATCTAGGTGAGTTAAAACCAACTTCTATAACTTTTTTAGTTGCCGATAGATCTGTAAAAGTGCCTAGAGGATTAATTGAAGATGTGTTAGTACAAGTCGATAAATTCATTTATCCTATGGATTTTATTATCTTGGACATAGAACCTGTTGAAGCATGTAATTCATTTCCTGTTATTTTAGGATGTCCATTTCTTGCAACCTCTAACGCATTAATTAATTGTAGGAATGGACTGATGAAGCTATCATTTGGAAACATGACATTGGAGATGAATATTTTCAACATTTACAAACAATCTGGAGATGATAATGATTTACAAGAAGTAGATCATATTGATGAATTAGTTTATGATCAACTTGAATCTACTTTAAGTAAAAATGAGTTGGATGAATCTGAAGATTTGCAAATGATTTATTCTGAGGAAGAAATCACGGATGAAACAAGCACCGAAAATGTTGATGCGAATCTTTTATCAACAGTGACAACAGATTTGACATTTGGCATCACATCAATCGATGATTACTTTCCTAACGAATCCTTACTTTCTCTTAGTCCAATGCCTTGGTATGATAAAAAAAAATCAATTTTCTTGCTTTAGGAGATTTGCCAGCTGATTGGAGTACTCAAGACAAAGAAAAGTTTTTGAACGAAGTGAAGAGCTTTTATTGTGATGACCCTAACTTATTCAAATATTGTCTTGATCAAATATTTCAAAGATTCATTCCTGACAATGAGGTAAGTAGTGTCATTAAACTTTGTCATTCTGAAGCATGTGGAAGTTATTTCTCGTCAAAAAAGACAATTGTAAAAATCTTTTAAAATGGATTTTATTGGCCCACCATGTTCAAGGACACGCATGCATTATACAAAACTTGTGAAAGTTATCAAAAAGTTGATACTGGTCAAAAAGTTTTGTTTTATAATTCTCAACTCTATGCTTTTCCTAAAGAGCTAAGACCAAGATGGAGCAATCCTTATGGGGCCTCTGATATTGAGAATTCATTGACAATGATTTTAAGGAAAATGGACATCGTTTGAAAGCTTACTTTGATAATTTTCCTAGTGAAAATGAATCAACTGGTTGGAATGATCTTGTAGATAAAGGTTGATTATTTTGTTTTTCTCACATTGTTTTTGTATTTCTTTTTGAGTGATTTTTGCTAGTTTCTCTCACCCCGGTCAAATGGCGGACAATGGTACTCCGTGACTTAAGTCGGTTCTTTCAGTTTCCCACAATAACTGATATCTGTGTATATATTTGTGCAATTCTTTGAATCTCTCTTCCAATTCTCATTTGAAAACGGACATTAATGTTGAAAAATTGAAAAAGTATTTTCCCACACTGCCTCAGAATGTGATTACAAAAATTTACCGTGCTAGATGTACAAGATTGAAATTGTTAATGAATCATGGAATTCCTGAAGATATACGCTGGTTGATTGAAGCAAAGGTCAGGTTATCAGGTGAGTCCTCTAACTCCTTCATTTCACACATGCCAAGAACATGTAAAAGCACTTTTGCAAAGAAGCGTCATGCAAAACAACTAAACGTTTGTCATCGATGTGCTAGATGGACTTGTAATACACAATGTCATTCTTTAGGAATGGTATCTATAAACCGTGAAGATAAAATACAATTCATTAAGGATGGCCTGAGTAAGGAGTCTTTAGATAATCTTCTATTGACTCTTAAGACGCATCCTAGTGGAGATGTGCATTGTGCAATTCATGATTTATGGCCCCATTTTCATAAAAAATATGATCGACTTAGTCTTGGGAATCTAACTAAAAAAGACCCTCTTTGCCAGTTTTTAAGAAAATTGGATGGGAAGCCTATCCCCGACCCATAGAGGGCATTTAAGCCGTTCTTGCACGTAAAACTAAGAGAAGATGTGAGCCAAAATCATAACTACCTGTACATACACATGTTTTTTCAAAAGTAAATAAATAAAAAGAGAAAGAGAGAGAGTGTGTGACACTCTAGCTGGCCTATATATAGGTGGTATGATTGCCTTTTCTAATTTCTCATCTATTAAATCCTCTCTTTCTTCCTTTCATTTCTACTCAACCCATACATTCAACAAATACAGAAGTGTGTAGAAATGACAAGTTCTTTAGGTCATCATATAAGAAATATTTGTGTTTTCGGTGGATCTAGTACTCGGAAAGAAAAGGAGTTTTTAGAATCAGCAAATCATCTTGGTCAAGTGCTAGCTGAGAGAAAGATTCATTTAGTGTATGGGGGATGCAGTCTTGGGTTAATGGGAGGTGTGTCAATAGTTGCATTTTTAGGAGGTAGTCAAGTTTTGAGGGTTGTCCTCAAAGCTTTAGCACAAGTGGACATCATTAGAAAAATAATTAGAGAGGAACTTCAAGTCTCCACAATGTTGGCTCGAATGAATGCAATGTTTAACCATGCTGATGCCTTCATTCCTTTACCAGGTGGGCTAGGCAAATTAGAAGTGATCTTTCATATTTTCTATTGGGATCAACTGCACATTCACCATAAACTTATAGGTTTGTTAAATGTTAATGGTTATTATGATAAGTTGTTGTCTTTTCTTGATCATGCTGTTGAACAGGAATTTCTAACATTTTCTGCACGACAAATCATAATCTCTACTACTACTGCTGAACAATTGATTGACCAACTACAATCTTTCATTCCTGTAATTGATCCTTCTATGAGTCGTATAAATTGGTCAACTAAGAAAAGCCATAAAAAGCTTAGATTGGATTTGAGCCTTCATTTGTGAATTTTTGTGTCTTTTGGTTTTATTATTGTGTTTTGTTATTTCTTATTTTTGTTTTAGTGTGTTTCAGGTTTGTTAGTGTTTGTTATTTCAGGTGATATCTTCTATACTTTATCTTTTTACCTTTAAACATTGAGGACAATGTCTCGTTTTAGTTGGAGGGGGAGGGTAGTAGCTAAAAAAAAAACTATGTTTTCTATTTCATAAAGCATGTGCAAAATTGTTGTTACTATGATGGCAGAGTAAGGAGAACTTTTATGAGTCTTGAGACGCATCTTAGTAACCATTCTTAATAAGGTCTATTATTTTCAAGTCCAAATTATTGCAACACCAAAGAAGCCCGAATCTGTCCTCCAGCCCGAGCACTGTTCAGTATTTTGGCCATATCTAGAGTTCTAAAAGTCCAAATGAGCTGAATGTTTTACACAAGAAAGCTGAGACAATTGCCTACAAGTTTCATGTTTTCGAGTGACTCCAATGTTAACGTTATCAATGATGTTTTGGGCAGACAAGAGAAGATAAGGATTGTCACCAAGTCAAGAGTTGGCCACCCACTCATCAATTAGTTATCGAATCAATAGTTTCCAATTTTGGCCTATAAAAGGAGGCATTTGCCATGCATTTAGGCATCTTGGTTTCCAGATCAAGATCATGCTTTTGCTTTCTCTCTTTATATTTGTTGTAATGTTTATGCTTTGCTTTCATTAATATCAAGTTTATGCCTTTCATTTCTGACACGATCAAAGAGTTGATGTCTTATCCCAAGTGCAGGAGTGTCAAAGTAAAATAACCCGGCAAGACCGGGGTCGAACCACAGGGAGGTGAATTATATAAATTACAAATAAAGAAAAAGATTTAAAGAGAATAATAACAGAAAAGGAGTTGAAGAAAGTTTTGGGATGTGATATTGATGTAAGGATTAAACAATAACAAAACATATGTCAAGGTTATAGGATTCACTAATGGTATTTCAAATAAATATAATATAAACTCTTTTTATTACTTAACTAGAAACCACACACAAAGGAGGTTCTAATCGGATGATTTCTCGTTATTAGCTCATTATAAATTACTAACATGATCATATTAATTATCTTATATAAGTAATACCATACTTATAAATATCATCAAGCATTTATGTTGCTAGTTTATGTTAACAACAAATCAAGTTTCTATCATAATAACGATTTCGGTCGAAAACTATGAAAGATCAAGCATTTGATGTACCAAATATTATACAACACAAATCTAAATTAAACATTTAATAAGCAAGGTATTAAGAATTAGTAAGATAAAAAGATAAAACATGTTAATAACAATCTTTCTTGGATATAAACATTTAAAGCTCATGTTGAGTTTATATTATACCTATTCTAACACCATTAGAGAAACCTTTTCACCTTGACATAATTAACTTAGCTAAACATTAAGAAGGAGAAAAACACAAATAAACAATATAAGAACATAAACATAATATAAGCTAACTAAGTATAGGAAAGGAAATGAAAGAGCATAAACAAGAGATTACTATAGCATAAAAGAAAACTTGAACATTACAAAGTTGTAGAGAGAAAGCAAGAAGATAACTTTGATCTGAAAATTAATATGACTAAATACATGGACAATGCCTCCTTTTATAGGCTAAGTTTCAGAACTATTGATTGATTGAAGAATTGGTGGGCATCCATTGATTTGGTGGCTGGTTTTTGACATTAATGGCTGCTGGTTTTTTGATATTGTGGGCTGATTTTTGATATTGTTGGCTGGCCAAAACATCATTGCTCACATCAGAATTATAGCCAACTGAATTATGGAATCTGTGGGCAATTGTCTCAGCTTTCCATAAAAAAAACCAGAGCTCATTTGGACTTCTAGAACTCAAGATATGAGCCAAAAACCGAATAGTGCTTGAGCTGCAGGACAGCTTCCGATGTCTTCGTTGTTGCTAAGATTTGGGCTTGAAAACGGCAGAACTGAGTCTTTGAATTCATATGAAAGTTGTAGGTCTATGTCTTACCTTTCCATCGATATAAAATGGACCTAAATCTGATATCTACAGCTCCAGATATGATCAAATTACTGAACGGTGTTCGAGTTTGGAATGCACCAGCAACACTTTGCTAAGTTTGGCCTTCTTTTTATCCTTTCAATTTCAATCCTTAAACTCATCAATCAATCCTTTTATTTATGTGATAGACCTGCATTTAGGATGAACATTTACCATGAATTAAAGGTATATTATATTTTTAGACTTGCTAATATAAAACATGCTTTTGTTAGGGAATTTAATGATACTTTAGGTGCAATATGATGACATAAATCCTTAATGAGAATGCACTTTTAAGTACTAATCACACCCCCCAACCAGCTTATTACTAGTCCCTAGTAATCAAAGCATTAAAATAGAAAAATAATTTGCAAATACCACAAAGCAAGGCATTCATCATTTAACTTCTATTAATCTATCCAGATAAACAAACTCTCATTAAATTTATATATCTGCTTAATACCTCTTAAACAAGATATTAGTAAACCTTCTTTTGGTGCTAAATAAATCAAAACATAGCTATGGAGCTTTTCATGGAAGAAAACAAAATTTTTGTTTTAATGTTTAAGGTTAACTTCCTTAGGTTGGGATTGTTATCTTCTCTTTTTTTTTTTTTTTTGAAAGCAAGAATTTATAGCACAATGTATCCTGAACCCATGTAACGAGCTTTCGGCTAATGACTCCCAGACCAGTTGGTCTTAGGGCATCAGGTGTTGAGACACCCCTACGAGCTTAGTAACTCGGGTTGCAAATACTGATATGTAGATAGTGCAATGTTTGATTCCCTTAAGCTTTCTCCTCAACCCATGTAACAAGCACTGGGCCAATAACTCCCAAGTCAGTTGACTTTAGGGTACTAGGTGTTCAAACACCTCTTCGGGCTTATTTGCTTAAGTCAAGGAGGCTACGAAACCAAACTTATCTACTTTGTTTTTTTTTTCTTTTTATTATTATTATTTTTTTTGCATATTATATACTATCCCTTTCCCTTAGTTGTTACCTTTAACAAAAGAACACAAATAATGTAATAATCCAATATGCAACCCACAATCATATGTTCGAGTGTGTGTGTGAAAATGAAGGTTTAGCAATACTTGTTAGATGAGCATATAAACAGAATCTATAAATAACAATCCAAGAGTTTGTAAATCTGAATATTTCAAGAAGTATTATAATAGACCTTGTTAAGAATGTTTACTAAGATGCGTCTCAAGAGTCACTAAAGTTCCTCTGTTACTCTGTCATCCTAGTAACAATAGTTTTGCAAATGGTTTAAATAATAGAAAATAAAGTTATGTAATAATTTTTTTTTTTAATATCAACTACTACCCTCTCCCCCCAACCAAAACGAGACATTGTCCTCAATGTTCTAAGCAAAAACATAAAGTGTAGAAGATATCACCTGAAACAGCGACTATTGACAAACCAGAAACACACTAAAACAAATATAAGAAACAACAAAACACAAATATTATGCTATTAATAAAACCAAAAGACACAATTTTTCACAAACTAAGGCTCAAATCCAATTTAAGCTTTTTATGGCGTTTCATGTTTGACCAATTGAGTTGACTCATGAAGGGATCAATTACAGGGATGAAAGAGTGTAGTTGGTCAATCAATTGTTCAGCAGTAGCAGCAGAGATTATGATTTGTCGTGCCGAAGATGTTAAAAATTCCTGTTCCACAGCTTGATCAAGAAAAGATAACAAATTATCATAAAAACCATTAACATTTAACAAACCTATAGGTTTATGGTGAATGTTCAGTTGGGCCCAAGAGGAAATATGAAAGATCTCTTCCAATGTACCTAGACCACCTGGTAAGGCAATGAAGGCATCGGCATGGTTAAACATTGTATTCATTCTATCAGACATTGTAGAGACCTGTAATTCCTCTCCAATTGTTTTTCCAATGATGTCCCCTTCAGCTAAAGCTTTGGGGACAACCCCCAAAACTTGACTGCCTCCTACAAATGCAGCTATTGAAACACCCCCCATTAACCCAAGACTGCCTCCCCCATAGACTAAATGAATCTTTCTCTCAGCTAGTACCCGACCAAGATGATTTGCTGATTCTAAAAATTCTTTTTCTTTCCCAGGACTAGATCCACCAAAAACACAAATAGTTTTTATTTTAGAAACAGAGGAACTCGCCATTTCTACACACTTCTATATATGCTGAATGAATGGGTTGAGTAGAAATGATGGGAAGGAAGAGAAGATTTTATAGATGAACAATTGAAAATGCAAAGCATACCACCTATATATAGGCTAGCTGAAGTCTTACTCTCTCTCTCTTTCTTTTTTATTTATTTATTTATTGGTATTATTTTATTATTATATATATATATATATAAAATATATGTACAAGCAGTTGTGATTGTGGCTCACAGCTTTCCCTTGGTTTTACGTCCAAGAACGGCTTAAACGCCCTCTATGGGTCGGGGATAGGCTTCCCATCCAGTTTTCTTAAAAACTGGCAAACAGGGTCTTTTTCAGTCAGATTCCCAAGACTAAGTCGATCATGTTCTTTATAAAAATGAGGCCATAAATCATGAATTGCACGATGCACATCTCCACTAGGATGAGTCTCAAGAGTTAATAGAAGATTATCTAAAGACTCCTTACTCAAGCCATCCTTAATGAATTGTATTTTATCTTCACGGTTTATAGATACCATTCCTAAATAACGACATTTTGTATTACAAGTCCATCTGGCACATCGGTGACAGACTTTTAGTCGTTTTGCACGACGTTTCTTTGCAAAAGTGCTTTTACCTGTCCCAGGCATGTATGAAATAAAAGAGTTGGAAGACTCACCTGATAATCGGGTCTTTGCTTCAATTATCCAGCGAATATCTTCAGGAATTCCATGGTTCATTAACAACCTCAATCTTTCACACCTAGCACGGTAAATTTTTGTAATCGCATTCTGAGGCAGAGCAGGAAAATACTTTTTCAATTTTTCAAGAGTGGTGTCCATTTTTTTTTTTTTTTAAAGAGAAGTGGAGAAGAGATGTAAAGAAAAGAGAAGGAACAAGGAATTGAACAAATATATACAGAGTTATCAATTATCATGGGAAACTGAAAGAACCGACTTAAGAGTCACGGAGTACCGTTATCCGCCATTTGACCGGGGTTGGAGAAAGACTAGCAAAACAAAAGTCACACAAAAAAGAAACAAAAATATGAAAATAAAATAAAATAATCAACCTTTATATACAGGATCATTCAAACCAATGGATTCATTTTCACTAGGAAAATTATCAAAGTAAGCTTTCAAACGATGTCCATTGACCTTGAAAACATTACCATTCGTTGGATTCTCAATATCAAAGGCCCCATAAGGATATACATGATTCACAACAAATGGACCGCTCCATCTTGATCTTAGCTTTCCAGGAAATAAATGGAGTCGAGAATTATAAAGCAAAACTTTTTGACCAACATCAAATGTTTTTCTCAAGATTCTTTTATCATAAAAGTCTTTGATTCTTGCTTTATGAATTTTTGAATTCTCATATGCATCATTTCTTATTTCTTCAAGCTCATTTATTTGTAACTTACGCAGTTGACTAGCATTATCCAAGTTTGAATTGAAAGCTTTAATAGCCCAATAAGCTTTGTATTCAAGTTCCACAGGCAAATGATAAGGTTTTCCATAAACCAACCTATAAGGTGACATACCTAATGATGTTTTAAAAGCAGTTCGATAGGCCCAAAATGCATCATTAAGTCTTAAAGACCAGTCCTTTCGATTAGGGTTCACTGTTTTTTCCAAGATTTGTTTGATCTCCCTATTAGCAAGTTCTACTTGTCCATTTGTTTGGGGGTGATAAGGGGTGGCAACTTTGTGTGTGATTCCATATTTCTTCATTAAAGACTCAAATGGCTTGTTACAGAAATGTGTTCCACCATCACTTATCATGGCCCGAGGGATTCCAAATCGACTTAAAATGTTTTCTTTCAAAAACTTAATGACTGTTTTATGATCATTGCTACGACTTGGAATTGCTTCTATCCATTTTGAAACATAGTCTACTGCGACTAATATGTACACAAAACCAAATGATGGAGGAAATGGACCCATAAAATCTATACCCCAACAGTCAAAGATTTCAATGACAAGAATAGTACTTAAAGGCATCATGTGACGTTTTGAAAGAGATCCTAACTTTTGACAATTTTCACAAGATTTGCAGAATGCATGCGTGTCCTTGAACATGGTGGGCCAATAAAATCCACATTGTAAGATTTTTGCGGCTGTCTTTTTTGACGAAAAATGACCCCCACATGCCTCAGAATGACAAAATTTAATGACATTACTTACCTCATTGTCGGGAATGCATCTTCGAAATATTTGATCAGGATAATATTTGAATAAATAAGGGTCATCCCAATAAAAGTTCTTCACTTCGTTCAAGAACTTTCTTTTGTCTTGAGTGCCCCAATGCGCTGGCAAATGTCCTGAAACAAGAAAATTAACAATATTAGCAAACCAAGGCATTGTAGTGACAGAAAGTAAAGATTCATCAGGAAAGTAGTCATCAATTGGCGTGATGTCAGATTTCGAATCAGTTGTCAATCTTGACAAATGATCCGCGACAACATTTTCGGTGTCTTTCTTATCCTTGATTGTGATATCGAATTCTTGAAGTAACAAAATCCACCGCACCAATCTAGCTTTAGAATCCTTCTTGGAAAGAAGATATTTCAACGCTGCATGATCACTAAAAACAATAACAGGTGAGCCAACAAGATAAGATCTGAATTTTTCACACGCAAATACTACAGCAAGTAATTCTTTTTCAGTTGTTGTGTAATTTATTTGAGCACTATTTAAAGTTTTACTTGCATAGTAAATGACATAGGGTTTCTTATCTTTTCTTTGTCCTAAAACAGCACCCACGGCATAATCACTAGCATCACACATTATTTCAAAAGGTAATGACCAATCAGGAGGTTGAATAATAGGAGCAGATGTAAGCAGGTTTTTAAGTTTAACAAAGGCTTCTTCACAATATTCAGTCCATTCAAAAACATTATCCTTTGTTAGAAGGTTACACAATGGCTTAGATATTATACTAAAATCTTTGATAAACCTTCTATAAAAACCAGCATGTCCTAAAAATGATCTAACATTTTTAACAGATTTTGGTGTTGGCAAGTTGGCAATTAACTCAATTTTAGATTTATCAACCTCAATTCCTATTGATGAAACAATGTGACCAAGTACAATGCCGTTTGTTACCATAAAATGACATTTTTCCCAATTCAACACAAGATTCTTCTCTTCACACCTGTTCAAAACCTTTTCCAAATTAGTTAAACAATTATCAAATGAATCACCAAAAACAGAAAAATCATCCATAAATATCTCAAGAAAGCGTTCAACCATATCACTGAATATGCTAAGCATGCATCTTTGAAACGTGGTTGGTGCATTACATAATCCAAAAGGCATCCTTCGATATGCAAATGCACCAAATGGACATGTGAATGTAGTTTTCTCTTGATCTTCAAATGCAATTTCAATTTGGTTGTAACCCGAATAGCCATCTAGGAAACAATAAAATTCATGACCTGCAACTCTTTCTAGAATTTGATCCATGAAAGGTAAAGGAAAGTGATCTTTTCTAGTCATTGAATTAAGTTTCCTATAGTCAATACACATACGCCAACCAGTAATAGTCCTTGTTGGAATTAACTCATTTTTCTCATTTGTTATCACAGTAACTCCAGACTTTTTAGGTACAACTTGGGTAGGACTTACCCATTTGCTGTCAGAAATAGGATAAATGATTCCATTATCTAGAAGTTTAATGACTTCATTCCTCACTACTTCTTTCATATTAGGATTAAGCCTTCGTTGCATTTCTCTAGAGGGTTTAGCATTTTCCTCCAAATAAATCTTGTGTGTGCAAATCAAAGGACTAATTCCTTTTATGTCAGCTATGGTCCATCCTAATGCATTTTTGTTCATTTTAAGAGTTTGTAATAACTTACCTTCTTGATGAACATTAAGTTTGGAAGAAATTATTACCGGAAAAGTTTCATTTTCTCCCAAAAATGAGTATTTGAGATTACATGGTAATGGCTTCAAATCGGGTTTTGGTGGTTGAACACTTGAAGGTATGGACCCAATTGATCGTGGTGGCAATTCCTCAATTTTTGGTCTCCAAATATTTGCCTTTGATTCTTCCTGAAAACAAACCATTTGCAAATCTTCAGATTCATTAAACTCAATTTCATTGGAAGAATTTTCAAATTGATCGTAAATTATTTTTTCAATAAAATCTACTTCCTGTAAATCATTATCATCTCCAGGTTGCTTACAAATATTAAAAACATTCATTTTTAATGTCATGTTTCCAAAAGATAACTTCATCACTCCATTCCTACAATTAATCAATGCATTAGAAGTTGCAAGAAATGGACGTCCTAAAATAACAGGAATTGAATTGCATGCTTCAACAGGTTGTGTATCCAAGACAATAAAATCCACAGGAAAGATGAATTTATCAACTTGTACTAACACATCTTCAACTATTCCTCTAGGCATTTTTATAGATCTATCAGCAAGTAAAAGAGTAACAGAAGTAGGTTTTAACTCACCGAGATTTAGACTTTGAAAAACCGAATATGGAAGTAAATTCACACTAGCTCCAAGATCAAGTAAAGCTCTGTCAATTTTATGTTCTCCAATAAAGCAAGAAATTGTAGGACAACCAGGATCTTTATATTTCAAAGCATTATTATTCTGAAGAATGGCACTTACTTGTTCGGCTAAGAAGGCTTTCTTTTTCACATTCAATTTTCTCTTTACAGTGCATAGATCTTTCAAAAATGTAGCATAAGATGGTACCTGTTTAATAGCATCTAGCAAAGGTATATTAATCCTTACCTGTTTGAAAGTTTCAAAGATTTCAAAATTGTGATTGACTTTCCTTTGTTTGGTCATGGCATGAGGAAATGGAAGTGCTGGTGGGGAATCAGTCTCTTCCTTGCAATGATCAGGTTCAACCATTTCCTTACCCTTGGAGACTAACTCATCTTCTTTCTCATAAGGTTCAAGAATAGGTTTTTTAATAACCTTACCACTGCGGAGAGTAGTGACTAATTTGACTTGATCCAGATGTTGGCTTCCAGAACTGCTTGTACTTGAATTGTATTGTCCTTTGGGATTTTGCTGGGGTTGAGATGGAAACTTACCTTTCTCCTGAAAACTGAGAGCAGATGTGAACTTTGCAAGAGTATCTTTCAAATCAGCCATGGTTTGAGCATTTTGAGTGTTGATTGTCTCTTGCTTTTCAATGAATGCATGTAATGTTTCCTCAAGATTTCTTCTAGGAGGGGGAATATAAGGAGGTGCATATCCATGAGAATTTTGAAAATTATGTTGTGTTTGAAATGGTGGTTGTGAAGTTTGTGCATTATTGTTACCACTCTTCCAACTGAAATTTGGGTGATTTCTCCAACCAGGGTTGTACGTTTGTGAGTACGGGTTATGACTTGGTCTTTGGAAATTATTTAAAGCATTGGCTTGTTCATGGAGACATTCCTTAAAAGAAGGCAACGTGGGACAATCATTGGTTGAGTGTTCATTGGTTTCACAAATTTGACACACAATTTCTTGAACAGATTTTAATTGACCACTCTTTTTTAATTCTAGTGCCTCAACTTTTCTAGCTAAAGATGCAAATTTGGCTTGAAGGTCATGATCTTCCCTAAGGCTATACATGCCTCCATTAGATGTATGAGGTTGAGTTTTACTTGGTGCCTCACAAGTACCTGTGGTGTCCCAATTTTGAGCATTTTCAGCTAGCAAGTCTAAGTACTCCATTGCTTTATCAGGGTCTTTATTTTCAAAAGTTCCATTGCACATCAATTCTACCATTTGTCTATCTTTAGGTGTTAACCCTTCATAAAATTGTGAAACCAATCTCCATGTTTCAAAACCATGATGAGGACAGGTATTAAGCAAGTCTTTATATCTATCCCAACATTTATAAAATGTTTCTCCTGGTTTTTGAGTAAAAGTGGTGATTTGTCTTTTGAAAGAGTTTGTTCTATGAGAAGGGAAAAATTTCTTTAAAAACTGTTGTTGCATTTCATCCCAAGCATGAATGGATCCTGACCTAATATTTTGTAGCCATGTTTTAGCTTTATCTTTTAACGAAAAAGGAAAAAGCTTTAATCTGATGGTGTTCATGTTACAATTTAAGTCATTATAAGTGTTACAAACTTCTTCAAATTCTCTTAAGTGCAAGTATGGATTTTCTAATTCTAAGCCATGAAAAGTGGGTAGAAGTTGAATAATACCTGGCTTAAAATTAAAATGAGATGCATCAGGAGGAAAAACAATACATGATGGTGCACTTGTTCTTGTTGGATTCATATGATCTCTAAGTGTTCTAACACGATTATTCTCATTATTCTCATTATTCTCATTATGAATTGATTGGTTATCTTCTTCGGCCATGTTTTCTAAAGAAAATGATGATTTTCTAGAAAGTCTACCACTTAATGTACGTGTCCAAACTCTCATGCAAATACAAAAGAAAAGAAAAGAAAAAAGAAAAAGAAAAAGAAACAACAATTAGAAAAACAAATAAAAGTGAAAATAAAATAAAATAAAATATTTAATTTATACAATAACTTACCTCCCCGGCAACGGCGCCAAAAAACTTGACACGATCAAAGAGTTGATGTCTTATCCCAAGTGCAGGAGTGTCAAAGTAAAATAACCCGGCAAGACCGGGGTCGAACCACAGGGAGGTGAATTATATAAATTACAAATAAAGAAAAAGATTTAAAGAGAATAATAACAGAAAAGGAGTTGAAGAAAGTTTTGGGATGTGATATTGATGTAAGGATTAAACAATAACAAAACATATGTCAAGGTTATAGGATTCACTAATGGTATTTCAAATAAATATAATATAAACTCTTTTTATTACTTAACTAGAAACCACACACAAAGGAGGTTCTAATCGGATGATTTCTCGTTATTAGCTCATTATAAATTACTAACATGATCATATTAATTATCTTATATAAGTAATACCATACTTATAAATATCATCAAGCATTTATGTTGCTAGTTTATGTTAACAACAAATCAAGTTTCTATCATAATAACGATTTCGGCCGAAAACTATGAAAGATCAAGCATTTGATGTACCAAATATTATACAACACAAATCTAAATTAAACATTTAATAAGCAAGGTATTAAGAATTAGTAAGATAAAAAGATAAAACATGTTAATAACAATCTTTCTTGGATATAAACATTTAAAGCTCATGTTGAGTTTATATTATACCTATTCTAACACCATTAGAGAAACCTTTTCACCTTGACATAATTAACTTAGCTAAACATTAAGAAGGAGAAAAACACAAATAAACAATATAAGAACATAAACATAATATAAGCTAACTAAGTATAGGAAAGGAAATGAAAGAGCATAAACAAGAGATTACTATAGCATAAAAGAAAACTTGAACATTACAAAGTTGTAGAGAGAAAGCAAGAAGATAACTTTGATCTGAAAATTAATATGACTAAATACATGGACAATGCCTCCTTTTATAGGCTAAGTTTCAGAACTATTGATTGATTGAAGAATTGGTGGGCATCCATTGATTTGGTGGCTGGTTTTTGACATTAATGGCTGCTGGTTTTTTGATATTGTGGGCTGATTTTTGATATTGTTGGCTGGCCAAAACGTCATTGCTCACATCAGAATTATAGCCAACTGAATTATGGAATCTGTAGGCAATTGTCTCAGCTTTCCATAAAAAAAACCAGAGCTCATTTGGACTTCTAGAACTCAAGATATGAGCCAAAAACCGAATAGTGCTTGAGCTGCAGGACAGCTTCTGATGTCTTCGTTGTTGCTAAGATTTGGGCTTGAAAACGGCAGAACTGAGTCTTTGAATTCATATGAAAGTTGTAGGTCTATGTCTTACCTTTCCATCGATATAAAATGGACCTAAATCTGATATCTACAGCTCCAGATATGATCAAATTACTGAACGGTGTTCGAGTTTGGAATGCACCAGCAACACTTTGCTAAGTTTGGCCTTCTTTTTATCCTTTCAATTTCAATCCTTAAACTCATCAATCAATCCTTTTATTTATGTGATAGACCTGCATTTAGGATGAACATTTACCATGAATTAAAGGTATATTATATTTTTAGACTTGCTAATATAAAACATGCTTTTGTTAGGGAATTTAATGATACTTTAGGTGCAATATGATGACATAAATCCTTAATGAGAATGCACTTTTAAGTACTAATCAATTTCTTTTTATTTACTTAGTTAACTTTTATCTTATTTATGTTCTTATTTTGTTTATTTATTTTTCTTTCTTTCATTATATGTAGCTAAATTTATTATGCCAAGGTGAAAAGGTTACACTAATTGTGTAAGAACAAGTATAGTGTAAACTTAATATGGACTTTAATGTTTGATACTAACATGTTTTATATTTGTTATCTTGTTCACTCTTTAATACTTTGCTTGTTAAATGATTAATCTTGATTTATGTTGTATAACACTACAAATGCTTGGCACAACAAATACTTGGCACTTTCATAGCCAATACTGTATGGTATAACCGACACCTAAGCTATGAAAGGAACTTGATTTGTTGTTAACATAAGTTATAATCATGAATGCTTGACGAGATTTACAAGTATTAACATTAATTGAATAAGATGACTAATGTAATCATGTTAACAATCTATAATCTGATTGGAACCTCCTTTGTGTGTGGTTTCCAATTGAATAATAAGAGTTTATACTATACTTGTTTGACATACCATTAGTAGATCCTCTAACCTTGACATTTGTTATTATTATTGTTTAATCGTTACATAAATATTTCATCTCAAAGTTCTCTCATCATCGTCTTCTTCTTCTCCTTCTTTTTCTTTATTATTATTATTGTTATTGTTGTTGTTGTTGTTGTTATTGTTATTGTTATTATTGTTATTGTTATTACTATTATTATTGTTGTTTTTGTTATTATTATTGTTGTTGTATTATTATTATTTATAATTTGTACAATTAACCTCCTTGTGGTTCGACCCCGATCTTGCCGAGTTATTTATTACTTTGACACTCTTACACTTGGGAGAAGACACTAATCTTTTAGTCGTGTCAATCTTGACATAATAAACTTAACTAAACTTAATGAAAGAGAGAAACATAAATAAACAAGATAAGAACATAAATAAGATATAAGTTAACTAAGTAAAGAAAATGAAATAAAAGGCATAAATAAGAGATTAATGAAAGCAAAACTTAAGTATTACAAAAATATAAAGAAAGAGAGGAAGAACATGATTTTGATCTGAAAACTAAGATGCCTAAATGCATAGCAATGCCACCTTTTATAGGCCAAAATTTAAAACTTTTAATTTGTTCACTAATTGTTGAATGGGTGACCATATCTTGACTTGGTAACAATCCTTATCTTCTTGTCTGAATAAAACATCATTGCTAATATCAAAATTTGAACAGACTTTCTCATGAAAGTTCTAGGAAATTGTCTCAGCTTTCTAACAAAAAAAACATCGGTGGTTTTGGACTTTTAGAACTCGAGATATTGGTTGAACACTGAATAGTGTCTAGGCTGCAGGGTAGTGTCAAACTTCTCTTTTGATGCTAAGATTTAAAATTTCAAATGGTAGAATTGAGTCTCAAACTCTTATAAATATTTTATGCCTATGTCTTAGCTTTATAGCCATATAAACCAAACTGAAATCCAAGATCTACAGCTTCAGATATGACCGTATGATTGAATAGTGTTATAGTTTGGACTGAATCAACATCTCTTTTCTAAGCATAGCCCTCTCTTTGTCTTTTCAATTTCAATAGTTAAACTCATTAATCAATCTTTTGATTTATGTGATAGGCCTTCATATAAGATGATATTTACCATAAATTAAAAGTATCTTATATTCTTATGCATGTTATTATAAAACATTCTCTACTTAAGGAGTTATTGATACTTCAAGTGCAAAATGATAATATAAAATCTTGATAAAAATGCACTTTTAAGTACTAATCATCAACCTAGTTAAATCTTTTAAACCTATGGCTTGAAAAGTTAACATAGTCTTAACCGATAAAATATTAATGGATGAAATCGAAAAAGAAAGTTTCAATAAAAAAAATCAAAAACAAATAAATAGCAATAAGAATAATAAGAACCAAATCTAACATAAAACAAAATGAACTAAAATATTGATGGATGAAATTGAAAAAATTATCCAATTAAGAGAATGATATAAAATATTGAATGATGCAATTTAAAAGATAATTTAATTAAGAGAATAATTAAAACAAATCAAAATCAAAAGAATAAGGATCAAATCTTAAAGGTGAAAAACCAAAAGATTAAATTGAAAGAAAATTTCAATTCCATAGATAATCTAAAATTTAAAAAATAGTAATAAAAAGAATAAAGATCAAATCTAAAAGGAAAAAAATTAAAGGAATTTTGGGAAAATATGCAAGGGTTAGCTCTAGAACTGAGAAGGAGATGGAAAAAGGAAAGAAAAAAAAGGGTCACCAACCCAAAACCCGTCATATTTTTCCCACACATACCATCTAGGAAGGACGTGATGTTGTGAGGATCACAATGTTGTTGTTAAAGGTGAAGTACCATTATCGTACATGCCATCTCAATCTCGTAGAGGAGTCCACGCGCGTTCACGTCCATACCATGTGCAACCACCTTTTTCAAATTAAATAATATTTAATTAATGCAAAAATATGAAACTACCCTTTATCAAACTTGATAATTGCTATAAAAAAACTAAAAAGACCAAAAAAACCCTTGACTCAAAGGCAAAGAAAATTTTCATGTAAAGGTTTTGTGGTAATTTTACTGTGCAACTAAAATCAAAAGGTCAAAATTACCCCTACCCATTAGTGCATATGTTATGGTATTTAAGGGCATATTAGTCATTTTATTGTTCAATAAATGACAAAGGCTATTATACCTCATTCACATTGATATTTGTGTTATATTTGTAGGGGTAAAATCATCTTTTCATTATTCCAACTCACGGTAACAATAAGTCTATTTATACCATAATAAATGCATAATAAAATCAAGATATCTCATTAGTTTCTTTTAATACATATTCACAGATACTCCAAAGTCAAACTTGAGCTGGTTAGAACCATTACAAATTTCAATAGAAAATAAATACCGATAAGGATTGTATTTGGTAGATAGAGAAACCTCATTTTAGCCCAAAATTATATATTGTTCTCTATTGAATCCCAGACAAAAAAATGTTATCCATTTGGTTTGAAAAGCTTCAAATAATTCTCAACAATGCATTAAATGGAAAATATTAATAAAAATTGATGGTAGGACCCTATTGAAAACTGTTTTTTTTTAAGTTAAGATGTATTTAAGAAAAAAATATAATCAGGGATATGAGGGAAATACCCCAAGAAATACAATGAATTTGTTATCTAGATTAAAAAGTTATGAAGCCTATAAGATTAGGGCAAATAGACTACAAGAAAGCTCAAAAAGCTAAACATCCAAAAGAGATATCAATATCATATTTGTAAGGAGAAAAAAGAAAAGATTATTGAATACTCACTATCACTCAACTGAGAACATTGCCTACAACCAAAAGAGCTTGCTGAATTGGTTTAAACTCAACTACAAAGAAATGCAAGATGACATCGAAAGAAGTTGTATAGTTCGCTAGAGCAATGCTCTATAAAAGCAAATTGAACAAAACACAATGAAATGAGTATCTGTCTATATTCAATCAATTAATTCTATTTAATTAAAAAAATTATTTTGAGAATATATATCTATAAAGACCCTAGATAACCCTAACAAATAAAAAAACAAAAAACAAAGATGCATAAAGCATATGAAAAAATGAGCTTAATTTCAAATAAAATGAAAATCAAAGGATAAAATATATAAAAAACAATAGCTTAAAAGAACAATAAAAAGAAAAAGCAATTATTAGCGAACATGCTTAGGTTAATTTTTCAAATTGGGATTCATGAAATTTCAAAATGGGGTTAACCAAGAAGCTCAAATTCAAATTAACTTAATGTTAATAAATATAATTAATTGTTAAAAAAAACTAACTAAAAAATTTAACAAAGTAAAAAAATTAAAATAGTAAGGATAAATGATTGATACTTAAAAGTGTATTTTTATCAAGGTTTTATATCATCATTTTGCACTTGAAGTATCAATAACTCCTTAACTAAAACATGTTTTATAATAATATATCTAATAATATAAGATACCTTTAATTTGTAGTAAATATTTATTTTAAATGCAGACATATCATATAAATGAAAGGATTGATTGATTAATTTAAGAACTGAAATTGAAAGGATAAAGAGATGACCAAACTTAGAAAAGAGATTTTGATGCAATCCAAACCGGAACACTGTTCGGTAATTGGGTCATATTTGGAGTTATAGATCTTCGATTTAGGTTTACTTTATATGGATGGAAAGGTAAGACATAGGCCTACAACTTTCATATGGAGCCCAAGATCTAAAAAGGTCATTTTCAAGTCCAAATTGTTGCAACAACATAGAAGCCTGAATTTGTCCTCCAGCCCGAGCATTGTTCAGTATTTTGGCCATATCTGGAGTTCTAGAAGTCCAAATGAGCTTTTAATGTTTTACACAAAAAAGCTGAGACAATTTCCTACAACTTTCATGTTTTTAAGTGGCTCCAATTTTAACGTTATTAATGATGTTTTGGGCAGACAAGAGAAGATAAGGATTGTCACTAAGTCAAGAGTTGGTCACCCACTCATTAATTAGTCATCAAATCAATAGTTTCTAATTTTGGCCTATAAAAGGAGGCATTTGCCATGCATTTAGGCATCTTGGTCTCTAGATCAAGATCATGCTCTTGCTTTCTTTCTTTATATTTTTTTGTAATGTTTATGCTTTACTTTCATTAATATTAAGTTTATACCTTTCATTTCCTTTTCTTTACTTAGTTAACTTTTATCTTATTTATGTTCTTATTTTGTTTATTTATTTTTCTTTCTTTCATTATGTCTAGCTAAGTTTATTATGTCAAGGTGAAAAGGATACACTAATGGTGTAAGAATAAGTATAGTGTAAACTTAATATGGACTTTAATGTTTAATACTAACATATCTTATATTTGTTATCTTGTTCACTCTTTAATGCTTTGCATGTTAAATGATTAATCTTGATTTATGTTGTATAACACTTGGTATAACAAATGTTTGGCACTTTCATAGCCCGTACTGTATGGTATAATCGACACCTGAGCTATGAAAGGAACTTGATTTGTTGTTAACATAAGTTATAATCATGAATGCTTGATGAAATTTACAAGTATTAGCATTAATCGAATAAGATGACTAATGTAATCATGTTAACAATCTATAATCTGATTGGAACCTCTTTTGTTTGTGGTTTTCAATTGAATAATAAGAGTTTATACTATACTTGTTTGACATATCATTAGTGGATCCTCTAACATTGACATTGTTTGTTATCATTGTTTAATCCTTACGTTAATTTTCCATCTCAAAGTTCTCATCAACTTTTCTTCTTCTTCTTCTTCTTTTTTTCTTTATTATTATTATTATTACTACTATTACTACTACTAGTAGTAGTAGTAGTAGTAATAGTATTATTATTGCTACGATTATTATTGTTGTTGTTATTGTTACTATTGTTATTGTTTATAATTGTTGTTTATAATTTGTACAATTAACCTCCCTATGGTTCGACTCCGGTCTTGCCGGGTTATTTATTACTTCGACACTCATGCACTTGAAAGAAGACATTAATCTTTTAGTCGTGTCAATAAAATCTAATAGGAAAAAAATGATCAAGGAAGAAATTGCTAAAAAAGTTACACTATAAAACTTATCTTAGATTATATAAATAACAATTAAAAAAAAGCTTAAATAAGACAAATTTTAAAAATCAAATAAAGAAGAAATTGAAAGAAATTTTAATTTACATAAGTTATTTCAAATAACAAAAATATTAACAAAAAAAATGACTAAATAAAAAATCAAATGAGGATAAAATTGAAGCAAAATTTGATTTTCATAAGATATTTGAAATAAAATAAATATTAATTAAAAGATCAAGAATAAAATAAAAAACAAAGATAAGCTAAAGGGCTGGTTTGAAATATTATAGGGCAGAACACAAGAATCAACGAAGAGAGAGGGAAAAAAAAATGTTCACTGAAACCAAATTAAAGCTCTGTTTTCTACACGCGACACTTTAACATGGAGAAGACACTGAGACAAATCTAATGACAACATATAATGGCATTTGTAGTTGCTGAAATCAATTGCACACTTCGTTTAAAGACGATAGAGCGGTTCACGTATCAACATGTGCGCAACACATGTCAATGTTTTTTTTTTGTTAACTCTTTTTAATTTATTAATAGACAAAACTAGCCATCAATTTATCCAATAACTAAAAAAAAACTAATAATATAATAATAAAAATATCATTAGATCTAATACATGTAAAAAACTAAAATCTAAAGGCAAGGAAGTATCTTCACTATACAAATACAAAGGATGAAATACAAACACCCCGTTCTAGTTGGTTAAAATTTTTTTTGTTTATAAAACTAGATGGAAAACTATATTCTGTAATCCAAGTAAAAATATAAATTTATTCCTAAATGACACCAAATAATACATTAATTTTAAGGTATTAATGATAATTTATAGTATAATTTTAAAGGCAAATATCCATCTTGTATCAATTTAAAAATTCCAAAACATGTTCATTGAAAAGATAATCATAAGTGTTTTAGACAAAGTTTTTTTTTTTCATGGGTAAAAAATGGACGGAAGAATTGACTGTTCTCATCCAAAGGTGGAATGTGCCTTGGGAACTCCTCATTTGTTTTAGTTTTATTTATAATTTATAATAATTAAAGCCAAATTATAGACTGAGCAGCAAAAGTCAACGGACTTTTAGTCCCTGGAACAATGTCTGAACAAAGTTTTTATAAAAATTGGTGAAAGGCTGTGGACCATCCAAAAGGAAATATAGGATTAATTAAAGGACTATATACGCTGACCTTTTTGGTATATTATATTAATTATCGCCCTAAATTCTACACCTGGGATTGGTGCCACAACTCACAAGAAAATATTCAGAAATTTAGCTGGAGCCTCAGGCTGAGCTGGCAAAGAAATGAGAGGTACCATTACCAAACTCCGTCAAATAGACGATGCAATATAGGTTCGTTTGTTAACGCTGCCAACCCGCAGCTAACCGTTTCAATACGATGCAAGATGGTGTTTTTTAAAAGTTTTTTCAATTAAAAATAATATATTTTTTAGATTTTTTCATGATGAACAATTAGGTGTAACGCATCCATCAATAACGTTTGGTCAAGGTGGATAACTTAAAGAAAAGAGGAGGAGTGGACCAAAAAACAAATATCAGTATTGATGGTAACTTTTAGAATGTTAAAAATCATTTAATCAAATATGGAGTTTAACACAGGAAGCAAGACCTCATTGGAATTATAATCATAAAAACCCATTTTCAAAACAATTTGAAGGTGCTGAGTTTCTTTTCAAAAGTTCTTCCATTTTTATAATATGTGTATCTTTATTCATGTATTTTAAGGTGATATCTATTTTTATAATGACACCATATTTTTAAAAAAATTAAATTTCTCCCTTTTAAATTACCATAATATCAAATACTCCTTTGTTGATTTTTTTTTAAAATTTTGATTAGTTAAGAAAATAATATGTTGGTTCTCTTTTTGTTTTTTTAGTAAATTAAATGTTTTCTTTAATTTTAACAATTAATGTAATTTAGCTTAGTGATTGTGCACCCAATAACTTTATTTAAGTTATATCAATATTATAATTAATAAAACAAGTTTCAAGTCTCAATAACTATAATTTTTCTATTATAATTATGTAATGGGGAGATGGTTGTTATGTAGTTTAAAATATGGTGGACCTTCTATTGAATGTGAAAATAAAATTAATATATCGTGGGGCTTGTTTTTTATATCTACACCATTTTTATTTTTTTTTCAATCAAATTTTAAATAAGTTATTTACATATGTACCGGTACATATTTCAAATATAAAATACGGAAAATTTTCTTCAAACTTGCAGTGATCATGTCATTAATCCTGACAAACAGTTCATATTTTTTATTAATATGATGCATGTATTTTTGTGAAAAATATATTTAAATTTATTTTTTCTCAATGTCTTTTATATTTTCGTCACTAATAAATCAAAGATTCAAAAGCATTAAGAAATGTATAAAAATAAAATAAATTAATATTTTTAATAGTTAAAACACATTTTTAAAATTATTTTGAAATATAATTTAAACGTGTATTCATGATCAATTAGACATAATTCCACAATCGATGCCAGATTCATTGCTTAACACGTTTTGCTGTACATATTTACACAATTTCCTCATCCTTGAAAATCCCTTATTCTCCCAGTCCAGAAGCAGTTTTAATTTCAACTTTTAAAAATAGAAATGTTCAATAAATATTTTGTTTTGAGAAAAGAAAATGTAAAAACTAATTATAAGAAGAAGACATATCTTTCCTACTTCTTTAAGATAAACTTAGTTAATAAGTTTTCTTATAAATGGATGATAAATTATTATATTTTCAATTAAAATATATTTTTATAAAAATATTTTATATCACATTATCAAACCTATATATATTAATTTGATATTTTTTAAGTAAAATATAACTTAAAAAACTTTGAAAAATAAGTTGAATCGAAAAAAAACCCACTAGATTTGATAAAAATTACTTTAATAAATAGTAATAAGAACTTGGAATAGAATGATTTACTCCTTTTATAATTTCAAGTTTGAGTTTTATAGCTACTAGAAATTTATAGAATTATTAATTTTAAAACTTATAAAATTAATCAAAATATATATATTCACGTTAATAAAATAATAAATATATATATTAGTCTAATGGGTAAACTGTATATTACTTATTATGATCTCTTTTTGGAAACATAAGAAAATAATATCTATACAATCAATTTTTTTTTGTTGGTATTCTTGTATAATAATTTAAATTTAAAATTTTTTATTTAGCTTGAATTTTAAATTAAATTATGTATGAGTTGTTTTAATGTGATATTATCAACTAAAAAAATCCAAGAAAAAAAAATATGTTCATCCCGATCAAATTTTTCAAAACCACAACTCGAGTTATCAATTTCACTTGATTGGATTATTTTTTATTTTATTTTATAATAAAAGATATAAAAATAAATTTATAATAAATTTAATATTAAATAATAAAAATTCAATATTAAAGAATGTACTTAAATAAGAGTGACAAGCACATTCAACCTTATTGTTTTATTTTTTTAATAACAAAATATTTTAAAAAAATATAAACTATAAGTCGGTTTATGAAATAAAAATAATTTTACTCCCACCACAAAATTGTTATAAAAAAAATTAATAAAGTTAAAAGAAAAATATAATAACCCTGGTAATATAATCAATTAAATCAACCCATATTTTTTATTTGTCTTTATAATTATAATATAAATAAAATAATAATAAAATAAGTCTCAAAATATCAAAACTCAAATTTTATCTCATTTAAAAAAAATTCTCAGGCAAACGGATTTTATATGGGTAAAAAGGAAGGGGAAAAAGCGAGGATAAAAAACTATAATGCGATTGGGCAAGCAGCACCTTCCTCGTAATTATAATTTCCTTTTTACCTCCTCAAACCGAGGACGTTATCTTTATTATAATAAAACTGACTAAAGGAGGGAGGAGTCTTTAGTAGCTACATAAATAAAAAAAACTCCAAATGGAAAGTAGCAGAGGGAGTACAAAGTAGCAGGGGGGGTACAAAACCCTGTTCTCGTCTCTTCACCCTTCCTTTCTCCCTCCCTCTCTCTCTCTTAACATAAACTTCCTTTTTTTTTTTCATTTCAGACCAAACAACCCCTTCATTTTTATTACTCATTCACCTCTGCTCTGTTTCCTCTGTGTTTGTTTTAATAGGATGAAAGTGCTGTTAGGTCTGTCTTTAACGGGTGTTTTTGGAGGTGTAGTGGTTAAGGCAGCAACTGAAAGTAGTGCTACGACAAGGAAGCTTGATCAAACACCAACATGGGCTGTTGCTAGTATTTGTGCTGTTATTATCATCATTTCTATTCTCTTGGAAAAGTTTCTTCACAAAGTTGGAACAGTAAGCTTTTATATGTCTGTGTAAATGTTGTCTGTAATGCTTTCCTTTAATTGTTTATGAGTTTCTTGGTGCTCCTCGACTGTTTTTCCTTCTTGGCAGTACAGTTTAGGATACTGATATCACCAGATTATTTAGTTTCTTCCTTTTTTTAAAAAAAAAACACTGCTATAATTCTTCTTTATTCTTGTTGTAGGGGGGGTTTAAACAATCAATGCCATGTCCGTTTTTAATTATGTAGAAAAGAACTGACAACTCGAAGTCATAGAAAAACACTGCTCTCTCTCTCTGGTGGCCTCTTTTCTTTTTTTTTTTGCTGCTTAAATTTCGTTGAATTTCCCTTTACTGCTATGAGAAAAATGATTTTTTTTCGTTTTGCTTTATCCTTGTTTCCTCTAATGTTAGCTTTACTTGGTTAAAAGAATAGTCTTTTTTTTCCTGTCAATTTTGGGATTTGTTCTTTGAGTCTCGCTAATTTTCCAATTTTTTATTTTATTTTCAATTCAGTGGTTTACAGAAAAGCACAAGCAAGCTTTGTTTGAAGCCTTGGAGAAGGTTAAAGCTGGTAAAGAACCAAGCTTTCTATTACACTAGTACTAAGGATCATGATTCTCTCCTTTGGCCTTGACTTTTTGCTTAATGTTTTTTTATGTGCTCCTTTAGTGGGAATGTTATTAGGAAATTCTGAGTTGGAATGATTATTGCAGAGCTGATGATTCTAGGGTTCATTTCACTGCTCCTGACTTTTGGGCAGTATCACATTGCAAAAATCTGTGTTCCCCAAGATGTTGTAGGCACCATGTTGCCTTGTAAGAAAGAAGGTGTAACTGATAAAAGTAGTAGCACCAAAGGGGAAGAGGAAACTCGACGGAGACTTTTGTGGTTTGATCGTAGATTTCTAGCTGGTGCTAAGAGCGCAGTAAAATGCAAGGATGTAAGTGCATATGCTGCAAAACTTGTTCTTTGTTGAAAATTTAAGATCTTCTATTGGCTTTAGATAAACGGGCAAGTTTAAAGTCTATCGATGAAAGTTTTTGTCGTGACTAGCATGCAAGATTTGGTCGCAGTAATGCATCAGTAATGGCCTTGCATTGTATAAAAGAAGCTGAACAGTGTTTGAATGACAACCATTTAAAGCATTATTTTACTGGAAACAAATCCAAAGAATGCTTTCTAGTGGAATGTTGGGGAGTAGGTATGGGCATGCTAAAGCTAAATTACATGATATTTGATGCTTTTATATGTATTTTCATTAAGCCAACTAGTTTAGTTGCATGCTTAGAAGTTTCAGAAAAATTCCTCATGTTTTTGGAATGAACTCGTTGTTTTGATGTCAAGAATATACTTTGCGCTGTGAAATGCATTTTCATTCTTGAAAAATGATTCACATAAGCTAATTGATTGATACTTGATGGATACTGATTGGTGTCAACATGGTATGACACACCTTAAATCTGACCCATCAATTTTCATTTTGAGTTTCCTCAATTACCGTCACAATTTAGACCACGACAATACAGAACTAACATTGAAGCAACAAAGTGATAATATGAGGAAAGAATGTTATCTCATTCTGGTGTTTAATGAGATTGACAATCGATGCTTCTGGGTATAATACAGAACTAACATTGAATAGGCATTCTGGAACTAATTGTCTTAGGACATGCCAAATTTGATTGAAAACATAGTACATTCTATTGTGGGATCTTGAATTATTCTAAAGCAATGGCTTGCTGCTTAAGGATATTTGTTCCTGGTATTGAAATTTAATGTTATCCATCACATTTGGGCATCCTCAAGGGAGCTCATAATAAGTTGTGAGAACATAAACCTATGTTTATCCAAGTCTAAAGATCCTTCTTTTCCTTTTATGAAATATTTTATGGTACATTACTTCATGCTTTTGAACAGTATCTTCAAGTGTTGCAACTAGATAATCATTCCACAAGTTTGTGCCATAAGTAATTTTCTTTGCTGCTTGACAGTAATTAATTTTTATACCAACATTTATTACTCACATTGTTTTGGTAGGATATTAAAATTTGTCTTCATTACTGTACGAGAGGATAACATTGAATCATATCTTGCTCAAAATGATAACTATTCTGAATTTGTCCTGCAGGGGTATGAACAACTCATATCTGTTGATGGGTTGCATCAATTACACATCCTCATATTCTTTTTAGCATGCTTTCACGTGTTATTTAGTGTTATTACAATGACACTTGGGAGACTAAAGGTATGGAAATGTTCTTTTTCTTACACTTTCCTTTATGCTATGCTATCCATACTCTCATCAAATTGCCTGGATTGGTTATGTGCATTACTGGAAAATGAAAAAACCTATGGTAATGAATAAACTAGAAATATGTTGTCTAATTTTAGGTAGAAAAGTCTGTTGGCAAACCTATCTCTGTCCCTGACCCTTAATGTGATGCATTGAGTCAAATTCACAGTTGGTAGTAAGCACTTACTTTTTACAGACTCGTGCCTGGAAACGGTGGGAGCTGGAGACTTTGTCCCATGATTATGAGTTCTCAAATGGTATGCTGTCTTATCTTAAAGGCCAGGCTCCCTGTTTATGTTATAGCTTGAACTTTTCTTCATCAAGTCCAAACATTATACTTGAATACCGGGGTTTGTATGCTAAGTTGGATATTATCTTATGCACAGATCCTTCAAGATTCAGGCTTACTCACGAGACATCTTTTGTGAGATCACACACCAGTTTCTGGACTAGAATTCCTTTCTTCTTTTATGTTGTAAGGATTATGTCACTTAACTAGCACGTTTTATTTATTTATTTGGTGTGTGTGCATGTGGTAGAACAGTATGGTCTAAACTTGTTTGTATCTATTGTAGGGATGCTTTATCCGACAATTTTTCATATCTGTTAGCAGGTCTGACTACTTGACATTGCGCAATGGATTCATCACAGTGAGTCTTCGTATGCTCAAATTTAATTATTCACTGTTGGATTGCCGCTTTCTATTTTTGACACTGCCATTTTTACGTAGGTCCATTTAGCTCCTGGAAGTAAGTTTAACTTCCAAAAATACATCAAAAGGTCATTGGAAGATGACTTCAAGATAGTTGTGGGAGTAAGGTAATAGTTCATTTATTATCTTTCTCTTCATGTTATATTTCTTTGGTTACACAAGATTTCAAATTTATGCATCTTGATTTAAACTGATTTGTTGGCAGTCCTGTTCTGTGGGCATCCTTTGTTATTTTCTTGCTTCTGAATGTTAATGGTAAGTTCCTTTCCCAAGGAAAGTTTTAGAGCAAATAAGCACTTAAAATTTGAATTTGAAGACAGTTTGATATGTTTGCGTTCCGTTACAGGATTGCAGGCTTTGTTCTGGGCTTCTATAATACCTGTGATTGTAAGAAATCTATTCTCAGTGGCCAAGTTTCCAGATCAGAGAAAATATCATTGTTCTGACCATTTATTATTGCAGATTATCCTAGCAGTTGGCACAAAACTTCAGGCCATTTTGACAATGATGGCTCTTGAAATCACTGACAGACATGCAGTGGTCCAAGGGATGCCTCTTGTTCAAGGCTCAGACAAATACTTCTGGTTTGGTCGGCCTCAGTTACTTCTTCATCTTATCCATTTTGCTTTGTTTCAGGTACAGTATGGCCGCCTCTGCAAATACTAAACCTTGCATTACATATACTTAAAATGGAATGGTTAATTTTAGATTCTTGAATCTCAAGATTCTTTGCTTTATTCATATTAATCAACTTTAAGTGTGCTAATTGTCATGTTCTTTATATCTTGGTGCTTGCAGAATGCATTCCAGATAACATATTTCCTGTGGATATGGGTAATTAACTGTTTTCAGCAACTCTATTTTGCAATAGTGGATTGTCTGCTATCATTCTCTACTCCATATCTATCCATTGCTCAACATTGATGTTCTATATATGCAGTATTCATTTGGGTTGAGCTCTTGTTTCCATGCCAATTTTGATCTTGTTATAGCCAAAGTTGCTTTGGGGTAAGCATTGGTTTTTCCCCCCATCAATAGATTGTCATTTCCAGTAATAAATCCATCACAAACATGTTATAGAGGCTGTGAAAATTAACAGTATCCTAACTTCAACATGGAGAAGACCATGTTTTGGACATTAGTCTTTATTTCAAATTGAACTGATAGACTAAATTTCCGTGGCCTTGCAGGGTTGGAGCTCTAATTCTGTGCAGTTACATCACACTTCCTCTATATGCCCTTGTAACTCAGGTACCTTCAAATTTCCAAGAGCTTACAAGACAAGCTCTTCTGTTGGAATGAAGATGATCAAGTAAAATCCTACAAAAGGAAGTTCTAACTTCAAATGGATCATTTGTTCCTAAAGCAAGCCTTTGATCAACCAAAAAATTATCTCCTCATTACTAGAAATGATAGCATGGGTTTCAATAACATCATAGCAAAACCTAAAAGATGCTGGCGCTAAAGAGTCCTCGTCTCCGAGGACCTATAGCCTTATTCGTAGATAAACTTTGTATCTTAATGTGCTTCTTCTCTTTCCCATCGCTTATTTTTCATAGGTTTTTTTAAGGTTTCCCGGATACTAATCTTTATCGGTGGCCACTCTTAGATGGGTTCGCATATGAAGAAATCAGTCTTCGACGAGCAAACATCCAAGGCTCTGAAGAAGTGGCACATGCTTGTGAAGAAGAGGCATGCGAAAGGAGGAAAGACTCCTTCTCGGAAGCTGGGAAGTGTAAGCCCAAACGTGTCTTCTATCTCTTCCGCACACGCATTGCAACGATTCAAAACAACCGGGCACTCAACGCGGTCATCATACACTTACGATGATCAAGTCGAGTCCGATTTAGAAGCCGAGGCATTGTCACCCACAACAGCAACAACCAGTTTTATTGTGAGAGTGGATGACGACGACGACGATGATGATACGGAAATTGATGTGCCGCGCCAAGAAGAGGAAACCAGAAATGAAGACGATTTCTCTTTTGCCAAGCCTGCCCCGCCAAAAGAACCATAGTTTGCATAAACTGCTGCATCATCTTCTTGTACATTAGTTGACGAAAGATCATTGTAGATTCAGATAGCGAAATACAATATAGAATTTATAAATTTTTGGGTGTGTACACTCTTTTCAAAAATCTTTCTGGTTTTAAATCTATAATATATCTTTATCTTTTTTATAGAACCTTTAATATTTTCTGTTTTATAATACATGATTGGTAAACCCCTGCATGGTGGGTTGATAATGATGATTAGCGTTGATGTGAGCTTGATTATTCAATTTGTAAAATTATTATTATCATTGTTTTTTTATTTGGCTAATGTGACAACCATATCTCATCTAGAAATGCAAGTATGGCCCTAACATCCTCGTGGAAATAGACTCACTCTATTGATATTAATCGTTGAAAAAATGTGTTTTTTTTGTCATATTTTGAATTAAAATATATAAAAACTTATACAAACCATTTTTCCAAATATTTTAATTAAACAATTTAATTAAATCATAATCCAATTAGCATAACATAAAAATCAAAATTATTAATTAAATATTTTAATTCAATCCTAATACAATTAGAAAAATTAATTCTATAATTAATTTAATTTAGGTTTCAATTTTAAAATATAAAATCCACATTTTTTTACAGGGACATGATTATAATTCCATCTCATATACCATATTATAATAAGAAATAAATTTCAAGGGTAAATTTGTAAACTACACTCTAAAAACCCTATTGTAATAATTTATACGATGTATGGGCAAATTCATCAATTTGCCCCAAAACATAATATTTATTGTTTGGGGGAAGGGGGCACAAAATCATAATTCTTAGCCTACTGTCGATGGTTGTAGTAGCGGTAGCCAACATTGTCACTGCAAGCTAGAAGTGCGACACTCTACCCCTTACCTTTCGCAGCTTTTAGCAGTGGCCGCACCACCTATGATTGTTGCCTCTATACTAGCGGCGCATTGGTTATGTGCACAACACAACCAAACATGCCGGCATAGATCCCACTATTGGAGGTTATGCAACAACCATCCTTTTAATTTCCTGTAAATTTATGCAAGAAAAGCAGATTCTAGCCAAATTCAAATAATATCGCTAGATTTAGTTGGAACAATAGTCAAACAAATGTTTTTAAAAAAATCACGAGAGAAAACAAAATTTAGAAAAATTTAATTTTGTACTTAAATTTAATTTACAATTAACATCAATAACAATTAAAATATGAAAATAATAACCTTAATTGTCTAACGATAACTCTTGGAATATATACATGTAATAGAAACAATAAATTTCAGAACTTTTCAAGAGTTTCAAGGATCTCGTAAGATATATTTAGAGTTTTTTAGGATTTATACAAATATAAACAGAAGATCAGATGTTTTTTTTTGCTTTAAATAATTGCTTCAAAATTAAGTTATAAAAACTACAAGTCATCCAAATGTTAGGCTTCTATCAGTAATTCATACGAAACACTAATAAGAAATCTCTTAAATCCTTTTAGGAAAGAGAGATTATTATGCATTTGAGTGTTAGTCTCTTTTCTTTTATGTTTTTCAAGTGTTTTGTAACTTAAGTAGTTTATTACAAAAAAAGGTATAACATTCTATTTATAAAAAAATCTTAAAACCCTATAAAAAATTTCAATTTACTCTGTGAATAATATCATATATATTATTTTAAGATAATTTTATAAATTTATTCAATAAAATCCTTACTTGATTTTTTTAAGTTTAGAATTGTAATTCCTTGTATTAATTACATTTTAGTCTTTAATTTCTAAAACTTATTTATAATCAAGTCATATTTGATTAATCATCCTATTTTAATTTCTAAACAATGATTATTATATGTGTGACTCATTAAGTTTCTTAATAAGTTTTTTTTTTTTGAATTTGAGGAAATCCCACCCCCCAGAAAGCGCACTTTGTAGGCCCAGTTGAACGAGTAAAACCCCGATTGTCCCAGGCTCTTACAAGAAGTGCATGCCCTGACTTAAACTCGAGATTTGCTGTGCAGATCTCAAGCCCTTTGCCAACACGCCACACCACTTGGAGACTTTTCTTAATAAGTTGACCTAAATAAAAATTATAATTCTAAATAAAATAAATTAATTTATTATCAATTCAACAAATAATTTATTTATATTTGAAGATCAAATATAATATCTAGCAACATATCATGATCCTCTAAAATTAGAAAAACCTTTCAGTGACTAGTTTTTTAGTGTAATTATTATCACTTCATCAACAATCTTCCGTTTTAGATATTATAACATGGGGTTGTGTCTACTATGTTAAATCATATTTTTTCTTAATACCATAGTTATTAATTATTTGATTAAGATTTAAAACTCTTTTCAAATCTCATTCCACCTTGCGTAAGGATTTACATTCAATACTATTTGAGAGCAAATAAAATATTTTTTCTAATTCACCTAGGGTAATGAAAACTCTCTCGATTACTCAAATACCTTCATATCATTCGTGTTATATTCAATATATGTCTATTTGTTACCCTTGATGACAAATTGTAGCATGATCAAAACATAATATTTTCTATGTAAGATAACTTGATGATCTCAAGTTTAAGGATCACTTTACAACTGTTACATAAACCTTACTATAGACACATGCGATATATTCATATGGAATTTTCATATAGGTCAGTTCAGTATATATGTTATCTTATAAGCATCTACATATTAGTTATAGATATTTCTTATACCTTATCTTATAAGAACAACTATTTCTTTTTATAAATGAAAGAATATAATATGTATCAATCTCAACGACTCTAATTAATGTTCAGTCTTTATAGAGCATTGGTCAGGAATATTTGGAAACAATGTCTTAAGGAAATAGAAAACTCATAATTATAACAACTTTATAATTTCATTTGCAAAACATTTTTGTCCCAAAAACTTTATTTTTACTCTAAATTCATTAATTAAATATTAGATTTATTAATTAAATATTTGATGAATATTAAAGATAAATTGAATTTTTATTAAAATTAAATATATTTTCATAAACAAAATCAATATCATGTATAACCAACAATTAATTTTAAGACAAATACAATAACACTATAACTTTTTAATTGCCACCTCTCCTAACTAAGTGTTTAAAATTATGTTTGGTAAGTGCTTCGGAAAAGATACATACAGAAGAGATATAAATTACAGTAAAAATATGAAAAAGAGAAATGAAAACATGAAATAAATCTATCTCTAAACAATTTTAAAATAAATTTTTCATACTTTCAAAATAAAAAAAAATGCAGCAATTTTTATCCGGCTATCTTTATATTAATTACACTGAAAAAACAAAAAAGTTCGTTAAACAAAAGCCCACCCCAACCAGGGGAAATATTTGTCAAGTATAAGGAGATAATTTCATAAGATCGGGTGAAAACAAAAGAAGCTTAGTTCATCTTGATAATATCTTCAAGTGCCTCTATGTGCTCTCCTGGGATAATTTCATAAGATTGGCACCGTTTGTGGCCCAATCTCAAATAGCTTATAGCACCTAGAAAACCAACATTTAAAACAAAAATGTCCAGATTACATAAACTGATGTTAGATATTAGTAAACTTTATTCTTAATTAAGAAACCAAAAAATTATCAAAAATATTTAATAACAAATCAAGAGATCCCATTAAAGTCTACATGCGCAACAAAAGATAAATAATGACGTGAATATATATGTATGTATTAACAAAGAAATAAATAGAAAAGACACATACCTAGAAAATACATAAATTCCCAAAACCCACGTAGATCCATCAAAACAAAAAAAAAATCTTGAAAAAAAAACCCACTTAAGAAATTCCTAGATTAGAAGGCGGGGAAGTTGCTAAGGAGCTTTTATGGAGGACTTGCTGTAACGGTAGGGAATATGGGTATGCATAAAGACGTGAATGAAGGCTTGAAGAATGGAAGGTTGTGGAGCCAGCTCGAACGAGAGCTGCTGGTGTTTTACCAGTCAGACAAAAGAAAAAAGCTGTGGTGACCGTAGTCTTTAAAAGTGTCCAGTTCTTACTTTTTAACGCGGTTATCGTGAATTCATGTTTTTTTAACGATTTTATCGAGATAAACTAATTTCAATTTGATTTTATCTGTTTTCTAGTTTTTGAAACAATTTTGCTGTCGCTATTTCTTCACACAAACCTCAGCTTTTACCTTCCAAATGAAAATTCTATGATACACATAGTTTTCTTGGAATCCTCCTTCCTGAGACCTGAGATTTCTATCAGGAGCTGCTTGCTTGAACTCATAAAGCTGGATACTCTCTGTTTGTTCGTATCTGCATGTGGCAGCACGGCAAACAATAGTTGGATACACGTTTCTGGTATAGAAAGCTGGGTACTCTCTTTTGTTTGTATCTGCATATCACCACTAAGGTGACGATACATGACCTGCTCATAAATTTAACGTTTATAACCCTTAATTAAGATTTTTGGTACGTGTTTTGATCATGATACACAGGGATGAGAAAAAGTCAGGTGAAATTAAAAAATTAAAATAATAATTTAAAAAACTGAATAATAACAAAAACTGATTAAAATTTAAAAAAAAAAACTGGTTGATTCGGTTTGGTTTTAATTTTATAAATTTAAAATCAAAAAAATATAACCAAATGGAACTCAAACTAGAAAAAAAATTAGCTAAATTAAAAAAAAATTATGAAATTAATAATTATATAAATTTTTAATAATTCTGGAAATTATAAAATTTAAATTAATAATTTTTAAAAAATAAATTTAAAATATAAATAATTGAACTATACCTGATTTAGTTGGGAAGGGTTTTAAGAAGAGGGTACTTTGCTATCTAGGTCGGCAGCAGCACTCGATTTCGTTAAAAATCTCTTAGAAAGATATGTGCAAATCACGAGTGATGTGTATTTTATGCTGCCAAAATGGTTAATAAAAGACGGAGGCCGTAAAAAAACACACAGAGAGAGAGAGACTCAGGTTGTCGTGTTGCTGCTTATGGGAATGAACAGAGCTCAATGTTTTGGGTGTCCGAAAGAAAGAGAGAAACCCACCGACTTGGATGACAAAAGGTCTTTGTTTGACATAGATTCATTTACTTTGTGAGACAGATGCAACCAATGTTTAGCCTTAAGAATTTGGGACCGATTTCTTCTGTTCAAACTTGAGGCAAACAAGTTGCTGAGGCTATAATTAATTTGGATCACTTTTCAAATAAGTATGGACCTCCTCTCTATACATACATATCAAGTTGACGGAAACATCAGTTTTTCTATTCAACTCAAGCACTGCTCCATTGGGATTTTTTTTAATTAATATAAATATTTAGATTAGTTTGCATAATTAATTTTATAAATTTTAAAATTAATAATAATATCTAATAGCTTTAAAATTTATAAAATTTAAATTAATAATTTTTTTTAAAAAAATTAAAATTTAACCAATTAAATTATATCTTTTAGAGATGCTCGATAGGATTTTTTTTTTTGATTTACGTGGGGTGTCCGGACCAGCTTACGCGTACCACGACTAATTTTCACGGCCCACTGAATATCCTGCAAATTCAATGAGCAGGTAAGGCACCGCGAGAGTGACAAGTATGTATGATGAGGTTCGAATCTAGATACGAAAAAAAAAAAATCTCTACCATTGCTAGATCAGAACTTCACTTGCATGCTCGATGAGATTTTGAAAGGAGAAGTGAGGGATCACGAAAGTGTCCTGACTCACGACAGCCTAGTATTGTTTTATAATTTTGATTCAATTTTGTCTTCAAACAGTTCATGTTTCATTCTGATTGTTTCTTTGAAATTATTAGTCTTAATCTCTCCTGGAATCATACTTGGTTAAACAATAAATGGATGGATTTCTTCTCGAGAACAGAATATAAAAAAGAAATCCTGATCATAATTAATATAAGAAAGCAATTTGTTATTTTTTACTCCAACAATAAATTAAGACCGGCACTCATAAAACTAGTCCAATAATATCCTAACGATTAAGAGTGTAATAAAAATGGACCAGCTAAACTCGACAAAAGTCGGGCCTCTAGACTTGTTAATTTCAAAGTTGTAATAATGATCGAATATCAAAACTCCAAAAGAGAAGGTGTTGTCTCAAACCCAGATGGACTATAATTAATTGAAACTCAATCGTAGATGTCCAAGCAAGAACTTGTATGATACCTTATCCAAAATAATACACCAAGGAGGAGCTGCCTCCTTTCTGTCCAAACTAATTACCCCTTGCCCCCCTTTTTCTCTACCCATTCTGAAACCGCCTCCCCACAACTTAAAATCTTCAACTCTCCACTGACTCTTTCTATCTTCTAAAAATATTTTTGTAAAAAAATGATATTTTTTAAAATTTAAATTTAATTTTTTTTAGATTGTTTTGATGGGTTGTTATTAAAAATAAATTTTAAAAACTAAAAAAAATATTTCAATATATTTTTAAATAAAAAACTATTTTAAAAAATAACTATTACTGCAACATAAAGTTGGCTCAAAATCGATAACCTCCCGTGATTCCAGAAACAAATCCTTGATTTACTTCAATAATAACTTCCGTGAAACCAATTCTTGATTTAGTTAATGAGAGAAATCCAATAAATGTTTGCGTCAACTTGTTCAGCCTAAACAATTTGGTATTGATATTGAAACAAACAAGTTGCTTAATTAGACTAATCAATTTGCTTGTTAAGAATTAATTGCAACATCTATTTTTTCTATTCAAGTCAGCTCCAATATTATACTAGTATATTGTTGTGCCATGTATTTTTTCTATTCAAGTCAGCTCCAATATTATACTAGTATATTGTTGTGCTATGTAGCTGATATATAATAATTTTTTTAAAATATAAAAAATATATTAAGAATATAGAAAATATTTTAAATATTTAAGATTTGAGGGTCATGCCTAGACTCAATACGCACTAGCAATTTCTAGAATAAAAAATAAAAAAGATAATGCCCTCCATGATCCTTTAAATATCTATAGTATATATGGTCTATAATACAAACACTATATATATATATATATATCATTATAGAAAGAAAAGTAAAAAAATCACATAGTTTAAGGGTTAATAATTTAATATTAAATAATAAAATTATAAAAACAATTGTTAAAAAATTAAGAAAATAAATCTGAATCAACCATAATTAACTTGATTAATTAATTACTTGACATATAAGATCGAGATAACGTAACAGAAAAAAAAATAAAACAAATTATGAAGATAAGGGCTTAATAATAAAATATCAAATTATAAATTCAAAAAAAAAATTCAAATTTCAATAAAGGATTGTCTTAATGTAAGACAATCATAAAAAAAATAACAAAGTAAAATATTTAACTATAAAACAATTAAAAATTCAAATAATATAGACCAAATATGATATAAAAATAAAATAAAATTAAATAATCAGGGGTTAAATTGAAAAACAAAAAAAACTATGAAAAGAATAAAAAATAATAAAATAATGAGGATCAAAACTAGATATAAAATCAAATAAAATTAAATGTTTAAAGATAAAAATTGATAAAAAAATAAATCAAGAAAAGAATAAGAATATAACAATTAAAAGAATGAGAACCAAAACGGATTAAGAAAACAAATGCAATAAAATTGAAAAGGACATTGCAAAAAAAATAATTAAGAAAAGTATAAAACATAGAAATAAAGCAATCAAAAGTAAAGGGACCAGATCAGATTAAAAAATCAAATTGAATAAAATGCCTAGAGAAAAAATTGAAAAAAATAAGAATTCAAAGGTATCAAAAAGTCATATAAACAATAATAAAAAAAAGGACCAAAATCGATCGAATCATAAACCAAAGGATATAATTGTTTTTTTGAAGGTCAAAGGTGAATTTTTAGGAAATGAGAGAGAAGAAAAAAAAAAACTCACTTTAGCCCAATTAAACCTTTTCCATTAACACCTACCACACCATAAAAAAAAGATAATTCGCTGCTCTCAACACTACCATGAAAGTTAGTTTTTAGTAATTAAAAAAGACCTCACACACCACCTGAATTATGCAAAGATCATTATGCATTAAAACTTGCAAAAGCTTTTTCTAATAATATTTAATAATATAAAATTGTTAAATAACCCCTACTTAAACTAAAAAATAACAACAAAATCAAAAAAAAAAAATCAAGATATCCTTGAAACTAATCTTATTTTTCTTGGATTTTAAAGGTAGTTTTGAAAAAAAAAATAAAAAGAAAAAGAATTAGAAGCCTCCTTGCATGTTCACTTTAATTTTCTATTTAAATGTATTATTATAACTTAACTCTATAAAATTCTTGGAATAGATTGAGATCCCCTACAAAATCTTTGTATTTTTTTTGCTTTTCAGAGTAAAATAATTATTTAAATATATTAAAAAAATATCTATATCAAATTACCCTAATCAATTTTGCAATGACTAATCCACCATTTAAAAAAAACAATTATATTTCCAATTGAAAGCATAACTATTTTTTCCATAAGGGTAAAACCATAAAAACACTGCTGCACTGAATAGAAACACGTGTCCAGCAGCATAGTAAATCACTTTAGTATTTCTGTAACGTCTCATGCACATAAACAACAAAACAATATTATCTTGTAAGGAAAAAATAAACAAGAACTTGTATGGTGGTGTGGTCCCTTTATCCATAATAAGTAGGACCTGCCTCCTCCGACCTCTCCATCCTTCCTAGTTAATTACTTCTTTACCCAATACACTTCAAGGTAGAAACTGAAGGTGCCCTGCACCCCTCCATTTCTTTCTATATATCAAGAACCTCGCCCCCCCTCACGGCATCTTCTACAACCTTCCAACAACCCCAGACTTCGACAACTCATGCCTCGCTTTTCAAGAATCCTCTCCGCGGATGCGGCAGCGCCCCCAGCGGCTGTTAACGTTCAGTCTGACCTTATGGTTATATTAGCAGCTCTTCTGTGTGCATTACTATGCGTGGTGGGGCTTATTTTGGTGGCTCGTTGTGCCTGCATCCGCCGTGTTACCGGTGGGTCACCGTCTTCGGACAAAGCTAACAAGGGTGTGAAGAAGAAGAACCTCCAGCGGCTGCCCAGGTTCAGTTACTCTGCTGGAGATGGTAGCGGAGAGGGTGGTGGCGCCACCACCAAGTTTGGATCAACAGAGTGCGCAATTTGCTTGGGTG
Organism: Populus pruinosa; assembly: GCA_026413675.1. Lineage (NCBI taxonomy): Eukaryota > Viridiplantae > Streptophyta > Magnoliopsida > Malpighiales > Salicaceae > Populus > Populus pruinosa. Next base: position 9,983,939 of record CM048598.1, read on the forward strand.
AGTTTGTTGAAGGAGATGAAGTTAGGGTTTTGCCTCAGTGTGGACATAGCTTCCATGTTGTCTGCATTGACACATGGCTTGGGTCTCATTCCTCTTGTCCCTCTTGCCGTCAGATTTTGGTGGTGGCTAGGTGTCAGAAATGTAGTCATTTTCCTGCTTCCACCTCCTCCGCCTCTTGTGGTGGTGGAGCTGCCACTGAGGTTGAGTTGAGCACTGGAGAAGATTTCAATGTCAAAAATAGTGATACCAATCATGCCCAAGAAACGTAGTCACTTTCTTGCATTGACAAATAGAGAAAACAGAATTTTGCCCGCCTTGGTCGTACTGTAAAGCTGATTGGCAGGAGTAAAATGTTCTTGACTGTCTAGTCTAATGTATGCTTAACTAAATTACAGATCATGAGTTATGTATATCAGCAAGCTTTTAGATACCAGATCATATTTTTAATGCTAATTTATATCTCTCCATTTTACTGATTAAGCTCTTTCCAAGTTAGAATTCGAGCATGATTAGTTTTTGCACAACGAGGGATTGGGTTTTGAGCATTGTCATCCGCATTGCCACTTGGTGATTTTACTGTTTGACTAAGGCTTTATTTAATATTGTAATGCGGTGGAGATGGAGAATAACTTTAAAAATTGTTTGATTTTTATTGCTTAAACTTCTTCTTCTTTTCTTTTCTTTTCTTTTCTTTTTTATAAAAAAAATAATTAGTTTATTGAACTAATCACTCATCAGTTTATTCACTCACCCTTTCAAATGCCTATGCGGCTGACTTCTACTAGCAATGGAGGAGAGTTACTTCGAAGTCTATTCTTCACATTAATGTTTGTGAAGAGTCATTCTCTATCAAGAAACTTGCACTCACTTTCCACTTTGCATAGATTACAAGTATAAATCAAGCTTATAACATGTGCAATCATCCCGCATTTATATTCCCTTATTCTATTTTCATTCTAATTTCTAAACCTTGTAGCACTCGCAATTTCTTGATAAATTATTTCTTCTTGATCCATTACCCGTTTGCCATCTAGTTCGAATTTCAGTTTCTTAAACTTCCAACTCATTTTGTCCAATTTAATGAATCCAAGATTTAAAAGGGAAGATATCCCAAAAGGTTAGAAAAGGGTGATTGATATTTTATCCAACTGAAAGCAAACCATCCTCTTTACTTTTCAAAGTCCACATCACAGGGTCGACCGCAAATCCGAGGTTGGAAGGGGAAAGCGATGCATCCCCTAGGCATAACGAAAGGGATAAGCAACAGCCTGCCTGCTGTCATGGAATTCTACTAATAGTGTAGTTTAATCGATTGGATTTTTAATTCATCTTTTAGAAGTTATCCATTTAAATATTATAAATTTTAAAATTATTAAAATTTTATATAATTATTGATTTTAGAATCTCAAAAAATTAATTAAAATATATATAATTTAATCCAAACAACCACAATTAAAAAAAATAATAAAAATTGAGTGATCATGTAACAACCCTACAACATCAAAATCTGTATGGTTTTAACTTTATGACTCGATTTATTAGTGACATAGCCAACTTTCCCTAACTTTCCTAAGAACTTGACCAATGGCAAGATGGCATCTCTCCATGCAACTTCTCACTTGTGCGCCAACATTATCTGACTGCGAAGAAGCTTCAAACTTTTAAGTCTCTACACAAAATCCAGCCTAACACAGGTGTGATTGTTCCAGTGTCAAAAAGTTGAACTAATGAGAGAAAGAGCCCTTCCTATATTGAATATAGATGTAAACTTTATCTGGTTGACTACTTTGTTGCAACAAAACCATTAAGGCAGGTATTGAAATATCAATCTACATAGTAAAGGTTCCATTCCTATTATAACAAGACTCCTGCACCATGCACCGAAGAGATTTGTTTGTTTTTGTGTTCAAAAAATATCATTAAAAATAATTAAATTATTTTTTATTTATTTCAAATTAATAATTTTTAGTTATTTTCAAATTATTTTAACGTAATAATGTTAAAAATAATTTTTTAAAAATAAAAAATATATTATTTTAATATATTTTCAAATAAAAAACACTCTTGAAACCCATTATCTAACCATGACCAGTACAAAATAAGGATCATCTCAGTAATTATCTTCTTAAGATGGAAAGGGGGACTCGACAAGTGACATCAAGAGATCAACACAAAATTTCAGGAAGCTACCTTGTAGAAGATTGGACCATTACCACCCCAAAATCACCATGAACTAGATTATAAGGATGCAGATTAAACTAATTAGTCCAAGCCAATCCATCTCATCATTCAACTTCCTCCTCCTCATCATCACTGCCACCAACAAACATGGCAGCCATTTTCATGGCCAAATTAGGAGCCATTTACCTCCTTTGAAAATCAGGCATCAACCTTGAGCTGTCACGCACATTTCCTATTTCAGACATCAACTGTTCTAAATCCTCAAAGTCAAAAGGTGTAGCTTCATCCGACTCTCAATTTTCACGAGGCTCTTGTACATTAGGCACCACTCCCTTATCACTCAGCAATTCCATTGCTGATGACGAGGGCTGTATCTCTTCTTTACCAAACCTTTCTCTGTTCTCATTCTCACATTCTTTGATAGAATTATTTTCAGAAACATTTGCAATTGTACCATTTGCAGAAACCCATCCTCCATATGTGTCGTCCCGTGGTTCAGCTGACCAGCAGATAATACTTAATACTCAAAGCATAATCAGATTCTTCAGAGATTTCTGGGCAGGGTGTGTGAATGCATTTCACTTAGCATTTCAATTAACAACACAGAATATGAATTTAATAATAGTGGCATGCCATTCAAACCTTCTTTATCAGGTAAAGTTGCTCGAGATATCTTATTGTCAGATTTCAGGATCATTGCTGGCCACATATGAGCAGAAAGAGCATTGCAATTCTCCTAGATACCAAAAGTGAGATACGTAGTGATTTAATATTAGTTAAAACTTTACAACTTTTGTTTGTTCCCTGGTTAATCTTTCATCAACCTAAATCTATGACAAAGTCCCATGTTAATCTCCATGAAGACCCAGTCATGTTCTATTCCTACTTCTCTTTCACTTCAAAATTTCAATTCTCAATCCATCAGCAGGAAAAAGTTTCAGTAAAGCAGGGTGAATGCCCTTACTGAAATTCTACAAAATTGTTGACCTCAATTATAAACCATCAAAACACTTCTCATTCTAAAGATAGATAGATATATCAAAAGTTAGGTAGAATGACAAACATCAGGTTCTACATTATTATTGACATCATGATTTTACTTGAGAAAACTACATATTGCATAATGTCATTTATTGAGTACTTGCTATCCATCAGGAACTTGGAAAAGTCATGAAATCCCTTTTGAAATCATTACAAACTTGGAGATAGAAGATGGTACTCACATTTGTCAAAATCAACATCCAAAGCACGAGCTTCAATGTACTCAATGCCATTCTCAGTGCACCATTCAATACAGGACCTCTTCATCTCCCGCAATGGCTCTTCTTCATCATCCAACAAACTACTTCTTTAAGTTTCAGAAATTCCAAACTCATCAAACTCTATACTCAGATTATCAAAAGACCCCAACTCTCCAATTTTCCTTAGCTGTTTTCTATATTTAGCATGAACAGGATGACCAGGAATCCGATCAACTTTATTCCCAACACACAACAATATCTCAAAGTTGCTAATATCAGTTCCAGCGACCCAATCCTTAAGGGCACCAAGAGATGATAACTGCACATAGTTCAACAAAAAAACCATAACATCATAGCTTGCAAATTTATAGCTTTCCCCAAATTGTAGCATTGGCAATTTAAACACTTGAAAACAACAAAAAGAAGCATAATTTAAATGAAAGCTTGAAACTCAAAACCTTGGATGTGTGCCACCTTTCAAATTCAACAATACGAAACCAACAAAAGAAAATTCTTTGCATCGAAGCTTGAAACCTTAAGCCTTTCTCCAAATGTGTTCTAACGCATTTGGATATAAACAATTAAAAAAAAAAAAAACAACAAAAGAAGCAATCTTTTCATCAAGGTTTGAGAACTTAAACCTTTTGGAAAATGGGTTTTGAAGAATTCACATTTACGCTTTAAACCAACAAAAAGAAGCATAATTTCCATCCAAACTCAAAATTTTAAAGTTTTCTCCAATTGGGTATCGCAGCATTTGCATCGTTTCCAATTAAAAAAATGAAAAATAAATAAATAAAATTCATCACAAATATATTATGAAGAACTACAATACTAACATCACTAAGTCAAAAACCATAACCAAAGCAGTAAGCTTGTTGTAAAATGGAAGTGATCCAATTGAAAATCCTCATGAAGATGAGCCATCCATAGAGCAACATCAGCCGTGTAGTACTTTGTATTAATAATCCATCTATTCAAAAAAACATTTTAAAAGAACTTATTAAGCACCATTACTACACAATTAAAAGAACTTCAATAAACATTGAAAAAAACGAACAGCTATAAAGCTAACCCATGTGAGATAACTTGATTTGATGAGTCAAAGGAGACTTCACAATCAAGTGACAGCATCCCTGCAATCAAAATTGATCAATAAATTAAAAAATGATTAAAGAACCAATCGAACAGCGAGAGTGGGGGTTACTAGAGAGGAGGGTGCGTTTGCCAACGCTGGAGGATCCGATAGAGATGATGCCTGGTCGGGTCACAAGGGATGTAGAGTCTGGTGATTTAGTTTCTTCACTCATTTTCTGAATGTTTCTGTTAGTTTTTGTCTAACGATTGAAACTTGGTGTTGATCGTTGAAGAGAAACCAGTTAATTAACTAACTAAAAAGGTATCAGCCTTTCACCAACTGCAATCACCACCTTTTTTTTTTTTTTTTTGCAATACATTGTTGATTAGAATACTGTATTTTTTTTTTTTTTTTGTAATTTTCACTTTGATGCTTCAATTTTTATTTTGCATTATTTAACTCTTTTAAGTCTAAATTAGTTTCAAATTACATTTTTTTTTGGAAGAAAGAGTTGAATTGAAAGCTAAGAAAATGAAGTAAAAATATCAAGTAACATAGAGAGTAAGTTTAAAATTTCATTAAAATATTCATTTTAATCTCCAAAATTTTTTAGATATAAAGTGATTAGTCTCTTAAATTTAAAGAAAATATAATTTTTGTACTTAACTTCATTTTTTTTATTTTCAGTTTTTTTTACTAGGGAAAGCAAGAAAGAATCATCATATTCGAGTTTAAAGAAAGAAATTAGTTGTTCGGGAAGATTCCGACCATCAAAATAATCAAATTTTGTATTAGAAGGTTCTATATGATGAGGAAAGTTATGATTAGTTCTTGACTTACCTTGAAAGCATCTAAAATAACATATCTAAGCTCGAAAATAATTTTTGTTTCGGGTTTTAGGGTGGTTTATTGGCTTTTTGATGGACAAGAATTGATTTAATAAGATCTCTAAGGTGTTTTCTAGGTGTTTTAGGTAAAAAATAAATTGAAAATGAGATTTTAGGCCGGATTTTGGGTTTTGCAAGCAATGCATTTTTTGTTTTTGAAATACTTGGACCCCATCGAACTTTTTTTAAAATTAAATTCTCGCGCTTAAACCTGGCCTTGCAGACTAGCACATAGACCGTTGCTTTTTGGGTAATAAATTATTTGTGTATATATTTTCAAATAAATTTTGGGTTTATATTTTAATTACATTATGATTATTTTTAAATGATATTGGAAGTGTTTAATTTTTAGAGAGGTAGGAATGATTCATCTATAATTTTTTCTTAAATTTATATAGATTAATTTTTTTAAAATATTGATTTTTTTAAAATATTTTTCATAAGTGCAGCCTTGCATTGTTTGTTTGTAATTATTGTTTAATAAATTTTATGTTTGTGTTGGTTTTTATTACAAATTTATTTTGATAAAAGAATTCATTAAATATAACCGTGTAAATTACCTGTATTATGATGTTAAATATTTTAATCTTTATTTTTTGCTTGGTTTTCTCAATTTTATTTTTGTTTATTGTTGATGATTTTTTTTTCATTGCTTTACTCAATGATTATTAAGTTGTTTAATTAAATGTGTGCATAAGTTTGTTTTTTAAAGTGTAAAAAAACACTTTGAAGAACATTGTATATTCATTTTATTATTATGTTTTGATGTTTAAGATTTGATGCTTATTCTTATAATTTTTTATTTTTTTCCCTTGAATCTTTTATAAAAGTTTCATTGTTTTTAGTTTCACCATTCAATCTAAATTTATGGTGTAATTGTTTTTTTATCTTTGTTCTTTTGATTTTTATCCTTTTGTTTATATTTTTATTCGTTTTAATTTAATTCTCAAATTTAAAATTTATTGTTATCTTTTGATTTATTTTTTAGTGAAATTTCAACACTTATTATTTTTATATTTTGAATTGTTTTGTGTTTTTTATTTTTGTGATTTTAACCCTCATAATTTTTTTCATATATAATGCCTTTTGTTTTATAACCTGAGTCATGGTTTAAAAATTTAACAACAATTAAATTTTTTGGATTTATATTTTTTATTTTTTTCTATGAAATTATCCTATTTTTATTTAATTTTTATTTTTTTAACAAATAAGATCATCGAGATGTTTTTGTAATATTGCGAAGATATATTTCCATAATATTGGCAAGTGTTCATCTTTTGCATTGAGTTGTTGTTGTTTTTTCGCTTTATTTGTTGTTGATATTTTATTTTTTAATGATATTATTAAATTATCAGAGTTTATTAAACTCATTTGAGTTAATTTTCTAAATATTATATTTTTTTATTTTAAAAAAATGTTTACTTTTTTTTTTAATTTTTATTCCAAAACAAAGGTTGGTTTGCAGCGTCGCACGGGCCACCTAAATAGTAAATCTAAAAAGTTGAACTGCGGATGTTTCCAAGTTCATATTCAGAAGAGATTTCCTCTTAACCGTTTTTGCAAGTTATCTATGAATACAAATTTAGTTTTATGCATATAAAATTGGAAAGATAACTTTTCATTTTCTCAACATATATTTATATTTTAATGAGAAATTTAATAATGAAACATATTTCATTCAATACATAGCATAACATATATAAATATATAACAAGTTATATATAAATATATACCCCTAGCATTAAACATATTCGATTAATGATAACCTTAAGTGACTCACAAGTTATCCAATAATAAAAATTTAGTTTTATGCATATAAATTGAGAGGCAGCTTTTCATGTTCTCAACATATATTTAATATTTTAATGAGGAATTTAATAATGAAATCCTAGTCCTATTAGGATATGACAAAACTCAAAAATTTTAAATTAAACATTTTAATTCAATCTTAATCTAATTAGAAAAATTAATTCTATAATTAATAATTAATTTAATTTAGTGTTTCAATTTTAATATAAAATAATTATTTTATATAAGAAGAGCTAAATCAAAATTTCAGTAGTGGTGGCAGTGCTGCCGCAGCACCTGGTGACAGCAACCCTCGCGTTGTCCCTATTTGGCATTGCGCACACCGCTAAAAGCGGCATAGTAGCACCTGACGCTGTTGTGGTCTTTTGCTAGCGACCTTGCAACCACCTAAAACTATTTTTTTCATTCAATGGTGGATTCTAGCGAGATCTAAAAAATCAAGCCTAATCTGGATTGAAGAGTAGCTGGAATCTTTTTATTAATTTTTAAATCATGAGATAAAAAATTACTTTTGAAAAAAATAATTTTTGCACATGAAATTAATTCACAATTAACACCAATAACAATTAAAACATGTAATCAATAACCCTAATTGTCTAGTGAAGGCTATGTTACCAATGTTGGTTTCTTGAATGTCATACATGCAACGAAAACAATAAAATGAAACTACTCGGGAGTCCCTAGGATCCCGTTAGATAAATCTAGAGTTGTTTAGTGATATACTACTTGAAGATCTAATCTTCTTTGACTTTGAATAATTCTTTAAAAGTTGAGTTGTCACATCCGATAAGATGTTTAATTGTCTGGCTTGCAATTGTTATCCATATGAAGCACGAGTGATAAATCTCCTAAATTTCTATTTAGGAGAGAGGGATTTATATTTCTAGAGTGCTAGCTCTATATTATGCGACTTATGTCATTTTCTATCTAACAGATAACCACTAAAAAAATAAAAGGCATAACTTATTATTTGTAGGAAAATCTAAAAAACCTGTTATCAAACTTGTTATTATAAAACATGCTCTAGTTAAGGAGTTATTGATACCTTAAATGAAAAAATAATAATATAAAGTCTTGATAAAAATGCACTTTTAAGTACTAATCACACCCCCTAACCTGCTTATTACTAGTCCCTAGTAATCAAAGCGTTAAAATAGAAAAACAATTTGCAATTTTCACAAAGTAAGGTATTCATAATTCAACTTTCATTAATCTATCCAGATAAACAAACTCTCATTAAATTTATATATCTACTCAATATCTCTTAACAAGATATTAATGAACCTTTCTTTTGTTCTCAATATATCAACACATAATTATGAGGCTTTTCTTAGAAGAAAACAAAATTTTTGTTTAAATGTTTAAGGTTAACTTTCTTGAGTTAGGATTATTATTTTTGTTCTTTTTTTTTAAATATATATACATATAACTTAAAACACCATGCATCTTTAACCCATGTAACGAGCTTTCAGCTAATTACTCCTAGACCAGTTGGTCTTAGGACATTAGGTGTTGAGACAGCCCTACGAGCTTAGTAACTCAGGTCACATATACTGATATGTAGATAGTGCAATGTTTGATTCCCTTAAGCTTTCCTCCTCAACCTATGTGACAAGCGTTGGGTCAATAACTTCCAAGTCAATTGACTTTAGTGTATTAGGTGTTAAAACACCCCTTCGTGCTTAATTACTTAGGTTAGAGAGGCTACAAAACCAAACTTATCTACATTTTTATTATCATCATTTTTTTTCTTTTTCTTTTTGTGTTTTTGTTAATTATATACTATCTCTTTCCCTTAGTTGTTACCTTTAACAAAAGAACATAAATAATGTAATAATAAATATTAAATGAGTGTATGAGCAGAATTAAGTGGTAACAATACGAGAGTTTGTAAACCTGAATATTTCAAGAAGTATTATGATAGACCTTATTAAGAATGGTACTGAGATGCGGCTCAAGAGTCATAAAAAGATCTCTTTTACTCTACCATCATAGTAATAACAATTTTGTACATGCTTTATGAAATAGAAAACACAGTTAGTTAATTTTTTTTTAGCTACTACCCTCTCCTCCCAACCAAAACGAGACATTATCCTTAATGTTCTAAGGTAGAAAGACACACCTCCTATTAACCCAAGACTGCCTCCTCCATACACTAAATAAATCTTTCTCTTAGCTAGCACCTGACCAAAATGATTTACTGATTCTAAAAACTCCTTTTCTTTCGCAGGACTAGATCCACAAAAAACACAAATACTTCTTATTTGATGACTTGAGGAACTTGCCATTTCTACACACTTTAATATTTGATGAATTTATGGGTTGAGTGAAAATGAAGGGAAAGAAGAGAGGATTTTATAAATGAGAAATTAAAAGGGCAATCATATCACCTATATGTAGGCCAGCTGGAGTCTCTCTCTCTCTCTCACACACTCTCTCTCTCTTTATTTATTCATTTATTTATTTTTAAAAAAGCATGTGTATGTACAGGTAGTTGTGATTATGGCTCATATCTTCCCTTGGTTTTATATCCAAGAACGGCTTAAACACCCTCTATGGGTCGGGGATAGGCTTCTCATCTAGTTTTCTTAAAAACTAGCAAGCAAGGTCTTTTTTAGTCAGATTCCCAAGACTAAGTCGAGCATGTTCTTTATAAAATAGTGGCCATAAATCATGAATTGCACGATGCACATCTCCACTAGGATGCATCTAAAGAGTCAATAGAAGATTATCTAAAGAGTCCTTACTCAGGCCATCTGACACGACTAAAAGATTGATGTCTTCTCCCAAGTGCAGGAGTGTCGAAGTAATAAATAACTCGGCAAGACCGGGGTCGAACCATAGGGAGGTTAATTGTACAAATTATAAATAACAATAATACAACAACAACAACAACAATAATAGTAATAGCAATAGTAATAGTAGTAGTAGTAGTAATAATAATAATAATAATAATAATAATAATAATAATAATAAAGAAAAAGAAGAAGAAGAACTTTGATATGGAATATTAACGTAAAGATTTAACAACGATAACAAACAATGTCAAGGTTAGAGGATCCACTAATGGTATGTCAAACAAGTATAGTATAAACTCTTATTATTAAATTGGAAACCACACACAAAGGAGGTTCCAATCAGATTATAGATTGTTAACATGATTACATTAGTCATCTTATTCAATTAATGCTAATACTTGTAAATGTCGTCAAGCATTCATGATTATAACTTATGTTAATAACAAATCAAGTTCCTTTCATAGCTTAGGTGTCGGTTATACTATACAATATGAACTATGAAAGTGCCAAGCATTTGTTGTACCAAGTGTTACACAACATAAATCAAGATTAGTTATTTAACAAGCAAAGTATTAAAGAGTGAACAAGATAACAAATATAAAACAAGTTAGTATTAAACATTAAAGTCCATATTAAGTTTACATTATACTTATTCTTACACCATTAGTATAACCTTTTCACATTGACATAATTAACTTAGTTAGACATAATGAAAGAAAGAAAAATAGATAAACAAAATAAGATAAAAGTTAACTAAGTGAAGGAAAGGAAAGGAAATAAAAGACATAAACTTGATATTAATGAAAGCAAAGCATAAACATTACAAAAAATACAAAGAGAGAAAGCAAGAGGATGATCTTGATCTGAAAACTGAGATGACTAAATGCATGGAAAATACCTCCTTTTATAAGCTAAAATTGGGAACTATTGATGTGATGACTAATTGATGAGTGGGTGGCCAACTCTTGACTTGGTGAAAATCCTTATCTTCTTTTGTCTACTCAAAACATCATTGATAACCTCAAAATTGGAGCCACTCGAAAACATGAAAGTTGTAGACAATTGTCTCATCTTTCTTGTGTAAAACCTCCAGCTCATTTGGACTTCTAGAACTTCAGATATGATCAAAATACTGAATAGTGCTCGGGCTAGAAGATAGATTCGGGCTTCTTTGTTATTGCTACAATTTGGACTTGAAAATAGCCTTTTTAGATCTTGGGCTCCATATGAAAGTTGTAGGCCTATGTCTTACCTTTTCAGCTATATAAAGGAGACCTAAATCTGAGATCTATAGCTCCAGATATGACCTAATTACCAAACAGTGTTTTGATTTGGATTGCACCGACATCTCTTTTCTAATTTTTGTCATCTCTTTGCCCTTACAATTTAAGTTCTTAAAGTCATCAATCAATCCTTTCATTTATGTGATAGGCCTGCATTTAAAATAAACATTTACCACAAATTAAAGGTATCTTATATTATTAGATATATTATTATAAAACATGCTTTAGTTAAGGAGTTATTGATACTTTAAGTGCAAAATAATGATATAAAACCATGGTAAAAATGCACTTTTAAGTACTAATCACCATCCTTAATGAATTGTATTTTATATTCATGATTTATAGATACCATTACTAAAGAAAGACATTGTGCATTACAAGTCCATCTAGCACATCGATGATAGACTTTCAGTCATTTTGCACAACGTTTCTTTGTAAAAGTACTTTTACTTGTTCTAGGGATGTGTGAAATGAAGGAATTAGAGGACTCACCTGATAATCAAACCTTTGCTTCAATCAACCAACAAATATCTTCAGGAATTTCATGATTCATTAACAATCTCAATCTTGCACATCTAGCATGGTAAATTTTTCTAATCACATTCTGAGGCAGAGCGGGAAAATACTTTTTTAATTTTTCACGATTAGTGTCCATTTTCGAATGAGAATTGGAAGAGATTCAAAGAATTGCACAAATATATATATATAGATATCAATTATTATGGAAAACTGAAAGAACCGACTTAAGTTAAGGAGTATCGTTGTCTGCAATTTGATCGGGGTAAGAGAAACTAGCAAAAATCACTCAAAAAGAAACACAAAAACAATGTAAGAAAAACAAAATAATCAACCTTTATCTACAAGATCATTCAAACCAGTTCATTCATTTTCACTAGGAAAATTATCAAAGTAAACTTTTAAACGATGTCCATTTTCCTTAAAAGCATTGTTATTCATTGAATTCTCAATATCAAAAGCCCCATAAGGATTGCTCCATCTTGATCTTAGCTCTCTAGGGAATAAATGGAGTTGAGAATTATAAAATAAAACCTTTTGACCAGTATCAACTTTTTGACAATTAGAAACTATTGATTTGATGACTAATTGATGATTGGGTGACCAACTCTTGACTTGGTGACAATCCTTATCTTCTCTTGTCTGCCTAAAATGTCAAAATTGGAGCCACTTGAATATGAAAGTTGTAGAAAATTATCTCAGCTTTCTTATGTAAATAATTCAGGTCATTTGGACTTCTAGAACTCTAGATATGGTCCAAACACTGAATAGTGCTCAGGCTAGAAGACAGATTCAGACTTCTTTGTTGTTGCTACAATTTGGATTTGAAAATGACCTTTTTAAGTCTTGGGCTCCATATGAAAGTTGTAGGTCTATGTCTTACCTTTCCATCCATATAAAGTAGACTAAATTTGAGATCTATAGCTCTAGATATGACCTAATTACTAAACAGTGTTCCGGTTTGGATTGCACTAACATGTCTTTTCTAAGTTTGGCCATCTCTTTGTCCTTTCAATTTCAGTTCTTAAATTCATCAATCAATCCTTTCATTTATGTGATAGGCCTGCATTTAAAATTAACATTTACCATAAATTAAAGGTATCTTATATTATTAGATACATTATTATAAAACATGTTTTAGTTAAGGAGTTATTGATACTTGAAGTGCAAAATGATGATATAAAACCTTGATAAAAGTGCACTTTTAAGTACTAATCATTTGGTCTCTAATTAGGTAAGCAGAAGTTCCCTGGTTTTGGTTTGACCAATAATTTGGTTAAGCGAAGTATCTTTTGGGAGCTTCCTTATTGGAAGACCAATTTGATTCGCCATACATTTACCGTTCGAGATAAAAGTTGGAGGACTGGTCTAGTATAGATGGATGTACTCATTCAAATGGTTAGATATTACAGTTGCAATGTAATTCATATATTAAAGTATTTTCTTTATTTTTTTATCATTGAAAATATTTGATTAATTCAATGCAAGTATTTTTTCAATCTCAAGAAAAAGGTTAAGAACAAGGCGCATGTTGAGGCTTCGATATATGAGGCCTATATTATTGAGGAGATCTCAACATTTATGTCGTACTATTTTGAACCTCATCTGAAAATGAGAATCAATCGCATTCCACAGTATGATGATGGCGGTGAAGTGTCTTCCAGTAGAAACTTGTCAATATTCTCCAATTCTGGACAACCCACACCTGAAAATGTCGTAAGAGGAAGATATTTGTCAAAATTAGAGTTCAAACAAGCACACAATTATGTTTTATTTAACTATGATAAGCTAAGACCCTTTATTTAGTAAGTGTATATATGTGTAATGCTAATTAATCTTTGTCAATAATATACTGTTAAATATATATTGTAATATAATACACTAATTACCACTTGTAGGGAACATCAATAATATTTGTTATCCAATAACTCACAGCTGACTGAATCTCAAATCTTTTAATTGCATGATGAAAATTTGCCACGTGGTTCAGAACACATGCAAGTAGTATCATAAATCTCATTTTCACTTGCAAAATTATTGTATGCATGTCATTATGCGAGATGAAATCTTTCAAGTTAAGGAGTTGGTTGAACCATATCGAGTTGCTCTTTTGATTGACTTGGAAGAAAATTTAAATTTTCATGTTTTTGATGATAGTCTTATTGATGTTGGTGCAAAAGAGTTGAATATTGTTTTGAGCTCTAGCGGACAAACAAATGTTGATAAAGATGATAATATCAATATTGAAGATTGTAATGAAGGTGATGACTATTCAATTGATGATGAAGAGGAAGAAAATTCTGACTAAATATCAGAATGAAGCCTTGTGTAAAATATTTTTTTTCAAGTAATATATATTATGGATGATATATTTTGTAACATGAAATATTTATTTTATAAGTTTGAATTGTTTAAGCACTGTTGTTATTGTTTACTGCGATGAACATTTTATTATTTAAGTGTTTGCAGGAAGGTAAATAGACAATACAAACATCATCTTTCTTGCACATTGTACTATCATCGATGTAAATATCGACGAAATCCAATCTGTCAACATTTCACAATAGTGTCACTAGAAACGCCACAACCATTACCGACGACTTTGCCGACTGAGTCAAGTTTGTCGGCATTTCACAGTAGTGTCACTAGAAATGCCACAACCATCACCGACAACGTTGTCGACGGTGTCAAGTCTATCTGTAAGTTGTCGGCGAGTCAATATTACCGACAAAATCACCGATGAACTGTGTGAATTTCAAAGGGCAATGCATTAAATGCATCTCTGTCCACGTCAGGTTGTTAGCTAAATTACCAATAGACCGTGAAAAATATGAAGGGTAATTAAAATCATTGGTGCGAAATTCAAAATTCACCGATGGATTTTCAAAACTTCACTGATGGATTAAATTAAAATAATATATATTTGTATTTTAATCGGTGAATTCATTAGTAAAACTACCTATATATCTCAGCGATTGCTCCTTCAATTCATTCTTTCATCTCCTTGTTCTTGATTTCTCCTTTTCTTCAATTTTTTTCCTCTTATTTCCTTCAAGATTGCTGCAAAGATTACTAGTTTTATTTTTTAATTTTCATCAAATTAAAAGGTATGTGTTTCCTCTATTTCATTTTACTTTAAGGATTTTTTTTTTAATTTTAGCTATTTTTATTTTTGTTATGTTTTTATTTTTGGTGTATTTTTATAATGTAGATAAAGTCTTGAAATAAACACATTATTAAGGCAAGCATATTTCATTCCTAAAGTCTATAGTTTTTTTATTTGAATTTATTGAATATATTTTATTGTTGTATTGGCATAATTATTCAATTGTTAATATTGAATTTACCTTAGAATTAGTAATTGAATATGTTGGAATAGTTAGTAATGTTACACTATTATTGCATGATTTGTGTTTAATTATTTCTATTGATTTTAATTATTAGTCTATAGTTTTTTTAAAAAAGATTATTCAATATATTTTATTGTTGTATTGGTATAATAATTAAATAATTTGTTGGAATAATTAGTAATTTACTACATTATTGCATGATTTGTGTTTAATTATTTGCATTAATTTTAATTGTTAGTCTAGAGTTCTTTTTCTTGAAATTATTGAATATTTTTTATTGTTTGTATTTATATAATGATTGAATAATTTTTTGAATTGAATTGTTAATGTTGAATTTACCTTAGAATAAGTAATTGAATGTTAGAATAATTAGTAATTTTACTATATTATTGCATGATTTATGTTTAATTATTTGTAATACTTTTAATTGTTAGTCTAGAGTTCTTTTTTGAAATTATTGAATATTTTTTATTGTTTTTATTTTTTGAAAAGATTGAATATGTTGTTAATGTTGAATTTACCTTATAATTATTATGAATGTTATATGTATAGATGTTATGTTATATACAATATTAGTATAGATGGAGTCAATTGGTTGTGACTTTTATCAATATTTACAGGTTTGTGGATTTGGGTAGTATCCAGTACAGGGGAGGTGTTGTTGAATTTTTTTAACATTTGAATTTAATTATATAATTATTCGTATACAATTGTGTAGATGTGTAGAACAAAAACTAGAGCTAGTCGCTCATATATGCTCGCATCTAGTTCTTGTAGCAGTGAGGATGATGTATCTTTAGGTGTCTTTCAAAAAGAGGCACTTACTTCACCTGCACCATTAACCGATACTGCTTCTTCCAGCATGGGTTCATAGTGCAGAGGTGGCGTACCTTCACAACAGAATCAATTCACCCACGAGTATGAGGCACAGTGGAAGGACGACCTTTCAATGTAAGTTTGTTAAGATTTTAGTTTTTTCTTTTAAATTATAACATAATTTATGAACAACTAATCAATATTTCTTTAATTTGATTTATTTTCAGGTTCACAAACATTAAGGCCGCTCGAGTAATATCATTGGTCTTTAAATCATTGATGAAGATTCCATTATTTCAATGGAGTCAGGTATCTAGACATCCTGAATGGATACCTCAAATCAATTCATGGTTTGACAGATTTAAGATTGGTGTTAATTTCTAATTTCTAGCATATTTCTAATAAATTATTAATATAATTATAAATAAATTATTAATTTTATTTTAAATTAATTATTTATACACAAGATAAATTCAACTGGGACGGTGCATAAGACACTATTGTGAGGAGGGTGTGGGAAAATCACGCGGCAACTAGGTAACATCGAAAACAATACAAGATTTTTTTAGACAAAAATTTAAGTTTTAAAATGTAATTTCTCGCTATGGAATTAGGTTGCGTGATTTTTGATATGAAGCACAAAAAAGACAAAAAAGACCACGAGAGATAGGGGTCTCAAAGGCTGGAACGATGATTGATACTTAAAAGTGTATTTTTATCAAGGTTTTATATCATCATTTTGCACTTGAAGTATCACTAACTCCTTAACTAAGCATGTTTTATAATAATATATCTAATAATATAAGATACCTTTAATTTGTGGTAAATATTCATTTTAAATGCAGGCCTATCATATAAATGAAAGGATTGATTGATGACTTTAAAAACTTAAATTGCAAGGGCAAAGAGATGACGGAAATTAGAAAAGAGATGTCGGTGCAATCTAAACCGGAACACTATTTAGTAATTGGGTCATATCTGGAGCTATAGATCTCAGATTTAGGTCTCCTTTACATAGCTGAAAAGGTAAGACATAGGCCTACAACTTTCATATGGAGCCCAAGATCTAAAAAGGCTATTTTCAAGTCCAAATTGTAGCAACAACAAAGAAGCCCGAATTTATCTTCCAGCCCGAGCACTATTCAGTATTTTGGCCATATCTAGAGTTCTAGAATTCCAAATGAGCTGAATGTTTTACACAAGAAAGATGAGACAATTGCCTACAACTTTCATGTTTTCAACTGGCTCCAATTCTGACGTTATCAATGATGTTTTGGGCAGACAAGAAAAGATAAAGATTCTCACGAAGACCAGAGTTGACCACCCACTCATCAATTAGTCATCAAATCAATAGTTCCCAATTTTGGCCTATAAAAGGAGGCATTTGCCATACATTTAGGCATCTTGGTTTCCAGATCAAGATCATGCTCTTGCTTTCTCTCTTTGTATTTTTTGTAATGTTTATGCTTTGCTTTCATTAATATTAAGTTTATGCTTTTCATTTCCTTTCCTTTACTTAGTTAGCTTTTATGTTCTTATTTTTTTTTTATCTATTTTTCTTTCTTTCATTATGTTTAGCTAAGTTAATTATGTCAAGGTGAAAAGGTCACACTAATGGTGTAAGAATAAGTATAGTGTAAACTTAGTATGGACTTTAATGTTTGATACTAATATGTTTTATATTTGTTATCTTGTTCACTCTTTAATACTTTGCTTGTTAAATGACTAATCTTGATTTATGTTATTTAATGATTACTATTTAAAAGTGTATTTTTATCATGGTTTTATATCATCATTTTGCACTTGAAGTATTAGTAACTCCTTAACTAAAGCATGTTTTATAATAATATATCTAATAATATAAGATACCTTTAATTTGTGGCAAATGTTCATTTTAAATGCAGGCCTATCATATAAATGAAAGGATTGATTGATGACTTTAAAAACTTAAATTGCAAGGGCAAAGAGATGACGGAAATTAGAAAAGAGATGTCGGTGCAATCTAAACCGGAACACTATTTAGTAATTGGGTCATATCTGGAGCTATAGATCTCAGATTTAGGTCTCCTTTATATAGCTGAAAAGGTAAGACATAAGCCTACAACTTTCATATGGAGCTCAAGATCTAAAAAGGCTATTTTCAAGTCCAAATTATAGCAACAACAAAGAAGTCTGAATTTCTCCTCCAGCCCGAGTACTATTCAGTATTTTAGCCATATCTAGAGTTCTAGAATTTCAAATGAGCTGAATGTTTTACACAAGAAAGATGAGATAATTGCCTACAACTTTCATGTTTTCACCTGGCTCCAATTCTGACGTTATTAATGACGTTTTGGGCAGAAAAGAGAAGATAAGGATTGTCACCAAGTCAAAAGTTGGCCACCCACTTATCAATTAGTCATCAAATCAATAGTTCCCAATTTTGGCCTATAAAAGGAGGCATTTACCATGCATTTAGGCATCTTGGTTTCCACATCAAGATCATGCTCTTCCTTTCACTCTTTGTATTTTTTGTAATGTTTATGCTTTGCTTTCATTAATATTAAGTTTATGCTTTTCATTTCCTTTCCTTTACTTAGTTAGCTTTTATGTTCTTATTTTGTTTATCTATTTTTCTTTCTTTCATTATGTCTAGCTAAGTTAATTATGTCAAGGTGAAAAGGTAACACTAATGGTGTAAGAATAAGTATAATGTAAACTTACTATGGACTTTAATGTTTGATACTAACATGTTTTATATTTGTTATCTTGTTCACTCTTTAATACTTTGCTTGTTAAATGACTAATCTTGATTTATGTTGTATAACACTTGGTACAACAAATGCTTGGCACTTTCATAGCCCATATTGTATGGTATAACCGACACCTGAGCTATGAAAAAAACTTGATTTGTTGTTAACATAAGTTATAATCATGAATGCTTGACGAGATTTACAAGTATTAGCATTAATTGAATAAGATGACTAATGTAATCATGTTAACAATCTATAATCCATTGGAACCTTCTTTATGTGTGGTTTCCAATTGAATAATAAGAGTTTATATTATACTTGTTTGACATACCATTAGTGGAATCTCTAACCTTGACAATTTTTATTATCATTGTTTAATCGTTACATTAATATTCCTTCTCCAAGTTCTCATCATCATCTTCTTCTTCTTCTTTTTCTTTATTATTATTATTATTACTACTACTACTACTACTACTACTACTAATACTATTATTATTATTATTATTATTATTATTGTTGTTGTTGTTGTTGTTGTTGTTGTTGTTGTTGCTATTGCTATTATTGTTGTTTATAATTGTTGTTTATAATTTGTACAATTAACCTCCCTATGGTTCGACCCCGGTCTTGCCGGGTTATTTATTACTTCGACACTCCTACACTTGGGAGAAGACATCAATCTTTTGGTCGTGTCAAGTTTTTGGCGCCGTTGCCGGGGAGGTACGTTTTGTATAAATTATAATATTTATTTTATTTTCTCCTTTCACTTTTCTTGTATATAACTTTGTTTCTTTTCTCTTGTTTCTTCTTCTTTTGTTTTCTTTTTCCTTTTATTCTATTCCTACACGTGCATGAGAGTGTGATCACGTACATCAAGTGGTAGACTTTGTAGGATATCCTCATCATTTTCAGAAAATATGGCTGAAGAAGATAATCAATCACTTCATAATGAAAATAATGAGAATAACCGTGCTAGAACACTTAGAGATCACATGAATCCCACAAGAACAAGTGCACCATCATGCATAGTTTTTCCTCCCGATGCATCTCATTTTAATTTTAAACCAGGTATTATTCAAGTTTTACCTTTTTTTCATGGTTTAGAATTGGAAAATCCATACTTGCATTTAAGGGAATTTGAGGAGGTTTGCAACACATATAATAATTTAAATTGTAGCATGAACACCATTAGATTAAAGCTTTTTCCTTTTTCATTAAAAGATAAAGCTAAAACATGGCTACAAAATTTGAGACCAGGATCCATTCGTGCTTGGGATGAAATGCAACAACAGTTTTTGAAGAAGTTTTTCCCATCTCATAGAACAAACTCTTTCAAAAGACAAATCACCACTTTCACTCAAAAACCAGGAGAAACATTTTACAAATGTTGGGATAGGTATCGAGACTTGCTTAGTACTTGCCCTTATCATGGTTTTGAAACATGGAGATTGGTTTCACATTTCTATGAAGGGTTAACACCTAAAGATAGACAAATGGTTGAATTGATGTGCAATGGAACTTTTGAAGATAAAGACCCTGATGAAGCAATGGAGTACTTAGACTTGTTAGCTGAAAATGCTCAAAATTATGACACCGCGGGTACTTATGAGGCACCAAGTAAAACTCAACCTCATACATCTAGTGGAGGTATGTACAACCTTAGAGAAGATCATGACCTTCAAGCCAAGTTTGCATCTTTAGCTAGAAAATTCGAGACACTAGAATTAAAAAGGAGTGGTCAATTAAAATCTGTTGAAAACATTCTGTGTCAAATCTGTGAAACAAATGAACACTCAACCAACGATTGTCCAACCTTGCCTTCTTTTAAGGAATGTCTCCATGAACAAGCCCATGTTTTAAACAGTTTTCAAAGGGCCAACCACAACCCTTACTCCCAAACATACAACCCTGGTTGGAGAAATCACCTAAATTTCAGTTGGAAGAGTGAGAACAACAATGCACAAACTTCACAACCACCGTTTCAAGCACTCCATAATTTCCAAAATTCTCATGGATATGCACCTCCTTATGCTCCACCTCTTAGAAGAAATCTTGAGGTAACATTGCATGCATTCATTGAAAAGCAAGAGACAATCAATACTCAACTTGCTCAAAACATGATAGATTTTAAAGATACTTTTGCAAAATTCACATCTGCTCTCAATTTTCAAGAGAAAGGTAAGTTTCCATCTCAACCACAACAAAATCTCAAGGAGCAATACAATGTGAATGCAAGTAGTTATGAAAGTCAACACATGGATCAAGTCAAATCAGTCATCACTTTTTGTAGTGGTAGGGTTATTCAAAAACCAATTCTTGAACCTTGTGAGGAAGATGATAAGTCAATCTCTAAGGGTAAGGAAAGGGTTGAATCTGAAAATTGCAAAGAAACGACTGATTCTCTGCCAGCACTTCCATTTTCTCATGCCATGACCAATCAGAAAGAAATCGAGGATGAAAAAGGCATCGAAAAGGTTGATGCGGATCTTTTATCAAAAGTGACAATAGATTTGACACCCGACATAACACCAATCGATGATTACTTTCCTGATAAATCTATACTTTCTCTTAGTTCAATGCCTTGGTTTGCTAAAAATATCAATTTTCTTGCTTCAGGATTTTTGCCAGCTCACTAGAGTATTGAAGACAAAAGAAAATTTTTGAGCAACGAGCAAAATTTTTGTTTGAATGACCCTTACTTATTCAATTATTGTCCTGATCAAATATTTCGAAAATGCATTCTCGACAATGAGGTAAGTAATTTCATTAAATTTTGTCACTCTAAGGCATGTGGGGATCATTTCTCGTCAAAAAAGAGGATTGTAGAAATCTTACAAAGTGGATTTTACTGGCCCACCATATTCAAGAAGTCACATGCATTCCGTAAAAACTATGAAAATTGTCAAAAGGTGGGATTTATTTCAAATCACAGAGAGTCTTTAGAGAATCTTCTATTAACTCTTAAGTCTCATCATAGTCGAGATAAGCATCGTGTAATTTATAACTTATGAACCTATTTTCATAAAGAACATACTTGGCATAGTCTTGGGAATCTGACTAAAAAGGACCATGTTTGCCAGTTCTTAAGAAAAGTAGATGGGAAGCCTATCCTCGACCCATTGAGAGCGTTTAAGCTGTTCTTGGACGTAAAACCAAAGGAAGATGTGAGCCACAATCACAACTACCTGTACATACACATGCTTTTTGTATCTTTTGGTTTTATTATTTCTTATTTTTGTTTCAGTGTGTTTCAGGTTTTGTCAGTGTTTGTTATTTCAGGTGATATCTTCTATACTCTATCTTTCTACCTTAGAACATTGAGGACAATGTCTCGTTTTGATTGGGGGGAGAGGGTAGTAGTTGATAAAAAAAAAATTGTTTTTCATTTCATAAAGCATGTGTATAATTATTGTTATTAGGATGGCAGAGTAAAAGAGCTCTTTTGTTAAAGTGACTCTTGAGACGCATCTTAGAAACCATTCTTAACAAGGTTTATTATAATACTTCTTGAAATATTCAGGTTTACAAACTCTCGCATTGTTATCACTTAATTTTGCTCATATACTTATTTAACATGTATTCTTAAACCTTAATTTACACACACACACTTTAACATATAATTGTGGGTTGCTGCTTGACCGCTTTTTATGATCGGCTTGTTTTAACTCGCAAGTGCACGAGTGTGCGATGTAGCAATTAACTCGGTAAGATCGAGGTCATATCCACAGAGAGCTAGATCTGGAAATTAAGCTAAGTAACAAAAAAAAAAACTCAAGAGAAATTAAATTAACAATAACTTGGTTGAAAATAATTGATGGATTTGTTTTCAAAGATAAATTAAAATGTAAATAGATTTTAAATGACAAGAAAAGTAAGTCTTGGTCCAAATCAATGTTAATGGTGATGTATTGGTGATTTCTTCAACATATATAAGATAACTCAACCTAATCTCAACGATGGTGATATTAGATCGGAAGATATTACAATGAAGATTAGAAAGATGAAGATTGATTATTGCTTAAGAATGAACAAGTACTTTCATATTAAGTAAGACATTGAATCAAGCAATCTCTATACCAAAACTAAAGTTTGTGCATAAAAATTCAAGATTATAACATTACCTAAATGATTTCTAAAATTTCTTTACAATAATAAATCATTCATGAAGAAAATAAGAAGATAAACATTAAGATTCATTCATATCCTAAAGAACTCACCTCAATCACCATTATCCTTGATTTGGATCCAAGAAAGAGTTTAGCCAACCATGATTATATATAAGAACACTTCAATAAACATGAAAGAACTTGAATCCAACTGAAAAAATAAGTTTTACAAACTAAAGAACCGAAATCTATAAAGAAGAACACAATACAATTTCAGAAAAAATTCGGACACAAATCTGACTCTAACTTTGGACAGCAATTCGACCCTCTTAGAAGCTTTTTCTGGAGAAGTCTATTAGAGACATATTTATAGGCAATTCTGTTACCTTTCCAGATCATTAAAGAACAGCTCATTTGGATACCTAAGTCAAAAGTTATGGGCAAAACATCGAAAGGTGTTCTGAAAAATCAAATCAAGACAGCTTTACAACTACTTTGGTGCACGTTTTTCTTCCTCATTTATGAGGTGTCTCCTTCTTCTTTTTGACCCAAAATAATGTTAAAATATCCCCTCCAGCTTTCCATCCATGTGCTTGCCTTCTTGGATCAATGGATTACCCAAAATAAATCAATTGTTATTTGTTGTGTGGACATGTAAGATCATGGATTGTGTTTGGGTTGATTTGAAGGTTGATTTGGGGTTGATTTAGGGCTGATTTGGGGCTGATTTTGGGCTGAATTTGAGCATCAAATAAGTATACAAATGTACTTATTATTTGGGCTAAGATTGACATTGAAACCTTGAGTGTTTAATGGTTGAAGTTTGCACACAACATAAGGCAAGTTTGGGCTTGAAATAAATCATATGATATTCTTTTCTAGAATTGGAATAGAATTGATTTTTGGGACAAATTTGGAGCACTTATTTGAACCAAGATTTGCTTCAATCTTCAACTAAATGTCTCTTCAATTCTTTGTTCTGAATTCCGACGTTGAATTTTCTGAATTAATTCATTTAAGCTCCAAAAACCTATCGAAACATTAAAACAAACTTCATTACTAAAAAACACATCAATTATTATAAAACCAACCAAATAAAAATAATAAATACATATGTAAAACAAGAGACTTAATGACACTTTTGATGCGCAATCACACCCCCCAACTTAGATTTTGCTAGTCCTCAAGCAAAACAAAACATAAAACCTTTAAAATAAAAATAATAATAATAACAACCATAATTAGGCTCGATTCATCACACTTGAAGGACCTATCATGCAAACATTGGTATCTTTAACTTAGTGTACACAATAGCAAATAAAGAAAAATAAGCATACTCACATTCTCTAAATCAAACATCCATACAAAATTTCCAAATTCAGTCATATTTATCGTGCAACCAACATAATTGATTCATGCGAAAACTCAACTTGTAATCTTCCCTTCTCACCAACACAAACAAGGTAGCAAACTAGAGAAATATCTATATATTTTCTTTCTTTCTTTTTTCTTTCTTTGTTTTTTTTTTTTTGAAGATATGATTTATTTTTTTGTCTTTAAGTAGTCACTTCCCTTTTGACGCGAATACAAACATTTGTGATGAATGCACCCGGTTACTCACAAAGTCACAAACTTAAAGTGCTTTGCATACTCATATTTTAAGCTGCCGTTTGACGTAAAGATAAACATTTGTGATGAATACCCCTAGTTACTGAGCAACTCAAAACATTGGAGTAGATAGAACTTTGTACACATTTATTTATTTATTCGTGTAATAATTATTACTCTATTTACTTAAACCTTGTTTAGGACTGGATCAAAAGGGATAATCACAAGTAAAGCATCATACTCATCTTTCATGCATAATCACACAACTCATACAACTTTTACAAGGAAAGATGTATTTCAGTAATCTTAAAAAAAAGTATGCTATATCTTGCTTTATAAGATATTATCTATCCCAAATTAAAGTATGCAATGTTCAACATAATAATGAATCCAAAAATGTAATGATGATCCTAAACAAGTCTCATTCACATACGAATGCAAGTTTTTTTTTTTTTTAACAAGCATGGTTATCTCAAGCATTCAACATAATGAAATATCTAAAATTAAGTTTTACATTATCCTCAATGTAAAAGAGAAAGAGAAGAAAAGTATAAAGATTAGAAAATTGTTACTCCCCTTCTGTTTTCAAGGATGAATGTCTGATTGAATTGGGCATGAGCTGACTTCTTGCTTGATTTTTTTTTTTAACCTGCATATCACAACTAAAAGAAAACATTGATTTTTTTTTTTTTGAAAATAAAGAACCTCACACCCCCCAACTTAAAATAATGCATTGTCCCGAATGCATGAACACGAAAATATAAGAGATGGAAGAAAGAAGAAAAAAATAATAAAAATGAAAAATAAAAATAAAAATAAAATAAAAATAAAAACTCATTACTTCTAATACTACAATGGTATTGGATCTTGAAGATCCAATGTCTCAACTTCAGCCACAACGTTTTCAAGATAAGGTTTCAATCGATGACCATTTACTTTGAAAATATTTCCATTCTTGGGATTTTCTACCTCAAATGCACCATGCTCAGAGATGGATTTAATCACAAATGGACCAGTCCATTTTGTCCTCAACTTCCCAGGAAAGAGATGTAATCGTGAATTATACAAGAGAACCTTTTGACCAACATGAAAGGATTTTCTAAGAATATGTTTATCATGCAAAGTTTTCATCTTATGTTTTGAAATTTTTGCATTTTCAAATGCATCATTTCTCAACTCCTCTAATTCATCCAATTGAAGCTTTCTATTTTTGCCAACCTCGTTTTCATTGTCATTGAATTGCCGAATGGCCCAATATGCACGGTGCTCAATCTCAACAGGGAGATGACAAGGCTTTCCATAAACTAGCCTATAAGGAGACATTCCTAAAGAGGTCTTATAAGCAGTGCGATATGCCCACAAAGCATCAACTAGTCGTAGGGACCAATCTTTACGGTTTGGATTGACTGTTTTCTCTAAAATGTTCTTGATCTCCCTATTTGCCAACTCAGCTTGGCCACTAGTCTATGGGTGATAGGGGGTACTGACCTTATGAATTACACCATATTTTCTCATCAAAATCCCAACGGGCTTGTTACAAAAATGTTTTCCCCCATCACTAATCATAGCCCGGGGCATGCCAAAACGAGAGAAAATATTTTCTTTCAAGAATTTGACAACAACTCGATGGTCATTGGTTCGAGATGCAATGGCCTCCACCCATTTAGACACATAATCAACAGCAACAAGGATGAATTGGTAACCAAATGAACTTGGAAAAGGTCCCATGAAATCAATCCCCCAACAATCAAATATTTCCAAAACAAGGATGGGGTTAAGGGGCATCATGTTACGCCTAGTGAGGCTACCTAGTCGTTGGCATCGGTCACATGCAACACAGAAGGCATGAACATCTTTAAACATGGTAGGCCAATAAAAACCACACTGCAAGATTTTGGCAATGGTTTTCTTGGAAGAGAAATGCCCACCACAGGCTAATGCATGACAAAAATTAATGACCCTTGGAATTTCATGATCAGGGATGCACCGCCTAATAATTTGGTCAGGACAATATTTAAATAGGTAGGGGTCATCCCAAAAAAAGGTGCGCACATTGCGCAAGAATTTTTGTTTGTCAAGTTTAGACCAATGAGAAGGAATTTGACTTGTGGCTAGGTAATTTGCTATGTCAGCATACCATGGAGAACCAATGTAAGAGACAGTACCTGCACAAAATAAATTTTCATCAGCAAAGAGTTCATTTATTGGAGATTCATCAATTATGGTCTTATAGCTTGAAAGACGAGACAAATGATTAGCTACTACATTCTCTACTCCCTTTTTATCTCGAATTTCAATGTTAAACTCTTGGAGTAGGAGGATCCATCGAATCAAACGTGGTTTGGCATCCTGTTTTGTGAGCAAATATTTCAATGCTGCATGATCAGTGAAAACAATAACAAGAGATCCAACCAAATAAGACCTAAACTTGTCTAATGCAAAGACCACAGCTAAGAGTTCTTTTTCAGTTGTAATGTAATTCAATTGAGCATCATTCAAAGTCTTGCTAGCATAATATATGACATGAGGTTTCTTGTCTTTTCTTTGCCCTAAAACAGCCCCAACCGCAAAATCACTAGCATCACACATCAGTTCAAATGGTAAAGACCAATCAGGAGCTTGTATGATTGGTGCAGTTGTCAACAACCCTTTAAGCTTTTCAAAAGCTTCTTGACATTTTGATGTCCAATCAAATGGGACATCTTGTGACAACAAGTTACACAATGGTTTGGCAATGGTACTAAAAGAATGAATGAATCTTCGATAAAAACCAGCATGTCCTAAAAAGGATCTCACATCTTTCACAGTCTTAGGGGTAGTTAATTTTTGAATGACTTCCACTTTTGACTTATCTACCTCTATCCCTTTTGAAGAGACAATGTGACCTAAAACAATGCCATGTGTCACCATAAACTGACACTTCTCCTAATTGAGTACAAGATTGCTCTCTTCACACCTTTCAAGAACTTTTTCTAGATTCATTAGACACAACTCATAAGAATCCCCATAAACTGAAAAATCATCCATGAAAACTTCCAAAAAATTTTCCACCATGTCACTAAAGATACTCATCATACACCTTTGAAAAGTGGCTGGTGCATTACACAAACCAAATGGCATTCTTCTATAAGCATAAGTACCAAAAGGACAAGTGAAAGTGGTTTTTTCTTGGTCTTCTAAAGAAATCTCAATTTGGTTGTAACCTGAGTATCCATCCAGAAAACAATAGAAAGCTCTTCCAGCTACTCTTTCAAGCACTTGGTCTAAAAATGGAAGCGGAAAATGGTCCTTCCTAGTCACCATGTTCAATTTACGATAATCAATGCACATACGCCATCCAGTTTGGATTCTAGTTGGTACCAGCTCATTATTTTCATTCTTTACTACCGTGACTCCAGATTTTTTTGGGACAACTTGGGTTGGACTAACCCATTTTGAGTTTGCAATAGGGTAAATGATACCTGCATCAAGTAGCTTAAGCACTTCACCTCTCACTACTTCCTTCATGTTTGGGTTCAATCGTCTTTGCATTTGCCTCACAGATTTAGCCTCTTCTTCAAGATAGATTCTATGTGTACATAAAAGAGGGCTAATTCCTTTCAAGTCAGTAATTTTCCACCCAATTGCTTTCTTGTGTTTTCTCACCACTCTCAAAAGTTTGTGTTCTTGCTCTATGCTAAGTTTTGATGAGATCACAATAGGATATGATTCATCTTCCCCTAGAAATGCATACTTAAGATCACTCGGTAAAGGCTTCCTTTCTAGTTTATTAGGCTGGACAAGAGATTCCTCAACTTTCACTTGGGTTGAAATCAAAGGCTCAAATGATGGGGTCCATTGACCTATTGACATAATAGGCATTGGATCTAGATAAGTCTCGAGTTCTCTTACTTCCTCATCAACACATTCCAAAGAACAAAATCTTTCATCATGAATTAAAGTTCTCTCCAATGGATCCTTGATCCACACTCTCTCAAAGTGTTCTTGACAAACTGTTTGGATGAAATCTACCTCTCTAATGTCCTCATGTTCCCCGATTTGTTTGGAGACATTGAATATGTTCATCTCCACAGTCATATTCCCAAAAGACAATTTCATCACCCCATTCCTACAGTTAATTAAGGCATTGGATGTAGCTAGGAAAGGTCTCCCTAAGATGACTGGGATGGGGGCATTAGAACCTTGAATTGGTGCGGTGTCTAATACTACAAAATCAACAGGAAAGTAGAATTTATCTACTTGGACCAACACATCCTCAACGATACCCCTGGGAATCTTGATTGACCTATCAGCTAATTGAAGGGTGATTCGAGTAGGCTTGATTTCTCCTAAACCTAATTGTTCGTAAACAGTGTAGGGTATTAAATTCACACTTGCTCCTAAATCCAACAAAGCTTGATCTATCTTATGACTTCCAATAATGCATGAAATGGTAGGACAACCAGGATCTTTGTATTTGGGAGGGGTCTTAAACTGGATGATGGCACTAGCATGTTCAGTTAGAAAGGCTCTTTCTTTCACATTCAATCTCCTTTTGACTGTGCATAAATCCTTAAGAAACTTTGCATAAGATGGAACTTGTTTAATTGCATCAAGGAGTGGAATATTGACTTTCACTTGTTTGAACAATTCATAGATTTCCGAGTTCATAAGATCTTGTTTAGGTTTTACTAACCTTTGTGGAAATGGTGCTCTAGGAACAAATTCTAAATCACTCATTTTGACTCCAATCTTTCTTGAATCATCTCCTTTCTCACTCATCTCTTTCTCATTTATCTCACCTTCTTTGTCACTCAAACTCTCATTTGTCACTTGTGTTTTGATTCCCTCTTCACTTTCCCTAGATTTCTCCTCCACAATACCTTTAGGAATCCTAAAACCTACACCTTTATCAACAATCTTTCCATTTCTAAGGGTAGTGATGGCTTGGACTTGTTCATGGTTTGAAGGTTCACTAGGTGAGGATTCACTCATGTGTACCTGACCTCTAGGATTGGGCATTGGTTGAGCTGGGATTTTTCCCTTCTCTTGAATGCTTAGTGATTGAGTCAACTTAGTTAGTTGACTTCGAATATCATCTAAGGTCCTATTGGTCTGGTCTTGGAATTTGTAAACTTGGTTGTTGATTCCTCCTTGCGTTTGCATGAATTGTTGAAGAGTATCCTCTAAAGATCTCTTATGAGGTGGTTGGTATGTGTTATGTGTGGGAGCATGAAATGGTTGGGGTGGAGGTTGAAATGTTTGAGGTACTGAAGAACCCTCATTTCTCCATCCAAAATTTGGGTGGTTCCTCCATCCAGGATTATAGGTCTCAGAGTAGGGATTGCCTACTTGGTTTGGAAATGGCTTTCTAACATTACTTGAATAAGAAGTTTGGCCATATAGCACTTCCTTGAAGGCTGGAATGGTAGGACATTCAGTTGTCCTATGCCCTTTGCTTTCACAAACAACACAACTTTCCTCTTGTTGTTCACTTATGACATGCACTTTTTTAATCTCAAGAGACTCTACTTTCCTAGGCAATGAGGCTAATCTAGCATTGAGGTCATCAGTCTCTTTCAATTGAAACTTCCCATTTGAATGAGAAATGGTGTTTCTAGACTCAACATGAACTGGGAGAGAAGTCTCTCATTGCTTTGTGTTTTCAGCTAATTGATCAAAAAAATCAAAGGCCTCACTTGGTTCTTTGTCATAAAACTCACCATTACACATGGTTGACACTAGCTTTTTAAAATCTGCGGTAAGAGAGTCATAAAAGAAACTCACTAACCTCCACATCTCAAAACCATGGTGAGGGCATGCATTTAACAAGTCTTTGAACCTTTCCCAAGCTTGGTGAAATGACTCATTTGGACTACAAGAAAAATTCATCATTTGACGTTGTAAGGCTGCTGTCCTATGAGTGGGGAAGTATTTTTTCAAAAATTCAGCTTGCATTTCTCTCCATGTACCTATAGACCTAGGACGCAAAGAGTTTAGCCAAAGCTTGGCTTTATCCTTTAGAGAGAATGGGAACAATTTAAGTCGAATGGTTTCCTCTGTGCATGTTCTATCAATAAAAGTATTACATACCTCTTCAAAGTCTTTAATGTGTATGTATGGATTTTCAGAATCCATACCATGAAATGTGGGAAGAAGTTGAATCATGCCCGGTTTCAAATTGAAAGCTTGTTGGTTAAGAGGTAAGATAATACACGAAGGTGTACTTTGTCTAGCCGGGTGAAGATACTCTCTAAGAGTTCGAAAATTAGGTTGATCATTGAATTGTGGAGGTCCATTACCTTGAACACTCCCTTCACCCTCTACATCTTCAATATTAGCCATGATAAAATAATAATAATAATAATAATATAACAATTATATGAATATGAAAAGAAAGGAAAGAAAAAGAAAAAAAATTGCAAATAAAAGTAATAGCTCAAAAATAAAAATACAACAAATTAAGAAATTCACTCTCCAACTAATAAACACTATTAACAACAATAAACATTAAAAGATAATTATAACAAGCTTGAATAAAAAGGCGGTAATACCAGCCAAGCACTTCAAACAATAAATATAAGAAAAATAATCATAACAAAACAACAAAATAAAATGAAATAAACAAGAGGCGGTAATACCGACCAAGCACTTTAGACAATAAATATAAGAAAAATAACGATAATAAACATTAAAAGATAATTATAACAGGCATGAATAAAAAGGCGGTAATACCGGCCAAGCACTTCAAACAATAAATATATAAAAAAAAATAAGCATAACAAAACAACAAAATAAACTGAAATAAACAAGAGGCGGTAATACCGGCCAAACACTTTAGACAATAAATAAAAACAATATCAACAAAATGAAATGAAATAAACAAGAAAAATATTAGAAACTAATAAGAGTAGACAATAAAAGAAAAATGGTTGAACCAACCAAAATCCAACAATTAATAGTCCAGTCCAGTCCACAGTCCAATATCCGAAACGTTAAGGTAAAATTTTTTTTTAGGCGGTAAAACCAGCCAATTGATTTTTTTATATGATTTTTTTTTAGTTTTCCAATAATCAAATCTAAATTTGTTACCTTTGCTTGCTAGTTCCCCCGGCAACGGCGCCAAAATTGCTTGACCGCTTTTTATGATCGGCTTGTTTTAACTCGCAAGTGCACGAGTGTGCGATGTAGCAATTAACTCGGTAAGATCGAGGTCATATCCACAGAGAGCTAGATCTGGAAATTAAGCTAAGTAACAAAAAAAAAAAACTCAAGAGAAATTAAATTAACAATAACTTGGTTGAAAATAATTGATGGATTTGTTTTCAAAGATAAATTAAAATGTAAATAGATTTTAAATGACAAGAAAAGTAAGTCTTGGTCCAAATCAATGTTAATGGTGATGTATTGGTGATTTCTTCAACATATATAAGATAACTCAACCTAATCTCAACGATGGTGATATTAGATCGGAAGATATTACAATAAAAATTAGAAAGATGAAGATTGATTATTGCTTAAGAATGAACAAGTACTTTCATATTAAGTAAGACATTGAATCAAGCAATCTCTATACCAAAACTAAAGTTTGTGCATAAAAATTCAAGATTATAACATTACCTAAATGATTTCTAAAATTTCTTTACAATAATAAATCATTCATGAAGAAAATAAGAAGATAAACATTAAGATTCATTCATATCCTAAAGAACTCACCTCAATCACCATTATCCTTGATTTGGATCCAAGAAAGAGTTTAGCCAACCATAATTATATATAAGAACACTTCAATAAACATGAAAGAACTTGAATCCAACTGAAAAAATAAGTTTTACAAACTAAAGAACCGAAATCTATAAAGAAGAACACAATACAATTTCAGAAAAAATTCGGACACAAATCTGACTCTAACTTTGGACAGCAATTCGACCCTCTTAGAAGCTTTTTCTGGAGAAGTCTATTAGAGACATATTTATAGGCAATTATGTTACCTTTCCAGATCATTAAAGAACAGCTCATTTGGACACCTGAGTCAAAAGTTATGGGCAAAACACCGAAAGGTGTTCTGAAAAATCAAATCAAGACAGCTTTACAACTACTTTGGTGCACGTTTTTCTTCCTCATTTATGAGGTGTCTCCTTCTTCTTTTTGACCCAAAATAATGTTAAAATATCCCCTCCAGCTTTCCATCCATGTGCTTGCCTTCTTGGATCAATGGATTACCCAAAATAAATCAATTGTTATTTGTTGTGTGGACATGTAAGATCATGGATTGTGTTTGGGTTGATTTGAAGGTTGATTTGGGGTTGATTTAGGGCTGATTTGGGGCTGATTTTTGGGCTGAATTTGAGCATCAAATAAGTATACAAATGTACTTATTATTTGGGCTAAGATTGACATTGAAACCTTGAGTGTTTAATGGTTGAAGTTTGCACACAACATAAGGCAAGTTTGGGCTTGAAATAAATCATATGATATTCTTTTCTAGAATTGGAATAGAATTGATTTTTGGGACAAATTTGGAGCACTTATTTGAACCAAGATTTGCTTCAATTTTCAACTAAATGTCTCTTCAATTCTTTGTTCTGAATTCCGACGTTGAATTTTCTGAATTAATTCATTTAAGCTCCAAAAACCTATCGAAACATTAAAACAAACTTCATTACTAAAAAACACATCAATTATTATAAAAACAACCAAATAAAAATAATAAATACATATGTAAAACAAGAGACTTAATGACACTTTTGATGCGCAATCAGTTGCATATTGGATTATTACATTATTTATGTTCTTTTGTTAAAGGAAACAACTAAGGGAAAAGGATTGTATATAATTAAGAAAAAAAAAGAAAAAAAAAAGAAAAAAAAGAAAAAAAATGATGATAATAAAAATATAGATAAGTTTGGTTTCGTAGCCTCCCTAACCTAAGCAATTAAGCCCGAAGAGGTGTTTTAACACCTAATACCCTAAAGTCAACTGACTTGGGAGCTATTGGCCCAATGTTTGTTAGATTGGTTGAGGAGAAAAGCTTAAGGGAATCAAACATTACACTATCTACATATCAGTATCTGCGACCCGAGTTACTAAGCTCGTAGGGGTGTCTTAACACCTAATGCCCTAAGACCAACTGGTCTGGGAGTCATTAGTTGAAAGCTCGTTACATGGGTTAAAGATGCATGATGTTTTTAAATTATATGTATATATATTTAAAAAGAAAAAGAAAAAAAAAGAAGTAAAAAAAAAGACAAAAATAATAATCCCATCCCAAGGAAGTTAACCTTAAACAGTAGAACAAAAATTTTGTTTTCTTCCAAGAAAAGCCCCATAATTATGTGTTGATACATTGAGCACAAAAGAAAGGTTTATTAATATCTTGTTAAGAGGTATTGAGCAGATATATAAATTTAATGAGTTTGTTTATCTGGATAGATTAATGGAAGTTAAATGATGAATACCTTGCTTTGTGAAATTTGCAAATTGTTTTAACGCTTTGATTACTAGGGACTAGTAATAAGCTGGTTGGGGGGTGTGATTAGTTTTTAAAAGTGTATTTTTATCATGGTTTTATATCATCATTTTGCACTTGAAGTATCAATAACTCCTTAACTAAAGCATGTTTTATAATAATATATCTAATAATATAAGATACCTTTAATTTATGGCAAATGTTCATTTTAAATGCAGGCCTATCATATAAATAAAATGATTGATTGATGACTTGAAGAACTTAAATTGCAAAGGCAAAGAGATGGCCAAACTTAGAAAAGAGATGTCGGTGCAATCCAAACTAGAACACTGTTCGGTAACTAGGTCATATCTGGAGCTATATATCTCAGATTTAGGTCCAATTTATATGGATGGAAAGGTAAGACATAGGCCTACAACTTTCATATGGAGCCCAAAATCTAAAAAAGCCATTTTCAAGTCCAAATTGTAGCAACAAGAAAGAAGCCCGAATTTGACTTCCAGCCCGAACACTGTTTGGTATTTTGGCCATATCTAGAGTTCTAGAATTCCAAATGAGCGGAATGTTTTACACAAGAAAGATGAGACAATTGCCTACAACTTTCATGTTTTCAACTGGCTCCAATTCTAACGTTATCAATGACGTTTTGGGCAGACAAGAGAAGATAAGGATTGTCACTAAGTCAAAAGTTGGCCACCCACTTATCAATTAGTCATCAAATCAATAGTTCCCAATTTTGGCCTATAAAAGGAGGCATTTGCCATGCATTTAGGCATCTTGGTTTCCACATCAAGACGATGCTCTTCCTTTCTCTCTTTGTATTTTTTGTAATGTTTTTTATGCTTTACTTTCATTAATATTAAGTTTATGCTTTTCATTTCCTTTCCTTTACTTAGTTAGCTTTTATGTTCTTATTTTGTTTATCTATTTTTCTTTCTTTCATTATGTCTAGCTAAGTTAATTATGTCAAGGTGAAAAGGTAACACTAATGGTGTAAGAATAAGTATAATGTAAACTTACTATGGACTTTAATGTTTGATACTAACATGTTTTATATTTGTTATCTTGTTCACTCTTTAATACTTTGCTTGTTAAATGACTAATCTTGATTTATGTTGTATAACACTTGGTACAACAAATGCTTGGCACTTTCATAGCCCATATTGTATGGTATAACCGACACCTGAGCTATGAAAAGAACTTGATTTGTTGTTAACATAAGTTATAATCATGAATGCTTGACGAGATTTACAAGTATTAGCATTAATTGAATAAGATGACTAATGTAATCATGTTAACAATCTATAATCCAATTGGAACCTTCTTTATATGTGGTTTCCAATTGAATAATAAGAGTTTATATAATACTTGTTTGACATACCATTAGTGGAATCTCTAACCTTGACAATTTTTATTATCATTGTTTAATCATTATATTAATATTCCTTCTCCAAGTTCTCATCATCATCATCTTCTTCTTCTTTTTCTTTATTATTATTATTATTATTATTATTATTATTATTATTATTATTATTGTTACTACTACTACTACTAATACTATTATTATTATTATTATTATTATTGTTGTTGTTGTTGTTGTTATTGCTATTATTGTTGTTTATAACTGTTGTTTATAATTTGTACAATTGACCTCCCTGTGGTTCGACCCCGGTCTTGCCGGGTTATTTATTACTTCGACACTCCTACACTTGGGAGAAGACATCAATCTTTTAGTCGTGTCATTTAACACTTGGTACAACAAATGCTTAGCACTTTCATAGCCCATACTGTATGTATAACCAACACTTGAGCTATGAAAGAAACTTGATTTGTTGTTAACATAAGTTATAATCATGAATGCTTGATGACATTTACAAGTATTAGCGTTAATTGAATAAGATGAGTAATGTAATCACGTTAACAATCTATAATTTGATTGGAACCTCCTTTGTGTGTGGTTTCCAATTGAATAATAAGAGTTTATACTATACTTGTTTGACATACTATTAGTGGATCCTCTAACCTTGACAGTGTTTGTTATCGTTGTTAAATCTTTACGTTAATATTCCATTTCAAAGTTTTCATCTTCTTCTTCTTCTTTTTCTTTATTATTATTGTTAGTATTATTATTGTTGTTGTTGTTGTTGTTGTTGTTCTTGTTATTTCTATTATTATTGTTATTGTTCTTATTGTTATTCTTGTTGTTTATAATTGTTGTTTATAATTTGTACAATTAACCTCCCTGTGGTTCGACCCCGGTCTTGCCGGGTATTGTACATCCCTGTGGTTCGACCCCGGTCTTGCCGGGTTATTTATTACTTTGACACTCCTGCACTTGGGAGAAGATATTAATCTTTTAGTCGTGTCTATTTTTTGGTGTCGTTGTCAGGGAGGTAAGTTCTTGTATAAATTATAATTTTTATTTTATTCTCTCTTTTCACTTTTCTTGTATATAACTTCGTTTCTTTTCTCTTGTTTCTTCTTCTTTTGTTTTCTTTTTCCTTTTATTCTATTCCTTCCGTGCATGAGAGTGTGGTCACGTACATCAAGTGGTAGACTTCGTAAGGTATCCTCATCATTTTCAGAAAATATGGTCGAAGAAGTAATCACTTTAAAATGAGAATAATGAGAATAACCGTGCTAGAACACTTAGAGACTGCATGAATCCCACAAGAACAAGTGCACCATCATGTATAGTTTTTCCTCCTCATGCATCTCATTTTAATTTTAAGCCAGGCGTTATTCAACTTTTACCTTCTTTTCATGGCTTAGAATTGGAAAATCCATACTTGCATTTAAGGGAATTTGAGGAGGTCTGCAACACATATAATAATTTAAATGATAGCATGAACACCATCAGATTAAAGCTTTTTCCTTTTTCCTTTTTCATTAAAAGATAAAGCTAAAACATGGCTATAAAATTTAAGACCAGGATCCATTCGTGCTTGGGATGAAATGCAACAACAGTTTTTAAAGAAGTTTTTCCTATCTCATAGAACAAACTCTTTCAAAAGACAAATCATCACTTTCACTAAAAAACCAGGAGAAACATTTTACCAATATTGGGATAGGTATCGAGACTTGCTTAATACTTGCCCTTATCATGATTTTAAAACATGGAGATTGGTTTCACATTTTTATGAAGGGTTAACACTTAGAGATAGGCAAATGATTGAATTGATGTGCAATGGAACTTTTGAAGATAAAGACCCTGATGAAGTAATGAAGTACTTAGACTTGGTAGCTGAAAATGCTTAAAATTAGGACATCGCGGGTCCTTATGAGGCACAGAGTAAAACCCAACCTCATACATCTAGTGGAGGTATGTACAACCTTAGAGAAGATCATGACCTTCAAGCCAAGTTTGCATATTTAGCTAGAAAAGTCGAGGCATTAGAATTGAAAAAGAGTGGTCAATTGAAATCTGTTGAAAACATTGTGTGTCAAATATGTGAAACAAATCAACACTCAACCAATGATTGTCCAACCTTGCCTTCTTTTAAGGAATGTCTCCATGAACAAGCTCATGCTTAAATAGTTTCCAAAGGGCCAACCACAACCCATACTCATAAACATACAACCCTAGTTGAAGAAATCACCCAAATTTCAGTTGGAAGAGTAAGAACAACAATGCACAAACTTCACAACCACCGTTTCAAGCACACCACAATTTCCAAAATTCTCATGGATATGCATCTCCTTATGCGCCACCTCCTAAAAGAAATCTTGAGGAAACATTGCATGTATTCATTGAAAAGCAAGAGACAATCAATACTCAACTTGCTCAAAACATGATAGATTTTAAAGATACTCTTGCAAAATTAACATCTACTCTCAGTTTCCAAGAGAAAGGTAAGTTTCCATCTCAACCACAATAAAATCCCAAGGGGCAATACAATGCAAATGCAAGTAGTTCCGGAAGCCAACACAAGATCAAGTCAAATCAATCACTACTCTGTGTAGTGGTAAGGTTATTGAAAAACCCTCTCTTGAACCTTATGAGAAAGAAGATGAGTCAATCTCTAAGGGTAAAGAAGGGGTTGAATCTGAAAATTGCAAAGAAACGATTGATTCACCACCAGCACTTCCATTTCCACATGCCATAACCAAACAAAGAAAAGTCAATCACAACTCTGAAATTTTTGAAATTTTCAAACAGGTAAGGATCAATATACCTTTACTGGATGCTATTAAACAGGTTCCTTCCTATGCTAAATTTTTGAAAGATCTATACACTATGAAGAGGAAACTGAAAATGAAAAAGAAAGCCTTTCTAGCCGAACAAGTAAGTGTCATTCTTCAGAACAATAATGCTTTGAAATATAAAGACCCTGGTTGTCCTATAATTTCTTGCTTTATTGGAGAACAAAAAATTGAAAGAGCCTTACTTGATCTGGGTGCTAGTGTAAATTTACTTCCATATTCAGTTTTTCAGAGCCTCAATCTAGGTGAGTTAAAACCAACTTCTATATCTCTTTTACTTGCCGATAGATCTGTAAAAGTGCCTAGAGGAATAATTAAAGATGTGTTAGTACAAGTCGATAAATTCATTTATCTTGTAGATTTTATTGTCTTGGACACAAAACCTATTGAATCATGTAATTCATTTCCTGTTATTTTAGGACGTCCGTTTCTTGCAACTTCTAATGCATTGATTAATTGTAGGAATGGACTGATGAAGCTATCATTTGGAAACATGACATTGGAGATGAATATTTTCAACATTTGCAAGCAACCTGGAGATGATAATGATTTACAAGAAGTAGATCATATTGATGAATTAGTTTATGATCAACTTGAATCTACTTTAAGTAAAAATGAGTTGGAGGAATCTGAAGATTTGCAAATAATTTATGTTGAGGAAGAAATCACGGATGAAAAATGTACTGAAAATGTTGATGCGGATCTTTTGTCAAAAGTGATAGCAAATTCGACATCTAACATCACACTAATCGATGATTACTTTCCTAATGAATCCTTACTTTCTCTTAGTCCAATGCCTTGGTATGATAAAAATATCAATTTTGTTACTTTAGGAGATTTGCCAGCTGATTGGAGTACCCAAGACAAAGAAAAGTTTTTGAACGAAGTGAAGAGCTTTTATTGTGATGACCCTAACTTATTCAAATATTGTCCTCATCAAATATTTCAAAGATTCATTCCCGACAATGGG
Organism: Populus pruinosa; assembly: GCA_026413675.1. Classification (NCBI taxonomy): domain Eukaryota; kingdom Viridiplantae; phylum Streptophyta; class Magnoliopsida; order Malpighiales; family Salicaceae; genus Populus; species Populus pruinosa. The sequence goes on from CM048598.1 coordinate 10,022,962, forward strand.
GTAAGTAGTGTCATTAAACATTGTTATTCTGAAGCATGTGAAAGTTATTTCTTGTCAAAAAAGACAGTTATAAAAATCTTTCAAAATGGATTTTTTTGGCCCACCATGTTCAAGCACACGCATGCATTCTACAAAACTTGGGAAAATTATCAAAAAGGTGATACTGGTCAAAAAGTTTTTTTTATAATTCTCACTCTATTCATTCCCTAGATATTGAGAATTCAATAAATGACAGTGATTTAAAGGAAAATGGACATCGTTTGAAAGCTTACTTTGAATGATCTTGTAGATAAAGGTTGATTATGTTGTTTTTCTTACATTATTTTTATGTTTCTTTTTGAGTGATTTTTGCTAGTTTCTCTCACGATCTTGTAGATAAAGGTTGATTATTTTGTTTTTCTTACATTATTTTTATGTTTCTTTTTGAGTGATTTTTGCTAGTTTCTCTCACCCTAGTCAAATGGCGGACAACGGTACTCCATGACTTAAGTTGATTATTTCAGTTTCGCATAATAACTGATATTTGTGTATATATTTGTGCAATTCTTTGAATCTTTCTTCTAATTCTCATTTGAAAATGGACACTAATCTTGAAAATTTGAAAAAGTATTTTCCTGCTTTGCCTCAGAATGCGATTACAAAAATTTACCGTGCTAGATGTGCAAGATTGAGATTGTTAATGAATCATGGAATTCCTGAAGATATTCATTGGTTGATTGAAGCAAAGGTCCGATTATCAGGTGAGTCCTCTAACTCCTTCATTTCACACATGCTAGGAATAGGTAAAAGCACTTTTACAAAGAAACGTCGTGCAAAACAACTGAAAGTGTGTCATCGATGTGCTAGATGGACTTGTAATGCACAATATCATTCTTTAGGAATGATATCTATAAACCGTGATGATAAAATACAATTCATTAAGGATAGCTTGAGTAAGGAGTCTTTAGATAATCTTCTATTGACTCTTGAGACGCATCCTAGTGGAGATGTGCATCGTGGAATTCATGATTTATGGCCATTATTCCATAAAGAACATGATCGACTTAGTCTTGAGAATCTGACTAAAAAAGACCCTATTTGCTAGTTTTTAAGAAAACTGGATGGGAAGCGTATCCCCGACCCATAGAGGGCATTTAAGTCGTTCTTGGACGTAAAACCAAGGGAAGATGTGAGCCACAATCACAACTACCTGTACATATACATGTTTTTTTAAAAGTAAATAAATAAATAAAGAGAGAGAGAGTGTGTGTGAGACTCTAGCTGGCCTACACATAGGTGGTATGATTGCCCTTTTAATTTCTCATCTATAAAATCCTCTCTTCCTTCCCTTCATTTCTACTCAACCCATACATTCAACAAATATAGAAGTGTGTAGAAATGGAAAGTTCCTCAAGTCATCAAATAAAAAGTATCTGTGTTTTTGGTGGATCCAGTCCTGGAAAAGAAAAGAAGTTTTTAGAATTAGCAAATCATCTTAGTCAGGTGCTAGTTGAGAGAAAGATTCATTTAGTGTATGAGGAAGGCAGTCTCAGGTTAATGGGAGGTGTGTCAATAATTTCATTTTTAGGAGGTAGTCAAGTTTTGGGGGTCGTCCCCGAAGCTTTTGTATAAGGGGACATCATTGGAAAAACAATTGGAGAGGAACTTCAGGTCTCCACAATGTCAGCTTGAATGAATGCAATGTTTAATCATGCTAATACCTTCATTGCTTTACCAGGTGGTCTAGGCACATTAGAAGAGATCTTTCGTATTTTCTCTTGGGCTCAACTGCACATTCACCATAAACCCATAGGTTTGTTAAATGTTAATGGTTATTATGATAAGTTGTTGTCTTTTCTTAATCATGTTGTGCAACAGGAATTTCTAACATCTTCTACACGACAAATCATAATCTCTACTACTATTGCTGAACAATTGATTGACCAACTACAATCTTTCATTCCTGTAATTGATCCTTCCATGAGTCGTATAAATTGGTCAACTAAGAAAAGCCGTAAAAAGCTTAGATTGGATTTGAGCCTTCATTTATGAATTTTTATGTCTTTTGGTTTTATTATTGTGTTTTGTTATTTCTTATTTTTATTTCAGTGTGTTTTAGGTTTGTCAGTGTTCGTTATTTCAGATGATATCTTCTATACTCTATCTTTCTACCTTAGAACATTGAGGATAATGTTTCATTTTGGTTAGGGGGAGAGGGTAGTAGTTGATAAAAAAAATTGTTTTCATTTCATAAAGCATGTGCATAATTATTGTTACTAGGATGGCAAAGTAAAGGAGCTCTTTTCTTAAAGTGACTCTTGAGACACATCTTAGTAACCATTCTTAACAAGGTCTATTATAATACTTCTTGAAATATTCAGGTTTATATACTCTCGCATTGTTATCGCTTAATTCTGCTCATATACTTATTTAACGTGTATTCTTAAACCTTAATTTACACACACACACACACTTTAACATATGATTGTGGGTTGCATATTGGATCATTACATTATTTATGTTCTTTTGTTAAAGGTAACAACTAAGGGAAAGAGATTGTATATAATTTTAAAAAAAAGAAAAAAAATGATAATAATAAAAATGTAGATAAGTTTAGTTTCGTAGCCTCCTTAACCTAAGCAATTAAGCCCGAAGGAGTGTTTCAACACCTAATACCCTAAAGTCAACTGACTTGGGAACTATTGGCCCAACGCTTGTTACATGGGTTGAGGAGAAAAGCTTAAGGGAATCATGACACGACCAAAAGATTGATGTCTTCTCCCAAGTATAGGAGTGTTGAAGTAATGAATAATCCGGCAAGACCGGGGTCGAACCACAGGAAGGTTAATTGTACAAATTGTAAATAACAATAATACAACAACAATAATAAGAACGACAACAACAACAACAAAAACAACAATAATAATAAAGAAAAAGAAGGAAAAGAAGAAGAAGATCAGAACTTTAAGAAGGAATATTAATGTAACGATTAAACAATGATAATAACAAATGTCAAAGTTAGAGATTCCACTAATGGTATGTCAAACAAGTATAATATAAACTCTTATTATTTGACACAATGAAAAGGTTGATGTCTTCTCCCAAGTGCAAGAATGTCGAAGTAATAAATAACTCGGCAAGACCGAGGTCGAACCACAAGGAGGTTAACTGCACAAATTATAAACAACAACTATAAATAACAACAATAGTAACAATAACAACAACAATAATAATAGTAGCAATAATAATAATAATAATAATAATAATAATAATAATAATAATAATAATAATAATAACACTAGTAGTGAGAACTTCGAGATGGAATAATAATAAAGAAGGAGAAGGAGAAGGAGAAGAAGAAGATGATGAGAACTTCGAGATGGAATATTAATGTAAAGATTAAACAATGATAAGAACAAATGTCAAGGTTAGAGGTTCCATTAATGGTATCTCAAACAAGTATAGTATAAACTCTTATTATTTAATTGGAAACCACACACAAAGGAGTTTCCAATCAGATTATATATTGTTAATGACACGACTAAAAGGTTGATGTCTTCTCCCAAGTGCAGGAGTGTCGAAGTAATAAATAACCCGGCAAGACCGGGGTCGAACCACAGGGAGGTTAATTGTACAAATTATAAACAACAATTATAAAACAACAACAACAACAACAACAACAATAACAATAATAATAATAATAATAATAATAATAATAATAATAATAGTAGTAGTAGTAGTAGTAGTAGTAGTAGTAGTACTAATAATAATAATAATAATAATAATAATACTAATAATAAAGAAAGAGAAGAAGAAGAAGATGATGATAATGAGAACTTAGAGATGAAAAATTAATGTAAGGATTAAACAATAATAATAACAAATATCAAGGTTAGAGGTTCCACTAATGGTATATCAAACAAGTATAGTATAAACTCTTATTATTGAATTGGAAACCACACACAAAGGAGGTTCCAATCAGATTATATATTGTTAACATGATTACATTAGTCATCTTATTCAATTAATGCTAATACTTGTAAATCTCGTCAAGCATTCATGATTATAACTTATGTTAACAACAAATCAAGTTCCTTTCATAGCTCAGGTGTCGGTTATACCATACATTATGGGCTATGAAAGTGCCAAGCATATGTTGTACTAAGTGTTATACAACATAAATCAAGATTAGTCATTTAACAAGCAAAGTATTAAAGAGTGAACTAGATAACAAATATAAAACATGTTAGTATCAAACATTAAGGTCCATATTAAGTTTACATTATACTTATTCTCACACCATTAGTGTAACCTTTTCACCTTGACATAATTAACTTAGCTAGACATAATGAAAGAAAGAAAAATAGATAAACAAAATAAGAACATAAAAGCTAACTAAGTAAAGGAAAGGAAATGAAAAGCATAAACTTAGTATTAATGAAAGCAAAGCATAAACATTACAAAAAATACAAAGAGAGAAAGGAAGAGCATGATCTTGATCTGAAAACCAAGATGCCTAAATGCATGGCAAATGCCTCCTTTTATAGGCCAAAATTGGGAACTATTGATTTGATGACTAATTGATAAGTGGGTGGCCAACTTTTGACTTGGTGACAATCGTTATCTTCTCTTGTCTGCCCACAACGTCATTGATAACGTCAAAATTGGAGCCAGTTGTAAACATGAAAGTTGTAGACAATTGTCTAAGCTATCTTGTGTAAAAACGTCAGCTCATTTGGACTTCTAGAACTCCAGATATGGCTAAAATACCGAACAGTGCTCGGGCTGGAAGACAGATTCGGGCTTCTTTGTTGTTGCTACAATTTGGACTTGATAATGGCCTTTTTAGATCTTGGGCTCCATATGCAAGTTGTAGGCCTATGTCTTACCTTTCCATCCATATAAATTGGACAAAAATCTGAGATATATAGTTCCAAATATGACCCAATTACCGAACAGTGTTCTGGTTTGGATTGCACTGACATCTCTTCTCTAAGTTTGACCATCTCTTTATCCATGCAATTTAAGTTCTTCAAGTCATCAATCAATCCTTTCATTTATGTGATAGGCTTGCATTAAAAATAGACATTTACCACAAATTATAGGTATCTTATATTATTAGATACATTATTATAAAACATATTTTAGTTAAGGAGTTATTGATACTTCAAGTGCAAAATGATGATATAAAACCATGATAAAAATGCACTTTTAAGTACTAATCACACCCCTCAACCAGCTTATTACTAGTCCCTAGTAATCAAAGCATTACAACAATTTGCAAATTTCACAAAGCAAAGTATTCATCATTTAACTTCCATTAATCTATCCAGATAAACAAACTCTCATTAAATTTATATATCTGCTCAATACCTCTTAACAAGATATTAATAAACCTTTCTTTTGTGCTCAATGTATCAACACATAATTATGGGGCTTTTCTTGGAAGAAAACAAAATTTTTGTTCTAATGTTTAAGGTTAACTTCCTTGGGTTGAGATTATTATTTTTGTCTTTTTAAAAAAAAAAATCTATATACATATAATTTAAAAACATCATGCATCTTTAACCCGAGCTTTCAGCTAATGACTCCCAGACCAGTTGGTCTAAGGGCATTAGGTGTTAAGACACCCCTACGAGCTTAGTAACTCGGGTCGCAGATACTGATATGTAGATAGTGCAATGTTTGATTCCCTTAAGCTTTTCTCCTCAACCCATGTAACAAGCGTTGGACCAATAGCTCCCAAGTTAGTTGACTTTAGGGTATTAGGTGTTAAAACACCCCTTCGAGCTTAATTGCTTAGGTTAAGGAGGCTACGAAACCAAACTTATCTACATTTTTATTATCATGATTTTTTTTCTTTTTTTTTTTCTTTTTTTCTTTTTTTTTTAATTATATACAATCCCTTTCCCTTAGTTGTTACCTTTAACAAAAGAACATAAATAATATAATCATATAATAATCCAATATGCAACCCACAATCATATGTTAAAGTGTGTGTGTGTAAATTAAGGTTCAAGAATACATGTTAAATAAGTATATGAGCAGAATTAAATGGTAACAATACGAGAGTTTGTAAATCTGAATATTTCAGGAAGTATTATAATAGACCTTGTTAAGAATGGTTACTAAGATGCGTCTCAAGAGACACTTTAACCAAAGAGCTTCTTTACTCTGTCATCCTAATAACAAAAATTATGCACATGTTTTATGAAATGAAAAATAATTTTTTTTTATCACTTACTACCCTCTCCCCCCAACCAAAACAAGACACTGTCCTCAATGTTCTAAGGTAGAAAGATAGAGTATAGAAGATATTACCTGAAATAATGAACACTGACAAAACCTGAAACACACTGAAACAAAAATAAGAAATAACAAAACACAATAATAAAACCAAAAGACACAAAAATTCACAAATGAAGGCTCAAATCCAATCTAAGCTTTTTACGGCTTTCCTTAGATGACCAATTTATGCGACTCATGGAAGGATCAATCACAAGAATGAAATATTGTAGTTGGTCAATCAATTATTCAGCAGTAGCAGTAGAGATTATGATTTGGCGTGTAGAAGATGTTAGAAATTCCTGTTCCACAGCATGATCAAGAAAAGACAACAACTTATCATAATAACCATTAACATTTAACAAACCTATGGGTTTATGGTGAATGTGCAATTGAGTCTAAGAGGGAATATGAAAGATCTCTTCCAATGTGCCTAGACCACCTGGTAAAGCAATGAAGGCATCAGCATGGTTAAACATTGCATTCATTCGAACCGACATTGTGGAGACCTGAAGTTCCTCTCCAATTGTTTTTCCAATGATGTCCCCTTGTTGTAAAGCTTTAGGGACGACCCCTAAAACTTAACTACCTCCTAAAAATGCAGCTATTGACACACCTCTCATTAACCCAAGACTACCTCCCCATACACTAAATGAATCTTTCTCTCGGCTAGCACTTGACCAAGATGATTTGCTGATTCTAAAAACTCCTTTTCTTTTCCAAGACTACATCCACCGAAAACACAAATATTTCTTATTTGATGACTTGAGGAACTTGCCATTTCTACACACTTCAGTATTTGTTGAATGTATGGGTTGAGTAGAAATGAAAGGAAGGAAGAGAGGGTTTTATAGATGAGAAATTAGAAAGACAATCATAACACCTATATGTAGGCCAGCTAGAGTCTCACACACACTCTCTCTCTCTTTTTATTTATTTATTTACTTACTTTTAAAAAAGCATGTGTATGTATAGGTAGTTATGATTATGGCTCACATCTTCCCTTGGTTTTACATCCAAGAACGGCTTAAACGCCCTCGATGGGTCGGGGATATGCTTCCCATCCAGTTTTCTTAAAAACTGGCAAACAGGGTCTTTTTTAGTCAGATTCCCAAGACTAAGTTGATCATGTTCTTTATGAAATAGTGGTCATAAATCATGAATTACACGATGCACATCTCCACTAGGATGCGCCTCAAGAGTCAATAGAAGATTATCTAAAGACTCCTTACTCAGGCCATTCTTAATGAATTGTATTTTATCTTCATGGTTTATAGATACCATTCCTAAAGAATGACATTGTGTATTACAAGTCTATCTAGCACATCGATGACAGACTTCTAATCGTTTTGCATGACGCTTCGTTGCAAAAGTGCTTTTACATGTTCCATGCATGTGTGAAATGAAGGAGTTAGAGGACTCACCTGATAATCGAACATTTGCTTCAATCAACCAACAAATATGTTCAGGAATTCCATGATTCATTAACAATCTCAATCTTGCACATCTAGCACGGTAAATTTTTGTAATTGCATTCTGAGGTAGAGCGGGAAAATACTTTTTCAATTTTTCAAGATTAGTGTCGACTTTCAAATGAGAATTGGAAGAGAGATTCAAAGAATTGCACAAATATATACACAGATATCAGTAATTGTGGGAAACTGAGAGAACCGACTTAAGTCACGAAGTACCGTTGTCCGCCATTTGACCGGGGTAAGAGAAACTAGCAAAAAGCACTAAAAAAGAAACACAAAAACAATGTGAGAAAAATAAAATAATCAACCTTTATCTACAAGATCATTCAAACCAGTTGATTCATTTTCACTAGGAAAATTATCAAAGTGAGCTTTCAAACGATGTCCATTTTCCTTAAAATCATTGTCATTCATTGAATTCTGAATATCATAGGCCCCATAAGGATTGCTCCATCTTGGTCTTAGCTCTCTAGGGAATGCATAGAGTTGAGAATTATAAAACAAAACTTTTTGACCAATATCAATCTTTTGACAATTTTTACAAGTTTTGCAGAATGCATGCGTGTCCTTGAACATGGTGGGCCAATAAAATCCATTTTGAAAGATTTTTGCAGCTGTCTTTTCTTATGAGAAATAACTTCCACATGCTTCAGAATGACAAAGTTTAATGACACTACTTAGCTCATTGTCGAAAATGAATCTTTAAAATATTTGATCAGGACAATATTTGAATAAGTTAGGGTCATCACAATAAAAGTTCTTCACTTCGTTCAATAACTTTTCTTTGTCTTGGGTACTCCAATCAGCTGGCAAATCTTCTAAAGCAAGAAAATTGTTATTTTTATCATACCAAGGCATTGGACTAAGAGAAAGTGTTGTGCCGTGAATGATTCAAAAATCGGCAACAATGAATCTGACGAAAATGGATGAAGGATGGGTCTGGTTGTGTTGTCTTTCTTTTGGTGTTTAGGTTGGATTATAGTATTTTTAAGGTAAATAAAATGGAGGATAGACTAGAGTGATACTTTGATAAGTCGATCTGGACGCCACAAAGATCAATCTAAGATTTTGATGCCACACTCTTTGTGATTGAAGAGTGATAAGTCAGGTAGGGTTCTTCACAAATCAATTTGGAAGAATAACTCTTAATTCTCGGAATTAAGTTCAAATATTGGCCAAAAGTTCTTTATTACATATTCTGATGCCATATTTATAATGGAACATCCCTCCATACTTAGGAAAATTCAACATGACCGAAATCAAGCCCAAAAATTGGACTTTGACAAAGTAACCAGACAAATTACACTAGCACACATTTTCTGACTTTAATTGAAACATAAACAGACCGAATTTAAAATGGCTATAACTTCTTGCACAAAAGTCCAATGCAATCATGGTTGGACAATCTGGAAAGATCACGTTCTGAACTTGAAATCCACCTAGATTAGTTTTGTTTTCACATGCAATGGATGACTTCAAATTCGGGTTCAAATTTATCTACTATTCTGACGTAAACAGCATCAATTTCTTAACTTATTTGCATTATCAACCCAAATTCAAGTAGTCCAGCATCAAAAGAACCATTAAGGGCTCTTCCCATCTTTAAGCTCCAATTGTAGGCAAATAAGCACCCTTGAACCAATTTGAAACTGATTGCCAAATTTTAACTCCGATGCAGCTTCAATCATTCCAATCTAACTCGTCAAGGTTCTTTGTAGTTGTTTCGCTCTCGCTCTTGTCATTGGACCATCTGAATCCTCTTACATATTTGATTTACCTTTACGAGATGGATTATCATTCCCATGATGCACATCAGAAAGTAAGGATTCGTTAGAAAAGTAATCATCGATTGGTATGATGTCAGATGTCGAATCTGTTGTCACTATTGACAAAAGATTCACATCAACATTTTCGGTGCTTGTTTCATCCGTGATTTCTTCCTCAGGATAAATCATTTGCAAATCTTCAGTTTCATCCAATTCATTTTTACTTAAAGTAGATTCAAGTTGATCATAAACTAATTCGTCAATATGATCTACTTCTTGTAAATCATTATCATCTCCAGGTTGCTTGCAAATGTTGAAAATATTCATCTCCAATGTCATGTTTCCAAATGATAGCTTCATCAGTCCATTCCTACAATTAATCAATGCATTAGAAGTTGCAAGAAACGGACGTCCTAAAATAACAGGAAATGAATTACATGCTTCAACAGGTTCTGTGTCCAAGACAATAAAATCCACAGGATAAATGAATTTATCAACTTGTACTAACACATCTTCAATTATTCCTCTAGGCACTTTTACAAATCTATCGGCAAGTAAAAGAGATATTGAAGTTGGTTTTAACTCACCTAGATTGAGACTCTCAAAAACTGAATATGGAAGTAAATTCACACTAGCACCAAGATCAAGTAAGGCTCTTTCAATTTTATGCTCTCCAATAAAGCAAGAAATTGTAGGACAACCAGGGTCTTTATATTTCAAAGCATTATTGTTTTGAAGAATAGCACTTACTTGTTCAGCTAGAAAGGCTTTCTTTTTCACATAACTATAATAATAATAATAATAATAATAATAATAATAATAATAATAATAATAAAGAAAGAGAAGAAGAAGATGATGATGAGAACTTGGAGAAGGAATATTAATGTAACAATTAAACAATGATAATAAAAATTGTCAAGGTTAGAGATTCAACTAATAGTATGTCAAACAAGTATAATATAAACTCTTATTATTCAATTGGAAACCACACATAAAGAAAGTTCCAATTGGATTATAGATTGTTAACATGATTACATTAGTCATCTTATTCAATTAATGCTAATACTTGTAAATCTCGTCAAGCATTCATGATTATAACTTATGTTAACAACAAATCAAGTTCCTTTCATAGCTTAGGTGTCAGTTATACCATACAATATGGGCTATGAAAGTGCCAAGCATTTGTTGTACCAAGTGTTATACAACATAAATCAAGATTAGTCATTTAACAAGCAAAGTATTAAAGAGTGAATAAGATAACAAATATAAAACATGTTAGTATCAAACATTAAAGTCCATATTAAGTTTACATTATACTTATTCTTACACCATTAGTGTAACCTTTTCACCTTGACATAATTAACTTACCTAGACATAATGAATGAAAGAAAAATAAATAAACAAAATAAGAACATAAAAGTTAACTAAGTAAAGGAAAGGAAATGAAAGGCATAAACTTGATATTAATGAAAGCAAAGCATAAACACTGCAAAAAATACAAAGAGAGAAAGGAAGAGGATGATCTTGATCTGGACACCAAGATGCCTAAATACATGACAAATTCCTCCTTTTATAGGCCAAAATTGGGAACTATTGATTTGATGACTAATTGATAAGTGGGTGGCCAACTTTTGACTTGGTGACAATCCTTATCTTCTCTTGTCTGCCCAAAATGTCATTGATAACGTCAGAATTGGAGCTAGTTGAAAACATGAAAGTTGTAGGCAATTGTCTCATCTTTCTTGTGTAAAACATTCCGCTCATTTGGAATTCTAGAACTCTAGATATGGCCAAAATACCAAACAGTGCTCGGGCTGGAAGACAAATTCGGGCTTCTTTGTTGTTGCTACAATTTGGACTTGAAAATGGCCTTTTTAGATCTTGGGCTCCATATGAAAGTTGTAGGCCTATGTCTTACCATTCCATCCATATAAATTGGATCTAAATCAGAGATCTATAGCTCCAGATATGACCCAATTACTGAATAGTGTTCCGGTTTGGATTTCACCGACATCTCTTTTCCAAGTTTGGCCATCTCTTTATCCTTGCAATTTAAGTTCTTAAAGTCATCAATCAATCCTTTCATTTATGTGATAGGCCTGCATTTAAAATGAACATTTACCACAAATTAAAGGTATCTTATATTATTAGATATATTATTATAAAACATGTTTTAGTTAAGGAGTTATTGATACTTCAAGTGCAAAATGATAAAATAAAACCATGATAAAAATGCACTTTTAAGTACTAATCAGATTGACTCATCATCTTTCTCATAAGGTTCAAGAGAGGGTTTTTCAATAACCTTACCACTGCACAGAGTAGTGTCTGATTTCACTTGATCCATGTGTTGGCTTCCAGAACTACTTGCATTTGCATTGTATTGCCCCTTAGGATTTTGTTGTGGTTGAGATGGAAACTTACCTTTCTCTTGGAAAGTGAGAGCCGATGTTAATTTTGCAAGAGTATCTTTAAAATCTGTCATGTTTTGAGCAAGTTGAGTATTGATTGTCTATTGCTTTTCAATGAATGCATGCAATGTTTCCTCAAGATTTCTTCTAGAAGGTGGAGCATAATGAGGTGTATATCCATGATAATTTTGGAAATTGTGGTGTGCTTGAAATGGTGGTTGTGAAGTTTGTGCATTGTTGTTCTCACTCTTCCAATTGAAATTTGGGTGATTTCTCCAACCAGGGTTGTATGTTTGGTAGTATGGGTTGTGGTTGGCCCTTTGGAAACTGTTTAAAGCATGGGCTTGTTCATGGAGACATTCCTTAAAAGAAGGCAAGGTTGGACAATCGTTGGTTGAGTGTTCATTTGTTTCACAGATTTGACACACAATGTTTTCAACAGATTTTAATTGACCACTCTTTTCCAATTCTAGTGCCTCGAGTTTTTTAGCTAAAGATGCAAACTTGACTTGAAGGTCATCATCTTCCCTAAGGTTGTACATACCTCCACTAGATGTATGAGGTTGAGTTTTACTCGGTGCCTCAGAAGTACCCGTGGTGTCCTAATTTTGAGCATTTTCAGCTAACAAGTCTAAGTACTCCATTGCTTCATCAGAGTCTTTATCTTCAAAAGTTCCATTGCACATCGATTCAACCATTTGCCTATCTTTAGGTGTTAACCCTTCATAGAAATGTGAAACCAATCTCCATTTTTCAAAACCATGATGAGGGCAAGTACTAAGCAAGTCTTGATATCTATCCTAACATTGGTAAAATATTTCTCCTGGTTTTTGAGTGAAAGTGGGGATTTGTCTTTTGAAAGAGTTTGTTCTGTGAGATGGGAAAAACTTCTTTAAAAATTATTGTTGCATTTCATCCCAAGCACGAATGGATCCTGGTCTCAAATTTTGTAGCCATGTTTTAGCTTTACCTTTTAATGAAAAAGGAAAAAGCTTTAATCTGATGGTGTTCATGCTATAATTTAAATTATTATATGTGTTGTAGACCTCCTCAAATTCTCTTAAATGCAAGTATGGATTTTCCAATTCTAAACCATGAAAAGAAGGTAAAAGTTGAATAATATCTGGTTTAAAATTAAAATGAGATGCATCGGGAGGAAAAACTATGCATGATGGTGCACTTGTTCTTGTGGGATTCATGTGGTCTCTTAGTGTTCTAGCACGGTTATTCTCATTATTCTCATTATGAAGTGATTGATTATCTTCTTCGGCCATATTTTCTGAAAATGATGAGGATATCCTACAAAGTCTACTACGTGATGTACGTGACCACACTCTCATGCACGTGTAGGAATAGAATAAAAGGAAAAAGAAAACAAAAGAAGAAGAAACAAGAGAAAAGAAACAAAGTTATATACAAGAAAAGTGAAAGGAGAAAATAAAATAAATATTATAATTTATACAAAACATACCTCCCCGGCAACGGCGCCAAAAACTTGACACGACGAAAAGATTGATGTCTTCTCCCAAGTGTAGGAGTGTCGAAGTAATAAATAACCCGGCAAGACCGGGGTCGAACCACAGGGAGGTTAATTGCACAAATTATAAACAACTATAAATAACAACAATAGTAACAATAACAACAACAACAACAATAATAATAATAATAATAATAGTAAAGAAGAAGAATGAGAAGAAGAAGAAGATGAGAACTTCGAGATGGAATATTAAAGTAAAGATTAAACAATGATAAGAACAAATGTCAAGGTTAGAGGTTCCATTAAGTTCCGCAGGCAAGTTCATTGTTTTCTCCAAAAGATGTTTGATCTCCCTATTAGCAAGCTCTACTTGTCTTCTTGTTTGAGGGTGATAAGGGGTGGCAACTTTGTGTGTGATTCCCTATTTCTCCATTAAAGACTCAAATGGCTTGTTACAGAAATGTATTCCACCATCACTTATTATGGCTCGAAGGACTCCAAATCGACTCAAAATATTTTCTTTAAAAAACTTTATCACTGTTTTGTGATCATTGTTTCGACTTGGAATTGTCTCTATCCATTTTGAAACATAATCTACTACGACTAATATGTATAAGAAACCAAATGATAGAGGGAATGGACCCATGAAATCTATACCCCAACAATCAAAGATCTCAATGACAATAATAGGATTTAAAGGCATCATGTGATGTTTTGAAATAGATCCCAACTTTTGACAATTTTCACAAGACTTGCAAGATGCATGTGAGTCTTTGAACATGGTGGGCTAGTAAAATCCACTTTGTAAGATTTTTGCAGTTGTCTTTCTTGACAAGAAATGGCCCCCACATGCCTCAGAATGACAAAATTTAATGACACTACTTACCTTATTGTCAAGAATACATCTTCAAAATATTTGATCAGGATAATATTTGAATAAATAAGAATCATCCCAATAAAAGTTCTTCACTTCATTCAAGAACTTTCTTTTATCTTGGGTACTCCAATGAGCTGGCAATTGTCTTGAAACAAGAAAATTGACAATATTAGCAAACCAAGGCATTGTGGAGACAGAAAGTAAAGATTCATCAGGAAAGTAGTCATTGATTGGTGTGATGTCAATTTTCGAATATGTTGTCAATCTTGACAAGTGATATGCGACAACATTTTCACTACCTTTCTTATCTTTGATTGTGATATCAAATTCTTGAAGTAATAAAATCCACCGCACCAATCTAGCCTTAGAATCTTTCTTAGAAAGAAGATATTTCAATGCTGCATGATCACTAAAAACAACAATAGGTGAGCCAACAACATAAGATCTGAATTTTTTACATGCAAATTGATTAGTACTTAAAAGTGCATTTTTATCATGGTTTTATATCATCATTTTGCACTTGAAGTATCAATAACTCCTTAACTAAAATATGTTTTATAATAATGTATCTAATAATATAAGATACCTATAATTTGTGGTAAATGTCTATTTTTAATGCAGGTCTATCACATAAATGAAAGGATTGATTGATGACTTGAAGAACTTAAATTGCATGGATAAAGAGATGGTCAAACTTAGAGAAGAGATGTCGGTGCAATCCAAACCGGAACACTGTTCGGTAATTGGGCCATATCTGGAGCTACAGATCTCAGATTTAGGTCAAATTTATATGGATGAAAAGGTAAGACATAGGCCTACAACTTTCACATGGAGCCCAAGATCTAAAAAGGCCATTATCAAGTCCAAATTGTAGCAACAACAAAGAAGCCCGAATCTGTCTTCCAGCCCGAGCACTGTTCGGTATTTTGGCCATATCTGGAGTTCTAGAAGTCCAAATGAGCTGAATTTTTTACACAAGAAAGCTGAGACAATTGCCTACAACTTTCATGTTTGCACCTGGCTCCAGTTTTGACGTTATCAATGACGTTTTGGGCAGACAAGAGAAGATAAGGATTGTCACCAAGTCAAAAGTTGGCCACCCACTTATCAATTAGTCATCAAATCAATAGTTCCCAATTTTGGCCTATAAAAGGAGGCATTTGCCATGCATTTATGCATCTTGGTTTCCAGATCAAGATCATGCTCTTCCTTTCTCTCTTTGTATTTTTTGTAATGTTTATGCTTTGCTTTCATTAATATTAAGTTTATGCTTTTCATTTCCTTTCCTTTACTTAGTTAGCTTTTATGTTCTTATTTTGTTTATCTATTTTTCTTTCTTTCATTATGTCTAGCTAAGTCAATTATGTCAAGGTGAAAAGGTTACACTAATGGTGTGAGAATAAGTATAATGTAAACTTAATATGGACCTTAATGTTTGATACTAACATGTTTTATATTTGTTATCTTGTTCACTCTTTAATACTTTGCTTGTTAAATGACTAATCTTGATTTATGTTGTATAACACTTGGTACAACAAATGCTTGACACTTTCATAGCCCATAATGTATGGTATAACCGACACCTAAGCTATGAAAGGAACTTGATTTGTTGTTAACATAAGTTATAATCATGAATGCTTGACGAGATTTACAAGTATTAGCATTAATTGAATAAGATAACTAATGTAATCATGTTAACAATATATAATCTGATTGGAACCTCCTTTGTGTGTGGTTTCCAATTCAATAATAAGAGTTTATACTATACTTGTTTGATATACCATTAGTGGAACCTCTAACCTTGACATTTGTTATTATTATTGTTTAATCCTTACATTAATATTTCATCTCTAAGTTCTCATCATCATCATCTTCTTCTTCTTCTCTTTCTTTATTATTATTATTATTATTATTATTATTATTGTTATTATTATTATTATTATTAGTACTACTACTACTACTACTACTACTACTACTACTACTACTACTACTACTAGTATTATTATTATTATTATTATTATTATTATTATTATTATTATTATTATTATTATCGTTATTACTATTATTGTTGTTTATAATTTGTACAATTAACCTCCCTGTGGTTCGACCCCGGTCTTGCCGGGTTATTTATTACTTCGACACTCCTGCACTTGGGAGAAGACATCAACCTTTTAGTCGTGTCAAGTTTTTGGCGCCGTTGCCGGGGAGGTAAGTTCTTGTATAAATTATAGTATTTATTTTATTTTCTCTTTACACTTTTCTTGTATATAACTTTGTTTCCTTTCTTTTGTTTCTTTTTATTTTGTTTTCTTCCTCCTTCTTTTGCTTTCTTCTTCTTTTTTTTTTAATTTTATTCCTACACGTGCATGAGAGTGTAGTCACGTACATCAAGTGGTAGACTTTGTAGGGTATCCTCATCATTTTCAGAAAATATGGCCGAAGAAGATAATCAATCACTTCAAAATGAGAATAATGAGAATAACCGTGCAAGAACACTTAGAGACCACATGAATCCCACAAGAACAAGCACACCATCATGCATAGTTTTTCCTCCTGATGCATCTCATTTTAATTTTAAACCAGGCATTATTCAACTTTTACCTTCATTTTATGGCTTGGAATTGGAAAATCCATACTTGCATTTAAGAGAATTTGAGGAGGTCTGCAACACATATAATAATTTAAATTGTAGCATGAACACCATCAGATTAAAGCTTTTTCCTTTTTCATTAAAAGATAAAGCTAAAACATGGCTACAAAATTTGAGACCAGGATCCATTCGTGCTTGGGATGAAATGCAACAACAGTTTTTAAAGAAGTTTTTCCCATCTCATAGAACAAACTCTTTCAAGAGACAAATCACCACTTTCACTCAAAAACCAGGAGAAACATTTTACAAATGTTGGGATAGGTATCGAGACTTGCTTAGTACTTGCCCTAATCGTGGTTTTGAAACATGGAGATTGGTTTCATATTTCTATGAAGGGTTAACACCTAAAGATAGGCAAATGGTTGAATTGATGTGCAATGGAACTTTTGAAGATAAAGACCCTGATGAAGCAATGGAGTACTTAGACTTGTTAGCTGAAAATGCTCAAAATTGGGACACTGCGGGTACTTATGAGGCACTGAGTAAAACTCAACCTCATACATCTAGTGGAGGTATGTACAACCTTAGGGAAGATCATGACCTTCAAGCCAAGTTTGCATCTTTAGCTAGAAAAGTCGAGGCACTAGAATTGAAAAAGAGTGGTCAATTAAAATCTGTTGAAAACATTGTGTGTCAAATCTGTGAAACAAATGAACACTCAACCAATGATTGTCCAACCTTGCCTTCTTTTAAGGAATGTCTCCATGAACAAGCCCATGCTTTAAACAGTTTCCAAAGGGCCAACCACAACCCATACTCCCAAACATACAACCCTGGTTGGAGAAATCACCCAAATTTCAATTGGAAGAGTGAGAACAACAATGCACAAACTTCACAACCACCGTTTCAAGCACACCATAATTTCCAAAATTCTCATGGATATGCACCTCCTTATGCTCCACCTCCTAGAAGAAATCTTGAGGAAACATTGCATGCATTCATTGAAAAGCAAGAGACAATCAATACTCAACTTGCTCAAAACATGACAGATTTTAAAGATACTCTTGCTAAATTAACACCTGCTCTCAGTTTCCAAGAGAAAGGTAAGTTTCCATCTCAAACACAACAAAATCCCAAAGGGGAATACAATGCAAATGCAAGTAGTTCCGGAAGCCAACACATGGATCAAGTCAAATCAGTCACTACTCTGCGCAGCGGTAAGGTTATTGAAAAACCCTCTTTTGAACCTTATGAGAAAGATGATGAGTCAATCTCTGAGGGTAAGGAAGGGGTTGAATCTGAAAATTGCAACGAAACGACTGATTCACCGCCAGCACTTCCATTTCCTCATGCCATGACTAAACAAAGGAAAGTCAATCACAACTCAAAAATTTTTGAAATTTTCAAACAGGTAAGGATCAATATACCTTTGTTGGATGCTATTAAACAGGTTCCTTCCTATGATAAATTTTTGAAAGATCTATGCACTGTGAAGAGGAAACTGAATGTGAAAAAGAAAGCCTTTCTAGCCGAACAAGTGCTATTCTTCAAAACAATAATGCTTTGAAATATAAAGACCCTGGTTGTCCTACAATTTCTTGCTTTATTGGAGAGCATAAAATTGAAAGAGCCTTACTTGATCTTGGAGCTAGTGTGAATTTACTTCCATATTCAGTTTTTCAAAGTCTCAATCTAGGTGAGTTAAAACCAACTTCTATATCTCTTTTACTTGCCGATAGATCTGTAAAAGTGCCTAGAGGAATAATTGAGGATGTGTTAGTACAAGTCGATAAATTCATTTATCCTGTGGATTTTATTGTCTTGGACATAGAACCTGTTGAAGCATGTAATTCATTTCCTGTTATTTTAGGACGTCCATTTCTTGCAACTTCTAACGCATTGATTAATTGTAGGAATGGACTGATGAAGCTATCATTTGGAAACATGACATTGGAGATGAATATTTTCAACATTTGCAAGCAACCTGGAGATGATAATGATTTACAAGAAGTAGATAATATTGATGAATTAGTTTATGATCAACTTGAATCTACTTTAAGTAAAAATGAATTGGATGAAACTGAAGATTTGGAAATGATTTATTCTGAGGAAGAAATCATGGATGAAACAAGCACCGAAAATGTTGATGCAAATCTTTTGTCAACATTGACAACAGATTCGACATCTAACATCACACCAATCGATGATTACTTTCCTAACGAATCCTTACTTTCTCTTAGTCCAATGCCTTGGTATAATAAAAATATCAATTTTCTTGCCTTAGAAGATTTGCCAGCTGATTGAAGTACGCAAGACAAAGAAAAGTTTTTGAACGAAGTGAAGAGCTTTTACTGTGATGACCCTAACTTATTCAAATATTGTCCTGATCAAATATTTCAAAGATTCATTCCCGACAATGAGGTAAGTTGTGTCATTAAACTTTGTCATTCTAAAGCATGTGGAAGTTATTTCTCGCCAAAAAAGACAGCTGCAAAAATCTTTCAAAATGGATTTTATTGGCCCACCATGTTCAAGGACACGCATGCATTCTGCAAAACTTGTGAAAATTGTCAAAAAATTGATACTGGTCAAAAAGTTTTGTTTTATAATTCTCAACTTTATGCATTCCCTAGAGAGCTAAGACCAAGATGGAGCAATCCTTATGGGGCCTATGATATTGAGAATTCAATGAATGACAATGATTTTAAGGAAAATGGACATCGTTTGAAAACTTACTTTGATAATTTTCCTAGTAAAAATGAATCAACTGGTTGGAATGATCTTGTAGATAAAGGTTGATTTTTTTTTCTCACATTGTTTTTGTGTTTCTTTTTGAGTGATTTTTGCTAGTTTCTCTCGCCCCGGTCAAATGGCGGATAACGGTACTCCGTGACTTAAGTCGGTTCTTTCAGTTTCCCACAATTACTGATATCTGTGTATATATCTGTGCAATTCTTTGAAGCTCTCTTCCAATTCTCATTTGATAATGGACACTAATCTTGAAAAATTGAAAAAGTATTTTCCCGCTCTGCCTCAGAATGCGATTACAAAAATTTACCGTGCTAGATGTGCAAGATTGAGATTGTTAATGAATCATGGAATTCCTGAACATATTCACTGGTTGATTGAAGCAAAGGTCCGATTATCAGGTGAGTCCTCTAACTTCATTTCACACATGCCTGGAACAGGTAAAAGCACTTTTGCAAAGAAGCGTCGTGCAAAACGACTGGATGTCTGTCATCGATGTGCTAGATGGACTTGTAATACACAATGTCGTTCTTTAGGAATGGTATCTATAAACCGTGAAGATAAAATACAATTCATTAAGGATGGCCTGAGTAAGGAGTCTTTAGATAATCTTCTATTGACTCTTGAGACGCATCCTAGTGGAGATGTGCATCGTGCAATTCATGATTTATGGCCACTATTTCATAAAGAACATGATCGACTTAGTCTTGGGAATCTGACTAAAAAAGACCCTGTTTGCCAGTTTTTAAGAAAACTGGATGGGAAGCCTATCCCCGACCCATAGAGGGCGTTTAAGCCGTTCTTGGACGTAAAACCAAGGGAAGATGTGAGCCACAATCACAACTACCTGTACATACACATGTTTTTTTTTCAAAAGTAAATAAATAAATAAATAAAAAGAGAGAGAGAGTGTGTGAGACTCTAGCTGGCCTACATATAGATGTTATGATTGCCTTTCTACTTTCTCATCTATAAAACCCTATTTTCCTTCCTTTCATTTCTACTCAACCCATACATTCAACAAATACAGAAGTGTGTAGAAATGGCAAGTTCCTCAAGTCATCAAATAAGAAATATTTGTGTTTTCGGTGGATCTAGTCCTGGGAAAGAAAAAGAGTTTTTAGAATCAGCAAATCATCTTGGTCAGGTGCTAGCTGAGAGAAAGATTCATTTAGTGTATGGGGGAGGCAGTCTTAGGTTAATGGGAGGTGTGTCAATAGCTGCATTTTTAGGAGGTAGTCAAGTTTTAGGAATCGTCCCTGAAGCTTTGGCACAAGGGGACATCATTGGAAAAACAATTGGAGAGGAACTTCAGGTCTCTACAATGTCGGCTCGAATGAATGCAATGTTTAACCATGCTGATGCTTTCATTGCTTTACCAGGTGGTCTAGACACATTGGAAGAGATCTTTCATATTTCCTCTTGGGCTCAATTGCACATTCACCATAAACCCATAGGTTTGTTAAATGTTAATGGTTATTATGATAAGTTGTTGTCTTTTCTTGATCATGCTGTGGAACAGGAATTTTTAACATCTTCTGCACGACAAATCATAATCTCTGCTTCTACTACTGAACAATTGATTGACCAACTACAATCTTTCATTCCTGTGATTGATCCTTTCATGAGTCGCATAAATTGGTCATCTAAGGAAAGCCGTAAAAAGCTTAGATTGGATTTGAGCCTTCATTTGTGAATTTTTGTGTCTTTTGGTTTTATTATGTTTTGTTATTTCTTATTTTTGTTTCAGTGTGTTTCAGGTTTTGTCAGTGTTCGTTATTTCAGGTGATATCTTTTATACCCTATCTTTCTACCTTAGAACATTGAGGACAATGTCTCGTTTTGGTTGGGGGGAGAGGGTAGTAGTTGATAAAAAAAAAATTGTTTTTCATTTCATAAAGCATGTGCATAATTGTTGTTACTAGGATGGCAGAGTAAAGGAGTTCTTTTGTTAAAGTGACTCTTGAGACGCATCTTAGTAACCATTCTTAACAAGGTCTATTATAATACTTCCTGAAATATTCAGGTTTACAAACTCTCGTATTGTTACCACTTAATTCTGCTCATATACTTATTTAACATGTATTTTTAAACCTTAATTTACACACACACACACTTTAACATATGATTGTGGGTTGCATATTGGATTATTACATTATTTATGTTCTTTTGTTAAAGGTAACAACTAAGGGAAAGGGATTGTATATAATTAAAAAAAAACATGAAAAAGAAAAAAGAAAAAAAAATGATGATAATAAAAATGTAGATAAGTTTGGTTTCGTAGCCTCCCTAACCTAAGCAATTAAGCCCGAAGGGGTGTTTTAACACCTAATACCCTAAAGTCAACTGACTTGGGAGCTATTGGCCTAACGCTTGTTACATGGGTTGAGGAGAAAAGCTTAAGGGAATCAAACATTGCACTATCTACATATCAGTATCTGCGACCCGAGTTACTAAGCTCGTAGGGGTGTCTTAACACCTAATGCCCTAAGACCAACTGGTTTGGGAGTCATTAGCTGAAAGCTCGTTACATGGGTTAAAGATGCATGATGTTTTTAAATTATATGTATATATTTAAAAAAAAAAAGACAAAAAAAAGACAAAAATAATAATCCCAACCCAAGGAAGTTAACCTTAAACATTAGAACAAAAATTTTGTTTTCTTCCAAGAAAAGCCCCATAATTATGTGTTGATACATTGAGCACAAAAGAAAGGTTTATTAATATCTTGTTAAGTGGTATTGAGCAGATATATAAATTTAATGAGAGTTTGTTTATCTGGATAGATTAATGGAAGTTAAATGATGAATACCTTGCTTTGTGAAATTTGCAAATTGTTTTAACGCTTTAATTACTAGGGACTAGTAATAAGCTGGTTGAGGGGTGTGATTAGTACTTAAAAGTGCATTTTTATCATGGTTTTATATCATTATTTTGCACTTGAAGTATCAATAACTCCTTAACTAAAATATATTTTATAATAATGTATCTAATAATATAAGATACCTATAATTTGTGGTAAATGTCTATTTTTAATGCAGGTCTATCACATAAATGAAAGGATTGATTGATGACTTGAAGAACTTAAATTGCATGGATAAAGAGATGGTCAAACTTAGAGAAGAGATGTCGGTGCAATCCAAACCGGAACACTGTTCGGTAATTGGGCCATATCTGGAGCTACAGATCTCAGATTTAGGTCCAATTTATATGGATGGAAAGGTAAGACATAGGCCTACAACTTTCATATGGAGCCCAAGATCTAAAAAGGCCATTATCAAGTCCAAATTGTAGCAACAATAAAGAAGCCCGAATCTGTCTTCCAGCCCGAGCATTGTTCGGTATTTTGGCCATATCTGGAGTTCTAGAAGTCCAAATGAGCTGAATTTTTTACACAATAAAGCTGAGACAATTGCCTACAACTTTCATGTTTGCACCTGGCTCCAGTTTTGACGTTATCAATGACGTTTTGGGCAGACAAGAGAAGATAAGGATTGTCACCAAGTCAAAAGTTGGCCACCAACTTATCAATTAGTCATCAAATCAATAGTTCCCAATTTTGGCCTATAAAAGGAGGCATTTGCCATGCATTTAGGCATCTTGGTTTCCAGATCAAGATCATACTCTTCCTTTCTCTCTTTGTATTTTTTGTAATGTTTATGCTTTGCTTTCATTAATATTAAGTTTATACTTTTCATTTCCTTTCCTTTACTTAGTTAGCTTTTATGTTCTTATTTTGTTTATCTATTTTTCTTTCTTTCATTATGTCTAGCTAAGTCAATTATGTCAAGGTGAAAAGGTTACACTAATGGTGTGAGAATAAGTATAATGTAAACTTAATATGGACCTTAATGTTTGATACTAACATGTTTTATATTTGTTATCTTGTTCACTCTTTAATACTTTGCTTGTTAAATGACTAATCTTGATTTATGTTGTATAACACTTGGTACAACAAATGCTTGACACTTTCATAGCCCATAATGTATGGTATAACCGACACCTGAGCTATGAAAGGAACTTGATTTGTTGTTAACATAAGTTATAATCATGAATGCTTGACGAGATTTACAAGTATTAGCATTAATTGAATAAGATAACTAATGTAATCATGTTAACAATATATAATCTGATTGGAACCTCCTTTGTGTGTGGTTTCCAATTCAATAATAAGAGTTTATACTATACTTGTTTGATATACCATTAGTGGAACCTCTAACCTTGACATTTGTTATTATTATTGTTTAATCCTTACATTAATATTTCATCTCTAAGTTCTCATCATCATCATCTTCTTCTTCTTCTCTTTCTTTATTATTATTATTATTATTATTGTTATTATTATTATTATTATTAGTACTACTACTACTACTACTACTACTACTACTACTAGTATTATTATTATTATTATTATTATTATTATTATTATTATTATTATTATTATCGTTATTACTATTATTGTTGTTTATAATTTGTACAATTAACCTCCCTGTGGTTCGACCCCGGTCTTGCCGGGTTATTTATTACTTCGACACTCCTGCACTTGGGAGAAGACATCAACCTTTTAGTCGTGTCACAAATACTACTACAAGTAATTCTTTTTTAGTGGTGGTATAATTCATTTGAGCACTATTTAAAGTTTTACTTGCATAGTAAATTACATAAGGTTTCTTATTTTTTCTTTGTCCCAAAACAACACCTATGATCATTAGCATCACACATTATTTCAAAAGGTAATGACCAATCAGGAGGTTGAATGATAGGAGCACAAGTAAGCAAGTTTTTAAGTTTAAGGCTTCTTCACAATATTCAGTCCATTCAAAAATAGTATCCTTTGTTAGAAGGTTACTTAAGGGCTTAGATATTACACTAAAATCTTTGATGAACCTTCTATAAAAACCAGCATGTCCTAGGAATGATCTAACATCTTTAAGAGATTTTGGTGTTGGCAAGTTTGCAATTAACTCGATTTTAGATTTGTCAACCTCAATTCCTTTTGATGAAACAATGTGACCAAGTGTAATGCTGTTTGTTACCATAAAATGACATTTTTCCCAATTCAGTACAAGATTCTTCTCTTCATACCTGGTCAAAACCTTTCCTAAGTTAGTCAAACAATCATCAAATGAATCGCCAAAAACAGAAAAATCATCCATGAAAATCTCAAGAAAAACGTCAACCATATCACTAAATATACTAAGCATGCATCTTTGAAATGTGGCTGGTGTATTACATAATCCAAAAGGCATCCTTCGATATGCAAAAGTACCAAATGGACATGTGAAAGTAGTCTTCTCTTGATCTTCCAATGCAATTTCAACTTGGTTGTAACCCGAATAGCCATCTAGGAAACAATAAAATTCATGACCTCCAACTCTTTCTAGGATTTGATCCATGAAAGGTAAAGGAAAATAATCGTTTCTAGTCATTGAATTAAGTTTCCTATAGTCAATGCATATGCGTCAACCAGTAACAGTTCTAGTGGGAATTAACTCATTGTTCTTATTTGTTATCATAGTGACTCCAGACTTCTTGGGTACAACTTGGGTAGGACTTACCCATTTGCTGTCAGAAATAGGATAAATGATTTCATTATCTAGAAGCTTAATGACTTTATTTTTCACTACTTCCTTCATATTAGGATTTAGCCTTCGTTGTATTTCTCTAGAGGGTTTAGCATTTTCCTCTAAATAAATTCTATATGTACAAATCAAAGGACTAATTCCTTTTATATCAGCTATGGTCCATCCTAATGCATTTTTGTGCATTTTTAGAGTTTGTAATAACTTACCTTCTTGATGTGCATTAAGTTTGGAAGAGATTATTACCGGAAAAGTTTCATTTTCTCCCAAAAATGAGTATTTGAGATTGGATGGCAATGACTTCAAATCAGGTTTTGGTGGTTGAACATTTAAAGGTATGGACTTAATTGATCATGGTGGCAATTCCTCAATTTGTGGCCTCCAATTACTTGTCTTTAATTCTTCCTGAAAATAAATCATTTGCAAATCATCAGATTCATCAATCTCAATTTCACTAGAAGTGGTTGGAAATTGATCATGAATTAATTTTTCAGTAAAGTCCACTTACTGTAAATCATTATCATCTCTAGGTTGCTTGCAAATGTTGAAAATATTCATCTCCAATGTCATGTTTCCAAATGATAGGTTCATCAGTCCATTCCTACAACTAATCAATGCATTAGAAGTTGCAAGAAATGGACGTCCTAAAATAACAGGAAATGAATTACATACTTCAACAAGTTGTGTTTCCAAGACAATAAAATCCACTGGATAAATGAATTTATCGACTTGTACTAACACATCTTCAATTATTCCTCTACACACTTTTATAGATCTATCGGCAAGTAAAAGAGTTATAGAAGTTGGTTTTAACTCACCAAGATTGAGACTCTGAAAAACTGAATATGGAAGTAAATTCACACTAGCACCAAGATCAAGTAAGGCTTTTTCAATTTTATGGTCTCCAATAAAGCAAGAAATTGTAGGACAACCAAGGTCTTTATATTTCAAAGCATTATTATTTTGAAGAATGACACTTAGTTGTTCAGCTAGAAAGGCTTTCTTTTTCACATTTAGTTTCCTCTTCACAGTGCATAGATCTTTCAAAAATTTAGCATAGGAAGGAACCTGTTTAATAGCATCCAGCAAAGGTATATTGATTCTTACCTGTTTGAAAATTTCAAAAATTTCAAAGTTGTGATTGACTTTCCTTTGTTTAGTCATGGCATGAGGACATGGAAGTGCTGGCCGAGAATCAGTCGTTTCTTTACAAT
The DNA here is from genome assembly GCA_026413675.1 of Populus pruinosa. Classification (NCBI taxonomy): domain Eukaryota; kingdom Viridiplantae; phylum Streptophyta; class Magnoliopsida; order Malpighiales; family Salicaceae; genus Populus; species Populus pruinosa. The sequence goes on from CM048598.1 coordinate 10,049,366, forward strand.
TTTCAGATTCAACCCCTTCCTTACCCTTAGAGATTGACTCATCATGTTTCTCATAAGGTTCAAGAGAGGGTTTTTCAATAACCTTACCACTGCGCAGAGTAGTGACTGATTTCACTTGATCCATGTGTTGGCTTCTAGAACTACTTGTATTTGCATTGTATTGCCCCTTGGAATTTTGTTGTGGTTGAGATGGAAACTTACCTTTCTCTTAGAAACTGAGAGCAGATGTTAATTTTGCAAGAGTATCTTTAAAATCTATCATGTTTTGAGCAAGTTAAGTATTGATTGTCTATTGCTTTTCAATGAATGCATGCAATGTTTCCTCAAGATTTCTTCTAAGAGGTGGAGCATAAGGAGGTGTATATCCATAAGAATTTTGGAAATTGTGGTCTGCTTGAAATGGTGGTTGTGAAGTTTGTGCATTGTTGTTCTCACTCTTCCAATTGAAATTTGGGTGATTTCTCCAACCAGGGTTGTATGTTTGGCAGTATGGGTTGTGGTTGGCCCTTTGAAAACCGTTTAAAGCATGGGCTTGTTCATGGAGACAATCCTTAAAAGAAGGCAAGGTTGGACAATCGTTGGTTGAGTGTTCATTTGTTTCACAGATTTGACATATAATGTTTTCAACAGATTTTAATTCACCACTCTTTTCCAATTCTAGTGCCTCGACTTTTCTAGCTAAAGATGCAAACTTGACTTGAAGGTCATCATCTTCCCTAAGGTTGTACATACCTCCACTAGATGTATGAGGTTGAGTTTTACTCGGTGCCTTAGAAGTACCCGTGGTGTCCTAATTTTGAGCATTTTCAGCTAACAAGTCTAAGTACTCCATTGCTTCATCAGGGTCTTTATCTTCAAAAGTTCCATTGTACATCAATTCAACCATTTGCCTACCTTTAGGTGTTAACCTTTCATAGAAATGTGAAACCAATCTCCATGTTTCAAAACCATGATGAGGGCAAGTACTAAGCAAGTCTTGATACCTATCCCAACATTGGTAAAATGTTTCTCCTGGTTTTTGAGTGAAAGTAGTGATTTGTCTTTTGAAAGAGTTTGTTCTATGAGATGGAAAAAACTTCTTTACAAACTGTTGTTGCATTTCATCCCAAGCACGAATGGATCCTGGTCTTAAATTTTATAGCCATGTTTTAGCTTTATTTTTTAATGAAAAAGGAAAAAACTTTAATCTGATGGTGTTTATACTACAATTTAAATTATTATATGTGTTGCAGACGTCCTCAAATTCCCTTAAATGCAATTATGGATTTTCCAATTCTAAGCCATGAAAAGAAGGTAAAAGTTGAATAATACCTGGTTTAAAATTAAAATGAGATGCATCGAGAGGAAAAACTATGCATGATGGTGCACTTGTTCTTGTAGGGTTCATGTGGTCTCTAAGTGTTCTAGCACGGTTATTCTCATTATTTTCATTATGAAGTGATTGATTATCTTCTTCAGCCATATTTTCTGAAAATGATGAGGATACCCTACAAAGTCTACCACTTGATGTACGTGACCACACTCTCATGCACATGTAGAAATAGAATAAAAGGAAAAAGAAAACAAAAGAAGAAGAAACAAGAGAAAAGAAACAAAGTTATATACAAGAAAAGTGAAAAGAGAAAATAAAATAAATATTATAATTTATACAAAACTTACCTCCCCGGCAACGGCGCCAAAAACTTGACATGACGAAAAGGTTGATGTCTTCTCCCAAGTGCAGGAGTGTCGAAGTAATAAATAACCCGGCAAGACCGGGGTCGAACTATAGGGCGGTTAATTGCACAAATTATAAACAACAACTATAAATAACAACAATAGTAACAATAACAACAACAACAATAATAGTAGTAATAATAATAATAATAATAATAATAATAATAGTAGTAGTAGTAGTAGTAGTAGTAGTAGTAGTAATAAAGAAGGAGAAGGAGAAGAAGAAGATGATGAGAACTTCGAGATGGAATATTAATGTAAAGATTAAACAATGATAAGAATAAATATCAAGGTTAGAGGTTCCACTAATGGTATGTCAAACAAGTATAGTATTATACAACATAAATCAAGATTAGACATTTAACAAGTAAAGTATTAAAGAGTGAATAAGATAACAAATATAAAACATGTTAGTATCAAACATTAAAGTCCATATTAAGTTTACATTATACTTATTCTTACACCATTAGTGTAACCTTTTCACCTAGACATAATTAACTTAGCTAGACATAATGAAAGAAAGAAAAATAGATAAACAAAATAAGAACATAAAAGTTAACTAAGAAAAGGAAAGGAAAGGAAAGGCATAAACTTGATATTAATGAAAGCAAAGTATAAACATTACAAAAAATACAAAGAAAGAAAGCAAGAGCATGATCTTGATTTGGAGACCAAGATGCGTAAATGCATGGCAAATGCCTCCTTTTATAGGCCAAAATTGGAAACTATTGATTTGATGACTAATTGATGAGTGGGTGGCCAACTCTTGATTTGGTGACAATCTTTATCTTTTCCTGTCTGCCCAAAACGTCATTGATAACCGCAAAATTAGAGCCACTCGAAAACATTAAAGTTATAGGCAATTGTCTCAGCTTTCTTGTGTAAAACATTCAGCTCATTTGGACTTCTAGAACTCCAGATATGGCCAAAATACTGAAAAGTACTCGGGCTGGAGGACAACTTCGGGCTTATTTGTTGTTGCAATAATTTGGACTTGAAAATGACCTTTTTAGATCTTGGGCTCCATATGAACATTGTAGGCCTATATCTTACCTTTCCATCCATATAAAGTAGACCTAAATCTGAGATCTATAGCTCCACATATGACCCAATTACCAAACAGTGTTCTAGTTTTGATTGCACTGACATCTCTTTTCTAATTTTGGTCATCTTTTTGCCCTTACAATTTAAGTTCTTAAAGTCATCAATTAATCCTTTCATTTATGTGATAGGCCTGCATTTAAAATGAACATTTACCATAAATTAAAGGTATCTTATAGTATTAGATATATTATTATAAAACATGTTTTAGTTAAGGAGTTATTTATACTTCAAGTGCAAAATGATGATATAAAACCATGATAAAAATGCACTTTTAAGTACTAATCAAATCAAATATTGCACTATCTACATGTCAGTATCTGCGACCCGAGTTACTAAGCTCGTACGGGTGTTTTAACACCTAATGCCCTAAGATCAACTGGTCTAGGAGTTATTAGCTAAAAGCTCGTTACATGGGTTAAAGATGCATGATGTTTTTAAATTATATGTATATATATATTTTTTTTTAAAAGATAAAAATAATAATCCCAACCCAAGGAAGTTAACCTTAAATATTAGAACAAAAATTTTGTTTTCTTCTAAGAAAAGCCCCATAATTATATGTTGATACATTGAGAACAAAAGAAAGGTTTATTGATATCTTGTTAAGAGGTATTGAACAGATATATAAATTTAATGAGAGTTTGTTTATCAGAATAAATTAATGGAAGTTAAATGATGAATACCTTGTTTTGTGGAATTTGCAAACTGTTTTTCTATTTTAACGCTTTGCCTACTAGGGATTAGTAATAAGCTTGTTGGGGGGTGTGATTGATACTTATATTTTTATCATGGTTTTATATAATCATTTTGCACTTGAAGTATCAATAACTCCTTAACTAAAGCATGTTTTATAATAATATATCTAATAATATAACATACCTTTAATTTGTGGTAAATATTCATTTTAAATATAGGCCTATCACATAAATGAAAGGATTGATTGATGACTTTAAGAACTTAAATTGCAAAGTCAAAAAGATGACCAAAATTAGAAAAGACATGTCGATGCAATCCAAACCGGAATACTATTAGGTAATTGGGTTATATCTAGAGCTATAGATCTCAGATTTAGGTCTACTTTATATGGATGGAAAGGTAAGAAATAGGTCTACAACTTTCATGGAGCCTAAGATCTAAAAAGGTCATTTTCAAGTCCAAATTGTAGCAACAACAAAGAAGCCCGAATGTGTCCTCCAGCCCGAGCACTATTCAGTATTTTGGCCATATCTAGAGTTCTAGAAGTTTAAATGAGTTGAATTTGTTACACAAGAAAGCTGAGACAATTGGCTACACCTTTCATGTTTTCTAGTGGCTCCAATGTTGATGGTATCAATGATGTTTTGGGCAGATAAGAGAAGATAAGGATTGTCACCAAGTCAAGACTTGGCCACCCACTCATCAATTAGTCATCAAGTCAATAGTTGCTAATTTTGGCCTATAAAAGGAGGAATTTGCCATGGATTTAGGCATCTTGGTTTCCAGATCAAGATCATGCTCTTACTTTCTCTCTTTGTATTTTTTGTAATGTTTATGTTTTGCTTTCATTAATATCAAGTTTATGCCTTTCATTTCCTTTCATTTACTTAGTTAAATCTTATCTTACTTATATTCTTATTTTGTTTATTTATTTTTCTTTCTTTCATTATGTCTAGCTAAGTTTATTATGTCAAAGTGAAAAGGTTACATTAATGGTGTAAGAATAAGTATAGTGTAAACTTAGTATGGACTTTAATGTTTGATACTAATATGTTTTATATTTGTTATCTTGTTCACTCTTTAATACTTTGCTTGTTAAATGACTAATCTTGATTTATGTTGTATAACACTTAGTATAACAAATGCTTGGCACTTTGATAGCCCATACTGTATGGTATAACCAATACTTGAGCTATGAAAGGAACTTGATTTGTTGTTAACCTAAGTTATAATCATGAATACTTGACGAAATTTACAACTATTAGCATTAATTGAATAAGATGACTAATATAATCATGTTAACAATCTATAATCTGATTGGAACCTCCTTTGTGTGTGGTTTCCAATTGAATAATAAGAGTTTATACTATACTTGTTTGATATACCATTAGTGGATCCTCTAACCTTGATATTGTTTGTTATCGTTGTTAAATCTTTACGTTAATATTTCATCTCAAAGTTCTCATCTTCTTCTTCTTCTTCTTCTTTTTCTTTATTATTATTATTATTAGTAGTAGTAGTAGTAGTATTACTACTACTACTATTATTATTACTATTATTATTGTTGTTGTTATTATTGCTATTGTTGTTGTATTATTGTTATTTATAATTTATACAATAAACTCCCTGTGGTTCAAGCCCGGTCTTGTCGGGTTATTTATTACTTCGACACTCGTGCACTTGGGAGAAGACATCAATCTTTTAGTCGTGTCAAACGACATGGCCGTTTGGAGGGATTTCAAACAGATATACATCCTAGAAAATATATGGCTATGCTGTCTTGAGTGCGTGATGTCTGAGCAGTTCGCATGACGCTCACAGTCTAGTTCTGGCAATCGAAATCAGCCAATTCATGGCTCGGTGACAACGTACACCAGCGGCTCTGTTTCGTTTGCTGCACATGCAAAACAGATTGTAAGATTAATTTGAATTAAATATATTGTTAAATTAATTTGTTGTTAATTAATCTTTTTTCATTATAGGTTACATCTCTTGGATGTGAGCTGAACCCGATGGAGCTATTTGTGGAAACGCATGCACAGAGTCAAGACTACCAAAAGGGGGTGCAACAATTTATTGACAACCGTACTCAACACTTTATGGTATGTTTGTTCAACCATTTTATTTTATAAGTTATTATTTTTATTCAATTGAATATGATAATTACTTTTATTTTATATTTTCAGGAGACTTATAATAGTCGGTTGAGGGAGAGATATAGGGACAATACTTTGACCCATTCGAAATTCGATTCGGATTTATGGATGGAGGTTAGATCGTCTAGTGGACTCGATAAAAATCAGGTTTACAAGCTCTCCAACACTACAGCCGAGAACTTGTGGGCGGCCCGTAGTGTTTCAATCATTGGAAGCTCCCAATCAGTATCGAGCACCCAATATAAAAAGTTTGTGGCCTTACAGCAACACACAGCTCAGCTCACCAAAAAATAAGACCACCTATCAATAGAGTATGCACAACTCAAAGCGGAGCATGCACAATAAAAAGCGGATCATGAACAGCTTCGCGAAATGGTCATGAACACGGCATCATAGAGTGGTCAAATATGTGCGTCTTATCCTTTTTGGTTGTATAACCACCAGCCTTCTCCTCCTCCTCCTCTAGCTCCACCTTTATATTAATTTGTAATAAATATTATTTACCTTTAATAGTTCATTTAATATTTTTTTTTAAACACATTCAGTTTGTAATGAATATTATTTAACTTTATTTTTTTTATTTTTGATGTTTAATAAAAAATTTATTTGCATAATTGGTTTTTATTAACATTAATTTATATAATTTAATATTATGTATTCTAAATAATGTTTTAAAAATATATTTAAAAATAATCACAATGGGTTTTACTAACGAAATATATCCATCGGCATTTGATAGTAGCTGCCACATTCACCAAAGAATTTATAGACAGATATATTCGGTCGATATTTCACACTCACCGACAACTTTACCGACGGACGTTATCTGCCAGTATTTGATAGTACCTACCAAAATGACCGATGAATATACAGATGGATACCTTCAGTCGGTATTTGAACCACTCACCGACAACTTTACCATGATATTTATTTGTCAATATGTTACACTATCACCGATGGGATAAATCCGTTTGTATATTTCAAGCGGGAAATTATTATTTTTTGGCGCACGATTTTTGTTTGTAAAACCATCAACAAATGTTTTTTTGTGTTGCCGACCGATATAGTGATGGATGGTGATATTGGTACGAACAGAAAGCCGACGAATGTATTCTATCAGTGAAGACATCGGTAAATAAATTTCAGATGAACTCTAAATCACATACTGACAAAATATGTCCGTCGATAAAACTGTGAAATCTTGTAGTGATATTTTAGTTTTTAATTTTTAAAATATATTTTAATCAAATTATACTTAATTAAATCATCCAAGTTTAATTTTTTGACTAATGGTTCTTAATGTGTGTGATCCATTATGTTCCTAATATTTTGGCTACAATATAAATTAAAATTAAAATTAAATTAAATTAAAAAATTTAATTTATTATCAATTCAATAATTGATTGATTTATATTTAAAGATCAGGTACATTGTCTAGTAACGTGTAATGATCTTCTAAATATTATAAAAGTTATTAGTAGTTTGACTTCACCTTTCAGTGACTGGTTTCTTAATGTAATTAACATCATTTCATCAATAATATTCTGATTTAACATTAAAGCATGAAGTATGTCAATCATGTTAAATTATATTTGTTCTCTACATAATAATCATGTATCATTTGAATAAGATTTGAAAATCTTTTCAACTTTCATTCCACTTTGGTCAAGGATTTCATAAACAATATTATTTGAGAACAGGTGTAATATTTTTTTTAATTCACCTAGGGTGATGAATCATCTCTTGATCACTCAAATACCTTTATATATATCATGTTATACCCAAAATTTGCTCCTGCATTAGCTTAATTAATAAGATAACATGTAAAAGGATCAAAGTATAACATTATCTACATAAGATAACTTAATGATCCCAAGTCTAAGGGTCACTTACACAACCATCACGTGAGCATTTTGATAAACATAGGTGATATTTCCATATGAAATTCTCATGCGGGTCAGTTCAGAGTTTATATCTTATGACAAGCACCTAAATATTAGTTTTAAGTATATTTTATACCTCATTTTATGAGAATAACCACATCTTTTTATAAAAAAAAGAACATAATATAATCGGTCTCTACAACTCTAATATTAAGAGAATATCGGTCGGGAACATTTTAAGAGAATATCGGTCGGGAACATTTTAAGAACAATACTTTGATACATTAGAAATCTCATAATTATAATAACTTTATGTTTTCTTTTGCAAAGTATTTTTGTCACACAGACTTTATCTTTACTCTAGATTTATAAATTAAATATTAAATTTATTAATCTATTATTATATAAATATTAAAGGTAAATTAAGCCTTTATTAATAATAAATATATATTTACATGAATATAATAATGTCATGTGTAACGAAGCGATTCATTACATAACATATTAAACTAAGATGAATAACAATAGAGCAAAAATGAAACTTTTTAAGAACAAGAAATGTAATGTTAAAAAATCTTAAATCATGTGAGAGGAAAAGTGAAATAATAATGAATCTACACGGAGGAGGGTTGTAGTTTCCCCTTTATGTATGGGTGAGAAATAGGCAATTAAGTATGTGTATACAGATAAGAGATGATGATTCCCATGCTTTAAATTCATCGAAGAAAAACTCATGGTCCTCAAGAAACGTCCCCATGCATGCATGAGCCAGTTCCAAGACAGAAAACTATTCTAGTGCCAGAACAAGACTGTAATTGTCTTATTTAGTCATTCACCGTCTTGGAAGAACCTGTATATTTCATTTCATTTGGAAGAATTTATTACCTTCCTAAATTGAACACCTCAATTTGGTAATTCATACCACACCATATTTTTTACACATTCAGTCAAATGCAATTGAAATGACTAGAAACCCTAGGTAAATGTTTCATTTATATAAGTATGGAGAATTACCATTCTTACACACATTAGTTTTCTCTTGAAATCCATACTTTCAAACAAAAAGAATGAATTCATCTTCTTCTTCTCCTCCTAATAAAGAGCGAGTGAAGTGGACTTTTGAGGAGAACAAATTGTTCGAGAACGCGATCGCAGAGTTCGATCCTGGTTCTCCTGATTTTTTTGAAAAGATTTCTGAAAGAATTCCAGAGAAAACTTTGAACCAGACTGAAGATCATTTTCTAGTATTGATTGAAGATGTTGAGAAGATTGAGTCGGGCCTTATCCCATTGCCTGACTATGGGACTACTTCGAGAGGTGACAAAGGAAAAGGGTCTAACAGTAATGATAAACCCAACCAGAGAAAGAAAGGGGTTCCATGGACTGGAGAAGAACACGAGTATGTATAATAATACTAATAATATCCTTAATTTGCTTTCTCTATCTTTTCCTCATTTTTTATTTTCTTAATTTGCTTTCTCTATCTTTTCCTCATTTTTTATTTTCTTGTTCTTAACTAGCTTGAGCTTTAAAATCAATGGAGGACATTCTATGATTAACAGAGTGAAAGATAATTATTAGGCTGCTTATAAATTTATAGGCCTTTCTCCGCATCCGATTGTATTTGGGGTTATGGCGTGGTGTTAAATAATTTAAATATGTTATTAATGCATTGCATTAACTTTAACCTTTTCTTTTTGTTCTTTTGTTTTCATTTGGAAGGATATAATTTCAATACACACACACTTCTTTTGTTATTAATTACTCGATGAAAGAGTGTCATTAAATCTTGGGCAATATTATTTTCTCCTGTTGAAGCTTTCTACCTCACAATGGCACATTTTAAGCCCGTGTAATTGACAGGTTGTTCCTGAATGGATTAAAGAAATATGGCAAGGGAGATTGGAGAAGCATTTCTAGGAACTGTGTAGTGACAAGAACCCCTTCACAAGTTGCAAGCCATGCCCAGAAGTACTTTCTTCGCCTTCAAAACTCCAGCAATACTGAACATAAACAAGGGTATAGTTCGACCACAAAGCATAGGAGGAGGAACTCATCATCATCATCAACAACCGATAAAGCAGCAGCCTCCATGGACGCTGCTCCATCTCCTCATCTCTCTATGCCCGCCTCAATCTCTAATGAATTCGCTGCCACCCCGTTTTCTCATTTCTCTAGTGATTTAAATGTTCCTGCTTCCATCATAGACCAATCCTTTGCTGCATTCCCTCCATATTTGAACCGCCAGAACTAAATGATGACAAGTGCTTCTTGTTATGTAATTTATGATTAGATTTTGCTCGCTGCTTAATTTTTATGCTTCAAGGATTTATTTTCCACCAAGTGTTGTACTCCTTTTATAAGATTATATTGTTGCACATGTCTACTGCAAACTTGTTTAATTATGTGTGTTTTTTTTATTAATATAGTCTTATTTTTTATTTGCTTAATTCTTTTTTTTTTTCACGTGAACTTATTTTATTTAATTTAGTATTACTTTCACGAGATGAAAACATGTGCTCTATATATATATATTCACGCAGCAGTCTAGATCTGCTAGACTTAGTTTTTCCCTCACTAATTTAATTGTGTTTGTCTAACAATTAAGTGTTTTCCTCACCAAGAGATTTTCCACACTCTCTCTCATTATGTAAACAAGCGGAATATATAAGTAAAGATGCACAAAACCAAGCACACCGGTTATTATAGAAAAACAATTCCAACCTTTATTAATCTTATCAATAAAGTGTATATACAAGTTTGTTAGTGTCTATGTTATGCACAAATGTTTTGCCTCCATGACATTGCATAATACATATTTATATATAGCCTATTACATGAAAGACTACAATAAAATTGTCTCCTAAGACATGAGCCATGTTTGGTTAGTTCGGCCTGCTGGAAAATTATTGAAAATTGTCGATAACTGCCCCCACATGCTGCTTCTTCCTTGGCTTACCACCCAACAAGCCAGATGTACCTTTTGCCAACTCCTATGCTGCCAGAATAGGTGTCTGCATGCCTTGGACTGTTCGTAGTCCAAGTTCCCAATCTTGTCAGCCCATTGCGCCAATATGCCAATGTTGTTGAATCGTTAAACATACATTACTTCTGAATCTGCCACCGCTCATGTGTTGAAATAAAACTCAATCTAGAAGGTCAAGGAAGACAACCACTAGCTGTCACTGCCCAACTATCCAGCCGCTGCCGCCAGCCGTCAGCTACCGGCCGCCAGCCGCTTTCACACCGTCGGCCACAACCGCCTTCACACTTGAAGGTTGAATTTTCTTATTTTGATTTCGTGTATAAATAGATAGCTAAGCTTATGCAATTATGTGTGGAGAGATTGAGAGAAACACTAGAGAGAAAGAGAGAAAAAGAAAGGGGTTGTTGTAAGCTTTTGTTTATGTTATTGTAAGCTTTGTTCTTGAAATAAAAGAGTGTGCTTTATCCCCTCCGAGTGTTTCAAAGCCACCACAAGTGGTTTCTCCCACCAACAATTGGTATCAGAGCCCCGTTCGTCAGAAAACAGAGGTATTTTTGGGAAATATCCGAATTTTCAAAGTTGTCAAAAACAAGTTTTGATCATTCCAAAGTGTAGAGCTCATCAATACGAACTCAACGGTGCAAAAATCAGATCAATCGGAGCACGGGGTGGACCACACTCTCCATCTGAAATTTCAGCACTGTAGCCCACGCGCCCCGAGGAAGAAGACGAGTGAGCCACACGCGCGCCATATTTGAGCCGCGCCGAGCCAAGCCAAGCTCCGAGCCATATTCTAAAGTCAAAGTCAAAAAAGAATATTCCTTGTAATATTCCCGGTTCAACCCAGCAAACCACCCGAATTGGTTTTTGGACTGGTTCACCTCATTTTTGACCCGTTTTCTACAAAGTCAGACCGGTTCCCTACTATTTGGACCATTCCGGATCCATCTACGGTGTCGGTTTTGCCAAATTAAACTCCCAAAAAGGTGATATAGTCATTTAAAGAGCAAAATGACTATAGAAAATGCACAAACACTCATCCCAAAGCTAACCAAAGACAACTATGATAGTTGGTGCATCAGATTGAAGGCATTCCTTGGTTCACAAGAGTGTATAGACATTGTGCAATATGGTTATGATGAACCAGAGTCCAAAGAATCAGAAGATGCTTTACCAGAGGTACAAAAGCAAGTCCTCAAAGCCAATAGAAAGAAAGACAACAAAGCAAAGACCATCATTTATCAAGGTCTTGATGAAGCGACATTTGAAATCATTGCTTCCGCAGAAACATCAAAAGAAATATGGGAGGCTCTCCAACAAAAATACAAAGGTGCTGACAGAATAAAGAAGATTCGTCTCCAATCTTTACGAGGTGAATTTGAATTGTTACAAATGAAGTCCTCAGAATCCATTTCTGATTATCACACAAGAATTATGGTGATAGTCAATCAGATGAGAAGAAACGGAGAAGCCCTTTCAGATGCTCGAATTACTGAGAAAATTTTGAGATCCCTAGATCCAAAATTTGATTTTGTTATTGTCGCTATTGAAGAGTCCAAAGAGGTGGACAAGTTAACAGTGGATAAACTTATGAGTTCTTTGCAAGCTCATGAGCAGAAGATTGTAAAAAGAAATGGAGATAAGGCAATTGAGCATGCCTTACAAGCAAAGTTGTCTCTCAAAGACAGATATGAGCAAGGGGAGACTTCAACAAGTGGATACACCACTCGAGGAAGAAGTCAACAAATACGAGGAGGATTTCAACGATTTCAAGGCAGAGGTTCTTGGAATACAGGTTTTAGAGGAAGAGGTGGTAGAAACACCACCAGAGGAGGTCGAGGACAACAAGCATTCACTCCTAGAGGAAGAGGAGGCGGTTACAATAACCGTGACAAGAGGAATATTTAGTGTTATAATTGCAATCAATTTGGCCACTATAGCACTGAATGTCAAAAGAAAGCTCCACTGGAGATACGTGAGCGAGTCAACTATGCAGAAGAGGATGTCAACAATAGAGGAGCAGCTGCATTATTTGTCCAACAAGGACTTGACAAGAATCAAGAGAATATTTGGTATCTTGATTCTGGAGCCAGCAATCACATGTGTGGCCAACGAGCTTTATTTGGTGATCTAGATGAAACCATACAAGGTTTTGTCACCTTTAGAGATACGTCAAAAGTTCCATTCAAAGGTAAAGGCAACATCCCAATCAAGTTGAAGAATGGCGATCATAGCTACATCGCCGATGTCTACTATGTCCCAGCCATAAAGCAGAACTTGGTGAGCATAGGTCAACTTTTGGAGAGAGGCTATACACTTTACATGAAGAATTGTCATCTGACAATTACAGACTACAATGGGAGATTAATTGCCTATGTGAAAATGTCCAAGAATAGGATGTTTCCTTTAAACATCCAATATGATGCAGCAAAGTGTTTGAGTGCCATCACCAACAGTGAAGAATGGCTTTGGCACCTGAGGCTTGGACATCTGAATTTCACAAGTCTGAAGATGCTAGCAAGCAAGAAGATGGTCAAAGGTATGCCCCACATTGATCATCCAGAAGAAGTTTGTGAGAGTTGTGTCCTCAGCAAACATCACAGATCTAGTTTTGCCAAAGAAGTCAACTGGAAAGCAAACAAGCCACTGGAGTTAGTACACACAGATGTGTGTGGTCCTATAAAGCCTATGTCGACTGGACAAAATAGGTACTTCCTCACTTTCATTGATGATTTTAGCAGAAAAACTTGGGTATATTTTCTGAAGAGGAAGTCAGAAGTGTTCAATTATTTTAAAGATTTTAAAGCAATTGTTGAGAAGCAAAGTGGCTATAAGATTAGAACTGTGAGATCTGATCAAGGTGGAGAATATACAGCAAATGACTTTGAAGCCTTTTGTACACAACAAGGCATCAGACATCAGACAACACCAGCTTATACACCACAGCTGTATGGTGTAGCTGAGAGGAAGAATCGAACAATTCTTGATATGGCAAGAAGTCTACTCAAAGCAAAGAAGCTGCCCAAGCAATACTGGGCTGAAGCTGTATCATGTGCAGTATTTTTGCTGAACCGCTGCCCAACTAGAAGTTTGCAAGCTGTCACTCCACAAGAAGCATGGAGTGGTCACAAACCAAGTGTTACTCATCTTCGAGTCTTTGGTTGTGTGGCATATGCAAAGATCCCAGATGCAAGAAGGACCAAACTCGATGATAAAAGTGAGAAATGCATCTTTGTCGGATATGGTGAGAGAAGAATGGGATACAAGCTGTATAATCCCATCACCAAGAAGGTAATTATGAGTAGAGATGTTATCTTTGAAGAAGATAAAACTTGGCAATGGAATGATGACCAAGAAGCAGTTAAATGGATCAGCACTGATTTGATCCTTGAAGATGAAGAAGTACCAACAGTACTTGCAGAAGGTCCAATAGTACCAGAAGATGAGCCACAAAGTCCGGTACACAGATTTCCTGTATTCAACAGGAGAAACACGCCAGAATCATCATCAATACCATCATCATCAGCATCCTCATCAGAAGGACCAAGAAGGATGAGAAATCTAGAAGAGCTGTATGACGCCACTCAAGTAATGAAAGATACAACTCTATTTTGTTTCTTTGCAAATAGTGACCCACTTAGCTTCAATGAAGCTATCACAGAAGAGAAGTGGATAAAAGTAATGGATGAAGAAATACATGCCATTGAGAAGAATGATACCTGGAAGCTGACTTATCTACCAGAAAATAAGAAAGCAATAGGTGTCAAATGGGTCTATAAGACAAAGAAGAATACAAAAGGAGAAGTGCAAAGATACAAAGCAAGATTAGTGGTGAAAGGCTACAAACAGAGAGAAGGCATTGACTATGGAGAAGTGTTTGCTCCAGTAGCCCGGCTAGAGACAATCAGATTGATGATCTCACTAGCAGCACAACATAGATGGAAGATCTATCAACTTGATGTGAAGTCAGCATTTCTGAATGGCTTCCTAGAAGAAGAGATCTATGTTGAACAACCACTTGGATACATTGATGATGAAAATAAAGGCAAAGTATACAAGTTGAAGAAAGCCCTCTACGGTTTGAAGCAAGCTCCGCGTGCTTGGAATACCAGAATTGACAGGTATTTTCAAGATAATGGATTTGAAAAATGTCCATATGAACATGCAATTTATGTGAAGAAAGAAGCAGATGGCAGCATATTATTTGTGTGCCTATATGTTGATGACTTGATATTCACCGGCAACAATCCTACCATGTTCGAAGACTTCAAGAAAAGCATGGTACAAGAGTTTGAGATGACAGACATTGGTCTGATGGCACATTTTCTTGGCTTAGAAGTGGTGCAGAAAGAAGAAGGGATTTTTGTATCCCAAAGCAGTTATGCCAAAGATATTCTTGAAAGGTTCAAGATGGAAAGCTGCAATCTGGTATCAACTCCAGTTGAGAATGGAGTGGAATTGAGGAAAAGTAAAGTTGGAAATGTTGATCCAACTTACTTTAAAAGCTTGGTAGGAAGCTTAAGGTACTTGACATGTACCAGACCAGATATACTCTACGGAGTCGGACTGATCAGTAGATATATGGAGAAGCCAGACCAGTCTCATTTGAATGCAGCCAAGAGAATTCTTCGCTACATTAAAGGCACAATAAATGAAGGTATGTTTTATACCTTAAGTACAAATTTCAATCTTACTGGCTACTCGGATAGTGATTGGGGTAGAGATCTGGATGAAAGAAAAAGTACAACAGGGTTTGTATTTTTCATGGGAGATACATCTTTCACATGGTCATCCAAGAAGCAATCAATTGTCACATTATCAAGCTGTGAAGCTGAGTATGTTGCCGCCAACTCAGCTGTATGCCATTTAATATGGTTAAGGAATTTGCTAAAGTTTTTGGGATTTCCTCAAGAAAATCCTACAGAGATTTATATCGATAATCGATCAGCGATTGCATTGGCAAAGAATCCGGTGTATCATGAAAGAAGTAAACATATTGATACACGTCATCACTTTATCTGAGAGCATGTAAAGAACAAAGAAGTCGAGCTGATATCCTGCAAGACAGATGATCAAGTTGCAGATATTTTTACCAAGCCATTGAAAAGAGAAGTGTTTATCAGATTGAAATTCATGCTTGGAATGACATCCCTCGATTGAGTTTAAGGGGGAGATTTGTTGAAATAAAACTCAATCTAGAAGGTCAAGGAAGGCAACCACCAGCTGTCACCGCCCAACTGTCCAGCCGCCACCGGCCGCCAGCCGCTTTCACACCGTCGGCCACAACCGCCTTCACACTTGAAGGTTGAATTTTCTTGTTTTGATTTCGTGTATAAATAGATAGCTAAGCTTATGCAATTATGTGTGGAGAGATTGAGAGAAACACTAGAGAGAAAGAGAGAAAAAGAGAGGGGTTGTTGTAAGCTTTTGTTTATGTTATTGTAAGCTTTGTTCTTGAAATAAAAGAGTGTGTTTTATCCCCTCCGAGTGTTTCAAAGCCACCACAAGTGGTTTCTCCCACCAACATCATACACGTTGCCATTGTCGATGCATGTTGTCATTCATGCCAGTAGTGTTTATGTCAAGTCTTGGATTGTCCATCTTCCAAAATTATCATCAACCCCCGCTGTTGATTTTGTTGATGCTCTTAAATTCATCGACGTTGTCAATCTCATCAGTGTTGCCAAATTCGACATTGTTCCATTATGTCATTTCATCATTGTTTTGTAAAGCCTTGGATAATCCATCATCTAGACTTATCGTCAACCCTTGCTGGTGATTCTGTTGATACTGTTGAATTCAACATTGCTGCTAAATTTATCGACACTGTCGATTCCAACATTGTCCCCTATGTCTAAACTAGCACTATTTTATTAGTGTACCCCTAACGAATTTAACCCTATGACAAAAATCCCCCACCAGAAGAAATCGACGTCCTCATCGAACCAAGTCTAAAGCACCTTTGCCCCAAGTCTATACATTATCACAATTCAAGGTCACCCAAGTATAACATCTTGGTTCTATCCATATTCGCATCCAGAATACTGTCCATCGCAAGCTAACATTCTTGTCATCAACCCATTTCCAAACCAAGTTGTGACTAACATCTTCTCTAGGGTTTTGCTTGTTCCCCAACAGAGTCAAAATAACCTTTAAGTCCGACCTAAGGCATTGAGATCAATCTCATTAATCTCGTTTGGCCATAGACAAAGTTCAGCCCTCAACGGATATATTACTGCCATGTCTCTCTAGAATTCATATACGGCTTTCCCAGGTCACACACAAGCTATCCTTATTTCATTAGCAATCTTATATGCCAACACTTGCACTCGTAAGCCTATTTTCATAAAGTTCAAACACCACACATAGCACTCAAGGAATCCATGCTTTTCTTTAAAAAATATAGCCATACAAAACCCCCCATCAAAGAAATATATGAACTCTCATACAAACACACATTTCCTCAACTGTTTGATATGCAAAACTTGCAAGCAAAATGAGACAACACATTTGGTGATAAATAACTTTCTTGCGTCAAAGTTCTTTCTATAAGCCTATCATCAAACCTACCTAAGCCCACATATAGATAGCATCCTAGCATCAAATCCATTTGATTGGGTTCCCCTATACGCTATTATTGTGTCAAAGACCCTTCATCATCCATATAAGATTTGCTAACTCAAAACAGCCCCTATTATTTTCGATCCTTGTTGCATGTTTTATCCATTAAAAGCCCACAATGCATTATCCCAACAAAGGCTAATAGCATTTTTCTTCCATCACTGCGAATCATCCATCATCATAATGCATAGAAAAGCCACATATACTGTCTCTCCTCTAAAACAACACACCAAATCATCCTCGTCGATGATTTTGGCTTCTCAATTGAGACCATTAAATTAGCTACCGAATCTATCACCTAGACTATCCATCGTCAACGTGCAAACTCTATCCATCGTCAACGTGCAAACTCCTAAGGCGTACCTCCATGGTACTACCTCCTCTGTGCTACCTCCCGACCAAGGCAACACACCAAACTAAGTTTGTCTAATTTGGCTCCTCGGCCAAATATCTCTACAACTTGGTTACCAAAGTCTTCACCTCAATATGTCCTCGTCGTCAAGGTGCCTCGAATTCCCAATGACACAGCACCATTATGCTACTTCCACTGTGTTGCATCCCCACCAAGGCAACACACCAAACTAAGTCCATTTAGTCTAGTTCCTCACTGTATGGCTTGTTCATCGGCCACAATTCCAGCATGGTTGTTGATTAGTACTTAAAAGTACATTTTTATCATGGTTTTATATCATCATTTTACACTTGAAGTATCAATAACTCCTTAATTAAAACATGTTTTATAATAATATATCTAATAATATAAGATACCATTAATTTATGGTAAATGTTCATTTTAAATGCAGGCCTATCACATAAATGAAAGGATTGATTGATGACTTTAAGAACTTAAATTGCAAGGGCAAAGAAATGGTCAAACTTAGAAAAGAGATGTCGGTGCAATCCAAACTGGAACAGTATTCGGTAATGGGGTCATATCTGGAGCTATAGATCTCAGATTTAGGTCCCATTTATATGGATGGAAAGGTAAGACATAGGCCTACAACTTTCATATAGAGCCCAAGATCTAAAAAGGCCATTTTCAAGTCCAAATTGTAGCAACAACAAAGAAGCCAGAATCTGTCTTCCAGCCCGAGCACTGTTTGATATTTTAGCCATATCTTGAGTTCTAGAAGTCCAAATGAGCTGAAGGTTTTCCATAAGAAAGCTGAGACAATTTCCTACAACTTTCATGTTTTCAACTAGCTCCAATTTTGACGTTATCAATGATGTTTTGGGCAGACAAGAGAAGATAAGTCACCAAGTCAAGAGTTGGCCACCCACTTATCAATTAGTCATCAAATCAATAGTTCTCAATTTTGGCCTATAAAAAGAGGCATTTTCCATGCATTTAGGCATCTTGGTTTCCAGATCAAGATCATGCTCTTCCTTTCTCTCTTTGTATTTTTTGTAATGTTTATGCTTTACTTTCATTAATATTAAGTTTATGTCTTTTATTTCCTTTCATTTACTTAGTTAACTTTTATGTTCTTATTTTTTTTTATCTATTTTTCTTTCTTTCATTATGTCTAGCTAAGTTAATTATGTCAAGGTAAAAAGGTTACACTAATGGTGTAAGAATAAGTATAATGTAAACTTAATATGAACTTTAATGTTTGATACTAACATGTTTTATATTTGTTATCTTGTTCACTTTTTAATACTTTGCTTGTTAAATAATTAATCTTGATTTATGTTATATAACACTTGGTACAACAAATGCTTAGCACTTTCATAGTTCATATTGTATGGTATAACCGACACCTGAGTTATCAAAAGAAACTTGATTTGTTGTTAACATAAGTTATAATCATGAATGCTTGACGAAATTTACAAGTATTAACATTACTTGAATAAGATGACTAATGTAATCATGTTAACAATTTATAATCTCATTGAAACCTCCTTTATGTGTGGTTTCCAATTGAATAATAAGAGTTTATATTATACTTGTTTGACATACCATTAATGGAATCTCTAACCTTAATATTTGTTATTATCATTGTTTAATTGTTACATTAATATTTCATCTCAAAGTTCTCATTATCATCATCTTCTTCTTCTTCTCTTTCTTTATTATTATTATTATTATTATTATTATTATTATTATTATTATTATTATTACTACTACTACTACTACTACTACTACCACCACCACTACTACTACTAATACTATTATTATTATTATTATTATTATTACTACTACTACTACTACTACTACTACTACCACCACTACTACTACTACTAATACTATTATTATTATTATTATTATTATTATTATTATTATTATTATTATTATTATTATTATTATTATTATTATTATTCTTGTTGTTGTTGTTGTTTTATAATTGTTGTTTATAATTTGTACAATTAACCTCCCTGTGGTTCGATGACACGACTAAAAGGTTGATGTCTTCTCCCAAGTGCAGGAGTGTCGAAGTAATAAATAACCCGGCAAGACCGGGGTCGAACCACAGGGAGGTTAATTGTATAAATTATAAACAACAATTATAAAACAACAATAATAACAACAACAATAGTAGTAGTAATAATAATAATAATAATAATAATAATAATAATAATAATAATAATAATAATAATAATAATAATAATAATAATAAAGAAAGAGAAGAAGAAGAAGATGATGATGATGAGAACTTAGAGATGAAATATTAAAGTAAGGATTAAACAATAATAATAACAAATGTCAAGGTTAGAGGTTCCACTAATGGTATATCAAACAAGTATAATATAAACTCTTATTATTGAATTGGAAACCACACACAAAGGAGGTTCCAATCAGATTATATATTGTTAACATGATTACATTAGTCATCTTATTCAATTAATGCTAATACTTGTAAATCTCGTCAAGCATTCATGATTATAACTTATGTTAACAACAAATCAAGTTCCTTTCATAGCTCAGGTGTCGGTTATACCATACATTATGGGCTATGAAAGTGCCAAGCATTTGTTGTACCAAGTGTTATACAACATAAATCAAGATTAGTCATTTAACAAGCAAAGTATTAAAGAGTGAACAAGATAACAAATATAAAACATGTTAGTATCAAACATTAAAGTCCATATTAAGTTTACATTATACTTATTCTCACACCATTAGTGTAACCTTTTCACCTTGACATAATTAACTTAGCTAGACATAATGAAAGAAAGAAAAATAGATAAACAAAATAAGATCATAAAAGTTAACTAAGTAAAGGAAAGGAAATGAAAGGCATAAACTTACTATTAATGAAAGCAAAGCATAAACATTACAAAAAATACAAAGAGAGAAAGGAAGAGCATGATCTTGATCTGGAAACCAAGATGCCTAAATGCATGGCAAATGCCTCCTTTTATAGGCCAAAATTGGGAACTATTGATTTGATGACTAATTGATAAGTGGGTGGCCAACTTTTGACTTAGTGACAATCCTTATCTTCTCTTGTCTGCCCAAAACGTCATTGATAACGTCAAAACTGGAGCCAGGTGCAAACATGAAAGTTGTAGGAAATTGTCTCAGCTTTCTTGTGTAAAAAATTCAGCTCATTTGGACTTCTAGAACTCCAGATATGGCCAAAATACCAAACAGTGCTCGGGCTGGAAGACAGATTCGGGCTTCTTTGTTGTTGCTACAATTTGGACTTGATAATGGCCTTTTTAGATCTTGGGCTCCATATGAAAGTTGTAGGCCTATGTCTTACCTTTCCATCCATATAAATTGGACCTAAATCTGAGATCTGTAGCTTCAGATATGGCCCAATTACCGAACAGTGTTCTGGTTTGGATTCCACCGACATCTCTTTTCTAAGTTTGGCCATCTCTTTATCCTTGCAATTTAAGTTCTTCAAGTCATCAATCAATCCTTTCATTTATGGGATAGGCCTGCATTAAAAATAGACATTTACCATAAATTATAGGTATCTTATATTATTACATACATTATTATAAAACATATTTTAGTTAAGGAGTTATTGATACTTCAAGTGCAAAATGATGATATAAAACCATGATAAAAATGCACTTTTAAGTACTAATCACACCCCCCAACCAGCTTATTACTAGTCCCTAGTAATCAAAGCGTTACAACAATTTGCAAATTTCACAAAGCAAGGTATTCATCATTTAACTTCCATTAATCTATCCAGATAAACAAACTCTCATTAAATTTATATATCTGCTCAATACCTCTTAACAAGATATTAATAAACCTTTCTTTTGTGCTCAATGTATCAACACATAATTATGGGGCTTTTCTTGGAAGAAAACAAAATTTTTGTTCTAATGTTTAAGGTTAACTTCCATGGGTTGAGATTATTATTTTTGTCTCTTTTTTTTTTGTCTTTTAAAAAAAAACAAATATATATATACATATAATTTAAAAACATCATGCATCTTTAACCCATGTAACGAGCTTTCAGCTAATGACTCCCAGACCAGTTGGTCTTAGGGCATTAGGTGTTAAGACACCCCAACGAGCTTAGTAACTCGGGTCGCAGATACTGATATGTAGATAGTGCAATGTTTGATTCCCTTAAGCTTTTCTCCTCAACCCATGTAACAAGCGTTGGGCCAATAGCTCCCAAGTCAGTTGACTTTAGGGTATTAGGTGTTAAAACACCCCTTCGGGCTTAATTGCTTAGGTTAGGGAGGCTACGAAACCAAACTTATCTATATTTTTATTATCATCATTTTTTCTCTTTTTTTCTTTTTTTTTTCATGTTTTTCTTTCTTTTTTTTTTTAAATTATATACAATCCCTTTCCCTTAGTTGTTACCTTTAACAAAAGAACATAAACAATGTAATAATCCAATATGCAACCCACAATCATATGTTAAAGTGTGTGTGTGTAAATTAAGGTTTAAGAATACATGTTAAATAAGTATATGAGAAGAATTAAGTGGTAACAATACGAGAGTTTGTAAACCTGAATATTTCAGGAAGTATTATAATAGACCTTGTTAAAAATGGTTACTAAGATGCGTCTCAAGAGTCACTTTAACAAAAGAACTCATTTACTCTGCCATCCTAGTAACAACAATTATGCACATGCTTTATGAAATGAAAAACAATTTTTTTTTTTTATCAACTACTACCCTCTCCCCCCAACCAAAACGAGACATTATCCTCAATGTTCTAAGGTATAAAGATAGAGTATAGAAGATATCACCTGAAATAACGAACACTGACAAAAGCTGAAACACACTGAAACAAAAATAACAAAACACAATAATAAAACCAAAATACACAAAAGTTCACAAATGAAGGCTCAAATCCAATCTAAGCTTTTTACGGCTTCCCGTAGATGACCAATTTATGCGACTCATGGAAGGATCAATCACAGGAATGAAAGATTGTAGTTGGTCAATCAATTGTTCAGCAGTAGTAGCAGAGATTATGATTTGTCGTGCAGAAGATGTTAAAAATTCCTGTTCCACAGCATGATCAAGAAAAGACAACAACTTATCATAATAACCATTAACATTTAACAAACCTATGGGTTTATGGTGAATGTGCAATTGAGCCCAAGAGGAAATATGAAAGATCTCTTCCAATGTGCCTAGACCACCTGGTAAAGCAATGAAAGCATCAGCATGGTTAAACATTGCATTCATTCGAGCCGACATTGTAGAGACCTGAAGTTCCTCTCCAATTGTTTTTCCAATAATGTCCCCTTGTGCCAAAGCTTCAGGGACGACCCCCAAAACTTGACTACCTCCTAAAAATGCAGCTATTGACACACCTCCCATTAACCCAAGACTGCCTCCCCCATACACTAAATGAATCTTTCTCTCAGCTAGCACCTGACCAAGATGATTTGCTGATTCTAAAAACTCATTTTCTTTCCCAGGACTAGATCCACCAAAAACACAAATATTTCTTATTTGATGACTTAAGGAACTTGCCATTTCTACACACTTCTGTATTTGTTGAATGTATGGGTTGAGTAGAAATGAAAGGAAGGAAAATAGGGTTTTATAGATGAGAAAGTAGAAAGGCAATCATAACATCTATATGTAGGCCAGCTAGAGTCTCACACACTCTTTCTCTCTTTTTATTTATTTATTTATTTACTTTTGAAAAAAACATGTGTATGTACAGGTAGTTGTGATTGTGGCTCACATCTTCCCTTGGTTTTACGTCCAAGAACGGCTTAAACGCCCTCTATGAGTCGGGGATAGGCTTCCCATCCAGTTTTCTTAAAAACTGGCAAACAGGGTCTTTTTTAGTTAGATTCCCAAGACTAAGTCGATCATGTTCTTTATGAAATAATGGCCATAAATCATGAATTGCACGATGCACATCTCCACTAGGATGCGTCTCAAGAGTCAATAGAAGATTATCTAAAGACTCCTCACTCAGGCCATCCTTAATGAATTGTATTTTATCTTCACGGTTTATAGATACCATTCCTAAAGAACGACATTGTGTATTACAAGTCCATCTAGCACATCGATGACAGACATCCAGTCGTTTTGCACGACGCTTCTTTGCAAAAGTGCTTTTACCTGTTCCAGGCATGTGTGAAATGAAGAAGTTAGAGGACTCACCTGATAATCGGACCTTTGCTTCAATCAACCAACGAATATCTTCAGGAATTCCATGATTCATTAATAATCTCAATCTTGCACATCTAGCACGGTAAATTTTTGTAATCGCATTCTGAGGCAAAGCGGGAAAATACTTTTTCAATTTTTCAAGATTAGTGTCCATTTTCAAATGAGAATTGGAAGAGAGATTTAAAGAATTGCACAGATATGTACACAAATATCAGTTATTGTGGGAAACTGAAAGAACCGACTTAAGTCACGGAGTACCGTTATCCGCCATTTGACCGGGGTGAAAGAAACTTGCAAAAATCACTCAAAAAGAAACAAAAAAAAACAATGTGAGAAAAAAAATCAACCTTTATCTACAAGATCATTCCAACCAGTTGATTCATTTTTACTAGGAAAATTATCAAAGTAAGTTTTCAAACGATGTCTATTTTCCTTAAAATCATTGTCATTCATTGAATTCTCAATATCACAGGCCCCATAAGGATTGCTCCATCTTGGTCTTAGCTCTCTAGGGAATGCATAAAGTTGAGAATTATAAAACAAAACTTTTTGACCAGTATCAATTTTTTGACAATTTTCACAAGTTTTGCAGAATGCATGCGTGTCCTTGAACATGGTGGGCCAATAAAATCCATTTTGAAAGATTTTTGCAGCTGTCTTTTTTGACGAGAAATAACTTCCACATGCTTCAGAATGACAAAGTTTAATGACACAACTTACCTCATTGTCGGGAATGAATCTTTGAAATATTTGATTAGGACAATATTTGAATAAGTTAGGGTCATCACAGTAAAAGCTCTTCACTTCATTCAAAAACTTTTCTTTGTCTTGGGTGCTCCAATAAGCTGGCAAATCTCCTAAAGTAAGAAAATTGATATTTTTATCATACCAAGGCATTGGACTAAGAGAAAGTAAGGATTCGTTAGGAAAGTAATCATCGATTGGTGTGATGTTAGATGTCGAATCTGTTGTCACTGTTGACAAAAGATTCGCATCAACATTTTCGGTGCTTGTTTCATCCATGATTTCTTCCTCAGAATAAACCATTTGCAAATCTTCAGTTTCATCCAATTCATTTTTACTTAAAGTAGATTCAAGTTGATCATAAACTAATTCATCAATATGATCTACTTCTTGTGAATCATTATCATCTCCAGGTTGCTTGCAAATGTTGAAAATATTCATCTCCAATGTCATGTTTCCAAATGATAGCTTCATCAGTCCATTCCTACAATTAATCAATGCATTAGAAGTTGCAAGAAATGGACGTCCTAAAATAACAGGAAATGAATTACATGCTTCAACAGGTTCTGTGTCCAAGATAATAAAATCCACAGGATAAATGAATTTATCGACTTGTACTAACACATCTTCAATTATTCCTCTAGGCACTTTTACAGATCTATCGGCAAGTAAAAGAGATATAGAAGTTGGTTTTAACTCACCTAGATTGAGACTCTGAAAGACTGAATATGGAAGTAAATTCACACTAGCACCAAGATCAAGTAAGGCTCTTTCAATTTTATGTTCTCCAATAAAGCAAGAAATTGTAGGACAACCAGGGTCTTTATATTTCAAAGCATTATTGTTTTGAAGAATAGCACTTACTTGTTCGGCTAGAAAAGCTTTCTTTTTCACATTCAGTTTCCTCTTCACAGTGCATAGATCTTTCAAAAATTTAGCATAGGAAGGAACCTGTTTAATAGCATCCAGCAAAGGTATATTGATCCTTACCTGTTTGAAAATTTCAAAAATTTCTGAGTTGTGATTGACTTTCCTTTGTTTAGTCATGGCATGAGGAAATGGAAGTGCTGGCGGTGAATCAGTCGTTTCGTTGCAATTTTCAGATTCAACCCCTTCCTTACCCTCAGAGATTGACTCATCATCTTTCTCATAAGGTTCAAAAGAGGGTTTTTCAATAACCTTACCGCTGCGCAGAGTAGTGACTAATTTGACTTGATCCATGTGTTGGCTTTCGGAACTACTTGCATTTGCATTGTATTGCCCTTTGGGATTTTGTTGTGTTTGAGATGGAAACTTACCTTTCTCTTGGAAACTAAGAGCAGATGTTAATTTAGCAAGAGTATCTTTAAAATCTGTCATGTTTTGAACAAGTTGAGTATTAATTGTCTCTTGCTTTTCAATGAATGCATGCAATGTTTCCTCAAGATTTCTTCTAGGAGGTGGAGCATAAGGAGGTGCATATCCATGAGAATTTTGGAAATTGTGGTGTGCTTGAAACGGTGGTTGTGAAGTTTGTGCATTGTTGTTCTCACTCTTCCAACTGAAATTTGGGTGATTCCTCCAACCAGGGTTGTATGTTTGGGAGTATGGGTTGTGGTTGGGCCTTTGGAAACTGTTTAAAGCATGGGCTTGTTCATGGAGACATTTCTTAAAAGAAGGCAAGGTTGGACAATCAGTGGTTGAGTGTTCATTTGTTTCACAGATTTGACACACAATGTTTTCAACAGATTTTAATTGACCACTCTTTTTCAATTCTAGTGCCTCCACTTTTCTAGCTAAAGATGCAAACTTGGCTTGAAGGTCATGATCTTCCCTAAGGTTGTACATACCTCCACTAGATGTATGAGGTTGAGTTTTACTCGGTGCCTCATAAGTACCCGCGGTGTCCCAATTTTGAGCATTTTCAGCTAACAAGTCTAAGTACTCCATTGCTTCATCAGGGTCTTTATCTTCAAAAGTTCCATTGCACATCAATTCAACCATTTGCCTATCTTTAGGTGTTAACCCTTCATAGAAATGTGAAACCAATCTCCATGTTTCAAAACCATGATGAGGGCAAGTACTAAGCAAGTCTCGATACCTATCCCAACATTTGTAAAATGTTTCTCCTGGTTTTTGAGTGAAAGTGGTGATTTGTCTCTTGAAAGAGTTTGTTCTATGAGATGGGAAAAACTTCTTTAAAAATTGTTGTTGCATTTCATCCCAAGCACGAATGGATCCTGGTCTCAAATTTTGTAGCCATGTTTTAGCTTTATCTTTTAATGAAAAAGGAAAAAGCTTTAATCTAATGATGTTCATGCTACAATTTAAGTTATTATATGTGTTGCAAACCTCCTCAAATTCTCTTAAATGCAAGTATGGATTTTCCAATTCTAAACCATGAAAAGAAGGTAAAAGTTGAATAATACCTGGTTTAAAATTAAAATGAGATGCATTGGGAGGAAAAACTATGCATGATGGTGCACTTGTTCTTGTGGGATTCATGTGGTCTCTAAGTGTTCTAGCACGGTTATTCTCATTATTTTTATTATGAAGTGATTGATTATCTTCTTCGGCCATATTTTCTGAAAATGATGAGGATATCCTACAAAGTCTACCACTTGATGTACGTGACCACACTCTCATGCACGTGTTGGAATATAATAAAATGAAGAAGAAAACAAAAGAACAAGGAAGAAAACAAAATAAGGAGAAACAAAATAAAAGAGACAAAGTTATATACAAGAAAAGTGAAAAGAGAAAATAAAATAAAAACTATAATTTATACAAGAACTTACCTCCCCGGCAACGGCGCCAAAAACTTGACACGACTAAAAGGTTGATGTCTTCTCCCAAGTGCAGGAGTGTCGAAGTAATAAATAACCCGGCAAGACAGGGGTCGAACCACAGGGAGGTTAATTGTATAAATTATAAACAACAATTATAAAACAACAATAATAACAACAACAATAGTAGTAGTAGTAATAATAATAATAATAATAATAATAATAATAATAATAATAATAATAAAGAAAGAGAAGAAGAAGAAGATGATGATGATGAGAACTTAGAGATGAAATATTAAAGTAAGGATTAAACAATAATAATAACAAATGTCAAGGTTAGAGGTTCCACTAATGGTATATCAAACAAGTATAATATAAACTCTTATTATTGAATTGGAAACCACACACAAAGGAGGTTCCAATCAGATTATATATTGTTAACATGATTACATTAGTCATCTTATTCAATTAATGCTAATACTTGTAAATCTCGTCAAGCATTCATGATTATAACTTATGTTAACAACAAATCAAGTTCCTTTCATAGCTCAGGTGTCGGTTATACCATACATTATGGGCTATGAAAGTGCCAAGCATTTGTTGTACCAAGTGTTATACAACATAAATCAAGATTAGTCATTTAACAAGCAAAGTATTAAAGAGTGAACAAGATAACAAATATAAAACATGTTAGTATCAAACATTAAAGTCCATATTAAGTTTACATTATACTTATTCTCACACCATTAGTGTAACCTTTTCACCTTGACATAATTAACTTAGCTAGACATAATGAAAGAAAGAAAAATAGATAAACAAAATAAGATCATAAAAGTTAACTAAGTAAAGGAAAGGAAATGAAAGGCATAAACTTACTATTAATGAAAGCAAAGCATAAACATTACAAAAAATACAAAGAGAGAAAGGAAGAGCATGATCTTGATCTGGAAACCAAGATGTCTAAATGCATGGCAAATGCCTCCTTTTATAGGCCAAAATTGGGAACTATTGATTTGATGACTAATTGATAAGTGGGTGGCCAACTTTTGACTTGGTGACAATCCTTATCTTCTCTTGTCTGCCCAAAACGTCATTGATAACGTCAAAACTGGAGCCAGGTGCAAACATGAAAGTTGTAGGAAATTGTCTCAGCTTTCTTGTGTAAAAAATTCAGCTCATTTGGACTTCTAGAACTCCAGATATGGCCAAAATACCAAACAGTGCGCGGGCTGGAAGACAGATTCGGGCTTCTTTGTTTTTGCTACAATTTGGACTTGATAATGGCCTTTTTAGATCTTGGGCTCCATATAAAAGTTGTAGGCCTATGTCTTACCTTTCCATCCATATAAATTGGACCTAAATCTGAGATCTGTAGCTTCAGATATGGCCCAATTACCGAACAGTGTTCCGGTTTGGATTGCACCGACATCTCTTTTCTAAGTTTGGCCATCTCTTTATCCTTGCAATTTAAGTTCTTCAAGTCATCAATCAATCCTTTCATTTATGGGATAGGCCTGCATTAAAAATAGACATTTACCATAAATTATAGGTATCTTATATTATTACATACATTATTATAAAACATATTTTAGTTAAGGAGTTATTGATACTTCAAGTGCAAAATGATGATATAAAACCATGATAAAAATGCACTTTTAAGTACTAATCATTCGACCCCGGTCTTGCTGGGTTATTTATTACTTCGACACTCCTGCACTTGGGAGAAGACATCAACCTTTTAGTCGTGTCAAGTTTTTGGCGTCGTTGCTAGGGAGGTAAGTTTTTGTATAAATTATAATATTTATTTTATTTTATTTTTTTTACTTTTCTTGTATATAACTTTGTTTCTTTTGTTTTGTTTGTCTTTATTTTGTTTTCTTCCTTCTTCTTTGTTTTCTTCTTCCTTTTATTATATTCCTACACGTGCATGAGAGTGTGGTCACGACATCAAGTGGTAGACTTTGTAGGGTATGCTCATCATTTTCAGAAAATATAGCCGAAGAAGATAATCAATCACTTCATAATGAGAATAATGAGAATAACTGTGTCAGAACACTTAGAGACCACATGAATCCCACAAGAACAAGTGCACCATCATGTATAGTTTTTCCTCCTGATACATCTCATTTTAATTTTAAGCTAGGCATTATTCAACTTTTACCATCTTTTCATGGCTTAGAATTGGAAAATCCATACTTGCATTTAAGAGAATTCAAGGAGGTCTACAACACATATAATAATTTAAATTGTAGCATGAACACCATCAGATTAAAGCTTTTTCCTTTTTCATTAAAAGATAAAGCTAAAACATGGCTACAAAATTTGAGACCAGGATCCATTCATACTTGGGATGAAATGCAACAATAGTTTTTAAAGAAGTTTTTCCCATCTCATAGAATAAATTCTTTCAAAAGACAGATCACCACTTTCACTCAAAAACCAGGAGAAACATTTTACCAATGTTGGGATAGATATCGAGACTTGCTTAGTACTTGCCCTCATCATGGTTTTGAAACATGGAGATTGGTTTCACATTTCTATAAAGGGTTAACACCTAAAGATAGGCAAATGGTTAAATTGATGTGCAATGGAACTTTTAAAGATAAAGACCCTAATGAAACAATGGAGTACTTAGACTTGTTAGCTGAAAATGCTCAAAATTGGGACACCACGGGTACATATGAGGTACCGAGTAAAACTCAACCTCATACATCTAGTAGAGGTATGTACAACCTTAGGGAAGATCATGACCTTCAAGCCAAGTTTGTATCTTTAGCTAGAAAAGTCGAGGCACTAAAATTGAAAAGGAGTGGTCAATTAAAATCTGTTGAAAACATTGTGTGTCAAATCTGTGAAACAAATGAACACTCAATCAACGATTGTCCAACCTTGCCTTCTTTTAAGGAATGTCTCCATGAACAAGCTCATGCTTTAAATAGTTTCCAAAGGGCCAACCACAACCCATACTCCCAAACATATAACCCTGGTTGGAGAAATCATCCAAATTTCAGTTGGAAGAGTGAGAACAACAATGCACAAACTTCACAACCACCATTTCAAGCACACCACAATTTCCAAAATTCTCATGGATATGCACCTCCTTATGCTCCACCGCTTAGAAGAAATCTTGAGGAAACATTGCATGCATTCATTGAAAAGCAAGAGACAATCAATACTCAACTTGCTTAAAACATGACAGATTTTAAAGATACTCTTGCAAAATTAACATCTACTCTTAGTTTCCAAGAGAAAGGTAAGTTTCCATCTCAACCACAATAAAATCCCAAGGGGCAATACAATGCAAATGCAAGTAGTTCTGGAAGCCAACACATGGATCAAGTCAAATCAGTCACTACTCTGCGCAGTGGTAAGGTTATTGAAAAACCTTCTCTTGAACCTTATGAGAAAGATGATGAGTCAATCTTTGAGGGTAAGGAAGGGGATGAATCTGAAAATTGTAAAGAAACGACTGATTCACCGCCAGCACTTCCATTTCCTCAAGCCATGACTAAACAAAGGAAAGTCAATCACAACTCTGAAATTTTTAAAATTTTCAAACAGGTAAGAATCAATATACCTTTCCTGGATGCTATTAAACAGGTTCCTTTCTATGCTAAATTTTTGAAAGATCTATGCACTATGAAGAGGAAATTGAATGTGAAAAATAAAGCCTTTCTAGCTGAACAAGTAAGTGTTATTCTTCAGAACAATAATGCTTTGAAATATAAAGACCCTGGTTGTCCTACAATTTCTTGCTTTATTGGAGAGCATAAAATTGAAAGAGCCTTACTTGATCTTGGTGCTAGTGTCAATTTACTTCCATATTCAGTTTTTCAGAGTCTCAATCTAGGTGAGTTAAAACCAACTTCTATATCTCTTTTACTTGCCGATAGATCTGTAAAAGTGCCTAGAGGAATAATTGAATATGTGTTAGTACAAGTCGATAAATTCATTTATCCTGTGGATTTTATTGTCTTGGACATAGAACCTGTTGAAGCATGTAATTCATTTCCTGTTATTTTAGGACGTCCGTTTCTTGCAACCTCTAACGCATTGATTAATTGTAGGAATGGACTGATGAAGCTATCATTTGGAAACATGACATTGGAGATGAATATTTTTAACATTTGCAAGCAACCTGGAGATGATAATGATTTACAAGAAGTAGATCATATTGATGAATTAGTTTATGATCAACTTGAATCTACTTTAAGTAAAAATTAATTGGATGAAACTGAAGATTTGCAAATGATTTATTCTAAGCAAGAAATCACGGATGAAACAAGCACCGAAAATATTGATGCGAATCTTTTATCAATAGTGACAACAGATTCGACATCTGATATCACACCAATTGATGATTACTTTCGTAACAAATCCTTACTTTCTCTTAGTCCAATGCCTTGGTATGATAAAAATATCAATTTTCTTGTTTTAGAAGATTTGCCAGCTGATTGGAGTATCCAAGACAGAAAAGTTTTTGAACGAACTGAAGAATTTTTATTGTGATGACCCTAACTTATTCAAATATTGTCCTGATCAAATATTTCAAAGATTCATTCCCGACAATGAGGTAAGTAGTGTCATTAAACTGTCATTTTGAAGCATGTGGAAGTTATTTCTCGTCAAAAAAGACAGCTATAAAAATCTTTCAAAATGGATTTTATTGGCCCACCATGTTCAAAGACATGCATGCATTCTGCAAAACTTGTGACAATTGTCAAAAAGTTGATACTGGTCAAAAAGTTTTGTTTTATAATTCTCAATTCTATACATTCCCTAGAGAGCTAAGACCAAGATGGAGCAATCCTTCTAGGGCCTGTGATATTGAGAATTCAATGAATGACAATGATTTTAAGGAAAATGGACATCGTTTGAAAGCTTAATTTGATAATTTTCCTAGTGAAAATGAATCAACTAGTTTGAATGAGTTTGTAGATAAAGGTTGATTATTTTGTTTTTCTCATATTTTTTTGTGTTTCTTTTTGAGTGATTTTTGCTAGTTTCTCTCACCCCAGTCAAATGGTGGACAACGGTACTCCATGACTTAAGTCGGTTCTTTCAGTTTCCCATAATAACTGATATTTGTGTATATATTTGTGCAATTCTTTGAATCTCTCTTCCAATTCTCATTTGAAAATGGACACTAATCTTGATAAATTGAAAAAGTATTTTCCCGCTCTGCCTCAGAATGCGATTACAAAAATTTACCGTGCTAAATGTGCAAGATTGAGATTGTTAATGAATCATGGAATTCTTGAAGATATTCGTTGGTTGATTCAAGCAAAGGTCCGATTATCAGGTGAGTCCTCTAACTCCTTCATTTCACACATGCCTAGAACAGGTAAAAGCACTTTTGCAAAGAAGCATCGTGCAAAACGACTGAAAGTCTGTCATCGATGTGCTAGATGGACTTGTAATACACAATGTCGTTCTTTAGGAATGGTATCTATAAACCATGAAGATAAAATACAATTCATTAAGGATGGCCTGAGTAAGGAGTCTTTAGATAATCTTCTATTGACTCTTAAGACGCATCGTAGTGGAGATGTGCATCGTGTAATTCATGATTTATGGCCACTATTTCATAAAGAACATGATCGACTTAGTCTTGGGAATCTGACTAAAAAAGACCCTATTTGCCAATTTTTAAGAAAACTGGATGGGAAGCCTATCCCCGACCCATAGAGGGCGTTTAAGCCGTTCTTGGACGTAAAACCAAGGGAAGATGTGAGCCACAATCACAACTATCTGTACATACACATGCTTTTTTAGAATTAAATAAAAAAAATAAAAAAAAAAGAGAGAGAGAGAGTGTGAGACTCCAGCTAGCCTACATATAGGTGTTATGATTGCCTTTCTAATTTGTCATCTATAAAACCCCCTCTTCTTTCCTTTCATTTCTACTCAACCCATACATTCAACAAATACTGAAGTGTGTAGAAATGGCAAGTTCCTCAAGTCTTCAAATAAGAAATATTTGTGTTTTCGGTGGATCTAGTCCTGGAAAAGAAAAGGAGTTTTTAGAATCAGCAAATCATCTTGGTCAGGTACTAGCTGAGAGAAAGATTCATTTAGTGTATGGGAGAGGCAGTCTTGGGTTAATGGGAGGTGTGTCAATAGCTGCATTTTTAGGAGGTAGTCAAGTTTTGGGGGTCGTCCCCAAAGCTTTGGCACAAGGGGACATCATTGGAAAAACAATTGGAGAGGAACTTCAGGTCTCCACAATGTTGGCTCGGATGAATGCAATGTTTAACCATATTGATGCCTTCATTGCTTTACCAGGTGGTCTAGGCACATTGGAAGAGATCTTTCATATTTCCTCTTGGGCTCAATTGCACATTCACCATAAACCCATAGGTTTGTTAAATGTTAATGGTTATTATGATAAGTTCTTGTCTTTTCTTGATCATGTTGTGGAACAGGAATTTCTATCTTCTACACAACAAATCATAATCTCTACTCCTACTGCTGAACAATTTATTGACCAACAACAATCTTTCATTCCTATGATTGATCCTTCCATGAGTCGCATAAATTAGTCATTTAAGGAAAGCCGTGAAAAGCTTAGATTGGATTTGAGCCTTTATTTGTGAATTTTTGTGCCTTTTGGTTTTATTATTGTTTTGTTATTTCTTATTTTTGTTTTAGTGTGTCTCAGGTTTTGTTAGTGTTCGTTATTTCAGGTGATATCTTCTATACTCTATCTTTCTATCTTAGAACATTGAGGACAATATCTCGTTTTGGTTGGGGGGAGAGGGTAGTAGTTCATAAAAAAAAAATTGTTTTTCATTTTATAATGCATATGCATAATTGTTGTTACTAGGATGGCAGAGTAAAGGAGCTCTTTTGTTAAAGTGACTCTTGAGACGCATCTTAGTAACCATTCTTAACAAGGTCTATTATAATACTTCCTAAAATATTCAGGTTTACAAACTCTTGTGTTGTTATCTGATTGTGCATCAAAAGTGTCATTAAGTCTCTTATTTTACATATGTATTTATTGTTTTTATTTGGTTGTTTTTATAATAATTGATGTGTTTTTTAGTAATGAAGTTTTTTTTAATGTTTCGATAGGTTTTTGGAGCTTAAATGAATTAATTCAAAAAATTCAACGTCGGAATTCAGAACAAAGAATTGAAGAGACATTTAGTTAAAGATTGAAGCAAATCTTGGTTCAAATAAGTGCTCCAAATTTGTCCCAAAAATCAATTCTATTCCAATTCTAGAAAAGAATATCATATGATCTATTTCAAGCCCAAACTTGCCTTATGTTGTGTGCAAACTTCAACCATTAAACACTCAAGGTTTCAATGTCAATCTTAGCCCAAATAATAAGTACATTTGTATACTTAGTTGATGCTCAAATTCAGCCCAAAATCAACCCCAAATCAGCCCTAAACCAACCCCAAATCAACCTTCAAATCAACCCAAACACAATCCATGATCTTACATGTCCACACAACAAATAACAATTAATTTATTTTGGGTAATCCATTGATCCAAGAAGGCAAGCACATGGATGGAAAGCTGGATGGGATATTTTAACATTATTTTAGGTCAAAAAGAAGAAGGAGACACCTCATAAATGAGGAAGAAAAACGTGCACCAAAGTGGTTGTAAAGCTGTCTTGATTTGATTTTTCAGAACACCTTTTGGTGTTTTGCCCATAACGTTTTACTCAGGTGTCCAACTGAGCTGTTCTTTAATGATCTGGAAAGGTGACAGAATTTTCTATAAATATGTATCTAATAGACATCTCGAACAAAAGCTTCTAAGAGGGTCAAATTGCTGTCCAAAATTAGAGTCAGATTTGTGTCTGAATTTTTTCTGAAATTGTATTGTGTTCTTCTTTATAGATTTCGGTTCTTTAGTTTGTAAAACTTATTATTTCAGTTGGATTCAAGTTCTTTCATGTTTATTGAAGTGTTCTTATATATAATCATGGTTGGCTAAACTCTTTCTTGGATCCAAATCAAGGATAATGGTGATTGAGGTGAGTTCTTTAGGATATGAATGAATCTTAATGTTTATCTTCCCATTTTCTTCATGAATGATTTATTATTGTAAATAAATTTTAGAAATCATTTAGGTAATGTTATAATCTTGAATTTTTATGCACAAACTTTAGTTTTGGTATAGAGATTACTTGATTCAATGTCTTACTTAATATGAAAGTACTTGTTCATTCTTAAGTAATAATCAATATTCATCTCTCTAAACTTCATTGTAATATCTTCCGATCTAATATCACCATCGTTGATATTAGGTTGAGTTATCTTATATATGTTGAAGAAATCACCAATACATCACCATTAAAATTGATTTGGACCAAGACTTACTTTTTCTTGTAATTTAAAATCTATTTACACTTTTTTATCTTTGAAAACAAATCCATCAATTATTTTCAACCAAGTTATTGTTAATTTAATTTCTCTTGAGTTTTTCTTTACTGTTACCTAGCTTAATTTCCAGATCTAGCTCTCTGTGGATATGACCTCGATCTTACCAAGTTAATTGCTACATCGCACACTCGTGCACTTGCGAGTTAAAACAAGCCGATCATAAAAAGCAGTCAAGCATTATCACTTAATTCTGCTTATATACTTATTTAACATGTATTCTTAAACCTTAATTTACACACACACACTTTAACATATGATTGTGGGTTGCATATTGAATTATTACATTATTTATGTTCTTTTGTTAAAGGTAACAACTAAGGGAAAGGGATTGTATATAATTAAAAAAAACATGAAAAAAAAAGAAAAGAGAAAAAAAGAAAAGAGAAAAAAAATGATAATAATAAAAATGTAGATAAGTTTGGTTTCGTAGCCTCCCTAACCTAAGCAATTAAGCCTGAAGGGGTGTTTTAACACCTAATACCCTAAAGTCAATTGACTTGGGAGCTATTGGCCCAACGCTTGTTACATAGGTTGAGGAGAAAAGCTTAAGGGAATCAAACATTGCACTATCTACATATCAATATCTGCAACCCGAGTTACTAAGCTCATAGGGGTGTCTTAACACCTAATGCCCTAAGACCAACTGGTTTGGGAGTCATTAGCTGAAAGCTCGTTACATGGGTTAAAGATGCATGATGTTTTTAAATTATATGTATATATATTTTTTTAAAAAAAAAAGAAAAAGATAAAAAAAAGATAAAAATAATAATCTCAACCCAAGGAAGTTAACCTTAAACATTAGAACAAAAATTTTGTTTTCTTCCAAGAAAAGCTCCATAATTATGTGTTGATACATTGAGCACAAAAGAAAGGTTTATTAATATCTTGTTAAGAGGTATTCAGCAGATATATAAATTTAATGAGAGTTTGTTTATCTAGATAGATTAATGGAAGTTAAATGATGAATACCTTGCTTTGTGGAATTTGCAAATTTGTTTTTCTATTTTAACGCTTTGATTACTAGAAACAAGTAATAAGCTGGTTGGGGGGTGTGATTAGTACTTAAAAGTGCATTTTTATCATGGTTTTATAACATCATTTTGCACTTGAAGTATCAATAACTCCTTAACTAAAACATGTTTTATAATAATATATCTAATAATATAAGATACCTTTAATTTATGGTAAATGTTCATTTTAAATGCAGGCATATCACATAAATGAAAGGATTGATTGATGACTTTAAGAACTTAAATTGCAAGGGCAAAGAGATGGTCAAACTTAGAAAAGAGATGTCGATGCAATCCAAACTACAACACTGTTCGGTAATTGGGTCATATCTGGAGCTATAGATCTCATATTTAGGTCCCATTTATATGGATGGAAAGGTAAGATATAGGCCTACAACTTTTATATGGAGCCCAAGATCTAAAAAGGCTGTTTTCAAGTCCACATTGTAGCAACAACAAAGAAGCCAGAATCTGTCTTCCAGCCCGAGCACTGTTCAGTATTTTATCCATATCTGGAGTTCTAGAAGTCCAAATGAGCTGAAGTTTTTACACAAGAAAGCTGAGACAATTTCCTACAACTTTCATGTTTTCAATTGGCTCCAATGTTGACGTTATCAATGATGTTTTGGGTAGACAAGAGAAGATAAGGATTGTCACCAAGTCAAGAGTTGGCCACCCACTTATCAATTAGTCATCAAATCAATAGTTCCCAATTTTGGCCTATAAAAGGACGCATTTTCCATGTATTTAGGCATCTTGGTTTCCAGATCAAGATCATGCTCTTCCTTTCTCTCTTTGTATTTTTTGTAATGTTTATGCTTTACTTTCATTAATATTAAGTTTATGCCTTTCATTTCCTTTCATTTACTTAGTTAACTTTTATGTTCTTATTTTGTTTATCTATTTTTCTTTCTTTCATTATGTCTAGCTAAGTTAATTATGTCAAGGTGAAAAGGTTACACTAATGGTGTAAGAATAAGTATAATGTAAACTTAATATGGACTTTAATGTTTGATACTAACATGTTTTATATTTGTTATCTTCTTCACTCTTTAATACTTTGCTTGTTAAATAATTAATCTTGATTTATGTTGTATAACACTTGGTACAACAAATGCTTGGCACTTTCATAGTTCATATTGTATGGTATAACCGACACTTGAGCTATGAAAGGAACTTGATTTGTTGTTAACATAAGTTATAATCATGAATGCTTGACGAAATTTACAAGTATTAGCATTAATTAAATAAGATGACTAATATAATCATGTTAACAATTTATAATCTCATTGGAACCTCCTCTATGTGTGGTTTCCAATTGAATAATAAGAGTTTATATTATACTTGTTTGATATACCATTAGTGGAATCTCTAACCTTGACATTTGTTATTATCATTGTTTAATTGTTACATTAATATTTCATCTCAAATAAACTTACTTTACGTGTCATGTAAGCTCCACCTCAGTAGTTTTTATAACTTTTTTGTCTTGATATAGTAACAAAACTATAATTAAAATAAAAATCTTATTTCCAAAAAATTAAAAGATATAAGCATTTAAATCTCTCATTTTTATAGGTTTATTAGTAATATCTTTATTGTGGGGTGTATAATTGATTATTATTTAAAAATACATTTTTATCAAGATTTTATATCATCATTTTGCACTTGAAATATCAATAACTCCTTAACTAAAGTATGTTTTATAATAACATATCTAATAATATAAGATACCTTTAATTTATGGTAAATGATCATTTTAAATGTAGGCCTATCATATAAATAAAAGGATTGATTCATGAGTTTAGAACTGAAATTAAAACGACAAAGAGATGGCTAAACTTAGAAAGGAGATGTTGATGCACTCCAAACTAGAACACTATTTGGTAATTGGGTGATATCTAGAGCTATAGAACTCAGATTTAGGTTTAGTTTATATAGGTGGAAAGGTAAGACATAGGCCTATAACGTTTATAGAAAGATCAAGATTTAAAAAAGCTATTTTCAAGTCTAAATTGTAGCAACAATAAAAAAGTCTAAATTTGTCCTACAGCCCGAGCACTGTTTAGTATTTAGCCCATATCTAAGGTTCTAGAAATCCAAATGACCTCTACTTTTTTTTTCTAGAAAGCTGAGATAATTTCCTACAACTTTTATTTTTTTCAAGTGCTTTCAATTCTAACGTTATCAATAATGTTTTGAGAAGACAAGAGAAGATAATGATTGTTACCAAGTGAAGAGTTGGTCACCCACTCGTTAATTAGTTATCAAATCTATATTTTCCAATTTTGGCCTATAAAAGAAGGTATTTTCCATACATTTAGGCATTTTGGTCTGCAGATCAAAATTATACTCTTCCTTTTTCTCTTTGTATTTTTGTAATGGTTAAGTTTTGCTTTCATTAATATCTGGTTCATGCCTTTCATTTCCTTCTCTTTACTTAGTTAACTTTTATCTTATTTATATTCTTATTTTGTTTATTTATTTTTCTTTCTTTCATTATATTTAGTTAAGTTTATTATATCAAGTTGAAAAGGTTATACTAATGGTGTAAGAATAAGTATACTATAAACTTAACATGGAATTTAATGTTTGATAATAAACATGTTTTGTATTTGTTATCTTGTTCACTCTTTAATACTTTACTTGTTAAATGGCTAATCTAGATTTATGTTGTATAACACTTGGTACAATAAATGCTTGGCACTTTTATAGTCATATTGTATGGTATAACCGATACCTGAGCTATAAAAGAAACTTGAATTGTTGTTAACACAAGTTATATACATGAATGTCTAACAATATTTACAAGTATTA
This sequence comes from Populus pruinosa, assembly GCA_026413675.1. Taxonomy (NCBI): domain Eukaryota; kingdom Viridiplantae; phylum Streptophyta; class Magnoliopsida; order Malpighiales; family Salicaceae; genus Populus; species Populus pruinosa. The sequence goes on from CM048598.1 coordinate 10,088,832, forward strand.
GCATTATTCAAATAAGATAATTAATGTAATCATGTTAACAATTTATAATCTAATTGGAACCTCCTTTGTGTGTGGTTTCCATTTGTGTAATAAGAGTTTATACTATACTTGTTTGACATACCATTAGTGAATCCTCTAATCTTGGCATTTATTGTTATCATTGTTTAATCCTTATGTTAATCTTCCATCTCAAAGTTCTCATCAACTTCTTCTTCTTCTTCTTCTCCTTCTCCTTCTTCATTACTACTACGACTACTACTACTGTTGTTGTTGCTGCTATTATTATTGTTGTTGTTGTCGTTGTTGTTGTTGTTGTTGTTGTTGTTGTTGTTATTGTTGTTACTATTGTTGTTGTTATTATTGTTGTTGTATTATTGTTATCTATAATTTATACAATTAACCTCCCTGTGGTTCAACCCTTGTTTTGTCGGGTTATTTATTACTTCGACACTCCTGCACTTGGGAGAAGACATTAATTTTTTGATCGTGTTAATAATCATTCATTTATTATTCTTGATAATTATTAAATTATTCAAAAATTTGAGTAACAACAACTTTAGAATATTTAGAAAGTAAAGAATGTGTACCCTAACTTCTTGAATTTTTATATTACATGTTATTTTCAATGAACCTAGCATTTCTAGTTTTAATAATTATTATGTTATGGCTAGGACAATAAAATATATATCCTTTAGATTTATGTAGATAACTAATACCATTTGATTGTTCTTGAATTTAGTCTCTTTTCATATGGATTATAAATTCTTAAATACATTAAGCAACCCTAAACATGTAAATGTGTCTTAGAGTAGGTTTTCTACTAGTTCACATTGCATAGGGCATTTTTTAAACTACTTTACCAGGAATCTTGTTTAATAAGTAAATGGTAGTTTTCAATGCATGCATTCATTATGATGTTGATAAAGATGAATGGCTTAACATATTCTTTATTGTGCGTGGGTGTGTAGCATAACAAGATGTGAAGATCGAGGAGTCATTACATAATTGTTTAGTATAAGGTCATTAGGAAACCTAATTGTACTAGTTTTATTAGAAATTTCAAGGGTAAGGGACTAGTTTGTATGGTCTAGATATTGTTTAAAGGTTTTGTTGGATTCCTAATCGATATTATGTCTATGGCTCAAAATAAAATTTACTCCCATGAATAATTCTAACATTTCAAATTTATTATGGGTTCATATGCCAGATAAATTTTTATAAGAATGGTCCATGTAGGTGCCTTGACAAGGTTTACTTATCCTAGAAAGAGAATGTGTTTCTTATAACTCATATATTATGATAAAAAAAAATATTTTCAATTAAAATTGATAATTATAAAAAAAATCTGAGAATTTTCTAGTCAACTCTTGATATTTAAATATCAACTTGTTTGTAAGTCCAACATTATTCTAGAATGTTGACTATTAATTTTTAGAGAAAACAAAAACTTAGGATGATTGAAATATTAGTCAAATCCTTAAAAAACATTTACAAACTTGTTGTAAATTCCGTAAAAATATAAAGAAATAAAAAAATATTTCTAAAAAAATGCTAAATTTTTTTTTTATATAAATAAATTCAATTTTTGTAAGGATTGAGTCGTATAAAACAAGTAAAAATCATTTTTTTAATTTTTTTACGGTCATATTTGGTAAAACCATATTTTGTTCAAAACAAAACTGTCAAATCAGCTCTAAGAACATGTTTGCCAAATATGCCCTTAAGCCAAAAATGTTTTTATCAAAATAGTTGCAAACCAAACAAAAAACCCAACAATGTAAATATCAAACCAAACCAGATTTCAAGTAATAAAAGGTAAGGTTTGGTTTGTAATCATGCGTAGATCAAGTATATTTCCATGGTCAACTAGAAGTATCTAGACCTTTGCATCTGTTTCACCATTGTATGCCCATTAGTATGAGTGGCACAGACTCTCTCGTTGACTTCTAATAAAGCTTTCTCAACCTCTTTTTCATTCAAACACTTGAGAAAAGTCCTTCCAAACGATCTCGTATACATGATTTCACCATCTATTTAGTAATCCGTTGTCATTCTCTTCATAGTCTTTTCATCCACCTTGGAGGCTCCTAGAGGGTATTCCTAGTATTAGATAAACCATTTAATGTCATTGTACCATGATTTTTTATTTGGTGACTCTTCTAGTGAGTAGTGGTGAGCTTGGAGGTTTTTTACTTCAATGCTTATTGGTTGAATCTTATCTCTAATATTAATTTGTGTTACCGAAGCTAAGGTGGTTAAGGTATTAACAAATTTATTTTTATTTCTATTTATATGAGTGAATTTTATCTTATTGAACTCAATAACTAACTTTAAGAGATAATCCTGATATGATATTAGCTTCACATTACTAGGATAATCATTATATAATCCTTAATAGGCTAGGAAGTTTTTTCATTTTGAATGCTAAAAATCCTCTCATATTAAAGATTTGATTGGCTAAATTTAACTTGCACAAAAAAAAAAAATTGACTTTTAAACCTTATAATATTAGGAAACCTTGTCCAAACAATGTTGTTATAGAGCTAGACACATGAGACCCATGTTGCACATGGATTAAATGTAACATGGATTAAACCCTCTTTTACTTAGATTAGATGAATTGAAGGTTATTCTTTAAGCTTAATTTATACCACTTGGTCTCTAAATTTTTCTGGGCTTAAATACATTGAAGAAGCTTATTTAATGTTTTTTTTATGGTTATTTGTTTTAACCCAGCCCACTTGGCACGGCACTTCTAAAGAGTGAATGGCATGTTTAGTTATAGTATTGGGTTGGTACTCGGGTCAGTCATGCTATTGTATGGGGAAACTAAAATATTTTCCTTGCCAATGAATGTCATACCGTGTTTGATTTTGTCTAGGGGAGTATATAAATAGAAGAGCTTCGTGCTTATGTTTTGAGCCCCCGGAAACTGCTAGCACCAAGTCTCTGGTTTTTAGGCATCAAACAATGTTATAAGAGCTTTCCCTTTATTGTGGTATACTTCCAAGTTTCAACTGAGTCCTTTATTATATCTAGGCAACCTAACTTCGTAAAGGGAGTTTTTGTTTTATCGACGTTGATGAGTTTCTCATTGTTAAAAAAACAAAAAACAAGATGAATATCACGGTAAAAAATACATTGGGCAGGAAGCCCATAAGATTTGGCAGCCCAGCCATTTGCTTTTATAGGCACAGGAAACAACTAATTTGAGTAAATTAAATTCCATCAGTCAGGTATTTTTTGCTGCTGATAAAATGGTATGTGGCTAATGTAACACTACATAAAGAGGGAGTCAAAATTTTCACGCGTCAACTAACCAGGCCTCTGAATCAGTATCTTTCAAATATTAAATCATTCATCAGCTAAAACTGCAGTCCCTCGTAAGACGCAGATTTATATGCTCAAGCATTAAATCCTGCTCTGAACCTGAAAGCCTAGTTGCACGGGAACATTTGCAGCCCCCTCAGCACATTCACAGGAAAATGTAATTCACCAGTTTTATCCAAGTCTCAGCATCGCTAAAATGAACATAGTAACAACTTTACACGTGATATAGTTTCAGACATGAACATGAAGATCAAAAGCCTTCATTCGGATCTAAGCTTCTTAGCTAATAACTACCATTGAAAAAGTTTAACCGATGATTGTGCACTGGCTTTAGACCTGCTTCAAATTTGACCACAATCTTGTTAGATCATATAGCGTACTGCTAGCATACAAGGGGAAAATTGGCACCCATTTGGACAATTTAACAGGGTTAAGCCATGTATCTTAGCAATATTAATAATACAAAATCAACAGTAAGCCAACTCAGTATCAGTTTTTGTTCTTCATGGTTATATGATTGTTTCATCGGTCAAAAATAGTATTTCTAAACATAACAAGACATGAATCACCATGTCAAAACCAGTGGGGAAAAAAATTGTTTGTACCAAACTTGATCATTAATAACAAAACATGTGATTTCGAGCATCAGCATACTTTCAATTTAGAATATCAAGCGATTCAGCTTTACGGCAATATAGCACCATTAATATATTTGACAGTTGACCAACATCACTGGTTCATACATAGCTGTCAATCAAAGAGTTCCTCATCTCATTCACTATGGCATTTGGCTGAGCTTCCCGCAACTTGAAAACACTCTCAATAACAGATAGTTCGGTAGCAGTAGTGTCTGCCCCACAAAAGGCAGCCCAGTCATTCACAGTCAAGCCAGCAGCTATCACTTCACTGCCACGGTTTATGGTTCCAGCCACTAAAGGCACCTGAAGGAGGTTTGAGAGTTCATCCAAGTCTTCAATGGATGTGTGGGGGTGCACCTGCAGCACAAAGTAATCAGTTAAAAACATGATAAGCATATTTAGATATTTCACAGCTAGTTGCCTGAATAAGCATTAGAAAAGCATATAAAAATCTTACCAATCCACCTCTGTTCGAGAAAGCACAGTAGCTGCCCACAAGAACATTACCAGCAACAGTCTGCCTAAACACTTCTACTCCAAGAACATCAGCAATCATTTCCTCTGTTTCCTGATCAAAATAATGAAGAACAAGCATATCAACATTTAAAAAATGCTTGTAATTACAGAAAAAATACAAGCAGATAGCAAGAACGAACTTCTAAAGATAAGCAATCATATAAAGTAATCAGAGTGAATAAGATAATGAATTCAAAGGAAGAGCTCAAAATACCTTGTCAAGATCAGTGTGTGTTAGAGCAACATGGTCATTGCAAGCTACACCATTTCCCAATGCAGATAATTTCTCTTCAATTCGCTGAACCACAACTTGATCAGGTAGACTGTTTCTTAAGTGTTGAAGTTCTGAAACAAGGACAACAAATCAGTAAACTATCAACTTGGCTGCTTATACAATTACCCTAACCACAACCACAAATATTTTCAAAACTGTAATACTCACCTTGATCAGTAGTAGTATGCGGCAAGAGAATTCCATTTTTGTTTCCTACCCATTAAAACCAAACCAATAACACATCAGAATTTCTTTCAGACATTAGTAAAAAATAACCATTAGGAGGCTGCCATAACAAGAAAAAAAACCCTTTACCTGCACAAAGTCTACCAATGATTCTAGAACCTCCAATGGAAGTTTTAACAACAGGAATAACATCTCCTAACTCTGCTTCAAATGTGCTGCGCACAAAACAACAGTAGAATCACATTACTAATTATAAAAACAAATTCTTTCACTTCTTTTCTTGCTTTTTATCATATTTAATTAATTAACCATACATAAAAAAAAACATATAAAAACCTTTTAAAAGAAATTACCTATAAAAGTTCTCAGAACCACCAATAGCAACCAAACAATATGCATTAGTGAGCTTTGAAAAGACACCAACTTCACATGAATTCTCGAACATAAGCCCTAACCCACACCAAGAAAGCACACAAAACACATAAATAAAACATCATTTCATTAAAACAACAAAGCAGAATTAATGGGGTTGAGATACTAAAAGCTCAGAAGATGAACCTTTTTTAGGAAAAAGAAAGCAAGGGAACTTACTTGTTGCCATGATTGCCAAAAAACTTAATACTGTTGTTGCTTTTGTTGATTGTAGAGAGGGAGAGGGAGAGGGGCTACCTGGCTAGGAAAATAAAAGGAATGCACGTTTGCAAGGAGAGAATTTTGCCAATTAGGGTTTATACATAGAGGGTATTTTCCTTTATTTTTTAGCTCGGTTCGAGGTTTATGTGTAAACGACAACTCGTCGGTCTATGCGACTATGACTTTTGGATTTGACTATTTTTCGTGATGCCTAGCGTTAAAGGTTACAACTATTTTATTTTTTATTTTTTGCCCCTTGTTTTTGAAGGTGAAAGGATGAGTAAACGAAGCAAGAATACATGATCAATTTACCTAACGGTAAATTATAATTTATTCTCTGTTTTTTTTTATGATACTATGATATTGCTCTATAAAAAATATTAAATATCTTAAATATAGTAAAGTAACTTTATTAAATTCTACCGATAATAAAATTCAACATTATTAGATCATACTAGAAAAAAAACTTAACATTATCGAGTATTATTGGATACTAGTGATAAGAAGGCTCATCTTTATTAGATCTTATTAATAATAAGTTCAATTTTATTAGGTTTTACTAGAGACAATATCTAACATTATCCAATGCTATTAGATCATAGTGATAATAGAGCTCAAACTCTATTAGGTTTTATTAGCATGACCTAACACTAAAAAAAAAAAATCTTAATCAACCCAACTTTAAATGAAAAAAAAAATATTATCACCCTACTTTTATATAATATAAAAAAGTCTCATCAATTTATTTTTTTCTTTACTGTATAAAAAAAAATTAAAAAAAATCTAAAGGGGTAAAAAAATAAAATTAGACATATCTAGGTCTTGTTGAAAGCCAAGCCCAATAGTTATGTGACTCACACTCCATCACATATTAAATATTTTTTATTTTTCATAAAACAAATTATCTATGCAGGTTTTTTAACCCATTTTAGTAGTTCAAAATATATAACAAATCAAAAAGTTTATGCACACATATAATCAAATAAACTAAAAATTATATGCATTAATAAATCAATAAAAAATCATTAATAACACCTAAAAACAAAACTTGAAAAACCGAGAGATAAATATAAATCAAAATATTGAATCTTGAAAAATAAAATATTAAATTGATTGAATAAAAAAAAGAAAAAAAAAGAATAACATGTAAGGCTATACATAATAAGAATATCTTCTAAAAATAAATATTTTTTATTTTCAAAAATATAATTTATCTATATAAAAAATAAAAACAAAACCATAAATGACCAAAAAACCACTTCAAAAATTAAATACATAACAAAAAAATAATATTTTTTAAAATATGACCCTAAACAAAATAAAAATAAAAAGGAGGTTTTGTTTCGTTTTGTTTTTTGTTTTTTAGTTGGTCACATCAATTTATTTCTTTTCAATTATATTCTTGAAAGTTATATTTTCATGGCAACCATAGTTATCAAACCCAGCTTGGAGGTTGACTTGGCCAAGGGGTCGAGTCTCGGGTTACATAAATTGACTCAAGTCAACCCAAAAAAATTAGAAAAACTATTTGAATTTTTAATATATTATATGAAAAAAATTAAGAAACAATTCAAGCCCTAGTTGACCTGGTGGGTCAACCGATTTACTCCAAGCTAATTGCAAGCCTGAATTTTGAATGAAACAAACTCGGCCAATGCGCTGGGTTACCCAGAAAAATTTAAAAAAATATTTGATGTTCTATTATTTTATATAAAAAAATTAAGAAACAATTCATGTAGATATAGGTTATACATGTTGTAAATAATTATGTTTAAAATATAGTTTCAAAAGATTTTTTATCCCATATTGAAAAAATACTATTGTTTTCTTCTAAGTTGAAGTATTTAAATCAAAAATTTATTTTTATTCCATATTGAAAGAACATAATTTTTTCTCTTATGAACATAAAGTATGTGTAATAAAGGGTTTCAAATCCTACATTGCAAAAATAAAACATTCTTCTAGTATTTATATAGTGAACTTTGAAATGAGTTAGTAATCGGTCAAAAATATGAAAAAAAGAAGGATCTCTAGGTAGGAGAAGAAACACATTTGTAAAAAAAAAAAAAGATCTCTAGGTAGGAGAAAAAACACTATTGGATCCTAATGGGTAACAGTGCCCAACAATATTAGGTCTTATTAGGTAGCAAAACCCAACAATATGGGGTCTACCATCAAGCCAATCTTTTTGGGTCTGGTGGGGCAACCAGACCTAATGTTATTGAATATGGCGGTCAAAACAGATCCAATACTATTTAATCTAGTTATTCAGCTAAACCTAGCAGTAATTTTTAATTAAACACACAAAAAATAATGCCTCTCATAATGATACAATGTCATCAACAATATAAATATTTTATGTTTATAATATAATCTACAATACAATAAATCTATATCCATATATATATATAAAAATTGTTTTTCCTCATGCCTTTTAAAATATAGTATAATTATATTCCAGCTTTTTTTTTTATTATTTTGAAAGTTATAAAATAATTTCATTATAATAGTTATTGCTATTTTTTAAAAATGTATGGATTCACTTTTTAAAATACATTATTGGTATTTCTTAATAATAAAGATTAAAAAAAAAGAAATTAACTAATTATTTTACTTATAATGCCAAGATTAAAAATAATTTACTCTTTAGCTTCAAATGTAAAATAGAAGAGAAACAATAGCCATAGCTAAAAAACAATTACAACATTTTTTAGTTTTATTTTATATTTTTGTCTATATTTCTTTTATAAAATATGTTTTTGTTTTTATTGTTTCAATTTTTTTCTTTAAATAGTAATCAAATGTTTTTTTAGATAATGTCATGAGCTTTGTGGGATAAACTAAGTTAATTCTATTTTTTTTGTATTTATTTATTAAATTGATTTTTTAATTTCATCTTATTTAATATTGAATTAAGAATTAAATTTCATAATTTTTTTTATTTACTTTCTTTAGGGTTATCAAAATCTCACCTAAGTCTTGAATTTAGCAAGTTAACATAGTTTGATCCGATTTGATCTAATTTATTGTAGTTTTAATATTTTAAAAAAGATGTCATCTTGAAATGTTTTTAGTCGGATTTTATTTTTACAGATCATCTGAGTTGCCTTTGAACCTGCTAAATCGACTAAGTCATATCAGGTTAATTTTCATGTGCTTTAAAATATTTTTTTTACTAGAAAACACGTTAATAATGCTTGAATATATTTCTTACATGAAAAAAAAAATTGATACAACCCACAAAGCTAATAATCTAATCTTATTTAAAAATTGAATTAAACATCCTTCACTTGGGCTTAAATGCCTCTACCACTTATCTGTAATTTATAATCAACCATTGAGGATTTATTAAGTAATAAACTATCTTAAAAGAAAATTGCTCTCTCTCTCTAAAAAAGTAGTAATCTTACATCTTAATTCTTTTCATTCCAAGTATGTGTGAGATCTAATTTTAAATCACTTGATGGTTAAGACGATGTTTATTATGCCGTGCACGATGTCAAACAATTGGTATGACTTTTAGATCTATAGGGATTTTAGATATATTTAAAAAAATTCATAAAAATATAAGTTGAAGGGTTTATAAGTCACTACCTAATATTGTAGTCATTAAAAAATCTAATAGTTCGCAAGAGTTTGTGTAAGTGGATTAGTAGTGTATGGAAAACACTCATCACCTCTAATGCACCTTACTAATGACAAGCTGCATTATGTATTTGTCTTATATCAATTAAAGTATTGTTGTGTTTTCTAATTGTTGATTTGTCTAATGTTTAAGAAAAGTCATTCTCTATAAAGAGATTATTATCTTATCAAGCTAAATCATAGCAATTATAAAGTTAGAAAAGATTGTTTATTTATTCAATATCAAAATATATTTTTAATTTCATGTATAATAAACAAAATAATTTTTTGGTGTTTTTTTTGAAAAGTAAGTCAAATTAAAAAGAATATATATTTTTTATTTTTAGTATGCTAAATTATACAAATATGATTTATTTTTTAAAGACTTGGTCAGATGTACAAAAATAAAATAATTTTTTTTAATTTTTTAAAATAGAGAATTTTTTATTCTTGTATTTGTTTCTAAAATTTTGAAGAAAAGCAAGTATATTTAATACCGGGTCAGTATATAATATAAGTTTACAATTTGATATTAAACAAAATTATTAAAAAAATACTTAAAAAACCCACAAATATTTTTAAAATAGTTCTTGAATTCTTTTCAAAATCTTTGAAAATCATTTAAGGTTTATTTGGAAAAACAAAAAACAATTCAGCTAAAAAAACTGTTCAAAATTTGTTCACACGTGTCTGTGAAACACGCTATAAATACCTTAACAAAATGTATTTTTTAAATAAAATTTTGCACAACCAAACAAGTTTTTAAGCCTAGAATGGGCTTGATCCATTCACGTGATCTAGGCTTTATAGAGAAATCCAAAACCCAAAAACAAAAGCCCATCAAGTGTACAAACATGGTATTCAGCCCAAAAACAAAACGTGTAATCCATATTGACAATGTAGCCCAGCTCGTTGTCAAAATAATTATACCCAACTAAAACATTAAAAATGCAAACTATGTTCACGACAAAGGATCTGCATCCAAGATTCCACGCAAACTTATAGCTCCTTCAACATCAAAAACCAGCATTCTTGTTTAAACCTAGAAGCATGCATTTTCAAGCCAAACAAAAAAATACAACATTATTCACATTTTGTTTTATCAGCTTCAAGACTAACAACTAACAAGTATTATCTTAAAGAGAACATAGTCAATCAAAAGGGACAAACAAACCCCAAAAGAAACACATAAAAATGATGCATATAATTAATTTATGAGTTCATGCTTCAAGAAGTTTAAGGATTAGACCTTCAATAACAGGAAAATAAGGATGCAAGGCTGCTGGACTTCTCACGGTTGAGGAGAGCTTGCACCGATGCTATGTTCGGCTGGAGGCTCACGTGGTGCAGAGCTGCTGGAGCAAGCTGATCTCGCTGGAATTCACTACTATTGTGAGGAACAGTCATTGTTGTTGCCAGGGAAAAGTCAGTTAAAATTTCTGCTATGGCTGGGACAAGGAGGCGCACGGTGTAGTTGCTAATGGTCCATGGTGTTGTACTAGAAAAGTTGTTGCTGACGCAGAGGAGTTCATAGCTGGTATTTTGCTGCTGAGAAGAGATGCACTATCAGCGTAGAAAATGACGCTGATCTTGAAGGCTGCTGCTCAAGGTGAGGATGCAGAGAGGTTTGTCACTGCTGCTGGAATTGTTGAAGATGAGATAAAGGCTGACGGTGCTGCTGCTGAAGCTTCTGGTCTGATCACTGATTCCCCTCTTGCTGTTCACAATGCTGCTGCTGTGACAGGAGTCTCTCGATTGGAACAAGAAAAACGAAGCTGCTGTGAACAAAGAAGGAAAGGGAGTGGGCGTTGCTTGGATGTTGGACATGACTAATGCTGAAAAACCTCTGCTGCTTCTCACGGGTGGCAGAGGAGAAGCTGGCATTACTAAGAAGAAGACTTCTGCTCACGGTCCAGAAGACTGGCAGCAGTGAAGGAGAGAAGGCTTCTTGTTTTTGTTGGAGAGAGTAAAGTCATGTTTCTGTGATGGGTGACTTATGAGAGAAAGGGGTAATTGGGTGTGGCTTTTTCTGGGTTGTTGACGAGCCTCTATCCATTGTTTTTTTTTTTTTCTCGCCAATGCTTCTCTAAAATTTCTCCCTCTTCTCTTAGTGCAAGTAAAACTATCCATGTTAAGCCACGACGTTCTGAACGAAGTCCTAAGCCAAATTCCAAATATTGGGGTTAAGCAGTGAACGTGGGAACATGCATGTGTGCTGCAGGACGTGGAAGGGGAACATGCATGGTACATGCAACGTGGGAAAATGATAAGTTAGATCGTGGAAAGTAACAAACAGTGGTGCAACAGGAAATGGCCTTCCTTCAGTGCAAGACTACGTTATTTTAGTGTAATGTTTTAACTTTGTTAACTTCTGTATTACGTGAGCAGAGTATATTTACTTACAGAGCAGAGTATATTTACTTACAGGTAGTTTTTTTTTTGTAATTCAGTTTGTTTATTATGTGAGATAGGGCTTGTTTATTTAAGCAGCTAAAGCTTTCATTAATGGATATTGAAAAAATATTGCATTTAACCTATGATACTTTCTCACCTGAAAAAAAAATAAAATATTAGCCCTTTACACTTTGTTTTTAATTGGAACAAACAAAGAACAAATTAAGCATTTGGAGTCTAAACTTGGTTAGGACTCTTGCGAATTGAGGAGACACTCAATCAACTTTCAAGTGTGCTGATTTCCAATCATGAAAATAACAGCCACAACAACCATCCAAGCAATAATGGAGGACGCTAGATCATTTCCACTAAAACAACAAAGCTAGAATTTTCATGATTCGTTGGCGATGACCCAACCGAATGGTTCAATCGTATACATCAGTTTTTCAAGTATCAAGGCATAACAGATGATTAGTACTTAAAAATATATTTTTTATCAAGATTTTATATCATCATTTGACACTTAAAGTATCAATAACTCCTTAACTAACACATGTTTTATAATAACATATCTAATAATATAAGATACCTTTAATTTCTAGTAAATATTCATTTTAAATGCAGGCCTATCATATAAATAAAAGGATTGATTGATAAATTTTAAAACTGAAATTGAAACGACCAAGACATGACCAAACTTAGAAAAGAGATGCTGATGTAGTCCAAACTAGAATATTCTTCGATAATTGGGTCATATTTAAAGTTGTAGATCTTGGATTTAGGTCTACTTTATATGGATGGAAAAGTAAAATATACACCTGTAACTTTTATATAGAGCCCAAGACTTTAAAAGGTCATTTTCAAGTCCAAATTGTAGCAACAACAAAGATGTCCAAATCTGTCCTTCAGCCCAAGCACTGTTCAGTGTTTGGTCTATATCTAGAGTTCTAGAAGTCTAAATGATCTCAAGTTTTTTCCCAAGAAAGCCGAGACAATTTCCTATGACTTTCATACTTTCAAGTGGTTTCAATTTTGACGTTATCAATGATGTTTTGGGCAGACAAGAGAAGATAAAGATTGCCATCAAGTCAAGAGTTGGTCACCCACTCATCAATTAGTTATCAAATCAATAGTTTTCAATTTTGGCCTATAAAAGGAGGCATTTTCCATGTATTTAGGCATCTTGGTTTTTAGATCAAGATCATGCTCTTACTTTCTCTCTTTGTATTTTTTGTAATGTTTATGCTTTGCTTTCATTAATATCAAGTTTATACCTTTCATTTCCTTTCATTTACGTAGTTAACTTTTATCTTATTTATGTTCTTATTTTGTTTATTTATTTTTCTTTCTTACATAATGTCTAGCTAAGTTTATTATGTCAGGTGAAAAGGTTACACTAATGGTGCAAGAATAAGTATAGTGTAAACTTAATATAGACTTTAATGTTTGATACTAACATGTTTTATATTTGTTATCTTATTCACTCTTTAATACTTTGTTTGTTAAATAATCTAGATTTATGTTGTATAACACTTGGTACAATAAATACTTGGCACTTTTAGAGCCCATAATGTATGATATAACCGACACCTAAGTTATGAAAAGAACTTGATTTGTTATTAACATAAGTTATAATCATGAATGCTTGACGAGATTTACAAGTATTTGTTATTAATTAATGTGAACATGTTAACAATTTATAATCTAATTGGAACCTCCTTTGTGTGTGGTTTCTAATTAAATAATAAGAGTTTATACTATACTTGTTTGACATACCATTAATGGAACCTTTAACCTTGATATTTTTTATTATCATCGTTTAATCCTTACATTAATATTTCATCTCAAAGTTCTCATCTTTTTCTCCTTTATTTTTTATTTATTGTTGTTGTTGTTATTTATAATTTATACAATTAACCTCCCTATGGTTCGATCCCGATGTTGCTGGGTTATCTATTACTTTGACACTCCTGCACTTAGAAGAAGACATCAATCTTTTAGTAGTGTCAACAGACGCTTATAAGGTTTTCATGGTAGCATACCATTTAAAAGGGGAGGCTAATCAATGATTGCAATGGATTCAAAGGACATATAGGGATGGCGGGCACGTGCTTTCATGGGATAAATTTGAAGAAAAACTCTAGGCTCATTTTGGACCCTCATAATGTGAAGATTTCCATGAGGCTCTTTCACGTGTCAAATAGCTAGGTAATTTACATGATTACCAATGCGAGTTTGAAAAGCTGGGTAACAGGGTCCAAGGATGGACTTAAAAGGTGTTTGTTGGCATATTCATGGGCAGTTTGAAGACAGAAATAACAGATGACATTAGAATGTTCAAACTAGTCACTCAAAGAGGCTATTAACTTAGCACTAATAAGAGACAACCAATTCACACAACAATGGAGGGTTCATAAAACCACCGACATGACCAAAAGATTGATATCTTCTTCCAATTGTAGAAATGTCGAAGTAATACATAACCCAGCAAGACCGGGTGATTGTGCAAAAAAAATGTCATTAGGTCTCTTATTTGACATATGTATTTATTGTTTTTATTTGTTTTTTTATAATAATTGATGTGCTTTTTAGTAATGAAGTTTGTTTTAATGTTTCGATAGGTTTTTGGAGCTTAAATGAATTAATTCAAAAAATTCAATGTTGAAATTCAGAATAAAGAATTGAAGAGACATTTAGTTGAAGATTGAAGCAAATCTTGGTTCAAATAAGTGCTCTAAATTTTCTCTAAAAATCAATTATATTCCAATTCTAGAAAAGAATATCATATGATCTATTTCAAGCCCAAACTTGCCTTATGTTGTGTGCAAACTTCAACCATTAAACACTCAAGGTTTCAATGTCAATCTTAGCTCAAATAAGAGGTACATTTGTATACTTATTTGATGCTTAAATTCATCCCCAAATCAACCCCAAATCAACCTTCAAATCAGCCCAAACACAATCCATGATCTTACATGTCCACACAACAAATAACAATGATTTATTTTGGGTAATCCATTGATCCAAGAAGACAAACACATAGATGGAAAGCTGGAGGGGACATTATTACATTATTTTGGGTCAAAAAGAAGAAAGAGACAGCTCATAAATGAGGAAGAAAAACGTGCACCAAAGTGATTGCAAAGCTGTCCTGATTTGATTTTTCAAAATACTTTTCGGAGTTTTGCCCATAACTTTTGACTTAGGTGTCCAAATGAGCTGTTCTTTAATAATCTAGAATGTTGATATAATTTCCTATAAATATGTCTCTAATAGATATCTCGAGTGGAGGCTTCTAAGAGGGTCAAATTGCTGTCCAAAGTTAGAGTCAGATTTGTGTCCGAATTTCTTCTGAAATTGTGTTGTGTTCTTCTTTATAGATTTTGGTTCTTTAGTTTGTAAAACTTATTATTTCAGTTTGATTCATGTTTATTGAAGTGTTCTTATATATAATCATGGTCGACTAATCTCTTTCTTGGATCGAAATCAAGGATGGTGGTGATTGAGGTGAGTTCTTTAGGATATGAATGAATCTTAATGTTTATCTTCTTATTTTCTTCATGAATGTTTTATTATTGCAAAGAAATTTTAGAAATCATTTAGGTAATGTTATAATCTTGAATTTTTATGCACAAACTTTAGTTTTGGTATAGAGATTGCTTGATTCAATGTCTTATTTAATATGAAAGTACTTGTTCATTCTTAAGCAATAATCAATCTTCATCTTTCTAAACTTTATTGTAATATCTTCTGATCTAATATCACCATCGTTCATATTAGGTTGAGTTATCTTATATATCTTGAAGAAATCACCAATACATCACCATTAAAATTGATTTGGACCAAGACTTACTTTTTCTTGTCATTTAAAATCTATTTATACTTTTTCATCTTTGAAAACACATCCATCAATTATTTTTAACTAAGTTATTGTTAATTTAATTTCTCTTGAGTTTTTTTTTGTTACCTAGCTTAATTTCCAGATCTAGCCCTCTGTGGATATGACCTCGATCTTACCGAGTTAATTGCTACATCGCACACTCGTGCACTTGCGAGTTAAAACAAGTCTATCATAAAAAGTGATCAAGCAATTTTGGCGCCGTCGCCGGGAAGCTAGCAAGCAAAGGTAACAAATTTATATTTGATTATTGGAAAACAAAAAAAATACATGTAAATAAAAAATCAAGTGGCTGGTTTTACAGCCTAAAAAAAATAAATTTGACCTCAACTTTTCGGATATTAGAGTGTGGACTGGACTATTAATTGTTGGATTTTGGTTGGTTCAACCATTTTTCTTTTATTGTCTATTCTTATTAGTTTCTAATATTTTTTTTGTTCATTTCATTTTATTTTATTTTGTTGATATTATTTTTATTTATTGTCTAAAATGCTTGGCTGGTATTACCGCTCTTTTATTTATGCTTGTTATAATTATCTTTTAATGTTTATTGTTGTTATTTTTCTTATATTTATTGTCTAAAGTGCCTGGCCGCTATTACCGCCTCTTATTTATTTCAGTTTATTTTGTTGTTTTATTATGATTATTTTTCTTATATTTATTGTTTGAAGTGCTTGGCCAGTATTACTGCCCCTTGTTTATTTCATTTTATTTTATTGTTTTGTTATGATTATTTTTCTTATATTTATTGTTTGAAGTGCTTGGCCGGTATTACCGCCTTTTTATTCAAGCTTGTTATAATTATCTTTTCATGTTTATTGTTGTTAATATTGCTTATTAGTTGGAGAGTGAATTTTTTTAATTTGTTGTATTTTTATTTTTGAGCTATTACTTTTATTTGCAATCTATTTTTTTTTCTTTCCTTTCCTTTCATATTCATATAATTGTTATTGCTTGACCGCTTTTTATGATCGGCTTGTTTCAACTCGCAAGTGCACGAGTGTGCGATGTAGCAATTAACTCGGTAGGATCGAGTTCATATCCACAGAGAGCTAGATCTGGAAATTAAGCTAAGTAACAAAAAAAAAAAAACTCAAGAGAAATTAAATTAACAATAACTTGGTTGAAAATAATTGATGGATTTGTTTTCAAAGATAAAAAAAATGTAAATAGATTTTAAATGACAAGAAAAGTAAGTCTTGGTCCAAATCAATTTTAATAGTGATGTATTGGTGATTTCTTTAACATATATAAGATAACTCAACCTAATCTCAACGATGGTGATATTAGATCGGAAGATATTACAATGAAGATTAGAAAGATGAAGATTGATTATTGCTTAAGAATGAACAAGTACTTTCATATTAAGTAAGACATTGAATCAAGCAATCTCTATACCAAAACTAAAGTTTGTGCATAAAAATTCAAGATTATAACATTACCTAAATGATTTCTAAAATTTCTTTACAATAATAAATCATTCATGAAGAAAATAAGAAGATAAACATTAAGATTCATTCATATCCTAAAGAACTCACCTCAATCACCATTATCCTTGATTTGGATCCAAGAAAGAGTTTAGCCAACCATGATTATATATAAAAACACTTCAATAAACATGAAAGAACTTGAATCCAACTGAAAAAATAAGTTTTACAAACTAAAGAACCGAAATCTATAAAGAAGAACACAATACAATTTCAGAAAAAATTCGGACATAAATCTGACTCTAACTTTGGACAGCAATTCGACCCTCTTAGAAGCTTTTTTTGGAGAAGTCTGTTAGAGACATATTTATAGGCAATTCTGTCACCTTTCCAGATCATTAAAGAACAGCTCATTTGGACACCTGAGTCAAAAGTTATGGGCAAAACACCGAAAGGTATTCTGAAAAATCAAATCAAGACAGCTTTACAACTACTTTGGTGCACGTTTTTCTTCCTCATTTATGAGGTGTCTCCTTCTTCTTTTTGACCCAAAATAATGTTAAAATATCCCCTCCAGCTTTTCATCCATGTGCTTGCCTTCTTGGATCAATGGATTACCCAAAATAAATCAATTGTTATTTGTTGTGTGGACATGTAAGATCATGGATTGTGTTTGGGTTGATTTGAAGGTTGATTTGGGATTGATTTTGGGTTGATTTTGGGCTGAATTTGAGCATCAAATAAGTATACAAATGTACTTATTATTTGGGCTAAGATTGACATTGAAACCTTGAGTGTTTAATGGTTGAAGTTTGCACACAACATAAGGCAAGTTTGGGCTTGAAATAAATCATATGATATTCTTTTCTAGAATTGGAATAGAATTGATTTTTGGGACAAATTTGGAGCACTTATTTGAACCAAGATTTGCTTCAATCTTCAACTAAATGTCTCTTCAATTCTTTGTTCTGAATTCCGACGTTGAATTTTTTGAATTAATTCATTTAAGCTCCAAAAACCTATCGAAACATTAAAACAAACTTCATTACTAAAAAACACATCAATTATTATAAAAACAACCAAATAAAAACAATAAATACATATGTAAAACAAGAGACTTAATGACACTTTTGATGCGCAATCAGTTATATTATTATTATTATTATTATTATTATTATTATTATTATTATTATTATTATTGTTTTATCATGGCTAATGTTGAAGATGTAGAGGGTGAAGGGAGTGTTCAAGGTAATGGACCTCCACAATTCAATGATTAACCTAATTTTCAAACTCTTAGAGAGTATCTTCACATGGCTAGACAAAGTACACCTTTGTGTATTATCTTACCTCTTAACCAACAAGCTTTCAATTTGAAATCGGGCATGATTCAACTTCTTCCCACATTTTATGGTATGGATTCTGAAAATCCATACATACACATTAAAGACTTTGAAGAGGTATGTAATACTTTTATTGATAGAACATGCATAGAGGAAACCATTCGGCTTAAATTGTTCCCATTCTCTCTAAAGGATAAAGCCAAGCTTTGGCTAAACTCCTTGCGTCCTAGGTCTATAGGTACATGGAGAGAAATGCAAGCTGAATTTTTGAAAAAATACTTCCCCACTCATAGGACAACAGCTTTACAACGTCAAATGATGAATTTTTCTTGTAGTCCAAATGAGTCATTTCACCAAGATTGGGAAAGGTTCAAAGACTTGTTAAATGCATGCCCTCATCATGGTTTTGAGATGTGGAGGTTAGTGAGTTTTTTTTATGACTCTCTTACCGCAGATTTTAAAAAGCTAGTGTCAACCATGTGTAATGGTGAGTTTTATGACAAAGAACCAAGTGAGGCCTTTGATTTTTTTGCTCAATTGGCTGAAAACACAAAGCAATGGGAGACTTCTCTCCCAGTTCATGTTGAGTCTAGAAACATCATTTCTCATTCAAGTGGGAAGTTTCAATTGAAAGAGACTGATGACCTCAATGCTAGATTAGCCTCATTGGCTAGGAAAGTAGAGTCTTTTGAGATTAAAAAAGTGTATATCATGAGTGAACAATAAGAGAAAAGTTGTGTTGTTTGTGAGAGCAAATGACAAACTATTCAGCTTTGAAGAGGTATGTAATACTTTTATTGATAGAACATGCATCGAGGAAACTATTCAGCTTAAATTGTTCCCATTCTCTATAAAGGATAAAGCCAAACTTTGGCTAAACTCCTTGCGTCCTAGGTCTATAAGTACATGGAGAGAAATGCAAGCTGAATTTTTGAAAAAAACTACTTCCCCACTCACAGGACAACGACCTTACAACGTCAAATGATGAATTTTTCTTGTAGTCCAAATAAGTCATTTCACCAAGCTTAGGAAAGGTTCAAAGACTTGTTAAATGCATGCCCCCACTAGGGTTTTGAGATGTGGAGGTTAGTGAGTTTCTTTTATGACTCTCTTACCGTATATTTTAAAAAGCTAGTGTCAACCATGTGTAATGGTGAGTTTTATGACAAAGAACCAAGTAAGGCCTTTAATTTTTTTGATCAATTGGCTGAAAACACAAAGCAATGGGAGACTTCTCTCCCAATTCATCTTGAGTCTAGAAACATCATTTCTCATTCAAGTGGGAAGTTTCAATTGAAAGAGACTGATGACCTCAATGCTAGATTAGCCTCATTGGCTAGGAAAGTAGAGTCTTTTGAGATTAAAAAAGTGCATGTCATGAGTGAACAATAAGAGAAAAGTTGTGTTGTTTGTGAGAGCAAAGGGCATAGAACAACTGAGTGTCCTACCATTCCAGCCCTCAAGGAAGTGCTATATGGCCAAACTTCTGATTCAAGTAATGTTAGAAAGCTATTTCCAAACCAAGTAGGCAATCCCTACTCTGAGACCTATAATCCTCGATGGAGGAACCACCTAAATTTTGGATGGAGAAATGAGGGCTCTTTAGTACCTTAAACATTTCAACCTCCACCCCAACCATTTCATGCTCTCATACATAACACATACCAACCATCTCATAAGGAGATCCTTAAAGGATACTCTTCAACAATTCATGCAAACACAAGGAGGAATCAACAACCAAGCGTACAAATTCCAAGACCAGACCAATAGGACCTTAGATGACATTCGAAGTCAACTAACCAAGTTTACTCAATCACTAAGCATTTAAGAGAAGGGAAAGATCCCAGCTCAACCAATGTCAAATCCTAGAGGTCAGGTACACATGAGTGAATCCTTACCTAGTGAAACTTTAAACCATGAACAAGTCCAAGCTATCACCAACCTTAGAAGTGGAAAGATTGTTGGTAAAACCATAGGTTTTGGGATTCCTAGAGGTATTGTGGAGGAGAAATCTAAGGAAAGTGAAGAGGGAATCAAAACACAAGTGACAAATGAGAGTTTAAGTGACAAAGAAGGCAAGATAAATGAGAAAGAGATGAGTGAGAAAGGAGATGATTCAAGAAAAATTGAAATCAAAGTGAGTGATTTAGAATTTGTTCCTAGAGCACCATTTCCATAAAGGTTAGGGAAACCTAAACATGATCTTATGAACTCAGAAATCTATGAATTGTTCAAACAAGTGAAAGTCAATATTCCATTCCTTGATGCAATTAAACAAGTTCTATCTTATACAAAGTTTCTTAAGGATTTATGCACAGTTAAAAGGAGATTGATTGTGAAAGAAAGAACCTTTCTAACTGAACATGCTAGTGCCATCATCTAGTTTAAGACCCTTCCCAAATACAAAGATCCTGGTTGTCCTACCATTTCATGCATTATTGGAAGTCATAAGATAGATCAAGATTTGTTAGATTTAGGAGCAAGTGTGAATTTAATACCCTACACTATTTATGAACAATTAGGTTTAGAAGAAATCAAGCCTACTTGAATCACCCTTCAATTAGCTGATAGATCAATCAAGATTCCTAGGGGCATCGTTGAGGATGTGTTGGTTCAAGTAGATAAATTCTACTTTCTTGTTGATTTTGTAGTGTTAGACACTGCACCAATTCAAGGTTCTAATGCTCGTATCCCAATCATCTTAGGGAGACCTTTCCTAGTTACATCCAATGCCTTAATTAACTGTAGGAATGGGGTGATGAAATTGTCTTTTGGGAATATGATTGTGGAGATGAACATATTCAATGTCTCCAAACAAATTGGGGAACATGAGGACATTAGAGAGGTAGATTTGGTCCAAACAGTTTGTCAAGAACACTTTGAGAGAGTATGGATCAAGGATGCATTGGAGAGAACTTTACTTCATGATGAAAGATTTTGTTCTTTGAAATGTGTTGATGAGGAAGTAAGAGAACTTGAGACTTATCTAGATCCAATGCCTATTATATCAATAGGTCAATGGACCCCATCATTTGAGCCTTTGATTTCACCCCAAGTGAAAGTTAAGGCATCTCTTGTCAAACCTTATAAACCAGAAAGGAAGCCTTTACCGAGTGATCTTAAGTATGCATTTATAAGGGAAGATGAATCATATCCTATTGTGATCTCATCAAAACTTAGCATAGACCAAGAACAGAAACTTTTGAGAGTGGTAAGAAAACACAAGAAAGCAATTGAGTGGACAATTACTGACTTGAAAGGAATTAGCCCTCTTTTATGTATACATAGAATCTATCTTGAAAAAGAGGCTAAATCTGTAAGGCAAATGCAAAGACGATTGAACCCAAACATAAAGGAAGTAGTAAGAGGTGAAATGCTTAAGCTACTTGATACAGGTATCATTTACCCTATTGCAAACTCAAAATGGGTTAGTCCAACCCAAGTTATCCCTAAAAAATCTGGAGTCACGGTAGTGAAGAATGAAAATAATGAGCTGGTACCAACTAGAATCCAAACTGGATGGCGTATGTGCATTGATTATTGTAAATTGAACATAGTGACTAGGAAGGACCATTTTCCGCTTTCATTTTTAGACTAAGTGCTTGAAAGAGTAGCCGAAAGAGCTTTATATTGTTTTCTTGATGGATACTCAAGTTATAACCAAATTGAGATTTCTTTAGAAGACCAAGAAAAATCCACTTTCACTTGTCCTTTTGATACCTATGCTTATAGAAGAATGCCTTTTGACTTGTGTAATGCACCAGTCACTTTTCAAAGGTGTATGATGAGTATCTTTAGTGACATGGTGGAAATTTTTTTGGAAGTTTTCATGGATGATTTTTCAGTTTATAGGGATTCTTATGAGTTGTGTTTAATGCATTTAGAAAAAGTTGAAAGGTATGAAGAGAGCAATCTTGTACTCAATTGGGAGAAGTGTCATTTTATGGTGACACATGGCATTGTTTTAGGTCACATTGTCTCTTCAAAAGGGATAGAGGTAGATAAGTCAAAAGTGGAAGTCATTCAAAAATTAACTACCCCTAAGACTGTGAAAGATGTGAGATCCTTTTTAGGACATGCTGGGTTTTATCAAAGATTCATTCATTCATTTAGTACCATTGCCAAACCATTGTGTAACTTGTTATCACAAGATGTCTAATTTGATTGGACATTAAAATGTTAAGAAGCTTTTGAAAAGCTTAAAGGGTTGTTGACCACTGTACCAATCATGCAAGCTCCTCATTGGTCCTTACCATTTGAACTGATGTGTGATGCTAGTGATTTTGCGGTTGGGGCTGTTTTAGGGCAAAGAAAAGACAAGAAACCTTATGTCATTTATTATGCTAGCAAGACTTTGAATGATGCTCAATTGAATTACACTAAAACTAAAAAAGAACTCTTAGCTGTGGTCTTTGCATTGGACAAGTTTAGGTCTTATTTGGTTGGATCTCTTGTTATTGTTTTCACAGATCATGCAACATTGAAATACTTACTCACAAAACAAGATGCCAAGCTATGTTTGATTCGATGGATCCTCCCACTCTAAGAGTTTAACCTTAAAATTCGAGATAAAAAGGGAGTAGAGAATGTAGTGGCTAATCATTTATCTCGTCTTTCAAGCTATGAGATCATAATTGATGAATCTCCAATAAATGAACTCTTTGCTGATGAAAATTTATTTTGTGCAAGTACTGTCTCCTACATTGGTTCTCCATGGTATGCTGACATAGCAAATTACCTAGCCACAAGTCAGATTCCTTCTCATTGGTCTAAACTTGATGAACAAAAATTCTTGCGGAATGTGCGCACCTTTTTTTGGGATGACCCCTATCTATTTAAATATTATCCTGACCAAATTATTAGGTGGTGCATCCTTGATCATGAAATTCAAAGTGTCATTAATTTTTATCATGCATTAGCATATGGTGGGCATTTTTCTTCGAAGAAAACCATTGCTAAAATCTTGTAGTGTGGTTTTTATTGGCCCACCATGTTTAAAGATGTTAATGCCTTCTGTATTGCATGTGACCGATGCCAACAACTAGGTAACCTCACTAGGCGTAACATGATGCCCCTTAACCCCATCCTTGTTTTGGAAATATTTGATTGTTGGGGGATTGATTTCATGAGACCTTTTCCAAGCTTATTTGGTTACCAATTCATCCTTGTAGCTGTTGATTACGTGCCTAAATGGGTGGAGGCCATTGCATCTCAAACTAATGACCATCGAGTTGTGGTCAAATTCTTGAAAGAAAATATTTTCTCTCATTTTGGCATGCCTTGGGCTATGATTAGTGTTGGGGGAAAACATTTTTGTAACAAGCCCATTGGTATTTTGATGAGAAAATATGGTGTAATTCACAAGGTCAGTACCCCCATCACCCATAGACTAGTGGCCAAGCTGAGTTGGCAAATAGGGAGATCAATAATATTTTAGAGAAAACAATCAATCCAAACCGTAAAGATTGGTCCCTACGACTAGTTGATGCTTTGTGGGCATATTGCACTGCTTATAAGACCTCTTTAGGAATGTCTTCTTATAGGCTAGTTTATGGAAAGCCTTGTCATCTCCCTATTGAGATTGAGCACCGTGCATGTTAGGCCATCCGGCAATTCAATGACAATGAAAACGAGGTTGGCAAAAATAGAAAGCTTCAATTGGATGAATTAGAGGAGCTAAGAAATGATGCATTTGAAAATGCAAAAATTTCAAAACATAAGATGAAAACTTTGCATGATAAAACATATTATTAAAAAATCCTTTCATGTTGGTCAAAAGGTTCTCTTGTATAATTCACAATTACATCTCTTTCCTGGGAAGTTGAGAACAAAATGGATTGGTCCATTTGTGATTAAATCCATCTCTAAGCATGGTGCATTTGAGGTAGAAAATCCTAAGAATGGAAATATTTTTAAAGTAAATGGTCATCGATTGAAACCTTATCTTAAAAATGTTGTGGCTGAAGTTGAGACATTGGATCTTGAAGATCCAATACCATTGTAGTATTAGGAGTAATGAGTTTTTTTATTTTTATTTTTATTTTTATTTTTTTTCCTTCTTCTATCTCTTATATTTTCTTGTTCATGCATTAGAAACAATGCATTATTTTAAGTTGGGGGCTGTGAGGTTCTTTATGTTTTTTAAAAAAGAAAATCAATGTTTTCTTTTAGTTGTGATATGCAGGTTAAAAAAAAATCAAGCAAGAAGTCAGCTCATGCCCAATTCAATCAGACATTTATCCTTGAAAACAGAAGTGGAGTAACAATGTTCTAATCTTTATACTTTTCTTCTCTTTCTCTTTTTCATTGAGGATAATATAAAACTTAATTTTAGATATTTTGTTATGTTGAATGCTTGAGATAACCATGCTTGTTAAATGATTAGTACTTAAAAGTGCATTTTTATCATGGTTTTATATCATCATTTTGCACTTGAAGTATCAATAACACCTTAACTAAAATATGTTTTATAATAATGTATCTAATAATATAAGATACCTATAATTTGTGGTAAATGTCTATTTTTAATGCAGGCCTATCAAATAAATGAAAGGATTGATTGATGACTTGAAGAACTTAAATTGCAAGGATAAAGAGATGGTCAAACTTAGAGAAGAGATGTCGGTGCAATCCAAACCGGAACACTATTCGGTAATTGGGCCATATCTGGAGCTACAGATCTCAGATTTAGGTCCAATTTATATGGATGGAAAGGTAAGACATAGGCCTACAACTTTCATATGGAGCCCAAGATCTAAAAAGGCCATTATCAAGTCCAAATTGTAGCGACAACAAAGAAGCCCGAATCTGTCTTCCAGCCCGAGCACTGTTCGGTATTTTGGCCATATCTGGAGTTCTAGAAGTCCAATTGAGCTGAATTTTTTACACAAGAAAGCTGAGACAATTTCCTACAACTTTCATGTTTGCACCTGGCTCCAGTTTTGACGTTATCAATGACGTTTTGGGCAGACAAGAGAAGATAAGGATTGTCACCAAGTCAAAAGTTGGCCACCCACTTATCAATTAGTCATCAAATCAATAGTTCCCAATTTTGGCCTATAAAAGGAGGCATTTGCCATGCATTTAGGATCTTGGTGTTCAGATCAAGATCATGCTCTTCCTTTCTCTCTTTGTATTTTTTGTAATGTTTATGCTTTACTTTCATTAATATCAAGTTTATGCCTTTCATTTCCTTTCCTTTACTTAGTTAACTTTTATGTTCTTATTTTGTTTATTTATTTTCTTTTCTTTCATTATGTCTAGCTAAGTTAATTATGTCAAGGTGAAAAGGTTACACTAATGGTGTAAGAATAAGTATAGTGTAAACTTAATATGGACCTTAATGTTTGATACTAACATGTTTTATATTTGTTATCTTGTTCACTCTTTAATACTTTGCTTGTTAAATGACTAATCTTGATTTATGTTGTATAACACTTGGTACAACAAATGCTTGGCACTTTCATAGCCCATAATGTATGGTATAACCGACACCTAAGCTATGAAAGGAACTTGATTTGTTGTTAACATAAGTTATAATCATGAATGCTTGACGAGATTTACAAGTATTAGCATTAATTGAATAAGATGACTAATGTAATCATGTTAACAATATATAATCTGATTGGAACCTCCTTTGTGTGTGGTTTCCAATTCAATAATAAGAGTTTATACTATACTTGTTTGATATACCATTAGTGGAACCTCTAACCTTGACATTTGTTATTATTATTGCTTAATCCTTACATTAATTTTCCATCTTCAAGTTCTCATCTTCTTCTTCTTCTTCTCTTTCTTTATTATTAATATTATTATTATTATTATTACTACTACTATTACTACTACTACTACTACTACTACTACTATTATAGTTGTTGTTGTTGTTGTTATTGTTTTTGTTATTATTGCTATTATTGTTGCTTATAATTGTTGTCTATAATTTGTACAATTAACCTCCCTGTGGTTCGACCCCGGTCTTGCCGGGTTATTTATTACTTCGACACTCCTGCACTTGGGAGAAGACATCAATCTTTCAGTCGTGTCAAGTTTTTGGCGCCGTTGCCGGGGAGGTAAGTTCTTGTATAAATTATAGTATTTATTTTATTTTCTCTTTTCACTTTTCTTGTATATAACTTTGTTTCTTTTCTTTTGTTTCTTTTTATTTTGTTTTCTTCCTCCTTCTTTTGCTTTCTTCTTCTTCTTTTTATTTTATTCCTACACGTGCATGAGAGTGTGGTCACGTACATCAAGTGGTAGACTTTGTAGGGTATCCTCATCATTTTCAGAAAATATGGCCGAAGAAGATAATCAATCACTTCATAATGAAAATAATGAGAATAACCGTGCTAGAACACTTAGAGATCATATGAATCCCACAAGAACAAGTGCACCATCATGCATAGTTTTTCCTCCTGATGCATCTCATTTTAATTTTAAACCAGGTATTATTCAACTTTTACCTTCTTTTCATGGTTTAGAATTGGAAAATCCATACTTGCATTTAAGGGAATTTGAAGAGGTCTGCAACACATATAATAATTTAAATTGTAGCATGAACACCATCAGATTAAAGCTTTTCCCTTTTTCATTAAAAGATAAAGCTAAAACATGGCTACAAAATTTGAGACCAGGATCCATTCGTGCTTGGGATGAAATGCAACAACAATTTTTAAAGAAGTTTTTCCCATCTCATAGAACAAACTCTTTCAAAAGACAAATCACCACTTTCACTCAAAAACCAGGAGAAACATTTTACAAATGTTGGGATAGGTATCGAGATTTGCTTAGTACTTGCCCTCATCATGGTTTTGAAACATGGAGATTGGTTTCACATTTCTATGAAGGGTTAACACCTAAAGATAGGCAAATGGTTGAATTGATGTGCAATGGAACTTTTGAAGATAAAGACCCTGATGAAGCAATGGAGTACTTAGACTTGTTAGCTGAAAATGCTCAAAATTGGGACACCGCGGGTACTTATGAGGCACCGAGTAAAACTTAACCTCATACATCTAGTGGAGGTATGTACAACCTTAGGGAAGATCATGACCTCCAAGCCAAATTTGCATCTTTAGCTAGAAAAGTCGAGGCACTAGAATTGAAAAAGAGTGGTCAATTAAAATCTGTTGAAAACATTGTGTGTCAAATTTGTGAAACAAATGAACACTTAACCAACGATTATCCAACCTTGCCTTCTTTTAAGGAATGTCTCCATGAACAAGCCCATGCTTTAAACAGTTTCCAAAGGGCCAACTACAACCCATACTCCCAAACATACAACCCTGGTTGGAGAAATCACCCAAATTTCAATTGGAAGAGTGAGAACAACAATGCATAAACTTCACAACCACCGTTTCAAGCACACCACAATTTCCAAAATTCTCATGGATATGCACCTCCTTATGCTCCACCTCCTAGAAGAAATCTTGAGGAAACATTGCATGCATTCATTGAAAAGCAAGAGACAATCAATACTCAACTTGCTCAAAACATGATAGATTTTAAAGATACTCTTGCTAAATTAACATCTGCTCTCAGTTTCCAAGAGAAAGGTAAGTTTCCATCTCAAACACAACAAAATCCCAAAGGGCAATACAATGCAAATGCAAGTAGTTCCAGAAGCCAACACATGGATCAAGTCAAATCAGTCACTACTCTGCGCAGTGGTAAGGTTATTGAAAAACCCTCTCTTGAACCTTATGAGAAAGATGATGAATCAATCTCTGACGGTAAGGAAGGGGATGAATCTGAAAATTGCAAAGAAACGACTGATTCACCGCCAGCACTTCCATTTCCTCAAGCCATGACCAAACAAAGGAAAGTCAATCACAATTCTGAAATTTATGAAATTTTCAAACAGGTAAGGATCAATATACCTTTGCTGGATGCAATTAAACAGGTTCCTTCCTATGCTAAATTTTTGAAAGATCTCTGCACTGTGAAGAGGAAACTGAATGTGAAAAAGAAAGTCTTTCTAGCCGAACAAGTAAGTGCTATTCTTCAAAATAATAATGCTTTGAAATATAAAGACCCTGGTTGTCCTACAATTTCTTGCTTTATTGGAGAGCATAAAATTGAAAGAGCCTTACTTGATCTTGGTGCTAGTGTGAATTTACTTCCATATTCAGTTTTTTAGAGTCTCAATCTAGGTGAGTTAAAACCAACTTCTATAACTCTTTTACTTGCCGATAGATCTATAAAAGTGCCTAGAGGAATAATTGAAGATGTGTTAGTACAAGTCGATAAATTCATTTATCCTGTGGATTTTATTATCTTGGACACACAACCTGTTGAAGTATGTAATTCATTTCCTGTTATTTTAGGACGTCCATTTCTTGCAACTTCTAATGCATTGATTAATTGTAGGAATGGACTGATGAAGCTATCATTTGGAAACATGACATTGGAGATGAATATTTTCAACATTTGCAAGCAACCTAGAGATGATAATGATTTACAGGAAGTGGACTTTACTGAAAAATTAATTCATGATCAATTTCCAACCACTTCCAATGAAATTGAGATTGATGAATCTGATGATTTGGAAATGATTTATTTTCAGGAAGAATCAAGGACAAGTAATTGGAGGCCACAAATTGAGGAATTGCCACCACGACCAATTACGTCCATACCTTCAAGTGTTCAACCACCAAAACCTGATTTGAAGCCATTGCCATCCAATCTCAAATACTCATTTTTGGGAGAAAATGAAACTTTTCCGGTAATAATCTCTTCCAAACTTAATGCACATCAAGAAGGTAAGTTATTACAAACTCTGAAAATGCACAAAAAAGCATTAGGATGGACCATAGCAGATATAAAAGGAATTAGTCCTTTGATTTGTACACACAGAATTTATTTAGAGGAAAATGCTAAACCCTCTAGAGAAATGCAACGAAGGCTAAATCCTAATATGAAAGAAGTAGTGAAAAATGAAGTCATTAAGCTTCTAGATAATGAAATCATTTATCCTATTTCTGACAGCAAATGGGTAAGTCCTACCCAAGTTGTACCTAAGAAGTCTGGAGTCACTGTGATAACAAATGAGAACAATGAATTAATTCCCACTAGAACTGTTACTGGTTGGCGCATGTGCATTGACTATAGGAAACTTAATTCAATGACTAGAAAAGATCATTTTCCTTTACCTTTCATGGATCAAATCCTAGAAAGAGTTACAGGTCATGAATTTTATTGTTTCCTAGATGGCTATTCGGGTTACAACCAAATTGAAATTGCATTGGAAGATCAAGAAAAAACTACTTTCACATGTCCATTTGGTACTTTTGCATATCGAAGGATGCCTTTTGGATTATGTAATGCACCAGCCACATTTCAAAGATGCATGCTTAGTATATTTAGCGATATGGTTGAACATTTTCTTGAGATTTTCATGGATGATTTTTCTGTTTTTGGCAATTCATTTGATGATTGTTTGACTAATTTAGGAAAGGTTTTAACCAGGTGTAAAGAGAAGAATCTTGTGCTGAATTGGGAAAAATGTCATTTTATGGTAACAAACGGCATTGTACTTGGTCACATTGTTTCATCAAAAGGAATTGAGGTTGACAAATCTAAAATCGAGTTAATTGCAAACTTGCCAACACCAAAATCTCTTAAAGATGTTAGATCATTCTTGGGACATGCTGGTTTTTATAGAAGGTTCATCAAAGATTTTAGTGTAATATCTAAGCCTTTAAGTAACCTTCTAACAAAGGATACTATTTTTGAATGGACTGAACATTGTGAAGAAGCCTTTGTTAAACTTAAAAATTTGCTTACTTGTGCTCCTATCATTCAACCTCCCGATTGGTCATTACCTTTTGAAATAATGTGTGATGCTAGTGATTATGCCGTAGGTGCTGTTTTGGGACAAAGAAAAGATAAGAAACCTTATGTAATTTACTATGCAAGTAAAACTTTAAATAGTGCTCAAATGAATTATACCACCACTGAAAAAGAATTACTTGCAGTAGTATTTGCATGTGAAAAATTCAGATCTTATCTTGTTGGCTCACCTGTTGTTGTTTTTAGTGATCATGCAGCATTGAAATATCTTCTTTCTAAGAAAGATTCCAAGGCTAGATTGGTGCGGTGGATTTTATTACTTCAAGAATTTGATATCACAATCAAAGATAAGAAAGGCAGCGAAAATGTTGTCGCAGATCACTTGTCAAGATTGACAACAGATTCGAAAACTGACATCACACCAATCGATGACTACTTTCCTGATGAATCTTTACTTTCTGTCTCTACAATGCCTTGGTTTGCTAATATTGTCAATTTTCTTGTTTCAGGACAATTGCCAGCTCATTGGAATACCCAAGATAAAAGAAAGTTTTTGAACGAAGTGAAGAACTTTTATTGGGATGATCCTTATTTATTCAAATATTGTCCTGATCAAATATTTCGAAGATGCATTCCTGACAATGAGGTAAGTAGTGTCATTAAATTTTGTCATTCTGAGGCATGTGGAGGCCATTTCTCATCAAGAAAGACAACTGCAAAAATCTTACAAAGTGGATTTTACTGGCCCACCATGTTCAAAGACTCACATGCATTCTGCAAGTCTTGTGAAAATTGTCAAAAGTTGGGATCTATTTCAAAACGTCACATGATGTCTTTAAACCCTATTATTGTCATTGAGATCTTTGACTGTTGGGGTATAGATTTCATGGGCCCATTCCCTCCATCATTTGGTTTCTTATACATATTAGTCGCAGTAGATTATGTTTCAAAATGGATAGAGGCAATTCCAAGTCGAAACAATGATCACAAAACAGTGATAAAGTTTTTGAAAGAAAATATTTTGAGTCGATTTGGAGTCCCTCGAGCCATAATAAGTGATGGTGGAACACATTTCTGCAACAAGCCATTTGAGTCTTTAATGAAGAAATATGGAATCACACACAAAGTTGCCACCCCTTATCACCCTCAAACAAGTGGACAAGTAGAGCTTACTAATAGGGAGATCAAACATATTTTGGAGAAAACAGTGAACCCTAATAGGAAAGACTGGTCTTTAAGACTTAATGATGCACTTTGGGCTTATCGAACTGCTTATAAAACATCATTAGGTATGTCACCTTATAGACTAGTCTATGGAAAACCTTGTCACTTGCCTGTGGAACTTGAACATAAAGCTTATTGGGCTATTAAAGCTTTCAATTCAAATCTGGATGATGCTAGTCAACTGCGAAAATTACAAATAAATGAGCTTGAGGAAATAAGAAATGATGCATATGAAAATTCAAGAATTCATAAAGCAAGAATAAAAGAATGTCATGACAAGAAAATACAGAGAAAAACCTTCAATGTTGGTCAAAAAGTCTTGCTTTATAATTCTCGACTGCATTTATTTCCTGGAAAATTAAGATCAAGATGGAGCGGTCCTTTTATTGTGAAACATGTGTATCCATATGGGGCCTATGACATCGAGAATCCAAAGAATGGCAATGTTTTCAAGGTAAATGGACATCGTCTGAAAGTTTACTTTGACAATTTTTCAGTTGAACATAACTCTATTGAATTGGGTGATCCTGTATATAAAGATTGATTTTATTTTATTTTATTTTTGTTTCTTATATAAAGATTGATTTTATTTTATTTTATTTTTGTTTCTTTTTGAGTGATTTTTGCAAGTTTCTTTCACCCCGGTCAAATGGCGGATAACGGTACTCCGTGACTTAAGTCGGTTCTTTCAGTTTCCCACAATTACTGATATCTGTGTATATATCTATGCAATTCTTTGAATCTCTCTTCCAATTCTCATTTGAAAATGGACACTAATCTTGAAAAATTAAAAAAGTATTTTCCCGCTCTGCCTCAGAATGCGATTACAAAAATTTACCGTGCTAGATGTGCAAGATTGAGATTGTTAATGAATCATGGAATTCCTGAAGATATTCGCTGGTTGATTGAAGCAAAGGTCCGATTATCAGGTGAGTCCTCTAACTTCTTCATTTCACACATGCCTGGAACAGGTAAAAGCACTTTTGCAAAGAAGCGTCGTGCAAAACGACTGGATGTCTGTCATCGATGTGCTAGATGGACTTGTAATACACAATGTCGTTCTTTAGGAATGGTATCTATAAACCGTGAAGATAAAATACAATTCATTAAGGATAGCCTGAGTAAGGAGTCTTTAGATAATCTTCTATTGACTCTTGAGACGCATCCTAGTGGAGATGTGCATCGTGCAATTCATGATTTATGGCCACTATTTCATAAAGAACATGATCGACTTAGTCTTGGGAATCTGACTAAAAAAGACCCTGTTTGCCAGTTTTTAAGAAAACTGGATGGGAAGCCTATCCCCGACCCATAGAGGGCGTTTAAGCCGTTCTTGGACGTAAAACCAAGGGAAGATGTGAGCCACAATCACAACTACCTGTACATACACATGTTTTTTTCAAAAGTAAATAAATAAATAAATAAAAAGAGAGAGAGAGTGTGTGAGACTCCAGCTGGCCTCCATATAGATGTTATGATTGCCTTTCTACTTTCTCATCTATAAAACCCTATTTTCCTTCCTTTCATTTCTACTCAACCCATACATTCAACAAATACAGAAGTGTGTAGAAATGGCAAGTTCCTCAAGTCATCAAATAAGAAATATTTGTGTTTTCGGTGGATCTAGTCCTGGGAAAGAAAAAGAGTTTTTAGAATCAGCAAATCATCTTGGTCAGGTGCTAGCTGAGAGAAAGATTCATTTAGTATATGAGGGAGGCAGTCTTGGGTTAATGGGAGGTGTGTCAATAGCTGCATTTTTAGGAGGTAGTCAAGTTTTGGGGGTCGTCCCTGAAGCTTTGGCACAAGGGGACATCATTGGAAAAACAATTGGAGAGGAACTTCAGGTCTCCACAATGTCGGCTCGAATGAATGCAATGTTTAACCATGCTGATGCTTTCATTGCTTTACCAGGTGGTCTAGGCACATTGGAAGAGATCTTTCATATTTCCTCTTGGGCTCAATTGCACATTCACCATAAACCCATAGGTTTGTTAAATGTTAATGGTTATTATGATAAGTTGTTGTCTTTTCTTGATCATGCTGTGGAACAAGAATTTCTAACATCTTCTGCACGACAAATCATAATCTCTGCTTCTACTGCTGAACAATTGATTGACCAACTACAATCTTTCATTCCTGTGATTGATCCTTCCATGAGTCGCATAAATTGGTCATCTAAGGAAAGCCGTAAAAAGCTTAGATTGGATTTGAGCCTTCATTTGTGAATTTTTGTGTCTTTTGATTTTATTATGTTTTGTTATTTCTTATTTTTGTTTTAGTGTGTTTCAGGTTTTGTCAGTGTTTGTTATTTCAGGTGATATCTTTTATACTCTATCTTTCTACCATAAAACATTGAGGACAATGTCTCGTTTTGGTTGGGGGGAGAGGGTAGTAGTTGATAAAAAAAAAAAAATTGTTTTTCATTTCATAAAGCATGTGCATAATTGTTGTTACTAGGATGGCAGAGTAAAGGAGTTCTTTTGTTAAAGTGACTCTTGAGACGCATCTTAGTAACCATTCTTAACAAGGTCTATTATAATACTTCCTGAAATATTCAGGTTTACAAACTCTCGTATTGTTACCACTTAATTCTGCTCATATACTTATTTAACATGTATTTTTAAACCTTAATTTACACACACACACTTTAACATATGATTGTGGGTTGCATATTGGATTATTACATTATTTATGTTCTTTTGTTAAAGGTAACAACTAAGGGAAAGGGATTGTATATAATTAAAAAAAAAACATGAAAAAAAAAGAAAAAAGAAAAAATAAAAAAATGATGATAATAAAAATGTAGATAAGTTTGATTTCGTAGCCTCCCTAACCTAAGCAATTAAGCCCGAAGGGGTGTTTTAACACCTAATACCCTAAAGTCAACTGACTTGGGAGCTATTGGCCCAACGCTTGTTACATGGGTTGAGGAGAAAAGCTTAAAGAAATCAAACATTGCACTATCTACATATTAGTATCTGCGACCCGAGTTACTAAGCTCGTAGGGGTGTCTTAACACCTATTGCCCTAAGACCAACTGGTCTGGGAGTCATTAGCTGAAAGCTCGTTACATGGGTTAAAGATGCATGATGTTTTTAAAGTATATGTATATAGAGTTAAAAAAAAAAAAAAGACAAAAATAGTAATCCCAACCCAAGGAAGTTAACCTTAAACATTAGAACAAAAATTTTGTTTTCTTCCAAGAAAATCCCCATAATTATGTGTTGATACATTGAGCACAAAAGAAAGGTTTATTAATATCTTGTTAAGTGGTATTGAGCAGATATATAAATTTAATGAGAGTTTGTTTATCTGGATAGATTAATGGAAGTTAAATGATGAATACCTTGCTTTGTGAAATTTGCAAATTGTTTTAACGCTTTAATTACTAGGGACTAGTAATAAGCTGGTTGAGGGGTGTGATTAGTACTTAAAAGTGCATTTTTATCATGGTTTTATATCATCATTTTGCACTTGAAGTATCAATAACACCTTAACTAAAATATGTTTTATAATAATGTATCTAATAATATAAGATACCTATAATTTGTGGTAAATGTCTATTTTTAATGCAGGCCTATCAAATAAATGAAAGGATTGATTGATGACTTGAAGAACTTAAATTGCAAGGATAAAGAGCTGGTCAAACTTAGAGAAGAGATGTCGGTGCAATCCAAACCGGAACACTATTCGGTAATTGGGCCATATCTGGAGCTACAGATCTCAGATTTAGGTCCAATTTATATGGATGGAAAGGTAAGACATAGGCCTACAACTTTCATATGGAGCCCAAGATCTAAAAAGGCCATTATCAAGTCCAAATTGTAGCGACAACAAAGAAGCCCGAATCTGTCTTCCAGCCCGAGCACTGTTCGGTATTTTGGCCATATCTGGAGTTCTAGAAGTCCAATTGAGCTGAATTTTTTACACAAGAAAGCTGAGACAATTTCCTACAACTTTCATGTTTGCACCTGGCTCCAGTTTTGACGTTATCAATGACGTTTTGGGCAGACAAGAGAAGATAAGGATTGTCACCAAGTCAAAAGTTGGCCACCCACTTATCAATTAGTCATCAAATCAATAGTTCCCAATTTTGGCCTATAAAAGGAGGCATTTGCCATGCATTTAGGATCTTGGTGTTCAGATCAAGATCATGCTCTTCCTTTCTCTCTTTGTATTTTTTGTAATGTTTATGCTTTACTTTCATTAATATCAAGTTTATGCCTTTCATTTCCTTTCCTTTACTTAGTTAACTTTTATGTTCTTATTTTGTTTATTTATTTTCTTTTCTTTCATTATGTCTAGCTAAGTTAATTATGTCAAGGTGAAAAGGTTACACTAATGGTGTAAGAATAAGTATAGTGTAAACTTAATATGGACCTTAATGTTTGATACTAACATGTTTTATATTTGTTATCTTGTTCACTCTTTAATACTTTGCTTGTTAAATGACTAATCTTGATTTATGTTGTATAACACTTGGTACAACAAATGCTTGGCACTTTCATAGCCCATAATGTATGGTATAACCGACACCTGAGCTATGAAAGGAACTTGATTTGTTGTTAACATAAGTTATAATCATGAATGCTTGACGAGATTTACAAGTATTAGCATTAATTGAATAAGATGACTAATGTAATCATGTTAACAATATATAATCTGATTGGAACCTCCTTTGTGTGTGGTTTCCAATTCAATAATAAGAGTTTATACTATACTTGTTTGATATACCATTAGTGGAACCTCTAACCTTGACATTTGTTATTATTATTGCTTAATCCTTACATTAATTTTCCATCTTCAAGTTCTCATCTTCTTCTTCTTCTTCTCTTTCTTTATTATTAATATTATTATTATTATTATTACTACTACTATTACTACTACTACTACTACTACTACTATTATTATAGTTGTTGTTGTTGTTGTTATTGTTTTTGTTATTATTGCTATTATTGTTGCTTATAATTGTTGTCTATAATTTGTACAATTAACCTCCCTGTGGTTCGACCCCGGTCTTGCCGGGTTATTTATTACTTCGACACTCCTGCACTTGGGAGAAGACATCAATCTTTCAGTCGTGTCATTAAACAAAAAAAAACTTGCATTCGTATGTGAATGAGACTTGTTTAGGATCATCATTATATTTTTGGACTCATTATTGTGTTGAACATTGCATGCTTTGATTTGGGATAGATAATATCTTATAAAGAAAGATATAGCATACTTTTTTTTAAGATTACTGAAGTACATCTTTCCTTGTAAAAGTTGTGTGAGTTGTGTGATTATGCATGAAAGATGAGTATGATGCTTTACTTGTGATTATCCCTTTTGATCTAATCCTAAACAAGGTTTAACTAAATAGAGTAATAATTATTACATAAATAAATAAATAAATGTGTACAAAGTTCTATCTACTCCAATGTTTTGAGTTGCTCAGTAACTAGGGGTATTCATCATAAATGTTTATCTTTATGTCAAATGGCAGCTTGAAATATGAGTATGCAAAGCACTTTCAGTTTGTCACTTTGTGAGTAACCGAGTGCATTCATCACAAATGTTTGTATTTGCGTCAAAAGGGAAGTGACTACTTAAAGACACAATAAATCATATCTTCAAAAAAAAAAAAAACAGAGATGAAAAAAAAAGAAAGAAAGAAAGAAAGAAAGAATATATATATATATTTCTCTAGTTTGCTACCTTGTTTGTGTTGGTGAGAAGGGAAGATTACAAGTTGAGTTTTCATGTGAATCAATTATGTTGGTTGCATGATAAATATGATTGAATTTGGAAATTTTGTATGGATGTTTGATTTAGAGAATGTGAGTATGCTTATTTTTCTTTATTTGCTATTGTGTACACGGAGTTAAAGATACCAATGTTTGCATGATAGGTCCTTCAAGTGCGATGAATTGAGCCTAATTATGATTGTTATTATTCTTTTTATTTCAAAGGTTTTATGTTTTGTTTTGCTTGATGACTAGCATAATCTAAGTTAGGGGGTGTGAATGCTCAAAAGTGTCATTAAGTCTCTTATTTGACATATATATTTATTGTTTTTATTTGTTTTTTTATAATAATTGATGTGCTTTTAGTAATGAAGTTTGTTTTAATATTTCGATAGGTTTTTGGAGCTTAAATGAATTAATTCAAAAAATTCAACGTCCAAATTCAGAACAAAGAATTGAAGAGACATTTAGTTGAAGATTGAAGCAAATTTTGGTTCAAATAAGTGCTCCAAATTTGCCCCAAAAATCAATTCTATTCCAATTCTAGAAAAGAATATCATATGATCTATTTTAAGCCCAAACTTGCCTTATGTTGTGTGCAAACTTCAACCATTAAACACTCAAGGTTTCAATGTCAATATTAGCTCAAATAAGAGGTATATTTGTATACTTATTTGATACTTAAATTCATCCCCAAATCAACCCCGAATCAACCTTCAAATTAGCCCAAACACAATCCATGATCTTACATGTCCACAAAACAAATAACAATGATTTATTTTGGGTAATCCATTGATCCAAGAAGACAAGCACATGGATGGAAAGCTGGAGAGGACATTATTACATTATTTTGGGTCAAAAAGAAGAAAGAGACAACTCATAAATGAGGAAGAAAAACGTGCACCAAGGTGGTTGCAAAGCTGTCTTGATTTGATTTTTCAGAACACTTTTCGGAGTATTGCCCATAACTTTTGACTTAGGTGTCCAAATGAGCTCTTCTTTAATGATCTAGAAATTTGTCAACATTTTCTATAAATATGTGTTAATAGATATCTTGAGGGGAGGCTTCTAAGAGGGTCAAATTGCTATTCAACGTTAGAGTAAGATTTGTGTTAGAATTTTTTCTGA
This sequence comes from Populus pruinosa, assembly GCA_026413675.1. NCBI lineage: Eukaryota > Viridiplantae > Streptophyta > Magnoliopsida > Malpighiales > Salicaceae > Populus > Populus pruinosa. The sequence goes on from CM048598.1 coordinate 10,126,963, forward strand.
AATTGTGATGTGTTCTTTTTTATAGATTTCAGTTCTATAATTTATATAACTTATTATTTCAGTTTGATTCAAGTTATTTCATGTTTATTGAAGTGTTGTTATATATAATCATGGTTGGCTAATCTCTTTCTTGGATCCAAATCAAGGATGGTGGTGATTATGAATCTTAATGTTTATCTTCTTATTTTCTTCATGAATGTTTTATTATTGCAAAGAAATTTTAGAAATCATTTAGGTAATGTTATAATCTTGAATTTTTATGCATAAACTTTAGTTTTGGTATAAAGATTACATGATTTAATGTCTTATTTAATATGAAAGTACTTGTTCATTCTTAAGCAATAATCAATCTTCATATTTCTAAACTTCATTGTAATATCTTCCGATCTAATATCACCATCGTTGATATTAGGTTGAGTTATCTTATATATCTGAAAGAAATCACAAATACATCATCATTAAAATTGATTTGGACCAAGACTTACTTTTTCTTGTCATTTAAAATCTATTTATACCTTTTCATCTTTGAAAACACATCCATCAATTATTTTTAACCAAGTTATTGTTAATTTAATTTCTCTTGATTTTTTTTTGTTATTGACACGATGAAAAGATTGTTGTCTTTTTCCAAGTGCAGGAGTGTCGAAATAATAAATAACCCTGCAAGACCGGGGTTGAACCACAGGGAGGTTAATTGTACAAATTATAAACAACAATTATAAACAATATCAACAATAATATTAGTAATAATAATAGTAATACTAATAATAATAGTAATAGTAATAATAATAATAATAAAGAAAAAAAAGGAGAAGAAGATGAGAACTTTGAGATGAAATATTAATGTAACGATTAAATAATGATAATAACAAATGTTAAGGTTAGAGGATCCACTAATGGTATGTCAAACAAGTATAGTATAAACTCTTATTATTGAATTGGAAACCACACCAAAGGAGGTTCCAATCTAATTCTAGATTGTTAACATGATTACATTAGTCATCTTATTCGATTAATGCTAATACTTGTAAATCTCATCAAGCATTCATGATTATAACTTATGTTAACAACAAATCAAGTTCCTTTCATAACTCAGGTGTTGGTTATACCATACAGTATGAACTATAAAAGTTTCAACCATTTGTTGTACCAAGTGTTATACAACATAAATCAAGATTAGTCATTTAACAAGCAAAGTATTAAAGAGTGAACAAGATAACAAATATAAAACATGTTAGTATCAAACATTACAGTCCATATTAAGTTTACACTTTATTTATTTTTACACCATTAGTGTAACCTTTTCACCTTGACATAATAAACTTAGCTAAACATAATGAAAAAAAGAAAAATAACTAAACAAAACAAGAACATAAATAAGTGACACGACAAAAAGATTGATGTCTTCTTCTAAGTGCAGGAGTGTCGAAGTAATAAATAACCCGGCAAGACCGGAGTCTAACCATAGGGAGGTTAATTGTACAAATTAAAAATAACAATAATACAACAATAACAACAACAACAACAACAACAACAACAATAATACTAGTAGTAGTAGTAGTAGTAGTAGTAGTAGTAGTAGTAATAAAGAAAAAGAAGGAGCAGGAGAAGAAGAAGAAGAAGATGATGATGAGAACTTTGAGATGGAATATTAATGTAATGATTAAACAATGATAATAATAAATGTAAAGGTTATAGGATCCACTAATGGTATGTGACACGACTAAAAGGTTGATGTCTTCTCCCAAGTGCAGGAGTGTCGAAGTAATAAATAACCCGGCAAGACCGGGGTCGAACCACAGGGAGGTTAATTGTACAAATTATAGACAATAATTATAAGCAACAATAATAGCAATAATAACAACAACAATAACAATAACAACAACAACTATAATAATAATAATAATAATAATAATAGTATTAGTAGTAGTAGTAGTAGTAAACAAAGAGAAGAAGAAGAAGATGATGAGAACTTGGAGATGGAAAATTAATTTAAGGATTAAACAATAATAATAACAAATGTCAAGGTTAGAGGTTCCACTAATGGTATATCAAACAAGTATAGTATAAACTCTTATTATTGAATTGGAAACCACACACAAAGGAGGTTCCAATCAGATTATATATTGTTAACATGATTACATTAGTCATCTTATTCAATTAATGCTAATACTTGTAAATCTCGTCAAGCATTCATGATTATAACTTATGTTAACAACAAATCAAGTTCCTTTCATAGCTCAGGTGTCGGTTATACCATACATTATGGGCTATGAAAGTGCCAAGCATTTGTTGTACCAAGTGTTATACAACATAAATCAAGATTAGTCATTTAACAAGCAAAGTATTAAAGAGTGAACAAGATAACAAATATAAAACATGTTAGTATCAAACATTAAAGTCCATATTAAGTTTACACTATACTTATTCTTCCACCATTAGTGTAACCTTTTCACCTTGACATAATTAACTTAGCTAGACATAATGAAAGAAAGAAAGAAAAATAAATAAACAAAATAAGAACATAAAAGTTAACTAAGTAAAGGAAATGAAATGAAAGGCATAAACTTGATATTAATGAAAGTAAAGCATAAACATTACAAAAAATACAAAGAGAGAAAGGAAGAGCATGATCTTGATCTGAACACCAAGATGCCTAAATGCATGGCAAATGCCTCCTTTTATAGGCCAAAATTGAGAACTATTGATTTGATGACTAATTGATAAGTGGGTGGCCAACTTTTGACTTGGTGACAATCCTTATCTTTTCTTGTCTGCCCAAAACGTCATTGATAACGTCAAAATTGGAGCTAGTTGCAAACATGAAAGTTGTAGGCAATTGTCTCAGCTTTCTTGTGTAAACAATTCAGCTCATTTGGACTTCTAGAACTCCAGATATGGCCAACATACCGAACAGTGCTCGGGCTGGAAGATAGATTCGGGCTTCTTTGTTGTTGCTACAATTTGGACTTGATAATGGCCTTTTTAGATCTTGGGCTCCATATGAAAGTTGTAGGCCTATGTCTTACCTTTTCATCCATATAAATTGGACCTAAATCTGAGATCTGTAGCTCTAGATATGACCCAATTACCAAACAGTGTTCCGGTTTGAATTGCACCGACATCTCTTTTCTAAGTTTGGCCATCTCTTTATCCTTGCAATTTAAGTTCTTCAAGTCATCAATCAATCCTTTCATTTATGTGATAGGCCTGCATTAAAAATAGACATTTACCATAAATTATAGGTATCTTATATTATTAGATACATTATTATAAAACATATTTTAGTTAAGGAGTTATTGATACTTCAAGTGCAAAATGATGATATAAAACCATGATAAAAATGCACTTTTAAGTACTAATCACACCCCCCAACCAGCTTATTACTAGTCCCTAGTAATCAAAGCGTTAAAACAATTTGCAAATTTCACAAAGCAAGGTATTCATCATTTAACTTCCATTAATCTATCCAGATAAACAAACTCTCATTAAATTTATATATCTGCTCAATACCACTTAACAAGATATTAATAAACCTTTCTTTTGTGCTTAATGTATCAACACATAATTATGGGGCTTTTCTTGGAAGAAAACAAAATTTTTGTTCTAATGTTTAAGGTTAACTTCCTTGGGTTGGGATTATTATTTTTGTCTTTTTTTTCTTTTTTTTTCTTTTTAAAAATCTATATACATATAATTTAAAAATATCATGCATCTTTAACCCATGTAACGAGCTTTCAGCTAATAACTCCCAGACCAGTTGATCTTAGGGCATTAGGTGTTAAGACACCCCTACGAGCTTAGTAGCTCGGGTCGCAGATACTGATATGTAGATAGTGCAATGTTTGATTCCCTTAAGCTTTTCTCCTCAACCCATGTAACAAGCGTTGGGCCAATAGCTCCCAAGTCAGTTGACTTTAGGGTATTAGGTGTTAAAACACCCCTTCGGGCTTAATTGCTTAGGTTAGGGAGGCTACGAAACCAAACTTATCTACATTTTTATTATCCTCATTTTTTTTTCTTTTTTTTTCATGTTTTTTTTTAATTATATACAATCTCTTTCCCTTAGTTGTTACCTTTAACAAAAGAACATAAATAATGTAATAATCCAATATGCAACCCACAATCATATGTTAAAGTGTGTGTGTGTAAATTAAGGTTTAAGAATACATGTTAAATAAGTATATGGGCAGAATTAAGCGGTAACAATATGAGAGTTTGTAAACCTGAATATTTCAGGAAGTATTATAATAGACCTTGTTAAGAATGGTTACTAAGATGCGTCTCAAGAATCACTTTAACAAAAGAACTCCTTTACTCTTCCATCCAAGTAACAACAATTATGCACATGCTTTATGAAATGAAAAACAATTTTTTTTTTATCAACTACTACCCTCTCCCCCCAACCAAAACGAGACATTGTCCTCAATGTTCTAAGGTAGAAAGATAGAGTATAGAAGATATCACCTGAAATAACGAACACTGACAAAACCTGAAACACACTGAAAAAATAAGAAATAACGAAACACAATAATAAAACCAAAAGACACAAAAATTCACAAATGAAGGCTCAAATCCAATCTAAGCTTTTTACGGCTTCCCGTAGATGACCAATTTATACGACTCATGGAAGGATCAATCACAGGAATGAAAGATTGTAGTTGGTCAATCAATTGTTCAGCAGTAGTAGCAGAGATTATGATTTGTCGTGCAGAAGATGTTAGAAATTCCTGTTCCACAGCATGATCAAGAAAAGACAACAACTTATCATAATAACCATTAACATTTAACAAACCTATGGGTTTATGGTGAATGTGCAATTGAGCCCAAGAGAAAATATGAAAGATCTCTTCCAATGTGCCTAGACCACCTGGTAAAGCAATGAAAGCATCAGCATGGTTAAACATTGCATTCATTCGAGCCGACATTATAGAGACCTGAAGTTCCTCTCCAATTGTTTTTCCAATGATGTCCCCTTGTGCCAAAGCTTTAGGGACGACTCCTAAAACTTGACTACCTCCTAAAAATGCAGCTATTGACACACCTCCCATTAACCCAAGACTGCCTCCCCCATACACTAAATGAATCTTTCTCTCAGCTAGCACCTGACCAAGATGATTTGCTGATTCTAAAAACTCCTTTTCTTTCCCAGGACTAGATCAACCGAAAACACAAATATTTCTTATTTGATGACTTGAGGAACTTGCCATTTCTACACACTTCTGTATTTGTTGAATGTATGGGTTGAGTAGAAATGAAAGGAAGGAAAAGAGGGTTTTATAGATGAGAAATTAGAAAGGCAATCATAACATCTATATGTAGGCCAGCTAGAGTCCCACACACTCTCTCTCTCTTTTTATTTATTTATTTATTTACTTTTGAAAAAAAACATGTGTATGTACAGGTAGTTGTGATTGTGGCTCACATCTTCCCTTGGTTTTACGTCCAAGAACGGCTTAAACGCCCTCTATGGGTCGGGGATAGGCTTCCCATCCAGTTTTTTTAAAAACTGGCAAACAGGGTCTTTTTTAGTCAGATTCCCAAGACTAAATCGATCATGTTCTTTATGAAATAGTGGCCATAAATCATGAATTGCACGATGCACATCTCCACTAGGATGCGTCTCAAGAGTCAATAGAAGATTATCTAAAGACTCCTTACTCAGGCCATCCTTAATGAATTGTATTTTATCTTCACGGTTTATAGATACCATTCCTAAAGAACGACATTGTGTATTACAAGTCCATCTAGCACATCGATAACAAACATCCAGTCGTTTTGCACGACGCTTCTTTGCAAAAGTGCTTTTACCTGTTCCAGGCATGTGTGAAATGAAGTTAGAGGACTCACCTGATAATCGGACCTTTGCTTCCATCAACCAGCGAATATCTTCAGGAATTCCATGATTCATTAACAATCTCAATCTTGCACATCTAGCACGGTAAATTTTTGTAATCGCATTCTGAGGCAGAGCGGGAAAATACTTTTTCAATTTTTCAAGATTAGTGTCCATTTTGAAATGAGAATTGGAAGAGAGATTCAAAGAATTGCACAGATATATACACAGATATCACTTATTGTGGGAAACTAAAAGAACCGACTTAAGTCACGGAGTACCGTTGTCCGCCATTTGACCGGGGTGAGAGAAACTTGCAAAAAACACTAAAAAAGAAACATAAAAAAGAAAATATGAGAAAAACAAAATAATCAACCTTTATCTACAAGATCATTCAAACCAGCTGATTCATTTTCATTAGGAAAATTATCAAAGTAAGCTTTCAAACGATGTCCATTTTCCTTAAAATCATTTTCATTCATTGAATTCTCAATATCACAGGCCCCATAAGGATTGGTCCATCTTAATCTTAGCTCTTTAGGGAATGCATAGAGTTGAGAATCATAAAACAAAACTTTTTGACCAATGTCAATTTTTTGATAATTTTCACAAGTTTTGCAGAATGCATGTGTGTCCTTAAACATGGTGAGCCAATAAAATCCATTTTGAAAGATTTTTGCAGCAGTCTTTTTTGACGAGAAATAACTTCCACATGCTTCAAAATGACAAAGTTTAATGACACTACTTACCTCATTGTCCGGAATGAATCTTTGAAATATTTGATCAGGACAATATTTGAATAAGTTAGGGTCATCACAATAAAAGCTCTTCACTTCGTTCAAAAACTTTTCTTTGTCTTGAATACTCCAATCAGTTGGCAAATCTCCTAAAGCAAGAAAATTGATATTTTTATTATACCAAGGCATTGGACTAAGAGAAAGTAAGGATTCGTTAGGAAAGTAATCATCAATTGGTGTGATGTTAGATGTCGAATCTGTTGTCACTGTTGACAAAAGATTTGCATCAACATTTTCGGTGCTTGTTTCATCCGTGATTTCTTCCTCAGAATAAATCATTTGTAAATCTTTAATTTCATCCAATTCATTTTTACTTAAAGTAGATTCAAGTTGATCATAAACTAATTCATCAATATGATCTACTTCTTGTAAATCATTATCATCTCGAGGTTGCTTGCAAATGTTGAAAATATTCATCTCTAATGTCATGTTTCCAAATGATAGCTTCATTAGTCCATTCCTACAATTAATCAATGCGTTAGAGGTTGCAAGAAATGGACGTCCTAAAATAACAGGAAATGAATTACATGCTTCAACAGGTTCTGTGTCCAAGACAATAAAATCCACAGGATAAATGAATTTATCAACTTGTACTAACACATCTTCAATTATTCCTTTAGGCACTTTTATAGATCTATTGGTAAGTAAAAGAGTTATAGAAGTTGGTTTTAACTCACCTAGATTGAGACTCTGAAAAACAGAATATGGAAGTAAATTCACACTAGCACCAAGATCAAGTAAGGCTCTTTTAATTTTATGCTCTCCAATAAAGCAGGAAATTGTAGGACAACCAGGGTCTTTATATTTCAAAGCATTATTGTTTTGAAGAATAACACTTACTTGTTCGGCTAGAAAGGCTTTCTTTTTCACATTCAGTTTCCTCTTCACAGTGCATAGATCTTTCAAAAATTTAGCATAGGAAGGAACCTGTTTAATAGCATCCAACAATGGTATATTGATCCTTACCTGTTTGAAAATTTCAAAAATTTCAGAGTTGTGATTAACTTTCCTTTGTTTGGTCATGGCTTGAGGAAATGGAAGTGCTGGCGGTGCATCAGTCGTTTCTTTGCAATTTTCAGATTCAACCCCTTCCTTACCCTCAGAGATTGACTCATCATCTTTCTCATAAGGTTCAAGAGAGGGTTTTTCAATAACCTTACCACTGCGTAGAGTAGTGACTGATTTGACTTGATCCATTTGTTGGCTTTCGGAACTACTTGCATTTGCATTGTATTGCCCCTTGGGATTTTGTTGTGGTTGAGATGGAAACTTACCTTTCTCTTGGAAACTAAGAGCAGATGTTAATTTAGCAAGAGTATCTTTAAAATCTATCATGTTTTGAACAAGTTGAGTATTGATTGTCTCTTGCTTTTCAATAAATGCATGCAATGTTTCCTCAAGATTTCTTCTAGGAGGTGGAGCATAAGGAGGTGCATATCCATGAGAATTTTGGAAATTATGGTGTGCTTGAAATGGTGGTTGTGAAGTTTATGCATTGTTGTTCTCACTCTTCCAATTGAAATTTGGGTGATTTCTCCAACCAGGGTTGTATGTTTGGGAGTATGGGTTGTGGTTAGGCCTTTGGAAACTGTTTAAAGCATGGGCTTGTTCATGGAGACATTCTTTAAAAAAAGGCAAGGTTGGACAGTCATTGGTTGAGTGTTCATTTGTTTCACAGATTTGACACACAATGTTTTCAGCAGATTTTAATTGACCACTCTTTTTCAATTCTAGTGCCTCAACTTTTCTAGCTAAAGATGCAAATTTGGCTTGAAGGTCATGATCTTCCCTAAGGTTATACATACCTTCACTAGATGTATGAGGTTGAGTTTTACTCGGTGCCTCATATGTACCCGCAGTGTCCCAATTTTGAGCATTTTCAGCTAACAAGTCTAAGTACTCCATTACTTCATCAGGGTCTTTATCTTCAAAAGTTCCATTGCACATCAATTCAACCATTTGCCTATCTTTAGGTGTTAACCCTTCATAGAAATGTGAAACCAATCTCCATGTTTCAAAACCATGATGGGGGCAAGTACTAAGCAAATCTCGATACCTATCCCAACATTTGTAAAATGTTTCTCCTGGTTTTTGAGTGAAAGTGGTGATTTGTCTTTTGAAAGAGTTTGTTCTATGAGATGGGAAAAACTTCTTTAAAAATTGTTGTTGCATTTCATCCCAAGCACGAATGGATCCTGGTCTCAAATTTTGTAGCCATGTTTTAGCTTTATCTTTTAATGAAAAAGGAAAAAGCTTTAATCTAATGGTGTTCATGCTACAATTTAAATTATTATATATGTTGCAGACCTCCTCAAATTCCCTTAAATGCAAGTATGGATTTTCCAATTCCAAACCATGAAAAGAAGGTAAAAGTTGAATAATACCTGGTTTAAAATTAAAATGAGATGCATCAAGAGGAAAAACTATGCATGATGGTGCACTTGTTCTTGTGGGATTCATGTGGTCTCTAAGTGTTCTAGCACGGTTATTCTCATTATTCTCATTATGAAGTGATTGATTATCTTTTTCGGCCATATTTTCTGAAAATGATGAGGATACCCTACAAAGTCTACCACTTGATGTACGTGACCACACTCTCATGCACGTGCAGGAATAAAATAAAAGGAAGAAGAAAATAAAAGAAGAAGAAACAAGAGAAAGGAAACAAAGTTATATACAAGAAAAGTGAAAAGTGAAAAGAGAAAATAAAATAAATATTATAATTTATACAAGAACTTACCTCCCCGGCAACGGCGCCAAAAACTTGACACGACTAAAAGGTTGATGTCTTCTCCCAAGTGCAGGAGTGTCGAAGTAATAAATAACCCGGCAAGACCGGGGTCGAACCACAGGGAGGTTAATTGTACAAATTATAGACAATAATTATAAGCAACAATAATAGCAATAATAACAACAACAATAACAATAACAACAACAACTATAATAATAATAATAATAATAATAGTATTAGTAGTAGTAGTAGTAGTAGTAAACAAAGAGAAGAAGAAGAAGATGATGAGAACTTGGAGATAGAAAATTAATTTAAGGATTAAACAATAATAATAACAAATGTCAAGGTTAGAGGTTCCACTAATGGTATATCAAACAAGTATAGTATAAACTCTTATTATTGAATTGGAAACCACACACAAAGGAGGTTCCAATCAGATTATATATTGTTAACATGATTACATTAGTCATCTTATTCAATTAATGCTAATACTTGTAAATCTCGTCAAGCATTCATGATTATAACTTATGTTAACAACAAATCAAGTTCCTTTCATAGCTCAGGTGTCGGTTATACCATACATTATGGGCTATGAAAGTGCCAAGCATTTGTTGTACCAAGTGTTATACAACATAAATCAAGATTAGTCATTTGACTTGGTGACAATCCTTATCTTTTCTTGTCTGCCCAAAACGTCATTGATAACGTCAAAATTGGAGCTAGTTGCAAACATGAAAGTTGTAGGCAATTGTCTCAGCTTTCTTGTGTAAACAATTCAGCTCATTTGGACTTCTAGAACTCCAGATATGGCCAACATACCGAACAGTGCTTGGGCTGGAAGACAGATTCGGGCTTCTTTGTTGTTGCTACAATTTGGACTTGATAATGGCCTTTTTAGATCTTGGGCTCCATATGAAAGTTGTAGGCCTATGTCTTACCTTTCCATCCATATAAGTTAGACCTAAATCTGAGATCTGTAGCTCTAGATATGACCCAATTACCAAACAGTGTTCCGGTTTGAATTGCACCGACATCTCTTTTCTAAGTTTGGCCATGTCTTTATCCTTGCAATTTAAGTTCTTCAAGTCATCAATCAATCCTTTCATTTATGTGATAGGCCTGCATTAAAAATAGACATTTACCACAAATTATAGGTATCTTATATTATTAGATACATTATTATAAAACATATTTTAGTTAAGGAGTTATTGATACTTCAAGTGCAAAATGATGATATAAAACCATGATAAAAATGCACTTTTAAGTACTAATCAGTATGTCACACAAGTATAGTATAAACTCTTATTATTCAATCGGAAACCACACACAAAGGAGGTTCCAATCCGATTATATATTGTAACATGATTACATTAGTCATCTTATTCAATTAATGCTAATACTTGTAAATCTCGTCAAGCATTCATGATTATAACTTATGTCAACAACAAATCAAGTTCCTTTCATAGCTCAGGTGTCGGTTATACCATACAGTGTGAACTATAAAAGTGCCAAGCATTTGTTGTACCAAGTGTTATACAACCAAAATCAAGATTTGTCATTTAACAAGCAAAGTATTAAAGAGTGAACAAGATAACAAATACAAAACATGTTAGTATCAAACATTAAAGTCCATATTAAGTTTACACTATACTTATTTTTACACCATTAAGGTAACCTTTTCACCTTGACATAATAAACTTAGCTAGACATAATAAAAGAAAGAAAAATAAAGAAACAAAATAAGAACATAAATAAGATAAAAGTTAGCTAAGTAAATGAAAGGAAATGAAAAGCATAAACTTGATATTAATGAAGGCAAAGCATAAACATTACAAAAAATACAAAGAGAGAAAGCAAGAGCATGATCTTGATCTGGAAACCAAGATACCTAAATACATGGAAAATGCCTCCTTTTAGAGGCCAAAATTAGAAACTATTGATTTGATTACTAATTGATGAGTGAGTGGCCAACTCTAGACTTAGTGACAATCCTTATCTTCTTTTGTCTTCCCAAAACATCATTGATAACGTCCAAATTAGAGCCCCTTGAAAACCTGAAAGTTGTAGATAATTGTTTCAGATTGGTTGTGTATAAAATTCAGCTCATTTGGACTTCTAGAACTCTAGATATGGCCAAAATACTAAACAATGCTCGGCTGGAGGATAGAGTCGGGCTTCTTTGTTGTTGCTACAATTTGGACTTGAAAATGACCTTTTTAGATCTTTGGCTCCATATAAAAGTTGTAGACCTATATCTTACCTTTCCATCCATATAAAGTAGACCTAAATCTAAAATCTATAACTCCAGATATGACCCAATTACCGAACAGTGTTCTAGTTTGGATTGCACCTACATCTCTTTTCTAATTTTAGTCATCTCTTTGCCCTTAAAATCATCAATCAAGCCTTTCATTTATGTGATAGGCTTGCATTTAAAATGAACATTTATCACAAATTAAAAATATCTTATATTATTATATATATTATTATAAAACATGCTTTAGTTAAGGAGTTATTGATACTTCAAGTGCAAAATGATGATATAAAACCATCATAAAAATGCACTTTTAAGTACTAATCACCCCCTCAACCAGCTTATTACTAGTCCCTAGTAATCAAAACATTAAAATAGAAAAACAATTTGCAAATTCCACAAAGCAAGGTATTTATCATTTAAATTCCATTAATCTATCCAGATAAACAAACTCTCATTAAATTTATATATCTGCTCAATACCTCTTAACAAGATATTAATTTACCTCTTAACAAGATTATTATTTTTGTCTTTTTTTTGTCTTCTTTTTTTTAATTATATATATATATAATTTAAAAACATCATGCATCTTTAACCCATGTAATGAGCTTTCAGCTAATGACTCCCAGACCAGTTGGTCTTAGGGCATTAGGTGTTAAGACACCCCTACGAGCTTAGTAACTCGGGTCGCAGATACTGATATGTAGATAGTGCAATGTTTGATTCCCTTAAGATTTTCTCCTCAACCCATGTAATAAGAGTTGAGTCAATAACTCCCAAGTTAGTTGACTTTAGGGTATTAGGTGTTAAAACACCCCTTTCAGGATTAATTGCTTAGGTTAGGGAGGCTATGAAACCAAACTTAACTATATTTTTATTATTGTCATTTTTTTTCTTTTTTCTTTTTAATTATATACAATCCCTTTCCCTTAGTTGTTACCTTTAACAAAAGAACATAAATAATGTAATAATCCAATATGCAACCCACAATTATATGTTAAAGTGTGTGTGTGTGTGTAAATTAAGGTTTAAGAATACATGTTAAATAAGTATATGAGCAAAATTAAGTGATAACAATGCGAGAGTTTGTAAATCTGAATATTTCAAGAAGTATTATAATAGACCTTGTTAAGAATAGTTACTAAGATATGTCTTAAGAGTCACTTTACCAAAAGAGTTCCTTTACTCTACCATCCTAGTAACAACAATTATGCACATGCTTCATGAAATGAAAAACAATTTTTTTTTTATCAACTACTACCCTCTCCCCCCAACCAAAACGAGACATTGTCCTCAATGTTCTAAGGTAGAAAGATAGAGTATAAAAGATATAACCTGAAATAACAAACGCTAACAAACTTGAAACACACTGAAACAAAAATAAGAAATAACAAAACATAATAATAAAACCAAAAATACAAAAATACAAAAATTCACAAATGAAGGCTCAAATCCAATCTATGCTTTTTATGGCTTTCCTTAGTTGACCAATTTATACAACTCATGGAGGGATCAATTACAGGAATGAAGGATTGTAGTTGGTCAATCAATTGCTCAGCAATAGCAGTAGAGATTATGATTTGTCGTGCAGAAGATGTTAGAAATTCGTGTTCCACAGCATGATCAAGAAAAGACAACAACTTAACATAATAACCATTAACATTTAACAAACCTATGGGTTTATGGTGAATGTGCAGTTGAGCCCAAGAGAAAATATGAAAGATCTCTTCCAATGTGCCTAGACCACTTGGTAAAGCAATGAAGGCATCAGCATGGTTAAACAATGCATTCATTTGAGCCGATATTATGGAGACCTGAAGTTCCTCTCCAATTATTTTTCCAATGATGTCCCCTTGTGCTAAAGCTTCAGGGATGACCCCCAAAACTTGACTACCTCCTAAAAATATAGCTATTGACACAGCTCCCATTAACCCAAAACTGTCTCCCCCATACACTAAATGAATCTTTCTCTCAGCTAGCACCTGACCAAGATGATTTGTTAATTCTAAAAACTCGTTTTCTTTCCCAAGACTAGATCCACTGAAAACATAAATATTTCTTATTTGATGACCTGAGGAACTTGCCATTTCTACACACTTATGTATTTGTTAAATGTATGGGTTGAGTTGAAATGAAAGGAAGGAAGAGAGGGTTTTATAAATGAGAAATTAAAAAGGCAATCATACCACCTATATATAGGCCAGCTAGAGTCTCTCTCTCACACACACACACACACTCTCTCTCTCTCTTTATTTTTTTTATTTATTTACTTTTGAAAAAGCATGTGTATCAACAAGTAGTTGTGATTGTTGCTCATATCTTCCCTTGATTTTATGTCCAAGAACGGCTTAAACGCCCTTTATAGGTGGGGGATAGGCTTCTCATCCAGTTTTCTTAAAAACTGGCAAACAGGGTCTTTTTTAGTCAGATTCCCAAGACTAAGTCGATCATGTTCTTTATGAAATAGTGGCCATAAATCATGAATTGCGCGATGCACATCTCTACTAGGATGCGTCTCAAGAGTCAATAGAAGATTATCTAAAGACTCCTTACTCAGGCCATCCTTAATGAATTGTATTTTATCTTCACGGTTTATAGATACGATTCCTAAAGAACGACATTGTGCATTGCAAGTCCATCTAGCACATTGTTGACAGACTTTCAGTTGTTTTGCACGACGTTTCTTTGCAAAAGTGCTTTTACCTATTCCAAGCATGTGTGAAATGAAAGAGTTAGAGGGCTCACCTGATAATCTGACCTTTGCTTCAATTAACCAGCGAATATCTTCAGGAATTCCATGATTCATTAACAATCTCAATCTTGCACATCTAGCACGGTAAATTTTTGTAATTGCATTATGAGGTAGAGCGGGAAAATACTTTTTTAATTTTTCAAGATTAGTGTCCATTTTCAAATGAGAATTGGAAGAGAGATTCAAAGAATTGCACAAATATATACACACATATTAGTTATTGTAGGAAACTAAAAGAACCGACTTAAGTCACGGAGTACCGTTATCCACCATTTGACCAAGGTGACAGAAACTAGCAAAAATCACTTAAAAAGAAACACAAAAACAATGTGAGAAAAACAAAATAATCAACCTTTATCTACAAGATCATTCAAACCAGTTGATTCATTTTCAGTAGGAAAATTATCAAAGTAAGCTTTCAAACGATGTCCATTTTACTTAAAATCATTGTCATTAATTGTATTCTCAATATCACAGGCCCCATAAGGATAGCTCCATTTTAATCTTAGCTCTTTAGGGAATGCATAGAGTTGAGAATTGATTGTGCATCAAAAGTGTCATTAAGTCTCTTATTTTACATATGTATTTATTATTTTTATTTGGTTGTTTTTATAATAATTGATGTGTTTTTTAGTAATGAAGTTTGTTTTAATGTTTCGATAGGTTTTTGGAGCTTAAATGAATTAATTCAGAAAATTCAACGTCGGAATTCAGAACAAAGAATTGAAGAGACATTTAGTTGAAGATTGAAGCAAATCTTGGTTCAAATAAGTGCTCCAAATTTGTCTCAAAAATCAATTCTATTCCAATTCTAGAAAAGAACATCATATGATTTATTTCAAGCCCAAACTTGCCTTATGTTGTGTGCAAACTTCAACCATTAAACACTCAAGGTTTCAATGTCAATCTTAGCCCAAATAATAAGTACATTTGTATACTTATTTGATGCTCAAATTCAGCCCAAAATCAACCCTAAATCAACCCCAAATCAACCTTCAAATCAACCCAAACACAATCCATGATCTTACATGTCCACACAACAAATAACAATTGATTTATTTTGGGTAATCCATTGATCCAAGAAGGCAAGCACATGGATGGAAAGCTGGCGGGGATATTTTAACATTATTTTAGGTCAAAAAGAAGAAGGAGACACCTCATAAATTAGGAAGAAAAACGTGCACCAAAGTAGTTGTAAAGCTGTCTTGATTTGATTTTTCAGAACACCTTTCGGTGTTTTGCCCATAACTTTTGACTCAGGTGTCCAAATGAGCTGTTCTTTAATGATCTGGAAAGGTGATAGAATTTCTATAAATATGTCTCTAATAGACTTCTAAAAAAAAAAAAGCTTCTAAGAGGGTCAAATTGCTGTCCAAAGTTAGAGTCAGATTTGTGTCCGAATTTTTTCTGAAATTGTATTGTGTTCTTCTTTATAGATTTCGGTTCTTAGTTTGTAAAAGTTATTATTTCTATTTTATTCAAGTTATTTCATGTTTATTGAAGTGTTCTTATATATAATCATGGTTGGCTAAACTCTTTCTTGGATCCAAATCAAGGATAATGGTGATTGAGGTGAGTTCTTTAGGATATGAATGAATCTTAATGTTTATCTTCTCATTTTCTTCATGAATGATTTATTATTGCAAAGAAATTTTAGAAACCATTTAGGTAATGTTATAATCTTGAATTTTTATGCACAAACTTTAGTTTTGGTATAGAGATTGCTTGATTCAATGTCTTACTTAATATGAAAGTACTAGTTCATTCTTAAACAATAATCAATATTCATCTTTCTAAACATTATTGTAATATCTTCCGATCTAATATCACCATCGTTGATATTAGGTTGAGTTATCTTATATATGTTGAAGAAATCACCAATACATCACCATTAAAATTAATTTGGACCAAGACTTACTTTTTCTTGTCATTTAAAATCTATTTACATTTTTTTTTATCTTTAAAAACAAATCCATCAATTATTTTCAACCAAGTTATTGTTAATTTAATTTTTCTTGAGTTTTTTTTTTGTTACTTAGCTTAATTTCCAGATCTAGCTCTCTGTGGATATGACCTCGATCTTACCGAGTTAATTGTTACATCGCACACTCGTGCACTTGCGAGTTAAAACAAGCCAATCATAAAAAACGGTCAAGCAAGAATTATAAAACAAAATATTTTGACCAGTATCAACTTTTTGACAATTTTCACAAGTTTTGCAGAATGCATGCGTGTCCTTGAACATGGTGGGCCAATAAAATCTATTTTGAAAGATTTTTGCAGATGTCTTTTTCTATGAGAAATAACTTCCAAATGCTTCAAAATGACAAAGTTTAATGACACTACTTACGTCATTGTCGGGAATGAATCTTTGAAATATTTGATTAGGAAAATATTTGAATAAGTTAGGGTCATCACAATAAAAACTTTTCACTTCGTTCAAAAAATTTTCTTTGTCTTGGGTACTCCAATCAGGTGGCAAATCTCCTAAAGTAAGAAAATTGATACTTTTATCATACCAAGACATTGGACTAAGAGAAAGTAAGGATTCGTTAGGAAAATAATCATCGATTGGTGTGATGTCAGATGTCGAATTTGTTGTCATGATTGACAAAAGATTCGCATTAACATTCTCGGTGTGTTTTTCATCTGTGATTTCTTCCTTACAATAAATCATTTGCAAATCTTCAGATTCATCCAATTTATTTTTACTTAAAGTAGATTCAAGTTGATCATAAACTAATTCGTCAATATGATCTACTTCTTTTAAATCATTATCATCTCCAGGTTGCTTGCAAATGTTGAAAATATTCATCTCCAATGTCATGTTTCCAAATGATAGCTTCATCAGTCAATTCCTATAATTAATCAATGCGTTAGAGGTTGCAAGAAATGGACGTCCTAAAAGAACAGGAAATGAATTACATGCTTCAACAGGTTCTGTGTCCAGGACAATAAAATCCATAGGATAAATGAATTTATCGACTTCTACTAACACATCTTCAATTATTCCTCTAGGCACTTTTACAGATCTATCAGCAAGTAAAAGAGATATAGAAGTTGGTTTTAACTCACCTAGATTGAGACTCTGAAAAACTGAATATGGATGTAAATTCACACTAGCACCAAGATCAAGTAAGGCTCTTTCAATTTTTTGTTCTCTAATAAAGTAAGAAATTGTAGGACAACCAGGGTCTTTATATTTCAAAGCATTATTGTTTTGAAGAATGACACTTACTTATTCGGCTTGAAAGACTTTCTTTTTCACATTCAGTTTTCTCTTCACAGTGCATAGATCATTTAAAAATTTAGCATAGGAAGGAACCTGTTTAATAGCATCCAGCAAAGGTATATTGATTCTTACCTGTTTGAAAGTTTCAAAAATTTCAGAGTTGTGATTGACTTTCCTTTGTTTGGTCATGTCATGAGGAAATGGAAGTGCTGACAGAGAATCAACCTTTTCTTTTTAATTTTCATATTCAACCCCTTTTTTACCCTTAGAGATTGACTCATCATCTTTCTCATAAGGTTCAAGAGAGGGTTTTTCAATAACCTTACCACTGCGTAGAGTAGTGACTGATTTGACTTGATCCATGTGTTGACTTCCGGTACTACTTGCATTTGCATTGTATTGCCCCTTGGGATTTTGTTGTGGTTGAGATGGAAACTTACCTATCTCTTGGAAACTAAGAGCACATGTTAATTTTGCAAGAGTATCTTTAAAATCTGTTATATTTTGAGCAAGTTGAGTATTGATTGTCTCTTACTTTTCAATGAATGCATGCAATGTTTCCTCAAGATTTCTCTAGGAGGTGGAGCATAAGGAGGTGCATATCTATGAGAATTTTGAAAATTATGGTGTGCTTGAAACGGTGGTTGTAAAGTTTGTACATTGTTGTTCTCACTCTTCCAACTAAAATTTGGATGATTTCTCCAACCAGGGTTATATGTTTGTGAGTATGGGTTGTGGTTGGTCCTTTGGAAACTTTTTAAAGCATGGGCTTGTTCATGGAGACATTCCTTAAAAGACGGTAAGGTTGGACAATCGTTGGTTGAGCGTTCATTTGTTTCACATATTTGACACACAATGTTTTCAACAGATTTTAATTGACCACTCTTTTTCGATTCTAGTGCCTCGACTTTCCTAGCTAAAGATGCAAACTTAGCTTGAAGGTTGACACGACAAAAAGACTGATGTCTTCTCGCAAGTGCAAGAGTGTCGAAATAATAAATAACCCGGCAAGACCGAGGTCGAACCACAGGAAGGTTAATTGTACAAATTATAAACAACAATTATAAACAACAATAATAGCAATAACAACAATAACTATAATAATAATAATAATAATAATAATAGTAGTAGTAGTAGTAGTAGTAGTAGTAGTAGTAATAATAATAATAAAGAAAAAGAAGGAGAAGAAGAAGATGAGAACTTTGAGATGGTATATTAATATAACGATTAAACAATGATAATAACAAATGTAAAGGTTAGAGATTCCACTAATGGTATGTCAAACAAGTATAATATAAACTCTTATTATTCAATTAGAAACCACACATAAAGGAGGTTA
Source organism: Populus pruinosa (assembly GCA_026413675.1). Classification (NCBI taxonomy): domain Eukaryota; kingdom Viridiplantae; phylum Streptophyta; class Magnoliopsida; order Malpighiales; family Salicaceae; genus Populus; species Populus pruinosa. The sequence continues at coordinate 10,145,904 of CM048598.1, forward strand.
TAATCAGATTATAAATTGTTAACTTGATTACATTAGTCATCTGATTCGATTAATGTTAATACTTGTAAATCTCATCAAGCATTCATGATTATAGCTTATGTTAACAATAAATCAAGTTCCTTTCATAGCTCAGGTGTCGGTTATACCATATAGTATAGGCTATGAAAGTGCCAAGCATTTGTTGTATCGAGTGTTATACAACATAAATCAAGATTAGTCATTTAACAGGCAAAGTATTAAAAAGTGAACAAGATAACAAATACAAAACATGTTAGTATCAAACATTAAAGTCCATATTAAGTTTACACTATACTTATTCTTACACCATTAGTGTAAGCTTTTCACCTTAACATAATAAACTTAGTTAGACATAATGCAAGAGCATGATCTTGATCTAGCACCAAGATGCCTAAATGCATGGCAAATGCCTCCTTTTATAGGCCAAAATTGGGAACTATTGATTTGATGACTAATTGATGAGTGGGTGACCAACTCTTGACTTGGTGACAATCCTTATCTTCTTTTGTCTGCCCAAAACATCATTGATAACGTCAAAATTAGAGCTACTCGAAAGATGAAAGTTGTAGATAATTGTCTCAGCTTTCTTTTGGAAAGACTTTAGCTCATTTAGACTTCTAGAACTCTATATATGGCCAAAATACTAAACAGTGCTCGGGCTGGAGGACAGCATCGGGCTTCTTTGTTGTTGCAATAATTTAGACTTGAATATTACCTTGTTAGATCTTGGGCTCCATATGAAAGTTGTAGGCCTATCTCTTACCTTTCCATCCATATAAAGTAGACCTAAATCTGAGATCTATAGCTCCAGATATGACCTAAGTACCGAACAGTGTTCTGATTTGGATTGCACCGACATCTCTTTTCTAATTTTGGTCATCTCTTTGCCCTTGCAATTTAAGTTCTTAAAGTCATCAATCAATCCTTTCAGTTATGTGATAGGCCTGCATTTAAAATGAATATTTACCATAAATTAAAGGTATCTTATATTATTAAATATATTATTATAAAACATGTTTTAGTTAAGGAGTTATTGATACTTCAAGTGCAAAATGATGATATAAAACCATTATAAAAATGCACTTTTAAGTACTAATCAAAGGTCATGATCTTCCCTAAGGTTATACATACCTCCACTAGATATATGAGGTTGAGTTTTACTCGGTGCCTCATAAGTACCTGCGGTGTCCCAATTTTGAGCATTTTCGGCTAACAAGTCTAAGTACTCCATTGCTTCATCAGGGTCTTTATCTTTAAAAGTTCCATTGCACATCAATTCAACCATTTACCTATCTTTAGGTGTTAACCCCTCATAGAAATTTGAAACCAATCTCCATGTTTCAAAACCATGATGAGGGCAAGTACTAAGCAAGTTTCGATACCTATCCCAACATTGGTAAAATGTTTCTCCTGGTTTTTTAGTGAAAGTAGTGATTTGTCTTTTGAAAGAGTTTGTTTTGTGAGATGGGAAAAACTTCTTTAAAAATTATTGTTGCATTTCATCCCATGCACAAATGGATCCTGGTCTTAAATTTTGTTGCCATGTTTTAGCTTTATCTTTTAATGAAAAAGGAAAAAGCTTTAATCTGATGGTGTTCATGCTACAATTTAAATTATTATATGTGTTGCAAACCTCCTCAAATTCCCTTAAATGCAAGTATGGATTTTCCAATTCCAAGCCATGAAAAGAAGGTAAAAGTTGAATAATACGTGACTTAAAATTAAAATGAGATGTATCGGGAGAAAAAACTATACATGATGGTGCACTTGTTCTTGTGGGATTCATGTGGTCTCTAAGTGTTCTGACATGGTTATTCTCCTTATGAAGTAATTGATTATCTTATTCGGCCATATTTTCTGAAAATGATGAGGATATCCTGCAAAGTCTACTACTTGATGTACGTGACCACACTCTCATGCACGTGTAGGAATAGAATAAAAGGAAGAAGAAAACAAAAGAAGAAGAAACAAGAGAAAAGAAACAAAGTTATATACAAGAAAAGTGAAAAGAGAAAATAAAATAACTACAATAATTTATACAAGAACTCACCTCCCCGACAACGGCACCAAAAACTTGACACGACTAAAAGGTTGATGTCTTCTCCCAAGTGCAGGAGTGTCAAAGTAATAAATAACCCGGGAAGACCGGGGTCGAACCACAGGGAGGTTAATTGTACAAATTAAAAATAACAATAATACAACAACAACAGTAATAATAATAATACTACTACTACTAGTAGTAGTAGTAGTAATAATAATAATAATAATAATAATAATAATAATAATAATAATAAAGAAAAAGAAGGAGAAGGAGAACAAGAAGAGGATAATGAGAACTTTGAGATGGAATATTAATGTAACGATTAAACAATGATAATAATAAATATCAAAGTTAGTGGATCCACTAATGGTATTCAAATAAGTATAGTATAAACTCTTATTATTCAATAGAAAACCACACACAAAGGAGGTTCCAATCCGATTATATATTGTTAACATGATTACATTAGTCATCTTATTCGATTAATGCTAATACTTATAAATCTCGTTAAGCATTCATGATTATAACTTAGATTAACAACAAATCAATTTCCTTTTATAGCTCAGGTGTCGGTTATACCATACAGGATGGGCTATAAAAGTGCCAAGTATTTGTTGTACCAAGTGTTATACAACATAAATCAAGATTAATCATTTAACAAGCAAAGTATTAAAGAGTGAACAAGATAACAAATACAAAATATGTTAGTATCAAGCATTAAAGTCCATATTAAGTTTACACTATACTTAGTCTTACACAATTAATGTAACCATTTCACCTTAACATAATAAACTTAGCTAGACATAATAAAAAAAAAGAAAAGTAAAGAAACAAAATAAGAACATAAATAAGATAAAAGTTAGCTAAGTAAATGAAAGGAAATGAAAGGCATAAACTTGATATTAATGAAAGCAAAGCATAAACATTACAAAAAATACAAAGAGAGAAAGCAAGAACATGATCTTGATTTGGAAACCAAGATGCCTAAATGCATGGAAAATGCCTCCTTTTATAGGCCAAAATTAGGAATTATTGATTTGATGACTAATTGATGAGTGGGTGGCCAACCCTCGATATTAATAAAAATAAAGCATAAACATTAGAAAAAATGCCTCCTTATCTTCTCTTGTCTGCCCAATACATCATTGATAACGTCAAAATTGGAGCCACTCAAAAACATGAAAGGTGTAGATAATTGTCTCAGATTACTTATATAAAAAATTCAGCTCATTTGGACTTCTAGAACTCTAGATATAGCCAAAATACTAAACAGTGCTCGGGGTGGAGGACAGATTCGGGCTTCTTTGTTGTTGCTACAATTTGGACTTGAAAATGACCTTTTTAGATTTGGGCTGCATATCAAAGTTACCCAATTACCGAACAGTGTTCCGGTGTCGATTGCACCGACATCTATTTTCTAATTTTGGTCATCTCTTTGCCCTTGCAATTTAAGTTCTTAAAGTCATCAATCAATCTTTTTATTTATGTGATAGGCCTGCATTTAAAATGAACATTTACCACAAATTAAAGGTATCTTATATTATTATATATATTATTGTAAAACATGCTTTAGTTAAGGAGTTATTGATACTTCAAGTGCAAAATGATAATATAAAACCATCATAAAAATGCATTTTTAAGTACTAATCACACCCTCCAACCACCTTATTACTAGTCCCTAGTAATCAAAGCGTTAAAATAGAAAAATAATTTGCAAATTCTACAAAGCAAGGTATTCATCATTTAACTTCCATTAATCTATCCAGATAAACAAACTCTCATTAAATTTATATATCTGCTCAATACCTCTTAACAAGATATTAATAAACCTTTTTTTTATGCTCAATGTATCAACATATAATTATGGGGCCTTTTTTGGAAGAAAACAAAATTTTTGTTCTAATGTTTAAGGTTAACTTCCTTGGGTTAGGATTATTGTTTTTGTCTTTTTTTAAAAAAATATATATACATATAATTTAAAAACATCATGCATCTTTAACCCATGTAACAAGCTTTCAGCTAATGACTCCCAGACTAGTTGGTCTTAGGGCATTAGATGTTGAAACACCCTTACGAGCTTAGTAACTCGGGTCGCAGATACTGATATGTAGATAGTACAATGTTTGATTTCCTTAAGCTTTTCTCCTTAACCCATGTAACAAGCGTTGGGCCAATAGTTCCCAAGTCAGTTGACTTTAGGGTATTAGGTGTTAACACACCCCTTCGGGTTTAATTGCTTAGGTTAGGGAGGCTACAAAACCAAACTTATCTACATTTTCATTATTGTCATTTTTTTCTTTTTTTTTCCTTTTTGTTTCTTTTTTGTTTTTCTTTTTTTTTAATTATATACTATCTCTTTCTCTTAGTTATTACCTTTAACAAAAGAACATAAATAATGTAATAATCCAATATGCAACCCACAATCATATGTTAAAGTGTGTGTGTAAATTAAGGTTTAAGAATACATGTTAAATAAGTATATGAGCAGAATTAAGTGATAACAATTCGAGACATTGTCTTTAATGTTCTAAGGTTGAAAGATAGAGTATAGAAGATATAACCTGAAATAACGAACATTGACAAACCTGAAACACACTGAAACAAAAAGAAGAAATAACAAAACACAATAATAAAACCAAAAGACATAAAAATTCACAAATGAAGGCTCAAATCCAATCTAAGGTTTTTACGACTTTTCTTAGTTGACCAATTTATGCGACTCATGGAAGGATCAATTATATGAATGAAAGATTGTAGTTGGTCAATTAATTGTTCAGCAGTAGCAGTAGAGATTATGATTTGTCATGCAAAAAATGTTAGAAATTCCTGTTCCACAGCATGATCAAGAAAAGACAACAACTTATCATAATAACCATTAACATTTAACAAACCTATGGGTTTATGGTGAATGTGCAGTTGGGCCAAAGAGAAAATATGAAAGATCTCTTCCAATATGCCTAGATCACTTGTTAAAGCAATGAAGGCATCAACATGGTTAAACAGTGCATTCATTCCAACTAACATCGTGGAGACCTGAAGTTGCTCTCAAATTGTTTTTCCAATGATGTCCTCTTGTGCTAAAGTTTCAGGGACGACCCCCAAAACTTGACTACCTCCTAAAAATGCAACTATTGACACACCTCCTATTAACCCAAGGCTGCCTCCCCCATACACTAAATGAATCTTTCTCTTAGCTAGTACTTGACCAAAATGATTTGCTGACTCTAAAAACTCCTTTTCTTTCCCAGGACTAGATCCACCAAAAACACAAATATTTCTTGTGTGATGACTTGAGGAACTTGCCATTTCTACACACTTTGGTATTTGTTGAATGTATGAGTTGAGTAGAAATGAAAGGAAGAAAGGGTTTTATAGATGAGAAATTAGAAAGGCAATCATACCACCTATATGTAGGCCAGCTAGAGTCTCACACACACTCTCACAATACCAAGTAGTTGTGATTGTGGCTCACATCTTCCCTTGGTTTTGCATCCAAGAACGGTTTAAACACACTCTATAGGTCGGGGATAGGCTTCCCATCTAGTTTTCTTAAAAACTGGTAAACAGGGTCTTTTTAGTCAGATTCCGAAGACTAAGTCGATCATGTTCTTTATGAAATAGTGGCCATAAATCATGAATTACATGATGCTTATCTCGACTATGATGAGACTTAAGAGTCAATAGAAAATTATCTAAAAACTCTCTGTGTTTTGAAATAAATCCCACCTTTTGACAATTTTCACAAGATTTGCGGGATGCATGTGATTCCTTGAATATGTTGGGCTAATAAAATCCGCTTTGTAAGATTTCTACCGTCCTTTTTTTTACGAGAAATGATCCCTACATACCTTAGAGTGACAAAATGTAATGAAATTACTTACCTCATTGTCGGGAATGTATTTTTGAAATATTTGATTAGGATAATAATTGAATAAGTAAGGGTCATCCCAATAAAAATTTTGCACATTGCTCGAAATTTTTTTTTGTCTTCAGTACTCCAATGAGCTAGCAAAAATCCTGAAGCAAGAAAATTGATACTTTTAGCAAACCAAGGCATTGAACTAAGAGAAAGTAAAGATTTATCAGAAAAGTAATCATCGATTGGTGTGATGTCGGGTGTCGAATTTGTTGTCACTTTTTATAAAAGATTCGCATCAACATTTTCAGTGCCTTTTTCATCCTCGATTTTTTCTTGATTGGTCATGGCATGAGAAAATAGAAGTGCTGGTGGGGAATCAGTCTTTTCTTTGCAATGTTCAGATTCAACCCCTTTCTTACCCTTAGAGATTGACTCATCATCTTGCTCATAAGGTTCAAGAATTGGTTTTTGAATAACCTTACCACTACAAAAAGTGATGACTGATTTGACTTGATCCATGTGTTGACTTCCAGGACTACTTGACTTTGCATTGTATTGCCCTTTGAGATTTTGTTGTGGTTGAGATGGAAACTTACCTTTCTTTTGAAAACTAAGAGCAAATGTGAATTTTGCAAGAGTATCTTTAAAATCTGTTATGTTTTGAGCAAGTTAAGTGTTGATTGTCTCTTGCTTTTCAATGAATGCATACAAAGTTTTCTTAAAATTTCTTGTAGGAGGTGGAGCATAATAAGGTGTATATCCATGAGAATTTTGGAAATTATGGTGTGCTTGAAATTGTGGTTGTGAAGTTTATGTATTGTCACTCATCCAATTAAAAATTGGATGATTTCTCCAACCAGGGTTGTATGTTTGAGAGTATAGGTTGTGGTTGGCCCTTTGGAAATTGTTTAAAGCATGGGCTTATTCATGGAGACATTTTTTAAAAGAAGACAAGGTTGGACAATCATTAGTTGAGTGTTCATTTGTTTCACAGATTTGACACACAATGTTTTCATTAGATTTTAATTGACCACTCTCTTTCAATTCTAATGCCTCAACTTTTCTAGCTAAAGATGCAAACTTGGCTTGAAGGTCATAATCTTCCCTAAGATTGTACATACCTCCACTAGATGTATGAGGTTGAGTTTTAGCCTTATAAGTACCCGCGGTGTCCTAATTTTGAGCATTTTCAGCTAACAAGTCTAAGTACTCCATTGCTTTATCAGGGTCTTTATCTTCAAAAGTTTCATTGCACATCAATTCAACCATTTGCCTATCTTTATGTGTTGACCCTTCATAAAAATGTGAAACCAATCTCCATGTTTCAAAACCATGATGAGGGCAAGTATTAAGCAAGTCTCGATACCTATCCCAACATTGGTAAAATATTTCTCACGGTTTTTGAGTGAAAGTGGTGATTTGTCTTTTGAAAGAGTTTGTTCTGTGAGATAGGAAAAACTTCTTTAAAAACTGTTATTGCATTTCATCCCAAGCACAAATGGATCCTAGTCTTAAATTTTGTAGCCATGTTTTAGCTTTATCTTTTAATGAAAAAGGAAAAAGCTTTAATCTGATGGTGTTCATGATACAATTTAAATTATTATATGTGTTGCAGACCTCCTCAAATTCCCTTAAATGCAAGTATGGATTTTCCAATTCCAAGCCATGAAAAGCAGGTAAAAGTTGAATAATATCTGGCTTAAAATTAAAATGAGATGCATCGGGAGAAAAAACTATGCATGATGGTGCATTTGTTCTTGTGGGATCCATGTGGTCTCTAAGTGTTCTGACACAGTTATTCTCCTTAAGAAGTAATTGATTATCTTATTCGGCCATATTTTCTGAAAATGATAAGGATACCCTACAAAGTCTACCACTTGATGTACGTGAAGGAATAAAATAAAAGGAAAACGAAAACAAAAAAAAAAGAAAAAACAAGAGAAAAGAAACAAAATTATATACAAGAAAAGTTAAAAGAGAAAATAAAATAAATATTATAATTTATACAAAACTTACCTCCCCAGCAATGACACCAAAAAATGTACATGACGAAAAGATTGTTGTCTTCTCCCAAGTGCAGGAGTGTCGAAGTAATAAATAATCCGGCAAGACTAGGATCGAACCACAGGGAGGTTAATTGTACAAATTATAAATAACAATTATAAACAACAACAACAATAACAGTAACAACAACAATAACAACAACAACAACCATAATAATAATAATAATAATAATAATAATAATAATAATAATAATAAAGAAAAAGAAGGAGAAGAAGATGAGAACTTTGAGATGGAATATTAATGTAATGATTAAACAATGATAATAACAAATGTCAAGGTTAGAGGATCCACTAATGGTATGCCAAACAAGTATAGTATAAACAATTATTATTTAATTGGAAACCACACCAAAGGAGGTTACAATCTGATTATAGATTTTTTTTTTATGAAAAATAATTTTTTTTTATCAACTACTACCCTCTCCCCCCAACCAAAACGAGACATTGTCCTCAATGTTCTAAGGTAGAAAGATAGAGTATAAAAGATATCAACTGAAATAACAAACACTGACAAACCTGAAACACACTGAAACAAAAATAAGAAATAACAAAACACAATAATAAAACCAAAAGACATAAAAATTCACAAATAAAGGCTCAAATCCAATATAAGTTTTTTACGGCTTTCCTTAGATGACCAATTTATGCAACTCATGGAAGGATCAATCACAGGAATGAAAGATTGTAGTTGGCCAATCAATTGTTCAGCAATAGCAGTAGAAATTATGATTTGTCGTGTAGAAAATGTTAGAAATTCCTGTTCCACAGCATGATCAAAAAAAGACAACAACTTATCATAATAACCATTGACATTTAACAAACCTATGGGTTTATGGTGAATGTGCAGTTGAGCCCAAGAGAAAATATGAAAGATCTCTTCCAATATGTCTAGACCACCTAGTAAAGCAATAAAGGTATCAGCATGGTTAAACATTGCATTCATTCAAGCCGACATTGTGGAGACCTGAAGTTCCTCTCTAATTGTTTTTCCAATGATGTTCCCTTGTGCTAAAGCTTCAGGGACAACCCCCAAAACTTGACTACCTCCTAAAAATGCAATTATTGACACACCTCCCATTAACCCAAGACTGCCTCCCCCATACACTAAATGAATCTTTCTCTCAGCTAGCACTTGACCAAGATAATTGCTGATTCTAAAAACTCCTTTTCTTTCCCAGGACTAGATCCACCAAAAACACAAATATTTCTTATATGATGACTTGAGGAACTTGCCATTTCTACACACTTTTATATTTGTTGAATGTATGGGTTGAGTTGAAATGAAAGGAAAAGAGGATTTTATAGATGAGAAATTAGAAAGGCAATCATAACACCTACATGTAGGCCAGCTGGAGTCTCACACACTCTCTCTCTCTCTCTCTCTTTATTTATTTATTTATTTACTTTTGAAAAAACATGTGTATGTACAGATAGTTATGATTGTGGCTCACATCTTCCCTTGGTTTTACGTCCAAGAACGGCTTAAACGCCCTCTATAGGTCGGGGATAGGCTTCCCATCTAGTTTTCTTAAAAACTAGCAAATAGGGTCTTTTTTAGTCAGATCCCCAAGACTAAGTCGATCATGTTCTTTATGAAATAGTGGCCATAAATCATGAATTACACGATGCACATCTCCACTAGGATGCGTCTTAAGAGTCAATAGAAGATTATCTAAAGACTCCTTACTCAGGCCATCCTTAATGAATTGTATTTTATCTTCACGGTTTATAGATACCATTCCTAAAGAACGACATTGTGTATTACAAGTCCATCTAGCACATCAATGACAGACTTTTAGTCGTTTTGCACGATGTTTCTTTGCAAAAGTGTTTTTACATGTTCTAGGCATGTGTGAAATGAAGGAGTTAGAGGACTCATCTGATAATCGAACCTTTTTTTCAATCAACCAGTGAATATGTTCAGGAATTCCATGATTCATTAACAATCTCAATCTTGCACATCTAGCACGGTAAATTTTTGTAATCGCATTTTGAGGCAGAGCGGGAAAATACTTTTTCAATTTTCCTAGATTAGTGTCCATTTTAAAATGAGAATTGGAAGAGAGATTCAAAGAATTGCACAAATATATACACAAATATCAGTTATTATAGGAAACTAAAAGAACCGACTTAAGTCACAGAGTATCGTTGTCCGCCATTTGACCGCGGTGAGAGAAACTAGCAAAAATCACTAAAAAAAACACAAAAACAATGTGAGAAAAACAAAATAATCAACCTTTATCTACAAGATCATTCAAACCAGTTGATTCATTTTCACTAGGAAAATAATCGAAGTAAGCTTTCAAACGATGTCTATTTTCCTTAAAATCATTGTCATTCAATCAATTCAATGAATAGAGTTGAGAATTATAAAACAAAATGTTTTGACCAGTATCAATTTTTTGACAATTTTCACAAGTTTTGCAAAATGCATGCATGTCCTTGAACATTGTGGGCTAATAAAATCCATTTTGAAAGATTTTAGCAGCTATCGTTTTTTATGAGAAATAACTTCCACATGCTTCAGAATGACAAAGTTGAATGACACTACTTGCCTCATTGTCGGGAATGAATCTTTGAAATATTTGATTAGAACAACATTTAAATAAGTTAGGGTCATCACAATAAAAGCTCTTCACTTCGTTCAAAAACTTTTCTTTGTCTTGGGTACTCTAATTAGCTGGCAAATCTCTTAAAGCAAGAAAATTGATATTTTTATCATACCAAGGCATTGAACTAAGAGAAAGTAAGGATTCGTTAGGAAAATAATCATCGATTGGTGTGATGTCAGATGTCGAATCTGTTGTCACTATTGACAAAAGATTCGCATCAACATTTTCGGTGCTTGTTTCATCCGTGATTTCTTCCTTAGAATAAATCATTTGCAAATCTTCATATTCATCTAACTCATTTTTACTTAAAGTAAATTCAAGTTGATCATAAACTAATTTGTCAATATGATCTACTTCTTGTAAATCATTATCATCTCCAGATTGCTTGCAATGTTGAAAATATTCATCTCCAATGTCATGTTTCCAAATGATAGCTTCATTAGTCCATTCCTACAATTAATCAATGCATTAGAGGTTGTAAGAAAGGGATGTCCTAAAATAACAGGAAATGAATTACATGCTTCAACAAGTTCTGTGTCCAAGTGACACGACTAAAAGGTTGATGTCTTCTCCCAAGTGCAGGAGTGTCGAAGTAATAAATAACCCAGCAAAACCGGGGTCGAACCACAGGGAGGTTAATTGTACAAATTATAGACAACAATTATAAGCAACAATAATAGCAATAATAACAACAACAATAACAATAACAACAACAACTATAATAGTAGTAGTAGTAGTAGTAGTAGTAGTAGTAGTAGTAGTAGTAGTAGTAGTAGTAGTAGTAGTAGTAATAATAATAATAATAATAATAATAATAATAATAAAGAAAGAGAAGAAGAAGAAGATGATGAGAACTTGGAGATGAAAAATTAATGTAAGGATTAAACAATAATAATAACAAATGTCAAGGTTAGAGGTTCCACTAATGGTATATCAAACAAGTATAGTATAAACTCTTATTATTGAATTGGAAACCACACACAAAGGAGGTTCCAATCAGATTATATATTGTTAACATGATTAAATTAGTCATCTTATTCAATTAATGCTAATACTTGTAAATCTCGTCAAGCATTCATGATTATAACTTATGTTAACAACAAATCAAGTTCCTTTCATAGCTCAGGTGTCGGTTATACCATACATTATGGGCTATAAAAGTGCCAAGCATTTTTTGTACCAAGTGTTATACAACATAAATCAAGATTAGTCATTTAACAAGCAAAGTATTAAAAAGTGAACAAGATAACAAATATAAAACATGTTAGTATCAAACATTAAAGTCCATATTAAGTTTACACTATACTTATTCTTACACCATTAGTGTAACCTTTTCACCTTGACATAATTAACTTAGCTAGACATAATGAAAGAAAGCAAAATAGATAAACAAAATAAGAACATAAAAGTTAACTAAGTAAAGGAAAGGAAATGAAAGGCATAAACTTAATATTAATGAAAGCAAAGCATAAACATTATAAAAAATACAAAGAGAGAAAGGAAGAGCATGATCTTGATCTGGAAACCAAGATGCCTAAATGCATGGCAAATGCCTCCTTTTATAGGCCAAAATTGGGAACTATTGATTTGATGACTAATTGATAAGTGGGTGGCCAACTTTTGACTTGGTGACAATCCTTATCTTCTCTTGTCTGCCCAAAACGTCATTGATAACGTCAAAACTGGAGCCAGGTGCAAACATGAAAGTTGTAGGCAATTGTCTTAGCTTTCTTGTGTAAAACATTCAGCTCATTTGGACTTCTAGAACTCTAGATATGGCCAAAATACCGAACAGTGCTCGGGCTGGAAGACATATTCGGGCTTCTTTGTTGTTGCTACAATTTGGACTCGATAATGGCCTTTTTAGATCTTGGGCTCCATATGAAAGTTGTAGGTCTATATCTTACCTTTCCATCCATATAAATTGGATCTAAATCTGAGATCTGTAGCTCCAGATATGACCTAATTACCGAACAGTCTTCCGGTTTGGATCGCACCGACATCTCTTTTCTAAGTTTGGCCATCTCTTTGCCTTTGCAATTTAAGTTCTTAAAATCATCAATCAATATTTTCATTTATGTGATAGACTTGCATTTAAAATGAACATTTACCATAAATTAAAGGTATCTTATATTATTAGATATATTATTATAAAACATGCTTTAGTTAAGGAGTTATTGATACTTCAAGTGCAAAATGATGATATAAAACTATGACAAAAATGCACTTTTAAGTACTAATCACCAAGATAATAAAATCCACAGGATAAATGAATTTATCGACTTGTACTAACACATCTTCAATTATTCCTCTAGGCACTTTTACAGATCTATCGGCAAGTAAAAGAGATATAGAAGTTGGTTTTAACTCACCTGGATTGAGACTCTGAAAAACTTAATATGGAAGTAAATTCACACTAGCACCAAGATCAAGGAAGACTCTTTCAATTTTTTGTTCTCCAATATAGCAAGAAATTGTAGGACAACCAGGGTCTTTATATTTCAAAGCATTATTGTTCTGAAGAATGGCACTTACTTATTCGGCTAGAAAGACTTTCTTTTTCACATTCAGTTTCCTCTTCATAGTGCATAGATCTTTCAAAAATTTAGCATAGGAAGGAACCTGTTTAATAGCATCCAGCAAAGGTATATTGATCCTTACCTGTTTGAAAATTTCAAAACTTTCAGAGTTGTGATTGACTTTCCTTCATTTGGTCATGGCATGAGGAAATGGAAGTGCTGGTGGTGAATAAGTCGTTTCTTTGCAATTTTCAGATTCAACCCTTTCCTTACCCTCAAAGATTGACTCATCATCTTTCTCATAAGGTTCAAGAGAGGGTTTTTCAATAACCTTACCTCTGCGTAGAGTAGTGATTGATTTGACTTGATCCATGTGTTGGCTTGCAGAACTACTTGCATTTGCAATGCATTGTCTGTTGCTTTTCAATACATGCATGCAATGTTTCCTCAAGATTTCTTCTACAAGGTGGAGCATAAGGAGGTGCATATCCATGAGAATTTTGGAAATTGTGGTGTGCTTGAAACGGTGGTTGTGAAGTTTGTGCATTGTTGTTCTCACTCTTCCAATTAAAATTTGGGTGATTTCTCCAACTAGGGTTGTATGTTTGGGAGTATCGGTTGTGGTTGGCCTTTTGGAAACTGTTTAAAGCATGGGCTTGTTCTTGGAGACATTCCTTAAAAGAAGGCAAGGTTGGACGGTTATTGGTTGAGTGTTCATTTGTTTCACAGATTTGACATACAATGTTTTCAACAAATTTTATATGACCACTCTTTTTCAATTCTAGTGCCTCGACTTTTCTAGCTAAAGATGCAAATTTGGCTTGAAGGTCATGATCTTCCCTAAGATTGTACATACCTCCACTAGATGTATGAGGTTGAGTTTTACTCGGTGCCTTATAAGTACCAGCGGTGTCCTAATTTTGAGCATTTTTAGCTAACAAGTCTAAGTACTCCATTGCTTTATTAGGGTCTTTTTCTTTAAAAGTTCCATAGCACATCAATTCAACAATTTGCCTATCTTTAGATGTCAACCCTTCATAGAAATGTGAAACCAATCTCCATATTTCAAAACCATGATGAGGGCAAGTACTAAGCAATTCTCGATACCTATCCCAATATTGGTAAAATGTTTCTCCTGTCTTTTGAGTGAAAGTAGTGATTTGTCTTTTGAAAGAGTTTGTTCTATGAGATGGAAAAAATTTCTTCAAAAACTGTTATTGCATTTCATCCCAAGCACGAATGGATCCTGGTCTTAAATTTTGTAGCCATGTTTTAGCTTTATCTTTTAACGAAAAAGGAAAAAGCTTTAATCTGATGGTGTTCATGCTACAATTTAAATTATTATATGTGTTGCAGACCTCCTCAAATTCCCTTAAATGCAAGTATGGATTTTCCAATTCTAAGCCATGAAAAGAAGGTAGAAGTTGAATAATGTCTGGCTTAAAATTAAAATGAGATGCATCGGGAGGAAAAACTATGCATGATGGTGCACTTGTTCTTGTGGGATTCATGTGGTCTCTAAGTGTTCTGACACGGTTATTCTCATTATTCTCATTATTCTCATTATGAAGTGATTGATTATCTTCTTCGGCTATATTTTTTGAAAATGATGAGGATACCCTACAAAGTCTACCACTTGATATATGTGACCACACTCTCATGCACGTATAGGAATAGAATAAAAAGAAGAAGAAAACAAAAGAAGAAGAAACAAGAGAAAAGAAACAAAGTTATATACAAGAAAAGAGAAAAGAGAAAATAAAATAAATAATATAATTTATACAAAACTTACCTCCCCGGCAACGGCGCCAAAAACTTGACACAATGAAAAGATTGATGTCTTATCCGAAGTGCAAGAGTGTCGAAGTAATAAATAACCCGGCAAGACCGGGGTCGAACCATAGAGAGGTTAATTGTACAAATTATAAACAACAATGGTAACAACAACAACAACAACAACAACAACAACAACAATAATAATAATAACAGCAGTAATAACAATAATAATAGTAATAATAATAATAATAATAATAATAATAATAATAATAATAAAGAAAAAAAAGATGAGAACTTTGAGATGAAATATTAATGTAATGATTAAACAATGATAATAATA
The DNA here is from genome assembly GCA_026413675.1 of Populus pruinosa. Lineage (NCBI taxonomy): Eukaryota > Viridiplantae > Streptophyta > Magnoliopsida > Malpighiales > Salicaceae > Populus > Populus pruinosa. The sequence continues at coordinate 10,161,132 of CM048598.1, forward strand.
AATGTCAAGGTTAGAGATTCCACTAATGGTATGTCAAACAAGTATAATATAAAACTCTTATTATTCAATTGGAAACCACATATAAAGGAGGTTCCAATGAGATTAGAAATTGTTAACATCATTACATTCGTCATCTTATTCGATTAATGCTAATACTTGTAAATCTCGTCAAGCATTCATGATTATAACTTACGTTAACAACAAATCAAGTTCCTTTCATAGTTCAGATGTTCGTTATACCATACAGTATGAACTATGAAAGTGTCAAGCATTTGTTGTACCAAGTGTTATACAACATAAATCAAGATTAGTTATTTAACAAGCAAAGTATTAAAGAGTGAACAAGATAACAAATATAAAGCATGTTAGTATCAAACATTAAAGTCCATATTAAGTTTACATTATACTTATTCTTACACCATTAGTGTAACTTTTTCACCTTGACATAATTAACTTAGCTAGACATAATGAAAGAAAGAAAAATAAATAAACAAAATAAGAACATAAAAGTTAAGTAAAGGAAAGGAAATGAAAGGCATAAACTTAATATTAATGAAAGTAAAGCATAAACATCACAAAAAATACAAAGAGAGAAAGGAAGAGCATGATCTTGATCTAGAAACCAAAATGCCTAAATGCATGGCCAATGCCTCCTTTTATAGGCCAAAATTGGGAACTATTGATTTGATGACTAATTGATAAGTGGGTGACCAACTCTTGACTTGGTGACAATCCTTATCTTCTCTTGTCTACCCAAAACTTCATTGATAACGTCAAAATTAGAGCCACTCGAAAACATGAAAGTTTTAGGCAATTGTCTCAACTATTGTATGTAAACAATTCAGCTTATTTGGACTTATATAACTCTAGATGTGGCTAAAATACTGAAAAGTGCTTGGGCTGGAGGATAGATTCGGGCTTCTTTGTTGTTGCTACAATTTGGACTTGCAAATGGCCTTTTTAGATCTTGGGCTCCATATGAAAGTTGTAGCCTTATGTCTTACCTATCCATCCATATAAAGTGGACCTAAATCTGAGATCTATAGCTCCAGATATGACCCAATTACCAAACAGTGTTCCGGTTTGGATTGCACTCACATCTCTTTTCTAAGTTTGGCCATTTCTTTATCCTTGCAATTTAAGTTCTTAAAGTCATCAATCAATCCTTTCATTTATGTGATAGGCCTATATTTCAAATGAATATTTAGCATAAATTAAATGTATCTTATATTATTAGATATATTATTATAAAACATGCTTTAGTTAAGGAGTTATTGATACTTCAAGTGCAAAATGATGATATAAATCCATGATAAAAATGCACTTTTAAGTACTATAATCTGATTGGAACCTCCTTTGTGTGTGGTTTCCAATTGAATAATAAGAGTTTATACTATACTTGTTTGACATACCATTAGTGGATCCTCTAACCTTGACATTGTTTGTTATCGTTGTTAAATCTTTATATTCTATCTGAAACTTCTAATCTTCTTCTTCTTCTTCTTCTTCTTTTTCTTTTTCTTTATTATTATTATTGTTGTTGTTGTTGTTGTTGTTGTTGTTGTTGTTGTTTGACACGACTAAAAGGTTGATGTCTTCTCCCAAGTGCAGGAGTGTCGAAGTAATAAATAACCCGGTAAGACCGGGGTCGAACCACAAGGAGGTTAATTGTACAAATTATAAACAACAATTATAGAACAACAACAACAACAACAACAACAACAATAATAATAATAATAATAATACTAGTAGTAGTAGTAGTACTAATAATAATAATAATAATAATAATAATAATAATAATAATAAAGAAAACGAAAGAGAAGAAGAAGAGAAGATGATGATGAGAACTTTGAGATGAAATATTAATGTAACAATTAAACAATGATAATAATAAATGTCACGGTTAGAGATTCCACTAATGGTATGTCAAACAAGTATAATATAAAACTCTTATTATTCAATTGGAAACCACATATAAAGGAGGTTCCAATGAGATTAGAAATTGTTAACATCATTACATTCGTCATCTTATTCGATTAATGCTAATACTTGTAAATCTCGTCAAGCATTCATGATTATAACTTATGTTAACAACAAATCAAGTTCCTTTCATAGCTCAGGTGTCGGTTATACCATACATTATGGGCTATGAAAGTGCCAAGCATTTGTTGTACCAAGTGTTATACAACATAAATCAAGATTAGTCATTTAACAAGCAAAGTATTAAAGAGTGAACAAGATAACAAATATAAAACATGTTAGTATCAAATATTAAAGTCCATATTAAGTTTACATTATACTTATTCTTACACCATTAGTGTAACCTTTTCACCTTAACATAATTAACTTAGCTAGACATAATGAAAGAAACAAAAATAGATAAACAAAATAAGAACATAAAAGTTAACGAAGTAAAGGAAAGGAAATGAAAGGCATAAACTTGATATTAATGAAAGCAAAGCATAAACATTACAAAAAATAAAAAGAGAGAAAGGAAGAGCATGATCTTGATCTGGACACCAAGATGCCTAAATGCATGGCAAATGCCTCCTTTTATAGGCCAAAATTGGGAACTATTGATTTGATGACTAATTGATAAGTGGGTGGCCAACTTTTGACTTGGTGACAATCCTTATCTTCTCATGTCTGCCCAAAACGTCATTGATAACGTCAAACTTAGAGCCAGTTGCAAACATGAAAGTTATAGGCAATTGTTTCAGCTTTCTTATGTAAAACATTCAGCTCATTTTGACTTCTAGAACTCCAGATATGGCCATAATACTGAACAGTGCTTGGGCTGGAAGACAGATTCTAGCTTCTTTGTTGTTGCTACAAGTTGCTCCATATGAAAGTTGTAGGCCTATGTCTTACCTTTCCATCCATATAAATTGGACCTAAATCTAAGATCTGTAGCTCCAGATATGACCCAATTACCGAATAGTGTTCTGATTTGGATTGCACCGACATCTCTTTTCTAAGTTTGACCATCTTTTTGCCTTTGCAATTTAAGTTCTTAAAGTCATCAATCAATCCTTTCATTTATGTGATAGGCCTACATTTAAAATGAACATTTACCATAAATTAAAGGTATCTTATATTATTAGATATATTATTATAAAACATGCTTTAGTTAAGGAGTTATTGATACTTCAAGTGCAAAATGATGATATAAATCCATGATAAAAATGCACTTTTAAGTACTAATCAATTACTAGGAACTAGTAATAAGCTAGTTGGGGGGTATGATTGATACTTAAAAGTGTATTTTTATCAAGTTTTATATCATTATTTTGCATGTGAAATATCAATAACTCTTTAACTAAAGCATGTTTTATAATAATATATCTAATAATATAAGATACCTTTAATTTGTGGTAAATGTTCATTTTAAATGCAGGCCTATTATATAAATGAAAGGATTGATTGATGAATTTAAGAACTGAAATTGAAAGGATAAAGAGATGGTTAAACTTAAAAAAGAGATCTCGGTGCAATCCAAACTGGAACACTGTTCCGTAATTGGGTTATATCTCCGATTTAGGTCTACTTTATATGGATGGAAAGGTAAGATATAGGCCTACAACTTTTATCTGGATCCCAAGATCTAAAAAGGCCATTTTCAAGTCCAAATTATTACAACAACAAAGAAGCCCGAATCTGTCCTTAAAACCGAGCACTGTTCAGTATTTTGGCCATACCTGGAGTTCTAGAACTCGAAATGAGCTGAATTGTTTACACAAGAAAGTTGAGACAATTTCCTACAACTTTCATGTTTAAAGTGGCTCTAATTTGACGTTATCAATGACATTTTGGGCAGACAAGAGAAGATAAGGATTATCACCAAGTCAAGAGTTGGTCACCCACTCATCAATTAGTCATCAAATCAATAGTTCCCAATTTTAACCTATAAAAGGAGGCATTTGCCATGCATTTAGGTATCTTGGTTTCCAGATCAAGATCATGCTCTTCTTTTCTCTCTTTGTATTTTTTGTAATGTTTATGCTTTACTTTTATTAATATCAAGTTTATACCTTTCATTTCCTTTCCTTTACTTAGTTAACTTTTATCTTATTTATGTTCTTATTTTGTTTATTTATTTTTCTTTCTTTTATTATGTCTAGCTAAGTTAATTATGTCAAGGTGAAAAGGTTACACTAATGGTGTAAGAGTAAGTATACTGTAAACTTAATATGAACTTTAATGTTTGATACTAACATGTTTTGTATTTGTTATCTTGTTCACTCTTTAATACTTTGCTTGTTAAATGACTAATCTTGATTTATGTTGTATAACACTTGGTACAACAAATGCTTGACACTTTCATAGCCCATAATGTATGGTATAACCGACACTTGAGCTATGAAAGGAACTTGATTTGTTGTTAACATAAGTTATAATCATGAATACTTGACGAGATTTACAAGTATTAGCATTAATCGAATAAGATGACTAATGTAATCATGTTAACAATATAGAATCTGATTGGAACCTTTCTGTGGTTCGACTCCGGTCTTGCTGGGTTATTTATTACTTCGACACTCCTGTACTTAGGAAAAGACATCAATCTTTTAGTCGTGTCAACAGTGCTCGGGCTGGAAGATAGATTCAGACTTGAAGATAAAGTCCATATTAATACTTAAAAGTATATTTTTATCAAGGTTTTATATCATTATTTTGCACCTGAAGTATCAATAACTCCTTAACTAAAACATGTTTTATAATAATATATCTAATAATATAAGATACCTTTAATTTGTGGTAAATGTTCATTTTAAATACAGGCCTAACACATTAATAAAAGGATTAATTGATGAATTTAAGAACTGAAATTGAAAGGATAAAGAGATGGCCAAACTTAGAAAAGAGATGTCAGTGCAATCCAAACCAGAACATTGTTCGGTAATTAGGTCATATCTAGACTATAGATCTTAGATTTAGGTCTACTTTATATGGATGGAAAGGTAAGACATAGGTCTATAACTTTCATATGGAGCCCAAGATCTAAAAAGGCCATTTTCAAGTCAAAATTATTGTAACAACAAAAAAGCCTGAATTTATCCTCCAGCCTGAGTACTATTCAGTATTTTGGTCATACCTGGAGTTCTAGAACTCGAAATGAGCTGACGTTTTTACACAAGAAAAATGAGACAATTTCCTACAACATTCATGTTTCAAGTGGCTCCAATTTTGACATTATCAATGACGTTTTGGGCAGACAAGAGAAGATAAGGATTGTCACCAAGTCAAGAGTTTGTCACCCACTCATTAATTAGTCATCAAATCAATAGTTCCCAATTTTAGCCTATAAAAGGAGGTATTTGCCATGCATTTAAGCATCTTCGTGTCCAGATCAAGATCATGCTCTTGCTTTCTCTCTTTGTATTTTTTGTAATGTTTATGCTTTGTTTTCATTAATATCAAGTTTATGCCTTTTATTTCCTTTTCTTTACTTGGTTAACTTTTATCTTATTTATGTTCTTATTTTGTTTATCTATTTTTCTTTCTTTCATTACGTCTAGCTAAGTTTATTATGTCAAGGTGAAAAGGTTACACTAATGGTGCAAGAATAAGTATAGTATAAACTTAATATGGAATTTAATGTTTGATACTAACATGTTTTATATTTGTTATCTTGTTCACTCTTTAATACTTTGCTTGTTAAATGACTAATCTTGATTTATGTTGTATAACACTTGGTACAACAAATGCTTGGCACTTTCATAACCCATAATGTATGGTATAACCGACACCTGAGCTATGAAAGGAACTTGATTTGTTGTTAACATAAGTTATAATCATGAATGCTTGACGAGATTTACAAGTATTAGCATTAATTGAATAAGATGACTAATGTAATCATGTTAACAATCTATAATCTAATTGGAACCTTCTTTGTGTGTGGTTTCCAATTGAATAATAAGAGTTTATACTATACTTGTTTGACATACCATTAGTGGATCCTCTAACGTTGACATTGTTTGTTATCATTATTTAATCCTTATGTTAATTTTCTATCTCAAAGTTCTCATCAACTTTTCTTCTTCTTCTTTTTCTTTATTATTGTTATTATTATTATTATTATTATTATTACTACTACTACTACTACTACTACTACTACTATTATTGTTGTTGTTATTGTTACTATTGTTGTTGTTTATAATTTGTACAATTAGCCTCCCTGTGGTTCGACTCCGGTCTTGCCGGGTTATTTATTATTTCGACACTCCTGCACTTGGGAGAAAACAACAATCTTTTGGTCACGTCAAGTTTTTGGCGTCATTGCCGAGGAGGTAAGTTTTGTATAAATTATAATATTTATTTTATTTTCTCTTTTTATTTTTCTTATATATAACTTTGTTTCTTTTCTCTTGTTTTTTTTTCTTCTTTTGTTTTCTTTCTCCTTTTATTCTATTCCTACACATGCATGATAGTGTGGTCACGTACATCAAGTGGTAGACTTTATAGGGTATCCCCATCATTTTGAGAAAATATGGCCGAAGAAGATAATCAATCACTTCTTAATAAGAAATAATGAGAATAATCGTGCTAGAACACTTAGAGACCACATGAATCCCACAAGAACAAGTGCACCATCATGCATAATTTTTCCTCCTGATGCATCTCATTTTAATTTTAAGCCAGGCATTATTCAACTTTTACCTTCTTTTCATGGCTTAGAATTGGAAAATCCATACTTGCATTTAAGGAAATTTGAGGAGGTCTCCAACACATATAATAATTTAAATTGTAGCATGAACACCATCAGATTAAAACTTTTTCCTTTTTCATTAAAAGATAAAGTTAAAACATGGCTATAAAATTTAAAACCAGGATCCATTCGTGCTTGGGATGAAATGCAACAATAGTTTTTAAAGACGTTTTTCCCATCTCACATAACAAACTCTTTCAAAAGACAAATCACTACTTTCACTCAAAAACCAGGAGAAGCGTTTTACCAATGTTGGGATAAGTATTGAGACTTGCTTAATACTTGCCCTCATCATGGTTTTGAAACATGGAGATTGGTTTCACATTTCTATGAAGGGTTGACACCTAGAGATAGGCAAATGGTTGAATTGATGTGCAATGGAACTTTTGGAGATCCTGATGAAGCAATGGAGTACTTAGACTTGTTAGCTGAAAATGCTCAAACTTAGAACACCGCGGGTACTTATGAGGCACCGAGAAAAACTCAACCTCATACATCTAGTGGAGGTATGTACAACTTTAAGGAAGATCATGACCTTCAAGTCAAGTTTGCATCTTTAGCTAGAAAAGTCGAGGCACTAGACGTCAAAATGAGCTGAATGTTTTACACAAGAAAGCTGAGATAATTTCCTACAACTTTCATGTTTTCAAGTGGCTCCAATTTTGAGGTTATCAATGACGTTTTGGACAGACAAGAGAAGATAAGGATTGTCACCAAGTCAAGAGTTGGTCACCCACTCATTAATTAGTCATCAAATCAATAGTTCCCAATTTTGGCCTATAAAAGGAGGCATTTGCCATGCATTTAGGCATCTTCGTGTCCAGATCAAGATCATGCTCTTGCTTTCTCTCTTTGTATTTTTTGTAATGTTTATGCTTTGTTTTCATTAATATCAAGTTTATGCCTTTCATTTCCTTTTCTTTACTTGGTTAACTTTTATCTTATTTATGTTCTTATTTTGTTTATCTATTTTTCTTTCTTTCATTATGTCTAGCTAAGTTTATTATGTCAAGGTGAAAAGGTTACACTAATAGTGTAAGAATAAGTATAGTATAAACTTAATATGGACTTTAATGTTTGATACTAACATGTTTTATATTTGTTATCTTGTGCACTCTTTAATACTTTACTTGTTAAATAACTAATCTTGATTTATGTTGTATAACACTTGGTACAACAAATGCTTAGCACTTTCATAGCCCATATTGTATGGTATAACTTGATTTGTTAACATAAGTTATAATCATGAATGCTTGATGAGATTTACAAGTATTAGCATTAATTGAATAAGATGACTAATGTAATCATTTTAACAATCTATAGTCTAATTGGAACCTCTTTTATGTGTGGCTTCCAATTGAATAAGAAGAGTTTATACTATACTTGTTTGACATACCATTAGTGGATCCTCTAACGATGACATTGTTTGTTATCATTATTTAATCCTTACGTTAATTTTCCATCTCAAAGTTCTCATCAACTTTTCTTCTTCTTCTTCTTTTTCTTTATTATTATTACTACTAGTATTAGTATTACTACTACTACTAGTAGTATTATTAGTATTATTCTTGCTACTATTATTATTGTTGTTGTTATTGTTACTATTGTTTTTGTTTATAATTTGTACAATTAACCTCACTATGGTTCTACCCTGATCTTACCGGGTTATTTATTACTTCAACACTCCTACACTTGGGAGAAGACAAGAATTTTTTGGTCGTGTCAACTACTACTACTATTTCTATTAGTATTGTTGTTGTTGTGATTACTATTGTTGTTGTTTATAATTGTCGTTTATAATTTATACAATTAACCTCCCTGTAGTTCGACTCCGGTCTTACCATGTTATTTATCACTTCGACACTCTTGCACTTGGGAGAAGATATTAATCTTTTAATCATGTTACCTGCCTTAAAATCTCATACGTATGAAATGGTTATACAACCCTTCAATTGTTTGTGATGGTCAAACTGATCCAAACAGTAGACATTAACAAATTAAAAATAATTATAATAAAGGAAGGGGCTTTTTTGTACCCTTCTTTGCATAATATTATTCACTAGAATTGTGTTTTTTTTTAATCTGTGTTTTTTTTTTCAATTTTATCCTTTAAAATTAGGTTTATTAGGGATTGAGATTCATAATCTTTTTCAATTTATTTTTTATGAGGTTATCCTAAAATTATGACTCGGATCACGAGTTTGACAAGTTAACTTGGTTGACTCGAGTTTTTTTTAATTGATTTTTTTCTCAATTTTATTTTTCAACATTGATTAGATTAGAAATCAGGCTTTGTGATTTTATTTTTTTTGCTTTCTATGAGGTTATTTTCACCTCAAGGCAAGTTAACCTTAGTTAACTCAAGTTGTTTTTTGTGTTCTTTTCTTAATTGATTTTTTTTTTAATTTCATCTCTCAACACTATGTTAATTAAGAATTAAGCTTCATAATTTATTTTAATTTATTTTCTATTAGGCTATCCTAATCTCACTATCCAATTAGTGAGTTTAGCAAATTTTTCCAGGTTGACTCAGGTTATTTTTTAATTATTTTTTAATTGATTTTTTTCAGTTTCAGTTTTCAATATTGAATTTATTGGAGTTTGAGCTTTTTAATTTTTTTTGACTTTTTCATGGTTTACCATGATCCAATATGTTGTTTTCTCAATATTTATTAAGAAAATATCATCTTAAATATTTATTTTGAATTAAACTAAGTTTTTACCAGTTATTAGGGTTGTCTTTAGACCCGTCAAGGTAATCGAGTCACATTAAATCAATTTCCAAACAATTTAAAATTTTCTTTTCTACTAGAAATTTTTTTAGCAAAATCTAAGCTTGTTTTTTATGTTAAGGAATCTTTTATCCAATCCACGATATAACACATACTAATGATCTAGTAATTATTAATCAATCATCTTGTAGGGGAAAAAAGACAAAGATTTAAATTTAGAACCACCAAATTAAAATTCATACTATGAATATGTCTTCCTGGAATCATGTGCCACCATATTTCATAACATAGAAGGTTAGCTGACATATAGAATAAAGTATCGGGAATTACAAGAGACAAAGCAAGCTAGGCCATATTTCAAGTACAAGATATAGTATTAATCATTCTACATTGATCCTAGTTACTAATTGTAACAACTTGAAATTTTAAAAGCTTTTGAGTCTTGAATTTATATGAAAAATTAGTTAAATTTCTTTTTATCATTTAGATTAATTCAATAATCCTTAAATTCCTTTTTAATATAATGCTTGGGTCGATTTATATCGTCATTAATTCTACCAAAACTTCATTAGAGTTTCCCTTTAAAAGTTTTTTAGTATTTAACTTGCAAAAGAACTCATTTCAATTTAGCACATATGATTTAATGATTTGGTCCAACTATTTTGGACAATCAACCAACACATTTTCAGGACAACCTCATGGCTACTCCCATCACACAAATTATCTCACCTCAATTTAGCACATATGATTTGGTCCAACTATCTTGGATAATCAGCCGATACAATTCAACGATAGCCTCATGGCTACTCCTATCACATAAATTATCACCAATCCTCTAATAAATCACATCATTTTCAAACATTACATTTAACACATACATGGATATAATATTTAAACATAAAGTATACACAATGAAATTAAAAATTGTCAATTAACTGTACTTTATTGAATTCATTCATATGACAAAATACTATCAATTTGATTACATGACATAATAGGTAATTTTAGTTTACATTTACATGTTCATTTCCTAAAGTTAAAGACTAAAATAAACAAGTAAAACTGCTACTCCGGTCGAGTTTATAAAGATCCTAAAATGAACATACATCGTTTTAAGTACACATCATAATTGCAAATATTAAGGATTAAATAATACTTCCAAAACTCTATTCTTAAACTTTATTCTAACTAAAATAAAATATTTCTTCTAACAATTAACTTTTTAGGCTTTGTCATCTACAAGAGTGACATGCAAATTTGGTTAACCACAAGGTACTAATGACCCCGGCCATCCATACAAGAATGTTAATATAATCTTCATGGCACTTTCACTTGCCTTTTTATATCTTTTTATTTCAATAATAAACATACAAATATAAATTTAAGGAATTTATAGTTACATAATTTTATAACATTCTAAAAGTGGTATAAAATATCAAGAACTTTTTTGAAACTTTTAGACACTCAACTTTTCCCGACTGTTGCCCAACTTCTATAGTCTTCATTGCATTAATAGGGTCAAAGTTATCATAACTAAGGAATTCATTATAAAAATTTTCTTTCAATTCATATACTCAATTAAAGGAAATTCAAACCTTGCACATATTCAAAACACACCCATCCATTCCCATGCAATAAATAACCCTAACTTAAACACATAAACCAACAATTAACCATTGACTTTCCTACATCTAAAACCTCTCTAAAGTGTTGTATCTCTCATTTTTTGTCATCTTGTATAAGACTACTAAAATGACTTCCTTTACACTATTTTTTAGGCTGTTTATTTCAGCCTTCGTTTGCACCCTAATATGACCCTACAACAACTCATATTCATTCCATCTCCATTTTTAAAATATGTTGTTTAAACATTCGTATTTTATTAACATAACTCACTAGGAAAACAATTACGGTACATGTTATTACCTATTTTTTACCCTGCAAAAAATCAAGAAAAATATATTAAAACAATACAAAATACAAAATACAAAAGGATGCACATGAAGAAAGCCTATAAGATTGCCCAAGTTGGTAATAAAGGATCAAAATGACAAGTTAAAATAATAAAGGACTAGAATGTACAAGATTGATAAAATTGGCGACCCAATCCTAATTGACAAAAGACCAATTTGGTGAAAATATTTTTATTTGGGGCAAATAAATATAATTTGAATGAGTAAGAACTCAATAAGGATTTTTAAAGGCTTAATCAATTTTATTAAAGACTTGATTGCAAGGAAAATTATTTTTTTAGAGTCAATTTGGGTTTTAATTAAAAGAAATTAAAGTTTGGGATTGAAATTAGACTTTGAAAAGTTTAATTAGTCAAATCAGGGGCATAATTATAAAAACAAAATTGATAGGTAATTATAGGTTTGATTAAGAAAATTCAAATCCAAGAACCAAATCATAAAAGATGTGAAACTTCAAGGGTTGAAATTGACCAAATCATGGGCTAAATTGAAGAAAATTAAAAGTTTAATAGTCAATTAAGGGTCTGATTAGTACTTAAAAGTGCATTTTTATCATGGTTTTATATCATCATTTTGCACTTGAAGTATCAATAACTCCTTAACTAAAATATGTTTTATAATAATATATCTAATAATATAAGATACCTTTAATTTGTGGTAAATGTCTATTTTTAATGCAGGCCTATCATATAAATGAAAGGATTGATTGATGACTTGAAGAACTTAAATTGCAAGGATAAAGAGATGGCCAAACTTAGAAAAGAGATGTCGGTGCAATCCAAACCGGAACACTGTTCGGTAATTGGGTCATATCTAGAGCTATATATCTCAGATTTAGGTCCAATTTATATGGATGGAAAGGTAAGACATAGGCCTACAACTTTCATATGGAGCCCAAGATCTAAAAAGGCCATTATCAAGTCCAAATTGTAGCAACAACAAAGAAGGCCGAATCTGTCTTCCAGCCCGAGCACTGTTCGGTATTTTGGCCATATCTGGAGTTCTAGAAGTCCAAATGAGCTGAATTTTTTACACAAGAAAGCTGAGACAATTGCCTACAACTTTTATGTTTGCACCTGGCTCCAGTTTTGACGTTATCAATGACGTTTTGGGCAGACAAGAGAAGATAAGGATTGTCACCAAGTCAAAAGTTGGCCACCCACTTATCAATTAGTCATCAAATCAATAGTTCCCAATTTTGGCCTATAAAAGGAGGCATTTGCCATGCATTTAGGCATCTTGGTTTCCAGATCAAGATCATGCTCTTCCTTTCTCTCTTTGTATTTTTTATGCTTTGTTTTCATTAATATTAAGTTTATGCCTTTCATTTCCTTTCCTTTACTTAGTTAACTTTTATGTTCTTATTTTATTTATCTATTTTGCTTTCTTTCATTATGTCTAGCTAAGTTAATTATGTCAAGGTGAAAAGGTTACATTAATGGTGTAAGAATAAGTATAATGTAAACTTAATATGGACTTTAATGTTTGATACTAACATGTTTTATATTTGTTATCTTGTTCACTCTTTAATACTTTGCTTGTTAAATAACTAATCTTGATTTATGTTGTATAACACTTGGTACAACAAATGCTTGGCACTTTTATAGCCCATAATGTATGGTATAACCGACACCTGAGCTATGAAAGGAACTTGATTTGTTGTTAACATAAGTTATAATCATGAATGCTTGACGAGATTTACAAGTATTAGCATTAATTGAATAAGATGACTAATGTAATCATGTTAACAATATATAATCTGATTGGAACCTCCTTTGTGTGTGGTTTCCAATTCAATAATAAGAGTTTATACTATACTTGTTTGATATACCATTAGTGGAATCTCTAACCTTGACATTTGTTATTATTATTGCTTAATCCTTACATTAATATTTGATCTCCAAGTTCTCATCATCATCATCTTCTTCTTCTTCTCTTTCTTTATTATTATTATTATTATTATTATTATTATTATTATTATTATTATTAGTACTACTACTACTACTACTAGTATTATTATTATTATTATTATTATTATTATTATTATTATTATTAGTACTACTACTACTACTACTAGTATTATTATTATTATTATTATTATTATTATTATTATTATTATTATTATTACTATTGTTGTTGTTGTTATTGTTGTTTTATAATTGTTGTTTATAATTTGTACAATTAACCTCCCTGTGGTTCGACCCCGGTCTTGCCGGGTTATTTATTACTTCGACACTCCTGCACTTGGGAGAAGACATCAATCTTTTCGTCGTGTCAAGTTTTTGGCGCCGTTGCCGGGGAGGTAAGTTCTTGTATAAATTATAGTATTTATTTTATTTTCTCTTTTCACTTTTCTTGTATATAACTTTGTTTCTTTTCTTTTGTTTCTTTTTATTTTGTTTTCTTCCTCCTTCTTTTGCTTTCTTCTTCTTCTTTTTATTTTATTCCTACACGTGCATGAGAGTGTGGTCACGTACATCAAGTGGTAGACTTTGTAGGGTATCCTCATAATTTTCAGAAAATATGGCTGAAGAAGATAATCAATCACTTCATAATGAAAATAATGAGAATAACCGTGCTAGAACACTTAGAGACCACATGAATCCCACAAGAACAAGTGCACCATCATGCATAGTTTTTCCTCCTGATGCATCTCATTTTAATTTTAAACCAGGTATTATTCAACTTTTACCTTCTTTTCATGGTTTGGAATTAGAAAATCCATACTTGCATTTAAGGGAATTTGAGGAGGTGTGCAACACATATAATAACTTAAATTGTAGCATGAACACCATCAGATTAAAGCTTTTTCCTTTTTCATTAAAAGATAAAGCTAAAACATGGCTACAAAATTTAAGACCAGGATCCATTCGTGCTTGGGATGAAATGCAACAACAGTTTTTAAAGAAGTTTTTCCCATCTCATAGAACAAACTCTTTCAAGAGACAAATCACCACTTTCACTCAAAAACCAGGAGAAACATTTTACCAATGTTGGGATAGGTATCGAGACTTGCTTACTACTTGCCCTCATCATGGTTTTGAAACATGGAGATTGGTTTCACATTTCTATGAAGGGTTAACACCTAAAGATAGGCAAATGGTTGAATTGATGTGCAATGGAACTTTTGAAGATAAAGACCCTGATGAAGCAATGGAGTACTTAGACTTGTTAGCTGAAAATGCTCAAAATTGGGACACCGCGGGTACTTATAAGGCACCGAGTAAAACTCAACCTCATACATCTAGTGGAGGTATGTACAACCTTAGGGAAGATCATGACCTTCAAGCCAAGTTTGCATCTTTAGCTAGAAAAGTCGAGGCACTAGAATTAAAAAAGAGTGGTCAATTAAAATCTGTTGAAAACATTGTGTGTCAAATCTGTGAAACAAATGAACACTCAACCAATGATTGTCCAACCTTGCCTTCTTTTAAAGAATGTCTCCATGAACAAGCCCATGCTTTAAACAGTTTTCAAAGACCCAACCACAACCCATACTCCCAAACATACAACCCTGGTTGGCAAAATCACCAAAATTTCAGTTGGAAGAGTGACAATGCACAAACTTCACAACCACAGTTTCAAGCACACCATAATTTTCAAAATTATCATGGATATGCACCTCCTTATGCTCCACCTCCTACAAGAAATTTTGAGGAAACTTTGTATGCATTCATTGAAAAGCAAGAGACAATCAACGCTCAACTTGCTCAAAACATAACAGATTTTAAAGATACTCTTGCAAAATTCACATCTGCTCTCAATTTTCAAGAGAAAGGTAAGTTTCCATCTCAACCACAGCAAAATCTCAAGGAGCAATACAATGCAAATGCAAGTAGTTATGGAAGTCAACATATGGATCAAGTCAAATCAGTCATCGCTCTTCATAATGGTAAGGTTATTAAAAAACCCACTCTTGAACCTTATGAGAAAGATGATGAGTCAATCTCTAAGGGTAAGGAAGGGGTTGAATCTGAACATTGCAAAGAAATGACTAATGCACCGCCAGCACTTCCATTTCCTCATGCCATGACCAATCAAGAAGAAATCGAGGATGAAAAAGGCACCAAAAAGGTTGATGCGGATCTTTTATCAAAAGTGACAACAGATTCAACACCCGACATCACACCAATCGATGATTACTTTCCTGATAAATCTCTACTTTCTCTTAGTTCAATGCCTTGGTTTGCTAAAAATATCAATTTTCTTGCTTCAGGATTTTTGCTAGCTCACTGGAGTACCGAAGATAAAAGCAAATTTTTGAGCAACGTGCAAAATTTTTATTGGGATGACCCTTACTTATTCAATTATTGTCTTGATCAAATATTTCAAATATGCATTCCCGACAATGAGGTAAGTGATGTTATTAAATTTTGTCACTCTAAGACACGTGGGGATCATTTCTCATCAAAGAAGAGGATTGTAGAAATCTTACAGAGTGGATTTTACTGGCCCACCATTTTCAAGGAATCACATGCATTCCGTAAAAACTATGAAAATTGTCAAAAGGTGGGATTTATTTCAAAACATAGAGAGTCTTTAGATAATCTTCTATTGACTCTTAAGTCTCATCATAGTCGAGATAAGCATAATGTAATTCATGACTTAGGAACCCATTTTCATAAAGAACATGCTTGGCATAGTCTTGGGAATTTGACTAAAAAAAGACCCTGTTTGCCAGTTTTTAAGAAAACTGGATGGGAAGCCTATCCTCGACCCATAGAGGGCGTTTAAGCCGTTCTTGGACGTAAAACCAAGGGAAGATGTGAGCCACAATCACAACTGCGATTTGAGTCTTATCTTGTAAAAATTTATGTCTTTTCTTTTTATTAAAAGCATAATATTTGTGTTTTGTTATTTCTTATTTTTGTTTCAGTGTGTTTCAGGTTTTGTCAGTGTTCGTTATTTCAGGTGATATCTTCTATACTCTATCTTTCTACCTTAGAACATTGAGGACAATGTCTCGTTTTGGTTGGGGGGAGAGGGTAGTAGTTGATAAAAAAAAATATTTTTCATTTCATAAAGCATGTGCATAATTGTTGTTACTAGGATGGCAGAGTAAAGGAGTTCTTTTGTTAAAGTGACTCTTGAGACGCATCTTAGTAACCATTCTTAACAAGGTCTATTATAATACTTCCTGAAATATTCAGGTTTACAAACTCTCGTATTGTTATCACTTAATTCTGCTCATATACTTATTTAACATGTATTCTTAAACCTTAATTTACACACACACACACACTTTAACATATAATTGTGGGTTGCATATTGGATTATTACATTATTTATGTTCTTTTGTTAAAGGTAACAACTAAGGGAAAGGAATTGTATATAATTAAAAAAAAAAACATAAAAAAAGAGAGAAAAAAAAAGAAAAAAAAATGATGATAATAAAAATGTAGATAAGTTTGGTTTCGTAGCCTCCCTAACCTAAGCAATTAAGCCCGAAGGGGTGTTTTAACACCTAATACCCTAAAGTCAACTGACTTGGGAGCTATTGGCCCAACGCTTGTTACATGGGTTGAGGAGAAAAGCTTAAGGGAATCAAACATTGTACTATCTACATATCAGTATCTGCGACCCGAGTTACTAAGCTCGTAGGGGTGTCTTAACACCTAATGCCCTAAGACCAACTGCTCTGGGAGTCATTAGCTGAAAGCTCGTTACATGGGTTAAAGATGCATGATGTTTTTAAATTATATGTATATACATTTAAAAAAAAAAGAAGTAAAAAAAAAAAGACAAAAATAATAATCCCATCCCAAGGAAGTTAACCTTAAACATTAGAACAAAAATTTTGTTTTCTTCCAAGAAAAGCCCCATAATTATCTGTTGATACATTGAGCACAAAAGAAAGGTTTATTAATATCTTGTTAAGTGGTATTGAGCAGATATATAAATTTAATGAGAGTTTGTTTATCTGGATAGATTAATGGAAGTTAAATGATGAATACCTTGCTTTGTGAAATTTGCAAATTGTTTTAACGCTTTAATTACTAGGGACTAGTAATAAGCTGGTTGAGGGGTGTGATTAGTACTTAAAAGTGCATTTTTATCATGGTTTTATATCATCATTTTGCACTTGAAGTATCAATAACTCCTTAACTAAAATATGTTTTATAATAATATATCTAATAATATAAGATACCTTTAATTTGTGGTAAATGTCTATTTTTAATGCAGGCCTATCATATAAATGAAAGGATTGATTGATGACTTGAAGAACTTAAATTGCAAGGATAAAGAGATGGCCAAACTTAGAAAAGAGATGTCGGTGCAATCCAAACCGGAACACTGTTCGGTAATTGGGTCATATCTAGAGCTATATATCTCAGATTTAGGTCCAATTTATATGGATGGAAAGGTAAGACATAGGCCTACAACTTTCATATGGAGCCCAAGATCTAAAAAGGCCATTATCAAGTCCAAATTGTAGCAACAACAAAGAAGGCCGAATCTGTCTTCCAGCCCGAGCACTGTTCGGTATTTTGGCCATATCTGGAGTTCTAGAAGTCCAAATGAGCTGAATTTTTTACACAAGAAAGCTGAGACAATTGCCTACAACTTTTATGTTTGCACCTGGCTCCAGTTTTGACGTTATCAATGACGTTTTGGGCAGACAAGAGAAGATAAGGATTGTCACCAAGTCAAAAGTTGGCCACCCACTTATCAATTAGTCATCAAATCAATAGTTCCCAATTTTGGCCTATAAAAGGAGGCATTTGCCATGCATTTAGGCATCTTGGTTTCCAGATCAAGATCATGCTCTTCCTTTCTCTCTTTGTATTTTTTATGCTTTGTTTTCATTAATATTAAGTTTATGCCTTTCATTTCCTTTCCTTTACTTAGTTAACTTTTATGTTCTTATTTTATTTATCTATTTTGCTTTCTTTCATTATGTCTAGCTAAGTTAATTATGTCAAGGTGAAAAGGTTACATTAATGGTGTAAGAATAAGTATAATGTAAACTTAATATGGACTTTAATGTTTGATACTAACATGTTTTATATTTGTTATCTTGTTCACTCTTTAATACTTTGCTTGTTAAATAACTAATCTTGATTTATGTTGTATAACACTTGGTACAACAAATGCTTGGCACTTTTATAGCCCATAATGTATGGTATAACCGACACCTGAGCTATGAAAGGAACTTGATTTGTTGTTAACATAAGTTATAATCATGAATGCTTGACGAGATTTACAAGTATTAGCATTAATTGAATAAGATGACTAATGTAATCATGTTAACAATATATAATCTGATTGGAACCTCCTTTGTGTGTGGTTTCCAATTCAATAATAAGAGTTTATACTATACTTGTTTGATATACCATTAGTGGAATCTCTAACCTTGACATTTGTTATTATTATTGCTTAATCCTTACATTAATATTTGATCTCCAAGTTCTCATCATCATCATCTTCTTCTTCTTCTCTTTCTTTATTATTATTATTATTATTATTATTATTATTATTATTATTATTATTAGTACTACTACTACTACTACTAGTATTATTATTATTATTATTATTATTATTATTATTATTATTATTAGTACTACTACTACTACTACTAGTATTATTATTATTATTATTATTATTATTATTATTATTATTATTATTATTACTATTGTTGTTGTTGTTATTGTTGTTTTATAATTGTTGTTTATAATTTGTACAATTAACCTCCCTGTGGTTCGACCCCGGTCTTGCCGGGTTATTTATTACTTCGACACTCCTGCACTTGGGAGAAGACATCAATCTTTTCGTCGTGTCAGGGTCCAAATACGCACATCAAAAACAAAGGACCAAGACCAAAATAGCACTAAACTCTAAAACTGATGATTAAGTTTAACGAGGTGAAATTGTATGAAATTAAAAGCCTCAGAAACAATTAAGGGTGCAATTAAAAATAATTAAATGAAAAAACTAAAATGAAATCTATCAGATCCCAAATTAGAGACCCTAATTTCTAGGTATTTAACCCAAACAACGTGTTGTTTAGCCTCTATTCATCTTCTTGCTTGATAATTCATGATTGTCAGGTTAAAATCTTCTAAGAGCATGTTGTTGAGTTCTAGACCATCATATGACATGTGGTTTTTTTCAATGGAAGAGGAACATCCACTCTACAATCCTATTTCCAAGAAATTGGATGTTGACATCCCTATTCTTTCATAGAAATCTTCATCTTGTCCCAAATCAGCCATCATTCAATTTTCATATTATGAGTTGATCGAGTTGGCACCTTCAAACGGGTAATATGGAGTTACAAACCTCCAAATTAAACAAGGTTGGATTCAAATAAAAGATGTGCACCCCTCTACCAACTTTAGGTGATCTTTAATTACTTTGACGTCAGAATTACTCTAACGAAGCCTTGAAAGTAGTCAACTCAATTAGCTTGATTAAGATACCCATTTACACACAACACCTATTTTTTTCATGTGTTCACACTTAGAAATTCATAAAGGGTTCTTATTAAAGGTTGACAACACTTCTCCCAATATCAAAGAGTTGAAACACTTCACCTTGACCGCCACGTTTAATCAAACCCACCTAAATCCAAAATTATCTATCATGTGATAAAACCAACCTAGTTTTGTTTTGTTAGAATCGTAACAAACTCATCTAGAAGCTCTGAATCAACATATAAAAGTAGAGATAATCTGACAAAAAAAAAAGAGGATAAGAAAAGAAAAGGGAAGGAATTTGGTTAAACTTTAAAGGATTTAATAATGAGTTCAAGATCTCAAAAAGGTTCAAAAGCTTGGCTTTATTAAGTTTAGTGATAAGAAGAAAGAAAAGCAACAATAAAAATGTACTCTCATTGAAGATTTTAAGCTTGGAAGGTATACTTTTATAAACTTTGAAAGTGGAGTCTATAAGGCCTGCTAGATTCAAAATCTTTGTTTACTGTATAATGCAATTTTTTTAATATATTGATGTGAAGATTAGTGTCTTGGTATGTTAAACTTGCATTTAGTTTGATTGAAATATGCTAAATATTGTAGCAAGGTGTTTAATATTTTTTCTGGTTTGTTAAAGCATTGTTTAAGGCTCTGGAGTTTTATTTTAATCCTATGAAGTGTTAAAGTGTCAATTTTAAACCTCATATTGATTAAGCATGCTTATTGTTTTAATTTGATAGTTTTGGAAAATGAAACTTAATGGATATTTATGACGATTTGATGCTTTTATTAGTTTCTTTTTATTCAATAAAGCTTAATATTGATAATATAGTTTACGAGGACTAAAAGCACTAGGTTTAGAGGTCTAAAAGTCCATTTCTAGTTTGGCAGCTTATTCTTCAATTATGTATTTTTGTTGGGCAATTTTCTTAGTGTTTTTAGAAAAAACATTGTCTTATCCCTATAATTTAAACTAATTTTAGTCCATATCTTTGCAATAAATCATCTGAGCGACTTAATTGGTTAATAATCTAGGATTTATTTATATCATAACAAGTTTTAAGGAGTTTTAATCTTAGGGTTATGGTTTAGAAACATCTATATTGACCTATAAAATTGCCACAATTACTCCTTTATGATGCATGTTCTATACAATATATAATAGACCTCAATACATGTCTATGGTTGTATAATTTTGTCAATGAGGCCATACTAAAAGGTTGTATCAATTTAGTTCCTATAAGTAAGAATTGAAGTTTGATTCTTAATTATTGACAAATAATATCTTATAACTCCTAACTAGTCATGTGAAATACAATTCCACATTAGATGTCTAAGAGCAAATGTTTGGTTGTTCTATCTATGTAATATTGTACAATATAATTAGATGTACGTATAGGTCGGGGGTGTTTGGGAGTGTAATAGCGGTTGCTTTTTAAAGTGCTTTTTACTGGGAAATATATTAAAATAATATTATATATATTATAAATTATTTTTTATATTAACACATCAAAACAATCCAAAAAAATTAAAAATATAATTTTAAACAAAAAAATTCAAATTTTGGCCAACCGTCGTTTGAAACACAATACCAAACAAGGGTTTTCTCTATGTTTCAACAATCATATTATCAAATAAATGGATCTTTTGACTGAAAGGATTAAGAAAAGATGATTATTCCCTTTACATAGCTCAATCAATTGTCAATAGATTTAGTGATTGTAAAGGAGTCGTGGTGTTCAGTTAAATGAGGATGTTCTTGTTGGGTTTCCTAAAAAACATATACGTGGCGAAAACAATAGATTTAAAATTTTTCAGGAGTCTCAAGAATCTTGTTAGATAGATCTAAAGTTGTTTAGGGTTTATGCAAAGATTACCTAATAATTAGATGTTATTTTCAACTTTGAATATTTATTTAAAAGCTAGATTGTCACAAATCACAAGTCATTTAAGTATTTGGTCTCTAACAGTAATCCACACGAACCACCTATAAGAAATCTCTTAAACCCTTTTAGTAGAGAGAGATTATTATACCTTAAAGTGCTAATTATTTTCTTTTGTGTTTTAGGTGTTTACATATTGTATTTTTCTCACCTTTCTCTTAGGATATAAGACATATAACATTTTATCTATAAGAAAGTGTAAAACTCTATAAATAACAAAATATCATTTTTCTTCTTAAATAATATTAATCAATCAAGTCCCTAGTTGATTTTTATAGGTCTAGAATTGTAATATCTTGTATTAATTACATTATAGTTCTCAATTTCTAAAATTAATTTACAATCAAATCACACTTGATTAATCATTTCATTTTAATTTTTTACTAATAGTTTTTATGTGTGTAACCTATTAGGTTTCCTAATAAGTTAGTCCAAATATAAATCATAATCTTAAATAAAATAGGATTAAATAAATTAATGTATTATCAATTCAATAATTAATTGATTTATAGTTGAAGATCAAGTATAATATCTAGCAACCTGTCATGATCTTTCAAATATTAAAAAAGTTAATAGTGGTTTAACTTAACCTTTTAGTGATTAATTTCTTAATATAATTATTATCCTTTCATCATAAATGTTATGATTTAAACATTATAATATGGAGTGGCTGCTTTGTTAAATCATTTTAATTCTTAATATTATAGTTATTGATTCTTTAAATAAGATTTTAAAACTCTTTTCAAAACTCATTTCATTCCACTTTGACTAAGGATTTCACAATCAATGCTATTTGAGAACAGATGAAATATTTTTTTAATTTATCTAGGATGATGAATCCTCTCTTAATTAATCAAATATCTTTATACTCAATATATATCCGTATGTTACCTTTGATTAAGACAACATGTGGTTAGGATAAAGCATAATACTTTTTTTATAAGATAACTTAGTGTTTTCAAGTCTAAAGATCACTTACATAATTATCACAAGTCTTTCTATAGACATAAGTGATATTTCCATATGGAATTTTCTTACATGTCTATTTAGTATATATATCATCTGACAAGCATATACATATTAGTTTCAGGTATCTCTCATACCTCAGTTTATAAAATCAACTGTTTCCTTTCATAAAGAAATGAACATAATATGTACCGATTTCAATAGCTCTAATTAATATTTAGTTTTAATAAAACATTGATGATGAATATTTAGAAATAATGTTTAGATGTAATAAAAATTTCATAATTATAATAATTTAATAATTTTATTTGTAAAGTATTTTTGTTTCATGAATTTTATACTTATCCTAGACTCATTAATTAAATATTAGATTTATTAATTAAATATAAATTAATATTAATAATAAAAAAATCATTTTACATAAATAAAATCAATGTATATATAACTAACTGAGTTCTGCTACTGGAAGCATATCTATCTAACTGATTTTTGTTTTGAATCGAACCTCCTGAATTTGAGTGTAATCTTCTGCCATTTTCTACAGCTATAGCTTTATCCATGCATGGCCAAATTAATAATCAATCAAAACTGTTATTCTTAATTGGCGGGGCCTTCGAAATTTTGAGTACACAACACCGAGCACGATTCCCACAGAAAAATCTAACAAATAGCACTGTATCTTCTTCGAAGCCAAAACCTTCTAGATTGACTTAATTGCAAGTGGATTTAATTCCAAGGTTAGGTTCTTACTATTTTTTAAAATTTTGATGTGGATTGTTTGTTTTTAACCAAACTAGAAAAATGGGCTTAATTTTCGTGTTTGTGATAAGTGGATGCCACTTGAATATCGAATCCAAAACAAAGCTCCTGTTAGGAGAGGGTGGTTTTGAGTTCTGTGTCTTAGCTATGCAGCAATGGAAGTTTTTCTTGTTTTAAATAAGACAGAAAAGCCAGACCCTACGGTCATCATCTCCAGCTTATTTATGCCTGGCTTCCCAGATCCCAAAACTGAAAAATCATAAATATATATTAAACAAACAAGCTGCTGTTCTTTAAACCCTTCGAAAAGTCCAAGTCAGAGTGTTTTGCTACCTGATCAGTGCCAACAAACTCCACTTTCTTTTCCTGTCGTTAGTTAGAATGCTGTAACCATTGATTACTGAAACTAACAGTCTGTTTCTATTATATAATTATCATGATCCAATACAAACAACACTGTTCAGGAATACATAATAGCAATGATTAGCATGACATTTACCTAATAAAGAATCCAATCACACTAATAATGCCTATAACTGCTGATTTCCTATTTCACCCTGAAAAAAAGATTTGATGTCACCTCAACATAACCTCAACATAGTACGATTCAGTCAGTACTGACCCACCATCTTACATGTATGCTTTTATATATAATGATGTATTCCAGGCAAACTAAAGCAGTTAAAAGCGATGTCAAGGTGAGTGCAAAGCATGGTTCGCGAGAGCTGAGGTCATATTGGAGACATCAAGATCTACATTCCACCACTGTCAGAATGCCAAGATTCAGGAGATGTGGGATCAGAGGTTGGGATTCTATACCAATTTTCAAAGCAACCCAGATTATTTACAGTTGGAAACTACTAACTTTACTAACCTAGACGGATCTTCAAATTCAAGTTTGCCAACCCTAATCTAGACTGATCATGTGAAGCTGTACTCAGCCCATGAAATTATCTTCTTTGCCACAAAATCTTGTGATGCATCGCACCTACCTGGACCTACCAGACCACTGATGTTTCCCTTCCCAAGTAGGGATAGATTAGCTGTCTCACTCACAAATCACATGTGAGTCTCTTGGAGAACACATTTCGAACCCCTTTGATGATCTGTAAACAAGACAGGCAAGGAGCTGAAGATGGATATTGTTTGCTCTCATTCTGGCGCAAGCCTAAGGCAAAGAACTGTCTTTCAATGTTTCTTTTTTCCTTTTTCTTTTTCCTCTCTCTCAGTATTTTCACCGTCTATCGGTTAATAGATTGACTGAATCCAAATAGACTATGACATCAACAAATTCCAGGCAAAAGAATGATCAATAACCAATGGCTAAAATAAATTCCAAATACATAAATACGCTATCATTGTAGGCATGCTAATAATAAATATGTTCCCGTTCCAACATGTTTATACTTTATAGTTTATTCGGTTATTCAATAATCAATTTCTAGATAAATCAGAAAACATTGGAAATATTGTAAACCAAAGAAAGCAATATACGTAAACTCTTTTGTCTAAGATCTGTAAAAGAATCCAGAAAATACAAGTGAAAAATATTATCAAAGTAGACTGTTGTAGAAGATACACATGCAAGTGGAGCTAGGTCAACTACCTATCAAGTAAACCAAAATCCGGGGAACGCGAGAGAACTAAACACAATATGGCATGCATGATTTCATTTGAACTCTAGAAATCAGCGCATAGCATAAATTGATATAACCATACTCCCAGTAAGAAATCACCGGGCACCTGAATAAATGGCCTATAGCTAGAAAATGTTGATTTATTTAACTTTTACTAGAACGGCAGATGTTAATGTTTACTAGAACTGCAATAAAAGCATTAGACAAAAGAAATTTTAAATTCTACTGAATCTAAAACATAGAAAAAGATTCTATTACAAGTGGTAGAGGTAAGATCAAACTTCATACAATTAAGAATACAAAACATGGTATTTTCCACGCCTTCCTATCCGCCAGCTGAATTATACACCTCTTACAGTTTAAGGGAATCAGATACAAATGGAATAAAATGAAAAGGCCAAGAATAGAAAAGAAAAAAAACAATAATGAAAATCTGCAATTTGAGGATCGAGAGTGAAAACCATGTTTTATGAACTGAGTCCCCTGTTTGATGTCTGGATTTGTCGCGCAGGCATATCTGCTTTGCAAACCGCTATAACCTCAGCAAAGACGGAGAAGAAGACCTTCAATCAGTCATGGTGTAAGCATGCCACTTAATTAAACTCAGCAGCAATATCAATGCAAGATGAAATACGAAAAGCACAATTTGCAGTGTGAAATTATCAAAACCCGCCTTATAATTAACTCCTCAATCTTATCACAGCCAAACAGCCCCCCTCCTCTCAACATGATACTGAAGATGATTCTCAAACTTACCTAACATAAAGGTTATGTTGTGTTTCATGTTAGGTGATTCAGGTTTTCACACAGTCTATGCCATTGCGCTTTCTTTTGTTAGACTTTGAAAAGAAGCAAATTTGAGCCCAACTCTTTTTCTGCTTTACAGGTCGGGCTTTGATGTTCCTCTTTTCAACAAGTTCGGCCATGTATTGCACAACAGCCTGGGACAACACAGATCAGATAGAGAAGACGAGCTTCAATCAGTCATAGTGTAAGCAAATTAAGCCTTTAAATAGAGATCGGATCCTATGTAACAACCAAATGCAAGAGTACACATACCTGGGCGCCTTTTTCAGCTATATGTCTTGGTGGTACTTCCAAAGGATTTTCTTCTACACGTAAGATACGAAGTCGTGTTAGCATCCTAAAAGAGTCTGGAAGGACACGTATCTGGTTATTGCTAATATCCAGCTCTTCAAGATTCTCAAGGTTCCCGATAGACCTTGGTAGGGATTGCATATCAGCAAAATTGTTTCCTATATTCATCTTGATGAGTGAGATAGCAAAACACAAGCTCTCAGGCACTGACTCAAGCTCATTGAAACTTACATCAAGCTCCTTCAAGCTTAATAGAGATGACATTGTTGTAGGCAACTGTTTGATGTTATTGTACCGAACAGATAGAACCTCCAATGTCTCTATCTTTCCAACAGCTTCTGGCAGTGCCTTGAGTCTGTTATAGTCTGCACGAAGCTCCTTTAGTGACAAACATTTGCCAATAGTATATGGGATTTCTTCAATATCATTGGTCTCCACATTTAAATTTTTCAGACTAACAAGTGAACCTATCGTATCAGGGAGCGAAAAGAGCCGATTTGAGCTCAGATCAAGTTCCTGAAGTCGAACCAATCTGCCAAAAGTAGCAGGCAGGGACGATAACTGGTTACCCCTCACATCCAGAACAACCAAACTAAGAAGATCCCCAATAGATACTGGGAGTTCACCAATTCTATTGGCATGCAAATCCAACTTCGTCAATGATGACAAACCTCCAATAGTGTCTGGCAACGCCACAATCCTATTATCAGACAAGTCTAGCGTAACCAAACTCGACAGCTTGCCTATCGAATCCGGTAGCCAATCTACTTGATCCATCAACTTGTTTTGGAGATTAAGCTCACGTGTTCCTTTTTTAGCAGAAACTTCAATTAAACTCGCAAGCTTAATTAGACTCAATTTCTCACCATCTTGACCTACACAATTAACAATACAAAATCAACCTTTACATCACAAACATTACGCACCTAGAAATTATCACAAAAAAAAAAAAGGAATTCAAACAAAACTACCTGTTAGCAATTACTAATTGGAAACTAAAATAAGCATAACCCGTTAATGAATGAGCACAAAACGACAAGAAATCGAAGCTTACTTGAACTGATTGAACTAGCTTTTAAAGTGGAGTCCGCAATATGCGGCGTAGAAGAGACACCAATACCATCGGAACAAAACGAAGATTTCGATTTCTTCACATAACTATCATCCCTAGTAAACAATTCAGCACTCCTCGTCGGCTCTTTCTCTGCATAATACAATCCAGACGATGTAGCCATGGATGATCTATCAATGGAAAAGGAAGCCGCAGCGGCGCTCCCTTTAAAAGAACTGCTGCCCCCATTCGTATAATTCGAAGAAAAGTCAAACCCAGAAACAGATGTGGGAGAAGAAGAAGAAGAAGGCGAAGAAAGACATTTGGAAGCTCTTTGAATATATTCATCGAACAGGTTATGAACATTTTCAAGATCAAGCAATTTTAATGCCTCCCTCTTTTGGTCTCTGCTTTGAAAAAACGTCAACTGCTTTTGCATTTCTTGCAAGATCATGAACAACTCTTGAGGAAAATCAGGGCTCTTTGTCTGCTTCGAAATCGCTTCCAGTTTCGCTTGTTCTTCTTTGTCGACATTCCGAATCAATGTCTTTGAAGCTTCTACTTCTTCGATCCCTGGTCTTGTCGGTAAAGATCTATGAATTCTCATAATTCCCTCCACCGCCTGATCAACAGATTTCAAATTTGTCAGTTCCATTGGCCGAAAACAAGAAATTAGAGGGAAAAGAATTGTGGATTTTTGGAGAAGAAACGAGGGGAGGGAGGGATAAGGGTAGTTTAGGTAATTTGGAAAGGGTGGAGTTTTATTCGTCGTCTTGTTAGAAATCCAGCTATGTCCATGCCCTGTGTACTCTGCTGGTTTTGGGGGTTTGGCGGATTCTGGTTTTATATATATATATATATATATATATATATTTTCGATTTTGAAAATTATTATTGAAGTTTGTTTTTAATTTATTTGTTTGTTTAATTATTGAATACTGATAACGTGAAATTTATTGGATGGGTTAGAACCGATGATTTTGACATGTGGCTACTTTGTCCAGAGGGTGTTTATGGATATAGCAGATATAACTGAAGCCTATAATTTTATTTTACCAAACTTTTAATATTTTATAAATTATACACTTAATTAATTCAATTATTTGTGGATATTATAGATATACATCAATAAATTTTATATTGTAAATTTTTATAGATTTGTATTTATAAAGGAACTTATAGCAAAAAAACAAACTGCTTTTTTATTACATTAAATAAATATTTAAAAATCATGCTAGCAAGAACTTTAAGTCAAAACGTTCCTGATAAATAAAAATAAATATTTAATTTATAAAATATCAAATATAAAAACAAATAAGATATAGGATATGTGAGCTGGATTAAGCTGATAAGTTTTAAAAACTGTAATATTTATTTATTAGTTTTTTAATTTATTATTATCTGTCATATTATCAATTTTTTAAAATTAAAAAATCAAATAATATAAATATTAAAGACGACCGATATTTTTTAACACTCACCTCTGCTTTTTGTTTGTCTTATTCTATTTTGTTTTATCTCTTATTTTCCCCATATTTCATGCTAGTACATTTTTCATCAAAAATATATCTTCCAATTAGATTTTACATGACACAACTTATGTAGTTGGATTTTATCATTAAAGGTTTCTAATTACTTTTAGGCAAGCTATCCATACCTATTTTGTATTTATTTAAATTTATCATGTTGAGATTAAAAAAAATTAAATTATTCTTGAAAGTATTAAATATTTAAATGGATTTTGTAGAATTTATTTTATTGCTTTTCAATTAGAGGTTATTATGAATATTTTTTAAAGTATTTTTTAATATATTAAAAAAATTTAAAAAAATTATTTAAAATTAATATATTAAAATAATTTAAAATATAAAAACAAAGAATTTTTGTTTTCGCTGGAACAAAGATATTTTTATTAGAACGTAAAAGAAAATGCTTCTATTTTAAGGAGCTGATATCTAATTTAATTTTAGTTTGAATAAAAATATAGTTGTTTTTTAAATAATATTTTATATTAAAATTTATTTTATTAATATTTTTTATTTTTTTAAATTATTTTTAATATTAATATATTAAGATAATTTTAAATGTTAAAAAAATATTAATTTAAAATATATAAAAAATAAAAAATTTAATTTTTTAAAAAATACTTTTAAAATAAAAACAATCATTTTCATTTTCTTATTAGAAACCGTGCCCAGTTTGGAGCTATAATAAATGACGTTGCAGGTGAGGATGGGGTAAAAGGGAAAGGTCGAAAAGGTAAAAAGAAGGGGCCGTCGTTTTCTAAAACAGTTTGACCTTGCCAAAAGGAGAAGGTGTGCGGTGGAGTGCAGTGTCGACATGTCCACCGAGTAATGGTGGACACGTGCGTTCTTCTTTAATTATTTCTCAACTACTAAAAAAATAAAAACCGCTCCCTCACTAGTCACTGTTTAGCGAACGTTGTCAAGAATTTTTTTTTTTAACCCGAGAGTAATGTAAACTTAAATAGTAAAACTACACGGTTACATAATATTGTAATATAATTAAAATAAAAATAATAAAGTAATAAAAAGTTTAAACACCTTAAAACATATATTATAAAAAAACTAAATAGGATAATCGTTTGCATAAGTCAAGTCTAATTCTACTAATTTTAAAAATCTTAATTTAATTTTACATGTTAAATATAATTAAATATAATTTTACAAGTCATGATTTTGAAAATTAATTTATAATTTTATTTAAAAAAAAAAAAGAAGTGCCCAACTATGACTGTTAGGCATTCCTCCAATGTTACTCACACCATAACCCTTTTATGCATAGCCATTGAACCCTCTGTCGAGTAAACACAAAGCCTTCATAGGATTGGCTAGTATTTCAAACATGTTTAAAAACTTATATAATTTAGATTGTATTTGAAAATTTAATATAAATTTTATTTTTTTATTTTTTATTTAAAATATTTTTTTTATATTTTTAGATTATTTTAATATTCTAATTTTAAAAAAAACTTTATTTTAATATATTTCTAAATAAAAAATACTTTGATTTATCATCATTATTACTATTAGAATTCCAAACATGTACTAAATTTATTGACATTTTCAAAGCACTTGACCTGTTTTATCTAATCTAATATTTGATGAGACTCATTCAAATTAATTTCTAGGATTTTTTTTAATTTTTTTTTAAATAATGCTTTTCATTTAAACAAATAAAATAAAATCATTTTAAAAAAAAATTAAGTTATCTTGAAAAACTCATGACCCATATAAGATATAATAAATATGGTTTTATGTTCTTGTTTTCTTTTTTATCTATTCATTGGAATGATCAATATTGTATTATAAGCTAATTTATAATAAACATTTTAAAATGAACTATAATATATTTTTTTTTTCTTTTTCATTTTTCCTATTCCAATCATCCCAATATATATATATATATATATATATATATATATATATATAAACTACAACACAAAAAAACTTATAAACTATAGCTTAATAATGTATATTATTGAGCTTAAAAAAATCAAATTTTACTGATTTTGATTTTCTTAAAGCTACTCTCCATCGTGTAATTTAAAATTTAACAAAGTTTTTTTTTTAGATTAATGTAGGTATTCGGGCCAGCTTGCGCATATTATGATTAATCCCATGGAACCTGAAGTTAACGATCATATAAGTTTTTAGTGGTCTTATATGAGCAACTAAGAACTTAAATCTGAGATTACAAAGAGAGCAAACCCCTTGATCCCAAATTCTTTAACAAAATATTTTTAATAAACCATGAAAAGAAAAACTTATAAACCACATGCATTTATGCAAAATTTTGTGTTGGGTTAGTGGTTATTCCCCATACACACACATATATATATATATATGTTTAGAAATATAATATAAACAGTTGTTTTTATAAAATTTATTTTTTTTTATAAAAAATTAATTATTTTTGTATGTTTTGGAGAGTTTTAATGTTCTGATCTTAAAAAAAATTTTAAAAAAAATCATTTTGATACATTTTAATATAAAACATTCTTTAAAAAATAATTATAATTACACTTTCAAACATATTAATATAATCAAAGTATTTTGAGTCAATTTCCCTAATAAAAAAAGATTTTTTTAAATAATCAAATTTCAAAAAATATTACTCACACTCAAAATAGAAACGAAACTCTTCTTGTCTTTGGATATAAGATAATAATAAACAAGTTGTTTTTTATGGCTTTTTATTGAAGATTAAACTCTCATCCAATAATAATTTAAAAGAAAGTCACTGTTTTTTATTTTTATTTTTCAGGTTTTCATAAATTATGAAACCAGGCTGATAAATTATGAGCTTCAACCTCACGTGATATGCTTCTTAATCTGTCCATGTGAAGTTTGATGACACGGTGGGCGACGATGATACTGCCGCATCACACGATTCTGGAGGAATGTGGATGCTTCCTCCCAGGCAGATGGTCACCCAACCTTTCTTCTTCTTTTTTTAAATAAAAAAAAATCTTATCCTTATCTTCTTCCACGTCACACTGTCTTTAAACATTTTGAGTTCTAAGTCAAAGGCAAACTCCTATTGTTTTTACCGTGAAGCTGCATTCGAGTGTAGCGAAAATAAATTTAGTTAACTGATCTGCTCATATACTAGTTTGTATAATTGAACAGAGAAAACAAACATGCAAACACATATCTTTTGTTCATCTTAGCAGAGTTATTATTTGTTATTATTATTAAACCTAAAAAATTAATAATTTGGAATTTTTTTCAACTAAGGTAAATTTTTTTTATCAATGTATCTCTTATTATTCTTAGTAAACAAATAGTTTTTAACTAAAATTATTATTTTTGTTAAAATTATCAAAGAAATTTTAAAAAATTATCAAACTAATATTCTCATATTTCTTGTGATTGAAATCTAAAAACATTATAAATATAGTAAAATAATATACTTATTTTTTATTTGTGATTGAAATATAAAAACATTATAAATACAATAAAAACATGTTAAAAATATAGCCAAAAAATTTAAGAATTAAAAAAAAATATTTAAATTGAATTTTCATGATCAATTTATTATTAGTATTAGTATATTTATATTATATACATAATAATTGAAAACAATTATTAAAATTCAAATACAAATTTATAATAGTATTTGACCATCATGTTAAAACTAAAAAGTAAGTGAATTTTATTATTTTTGATATCATATTAATTTTTTATTTGAATTTAGGTTTATTTAAAAAACTTTCACTTCACGGGAAAAAAAATATATATTGGATCTTAGAAAAACAATTTGATTTAGTTCAATTCTAGATCTTTTAATTATTTTTAAGAGTATTTTCAGGTTAGAATGAGTTTTTAAAGGTGTTTTTTTAAGGGTTTTTTTAATTAAAAGATAGTTAAAAATTGAGTTTTTTTTCTGAACCTTGAATTTTAAAGCAACTTTGATGGCCAAAATATTTAATAGAGAACACACTCTATCTATGTTGTTTTAGTATTTTTAATATTATATAATTTAATTTAAAAATAAAAGTAAAATTTAATATGATATTTAATATAATAAAATTCAAAAGATAAATTTAATTATTTTATATGTAATATCTTTTAATTAAAATTAAAAAAAAACTAAAAAATTATCTAAAATAAAGTTAAGAGTCTACGCCCGAGTGGGCTGGCATACAAAAAACATAAACGCTGGGGGTTTTTAACACCAAGTCCATATGTTTAATCTTTTTTTTTATTTGTTTTTTAATTCTTTATATTAAAAATACATTAAATATTTTTGCCATCAAAGTTGCTTGAAAATTCAAGGTCCAGTGATTAAAAAAAACTCAATTTTTAACTATTTTTTTAATTAAAAAACTCTTAAAAAAAACACCTTTAAAAACTCATTCTAACCTTAAAACATTCTTAAAAATAATTAAAAAAAATCCAAAATTAAACTAAATCAAATTGTTAATTATTTTTCTAAGATCCAATATATATATTTTTTCCCGTGGTGAAAGTTTTTTAAATAAACCTAAATGACACTCCTTTAGGAGAAATTCAATGACACCAATGTTTATTTTTTTATAATATAAATATAGTTAATTGATGATTTTCTTATTTTTTTGAATAAATTTTTTTTTTTTTTTTATAAAATAAAACGACTAAATCATGAAAAAAAATTAAAGTTTATGACCTAAATATAAAAACTAAAGGAATGGAAAAATGATTATTTGGAAAATTCCTGCACATATATTAACTTTTTTGCACAAGCTTAATAAAAGCCCTTTCAGTTTTTCTTATTTTTATTTTAGTTTTTTAATTTTTAATTGTTCTGAACACTAAAACTTTAAACCTTATATAATAAAATTAACCTCTAATTGAACCTTTTGGTTTTTATTTTTTATTTTTTATCTTTTAATTGTTCTAAATACTAAAAATTTAAACCTTGTTTAACAAAATTAACCTTTAGTTCAAATAGATAATTTTATCAAAATCCATGAATTTTCAAGAAAATGCAAGGATAAGGAAATATCAGAAATAAAGTATCACAAACATTACATAGAATAATAAAAATGAAAAAAAAAGAGTTGGTGATCAAAATAAAATATAAAAAAAATTGTTTATTGAATAGTGACAATCATATTAACTTATAAAATAATAAAACCTTTGACTCTTTTAGTTTGTTAACATTAATTAGCATTTATGTTAAATTTAAAGAATACAAAGATTTTATTTGTGGAATTTTTTTTCAAGTTTTTCATAAAGTAGCTAAGAAAAGAAAAGACATGTATTTACTAATTGATAACAAAATTGCTTTTCACATTTTGTAAAAATGTATATTATTTTGGAGTACTCTAGAGGATTGAAAAACTTTTAAAAGATATTTTCACATATTCTCTATTTCAAAATAATTGTACTTGGTTTACTTAATTTGGTATTAAGGTTGGATATGTTTTTCATTAAAATTTGAATTTTTTTTGTTTCAAATTTTTTTTTTATGTTTTTAGATCATTTTAATATTTTGGTATCAAAAATAATTATTTTTAAGAATTTATTTTAATATATTTCTAAACAAAAAACACTTTGAAAAACAATATTTATCACATTTCCAAACACCATTTTAATATCCATGTCCTTTTCCTTTATTATTATTTTTTTAAAATTAATAAGAGATAGAAGATGGAAATAAGTAAACTATGTTGTGAAATTGAACAAAATCTATATCTTATAATATGACATAATTTCAAATAATGACTAAAAAAGATAAAATTTGTTAATAATATATCAATCCTCATCACGTTCTAATCATTATTTCTTTTGAGATGATTGTAATGAAGCAATCTAATAAGAATCAACAAACAATACTATAGAATTCATTATATATTCTGATTAGATCTATTATAGAGAAAAGAGCTAAAAGGATCAAAAAAGCATTGAATGGATTGATTGATGATATTTGGTTCAAGCTTGACCTAAGTAATAGATAAAGCTATTAAATATGTATCATAGATTGGCTACAGAGTTTTATGTTAATTGTCACACTTGTGCAGTGATTAGTATTTAAACTGTTTTTTTTATTAAGGTTTTATATCGTCATATTGCACTTAAAATATCATTAAATTTTCTAACTTAAACATGTTTTATAATAACAAGTCTGATAACATAAGATATCTTTTATTTATGGTAAATACTTATTTTGAATGCAAGTATATCTCACAATTTAAAGGATTGATTGATGTATTTAACTATTGAAAGTAAAAAGATAAAGAGAGAGTTAAGCTTTAAGAAGATATGATGGTTCAATTCAAACTGAAACATCATTCTGTTATTGGATCATAACTAGAACTATAGAATATAGATTTAGGTCTACTTTATTCTACGACATGGGTCTAAAACTTTCATGAAGAGTTTAAGATTTAAAATAGTCGTTTTCAAGTTCAAATTGTAGCAACAAAAGAGAAGTAAGAATTTGTCATGAAGGTCAGACACTGTTTAGTGTTTAGCTCATATCTAAAGTTTTATAAGTCCAAATGAGCTCATTCTTATTTTGTTGGAAAGCTGAGATAAATTATTAGAATTTTCATGACAACTATCTATTCAAATTCAGATGTTAGCCATGATATTTTGTTTAGATATAAAGATAATAGTTGTTACCAAGTCAAGAGGTGGCTACCCACTCAATAATTAGTCATCAAATCAATAATTCTAAAATTTAGTCTATAAAAGGAGGTATTTTCTATACATTTAAACATCTTGGTTTTCAAATTATGATCTCATTCTTGCATTCTTTCTTTGTATTTTTATAATATTTAAATTTTGCTTTCATTAATTATTTATGTTTTTCATCATAACTATATTCTTATCTATTTTATTTATGTTTATCTTTTTTCACAATGTTTAGTTAAATTTATTATATCAAGGTGAAAATGTTTCACTAATGGTGTTATAATATATATAATATAAATTCAATATAGACTTCAATGTTTATATTCAAGAAAGTTTGTTATTAACATGTCTTATCTTTTTTATCTTATTAATTCTTAATACCTTGCTTATTAAATAATTAATCTAGATTTGTATTGTATAATCCTTAGTACAACAAATATTTAGCATCTTTATAGCTTACTGTATGGTATAACCGACACTTGTACTATGAAAAGAACTTGATTTGTTGTTAACATAAGTTGACATCATGAATTCCAGATAATATTTAAAAGTATGGTGTTACTAAAATAAGATAATCAATATAATAATGTTAAAAATGTATAATGAACTATTAAGGATAAATGATCCAATTAGAATATCTTTTATGTGTCGTTTCCAGTTTATTAATAAAAAGAGTTTATACTATACTTATTTCTAATACTATTAATAGATCCTATAAATGATTAGTGCTTAAAAATATATTTTTATCAGGGTATTATATCATTATTTTGCACTTGAAATATCAATGACTCCTTAACTAGAGCATGTTTTATAATAACAAGTCTGATAATATAAGATAACTTTAATTTATAAAAAATGCTCATTTTAAATGTAGTCATATCTCATAATTCAAAGGATTGATTATTGTGATTAATTATTGAAAGTGAAAGGATAAAGAAAATGCTAAGCTTAAAAAGAAGATGCTGATTCAATTCAAATTCGAACACTATTTAGTTATTGGGTCATATCTGGAGCTATAAATCTTGGATTTTAGTTTGATTTATATGAATATAAAGATAAGAAATAGGCCTACAATGTTCATAAATAGGAGAAGACCTAAATATGTTGTTTTCAAATTCAAAGTTTGGCCATAATAGAGAAAGAATCTGTCCTGTAATTCAGCCCAAACACTACTCAGAATTTTACCCATAACTAGAGTTCTAGAATGTAAAATGATGTGAAATTTGGTAGGTGGAAGGATAAGATGATTTCCAACACGTTCATGGAGAAGACCTGCTCAATTTTGGATGTTATCAATCACATTTCATCCATATAAGAGTGATTGATACTTAAAAGTGTATTTTTATCAAGGTTTTATATCATCATTTTGCACTTAAAGTATCAATAACTCCTTAACTAAATCATGTTTTATAATAATATATCTAATAATATAAGATACCTTTAATTTGTGGTAAATGTTCATTTTAAATGCAGGCCTATCACATAAATGAAAGGATTGATTAATGAATTTAAAAACTGAAATTGAAAGGATAAAGAGATGACCAAACTTAGAAAAGAGATGTCGGTACAATCCAAATTGAAACACTGTTTGGTAATTAGGTCATATCTAGAGCTATAGATCTTCAATTTAGGTCTACTTTATATGGATAGAAAGGTAAGATATAGGCCTACAACTTTCATAATGAGCCTAAGATCTAAAAAGGTCATTTTAAAGTCTAAATTGTTGCAACAACAAAGAAGCCTGAATCTGTCCTCCAACCTGAGCACTGTTTAGTATTTTGGTCATAACTGGAGTTCTAGAAGTCAAAATGAGCTGAAGTTTTTACAAAAGAAAGCCGAGAAAATTTCATACAACTTTCATGCTTTCAAGTGGCTCCAATTTTGACGTTATCAATGGCGTTTTGGGTAGACAAGAGAAGATAAAGATTGTCACCAAGTCAAGAGTTGGTTACCCACTCATTAATTAGTTATCAAATCAATAGTTCCCAATTTTAGCCTATAAAAGGAGGCATTTGCCATGCATTTAGGCATCTTGGTTTCCAGATCAAGATCATGCTCTTGCTTTCTCTCTTTATATTTTTTGTAATGTTTATGCTTTGTTTTCATTAATATTAAGTTTATGCCTTTCATTTCCTTCCATTTACTTAGATAATTTTAATCTTATTCATGTTCTTATTTTGTTTATTTATTTTTCTTTCCTTCATTATGTCTAACTAAGTTTATTATGTCAAGGTGAAAAGGGTACACTAATGGTGTAAGAATAAGTATAGTGAAACTTAATATTGACTTTAATGTTTGATACTAACATGTTTTGTATTTGTTATCATATTCACTCTTTAATACTTTGCTTATTAAATGACTAATCTTGATTTATATTGTATAACACTTGGTATAACAAATGCTTGACACTTTTATAGCCCATACTTTATGGTATAACTGACACCTAAGCTATGGAAGGAACTTGATTTGTTGTTAACATAAGTTATAATCATGAATGCTTGAGAGATTTACAAGTATTAGCATTAATCAAATAAGATGACTAATGTAATCATGCTAACAATCTATAATCAGATTGAAACCTCTTTTGTATGTGGTTTTCGATTGAATAATAAGAGTTTATACTATACTTGTTTGACATACCATTGGTGGAACCTCTAACCTTAACATTTGTTATTATCATTGTTTAATTGTAACATTAATATTTCATCTCAAAGTTCTTCTTCTTCTTCTTCTTCTTCTTCTTCTTCTTCTTCTTCTCCTTCTTTTTCTTTATTATTGTTGTTGTTGTTGTTATTGTTGTTGTTATTATTGTTGTTTATAATTATTTATAATTTGTATAATTAACCTCTTTATAGTTCGACCCCGATCTTGTCGGGTTATTTATTACTTCGACACTTCTGCAATTGGGAGAAGACATCAATCTTTTAGTCGTGTCAAAGAGCTTAAGGGCTATCCACCATAGAAAGAATTTGTCCTGTAATCCAGCCCAAACACTATTCAGAATTTTACCCATAACTAGAGTTCTAGAAGGTAATATGATGGGAAATTTGGTAGGTGGAAGGATAAGATGATTTCCAACAAGTTCATGGAGAAGACTTGCTCAATTTTAGATGTTATCAATGACATTTCATCCAAATAAGAGCTTAAGGGCTATCCACCATATCCACCAACAACACTATTTAGTAGTTTAAACATATCTCAAGATGTAGCGCTCCAAATGCTCTGAAATTAGGTGGGTGTAAGGATAAGATAATTTCTAATAATTTCATGAAAAATACTTTGCCAAATTCAGATCACATCAATATCATTTTATCCAGCCAAAATACTTGAGTGATGTTGTCAACCAGGTCCACTAAATCAATTGTTGGCCACTACATCAATAATCAATTACCAAATGAATAGTTTTGAATTTTAGCTTATAAAAGGAGGTATTTTTCATTTATTTAGGCATCTTGATTTTTATATCAAGATCATGTTCTTGCTCTCTCTTTATATTTTTATAATGCTTAAGTTTTGTTTTCATTAATCTCTTGTTCATGTTTTTCATTTCCTTTACAATACTTAGTTAACTTATGTCATGTTTTTTTATTAGTACTTAAAAGTATATTTTTATCAAGGTTTTATAGCATTATTTTACATTTGAAGTATCAATAACTCCTTAACTAAAGCATGTTTTATAATAACATATCTAATAATATAAGATACCTTTAATTTGTGGTAAATATTCATCTTAAATGTAGGCCTATCACATAAATAAAATGATTGATTGATGAGTTTAAGTATTGAAATTGAAGAAATAAAGAGATGACCAAACTTAGAAAAGAGATGCTGGTGCAGTCTAAACTGGAACACTGTTTGGTAATTAGATCATATTTAGAGTTGTAGATATCGAATTTAGATCTATTTTATATGGATATAAAGGTAAGACATAGACCTACAACTTTCATAGAGTCCATATTTAAAAAGGCTATTTTCAAGTCTAAATTATAGCAACAACGTAAAAGTCTGAATTTGTCTTGCAGCCCAGAAACTATTTAATGTTCAACCCATATCATGAGTTCTAGAAGTCTAAATGACCTCAATTATTTTTTCTTGGAAAGTTAAGATAATTTTTTAGAACATTCTTGTGGAGTTCTAGTTCAAATTCTGAAGTTATCAATGATGTTTTATTCAAAGAAGAAGATAAGGATTGTCACCAAGTTAATATGTGGCTACCTACTCATCAATTAGTTATCAAATCAATAGTTTCTAATTTTGGCCTATAAAATGAGACATTTATCTTGCATTTAGGCATCTTTATGTCTTTTGGTTTTATTATTGTGTTTTATTATTTCCTATATTTGTTTAAGTGTGTTTTAAGTTTGTTAGTTTTTGTTATTTCAGGTGATGTCTTCTATATTGTATCTTTCTATGTTAGGACATTGAAGACAATGTCTCATTTTAGCTGGGGAAAGAGGATAGTAATTAATAAAAAAAAAATAACTAACTATGTTTTCTATTTCATAAAACATGTGCAAAATTGTTGTTAGTAGGATGACAAAGTAAAATAACTCTTTTGTTAAAGTGATTTTTAAGATGCATCTTAGTAACCATTCTTAACAAGGTCTATTGACACGACTAAAATATTGATGTCTTCTCCCAAGTGCAGGAGTCTCGAAGTAATAAATAACCAGACAAGACTTGGGTCAAACCACAGAGAGATTAATTGTACAAATTATAAATAACAACAATAACAACAACAACAACAACAACAACAACAACAACAACAATGATTAGTACTTAAAAGTGCATTTTTATCATGGTTTTATATCATCATTTTGCACTTGAAGTATCAATAACTCCTTAACTAAAGCATGTTTTATAATAATATATCTAATAATATAAGATACCTTTAATTTATGGTAAATGTTCATTTTAAATGCAGGCCTATCACATAAATGAAAGGATTGATTGATGAATTTAAGAACTTAAATTGCAAGGATAAAGAGATGGCCAAACTTAGAAAATAGATATCGGTGCAATCCAAACCGGAACACTGTTCGGTAATTGGGTCATATCTGGAGCTATATATCTCAGATTTAGGTCCAATTTATATGGATGGAAAGGTAAGAGATAGGTCTACAACTTTCATATGAAGCCCAAGATCTAAAAAGACCATTATCAAGTCCAAATTGTAGCAACAATAAAGAAGCCCGAATCTATCTTTCAGCCTGAGTACTGTTCGATATTTTGGCCATATCTGGAGTTCTAGAAGTCCAAATAAGCTGAATATTTTACACACAAAAGATGAGACAATTTCCTACAACTTTGAAGTTATCAATAATGTTTTGGGCAGACAAGAGAAGATAAGGATTGTCACCAAGTCAAGAGTTGGCCACCCACTTATCAATTAGTCATCAAATCAATAGTTCCCAATTTTGGCCTATAAAAGGAGGCATTTGCCATGGATTTAGGCATCTTGGTTTCCAGATCAAGATCATGCTCTTCCTTTCTCTCTTTGTATTTTTTGTAATGTTTATGCTTTGCTTTCATTAATATTAAGTTTATGCCTTTCATTTCCTTTCCTTTACTTAGTTAACTTTTATGTTCTTATTTTGTTTATCTATTTTTGTTTCTTTCATTATGTCTAGCTAAGTTA
Organism: Populus pruinosa; assembly: GCA_026413675.1. Classification (NCBI taxonomy): domain Eukaryota; kingdom Viridiplantae; phylum Streptophyta; class Magnoliopsida; order Malpighiales; family Salicaceae; genus Populus; species Populus pruinosa. The sequence goes on from CM048598.1 coordinate 10,202,196, forward strand.
ATTATGTCAAGGTGAAAAGGTTACACTAATGGTGTAAGAATAAGTATAATGTAAACTTAATATGGACTTTAATGTTTGATACTAACATGTTTTATATTTGTTATCTTGTTCACTCTTTAATACTTTGCTTGTTAAATGACTAATCTTGATTTATGTTGTATAACACTTGGTACAACAAATGCTTGGCACTTTCATAGCCCATAATGTATGGTATAACCGACACCTGAGCTATGAAAGGAACTTGATTTGTTGTTAACATAAGTTATAATCATGAATGCTTGACGAGATTTACAAGTATTAGCATTAATCGAATAAGATGACGAATGTAATTATGTTAACAATTTATAATCTCATTAGAACCTCCTTTATGTGTGGTTTCCAATTGAATAATAAGAGTTTTATATTATACTTGTTTGACATACCATTAGTGGAATCTCTAACCTTGACATTTGTTATTATCATTGTTTAATTGTTACATTAATATTCCATCTCAAAGTTCTCATCATCATCTTCTCTTCTTCTTCTCTTTCTTTTTCTTTATTATTATTATTATTATTATTATTATTATTATTATTATTATTATTATTATTGTTATTGTTATTGTTATTATTATTGTTGTTGTTATTACTATTGTTGTTGTTGTTATTGTTGTTTTATAATTGTTGTTTATAATTTGTACAATTAACCTCCCTGTGGTTCGACCTCGGTCTTGTCGGGTTATTTATTACTTCGACACTCCTGCACTTGGGAGAAGACATCAACCTTTTAGTCGTGTCAAGTTTTTTGCGCCGTTGCCGGGGAGGTAAGTTTTGTATAAATTATAGTAGTTATTTTATTTTCTCTTTTCACTTTTCTTGTATATAACTTTGTTTCTTTTCTCTTGTTTCTTCTTCTTTTGTTTTCTTTTTCCTTTTATTCTATTCCTACATGTGCATGAGAGTGTGGTCACATACATCAAGTGGTAGACTTTGTAGGGTATCCTCATCATTTTCAGAAAATATGGTCGAAGAAGATAATCAATCACTTCATAATGAGAATAATGAGAATAACCGTGCATGAACACTTAGAGACCACATGAATCCCACAAGAACAAGTGCACCATCATGCATAGTTTTTCCTCCCGATGCATCTCATTTTAATTTTAAGCTAGGCATTATTCAACTTTTACCTTCATTTCATGGCTTAGAATTGGAAAATCCATACTTGCATTTAAGGGAATTTGAGGAGGTTTGTAACACATATAATAACTTAAATTGTAGCATGAATACCATCATATTAAAGCTTTTTCCTTTTTCATTAAAAGATAAAGCTAAAACATGGCTATAAAATTTAAGACCAGGATCCATTCGTACTTGGGATAAAATGCAACAACATTTTTTGAAGAAGTTTTTCCCATCTCATAGAATAAACTCTTTCAAAAAACAAATCACCATTTTCACTCAAAAACCAGGAGAAACATTTTACCAATGTTGGGATAGGTATCGAGACTTGCTTAGTACTTGCCCTCATCATGGTTTTGAAACATGGAGATTGGTTTCACATTTCTATGAAGGGTTAACACCTAAAGATAGGCAAATGGTTGAATTGATGTGCAATGGAACTTTTGAAGATAAAGACCCTGATGAAGCAATGGAGTACTTAGACTTGTTAGCTGAAAATGCTCAAAATTAGGACACTGCGGGTATATATGAGGCACTGAGTAAAACTCAACCTCATACATCTAATGGAAGTATGTATAATCTTAGGGAAGATCATGACCTTCAAACCAAGTTTGCATCTTTAGCTAGAAAAGTCGAGGCACTAGAATTGAAAAAGAGTGGTCAATTAAAATCTGTTGAAAACATTGTGTGTCAAATCTGTGAAACAAATGAACACTCAACCAACGATTGTCCAACCTTGCCTTCTTTTAAGGAATGTCTCCATGAACAAGCCCATGCTTTAAACAGTTTCCAAAGGGCTAACCACAACCCATACTCCTAAACATACAATCCTGGTTGGAGAAATCATCCAAATTTCAGTTGGAAGAGTGAGAACAACAATGCACAAACTTCACAACCACCATTTCAAGCATACCACAATTTCCAAAATTCTCATGGATATGCACCTCCTTATGCTCCACCTCCTAGAAGAAATCTTGAGGAAACATTACATGCATTCATTGAAAAGCAAGAGACAATCAATACTCGACTTGCTCAAAACATGACAGATTTTAAAGATACTCTTGCTAAATTAACATCTGCTCTCAGTTTCCAAGAGAAAGGTAAGTTTCCATCTCAATCGCAATAAAATCCCAAGGGGCAATACAATGCAAATACAAGTAGTTCCGGAAGTCAACACATGGATCAAGTCAAATCAGTCACTACTCTGCGCAGTGGTAAGGTTATTGAAAAACCCTCTCTTGAACCTTATGAGAAAGATGATGAGTCAATCTCTGAGGGTAAGGGAGGGGTTAAATCTGAAAATTGCAAAGAAATCACAGATTCTCTGCCAGCACTTCCATTTCCTCATGCCATGACTAAACAAAGGAAAGTCAATCACAACTCTGAAATTTTTGAAATTTTTAAACAGGTAAGGATCAATATACCTTTGCTGGATGCTATTAAACAAGTTCCTTTCTATGCTAAATTTTTGAAAGATCTATGCACTGTGAAGAGGAAACTGAATGTGAAAAACAAAGCCTTTCTAGCTGAACAAGTAAATGCTATTCTTCAAAACAATAAATCTTTGAAATGTAAAGACCCTAGTTGTCCTACAATTTCTTGCTTTATTGGAGAGCATAAAATTGAAAGAGCCTTACTTGATCTTGGTGCTAGTGTGAATTTACTTCCATATTCAGTTTTTGAGAGTCTCAATCTAGGTGAGTTAAAACCAACTTCTATAACTCTTTTACTTGCCGATAGATCTATAAAAGTGCCTAGAGGAATAATTGAAGATGTGTTAGTACAAGTTGATAAATTCATTTATCCTGTGGATTTTATTGTCTTGGACACACAACCTGTTGAAGCATGTAATTCATTTCCTATTATTTTAGGACGTCCATTTCTTGCAACATTTAACGCATTGATTAATTGTAGGAATGGACTGATGAAGCTATCATTTGGAAACATGATATTGGAGATGAATATTTTCAACATTTGCAAGCAACCTGGAGATGATAATGATTTACAAGAAGTAGATCATATTGATGAATTAGTTTATGATCAACTTGAATTTACTTTAAGTAAAAATGAATTGGATGAAACTGAAGATTTGCAAATGATTTATTCTAAGAAAGAAATCACGGATGAAAAACGCACATAAAATGTTGATGCGAATCTTTTGTCAACAGTGACAATAGATTCGACATCTGACATCACACCAATGGATGATTACTTTCCTAACGAATCCTTACTTTCTCTTAGTCCAATGCCTTGGTATGATAAAAATATCATTTTTCTTACTTTAGGAGATTTGCCAGCTGATTGGAGTACCCAAGACAAAGAAAAATAAAAAAAGAAAAAAAAAAGAAAAAAATAATGATAATAAAAATATAGATAAGTTTGGTTTCGTAGCCTCCCTAACCTAAGCAATTAAACCCGAATGGGTGTTTTAACACCTAATACCTTAAACTCAACTGACTTGGGAGCTATTGGCCCAACGCTTGTTACATGGGTTGCGGAGAAAAACTTAAGGGAATCAAACATTGCACTATCTACATATCAGTATCTGCGACCTGAGTTACTAAGCTTGTAGGGGTGTCTTAACACCTAATGCCCTAAGACCAATTGGTCTGGGAGTCATTAGCTGAAAGCTCGTTACATGGGTTAAAGATGCATGATGATTTTAAATTATATGTATATAGATTTAAAAAAGAAAAAAGAAAAAAGAAAAAAGAAAAAAAGAAACAAAAAGACAAAAATAATAATCCCAACCCAAGGAAGTTGACACGACTAAAAGATTGATGTCTTCTCCCAAGTGCAGGAGTGTCGAAGTAATAAATAACCCGGCAAGACCGGGGTCGAACCACAGGGAGGTTAATTGTACAAATTATAAACAACAATTATAAAACAACAATAACAACAACAACAATAGTAATAATAATAATACTAATACTAAAAATAATAATAATAGTAGTAGTAGTAGTAGTACTACTACTACTACTAATAATAATAATAATAATAATAATAATAATAATAATAATAATAATAATAATAAAGAAAGAGAAGAAGAAGAAGATGATGATGATGAGAACTTGGAGATCAAATATTAATGTAAGAATTAAGCAATAATAATAACAAATGTCAAGGTTAGAGATTCCACTAATGGTATATCAAACAAGTATAGTATAAACTCTTATTATTGAATTGGAAACCACACACAAAGGAGGTTCCAATCAGATTATATATTGTTAACATGATTACATTAGTCATCTTATTCAATTAATGCTAATACTTGTAAATCTCGTCAAGCATTCATGATTATAACTTATGTTAACAACAAATCAAGTTCCTTTCATAGCTCAGGTGTCGGTTATACCATACATTATGGGCTATGAAAGTGCCAAGCATTTGTTGTACCAAGTGTTATACAACATAAATCAAGATTAGTCATTTAATAAGCAAAGTATTAAAGAGTGAACAAGATAACAAATATAAAACATGTTAGTATCAAACATTAAAGTCCATATTAAGTTTACATTATACTTATTCTTACACCATTAGTGTAACCTTTTCACCTTGACATAATTAACTTAGCTAGACATAATGAAGGAAAGAAAAATAGATAAACAAAATAAGAACATAAAAGCTAACTAAGTAAAGGAAAGGAAATGAAAGGCATAAACTTGATATTAATGAAAGCAAAGCATAAATATTACAAAAAATACAAAGAGAGAAAGGAAGAGCATGATCTTGATCTGAACACCAAGATGCCTAAATGCATGGCAAATGCCTCCTTTTATAGGCCAAAATTGGGAACTATTGATTTCATGACTAATTGATAAGTGGGTGGCCAACTTTTGACTTGGTGACAATCCTTATCTTCTCTTGTCTACCCAAAACGTCATTGATAACGTCAAAACTGGAGCCAGGTGCAAACATGAAAGTTGTAGGCAATTGTCTCAGCTTTCTTTTGTAAAAAATTCAGCTCATTTGGACTTCTAGAACTCCAGATATGGCCAAAATACCGAACAGTGCTCGGGCTGGAAGACAGATTCGGGCTTCTTTGTTGTTGCTACAATTTGGACTTGATAATGGCCTTTTTAGATCTTGGGCTCCATATGAAAGTTGTAGGCCTATGTCTTACCTTTCCATCCATATAAATTGGACCTAAATCTGAGATCTGTAGCTCCAGATATGGCCCAATTACCGAACAGTGTTCCGGTTTGGATTGCACCGACATCTCTTCTCTAAGTTTGACCATCTCTTTATCCATGCAATTTAAGTTCTTCAAGTCATCAATCAATCCTTTCATTTATGTGATAGGCCTGCATTAAAAATAGACATTTACCACAAATTATAGGTATCTTATATTATTAGATACATTATTATAAAATATATTTTAGTTAAGGAGTTATTAATACTTCAAGTGCAAAATGATGATATAAAACCATGATAAAAATGCACTTTTAAGTACTAATCACACCCCCCAACCAGCTTATTACTAGTCCCTAGTAATCAAAGCGTTAACACAATTTGCAAATTTCACAAAGCAAGGTATTCATCATTTAACTTCCATTAATCTATCCAGATAAACAAACTTTCATTAAATTTATATATCTGCTCAATACCTCTTAACAAGATATTAATAAACCTTTCTTTTGTGCTCAATGTATCAACACATAATTATGGGGCTTTTCTTGGAAGAAAACAAAATTTTTGTTCTAATGTTTAAGGTTAACTTCCTTGGGTTGGGATTATTATTTTTGTCTTTTTTTTGTCTTTTTTTTTTAAATATATACATAGAATTTAAAAACATCATGCATCTTTAACCCATGTAACGAGCTTTCAGCTAATGACTCCCAAACCAGTTGGTCTTAGGGCATTAGGTGTTAAGACACCCCTACGAGCTTAGTAACTCGGGTCGGAGATACTGATATGTAGATAGTGCAATGTTTGATTCCCTTAAGCTTTTCTCCTCAACCCATGTAACAAGCGTTAGGCCAATAGCTCCCAAGTTAGTTGACTTTAGGGTATTAGGTGTTAAAACACTCCTTCGGGCTTAATTGCTTAGGTTAGGGAGGCTACGAAACCAAACTTATCTACATTTTTATTATCATCATTTTTTTTTCTTTTTTCTTTTTCATGTTTTTTTTTAATTATATACAATCCCTTTCCCTTAGTTGTTACCTTTAACAAAAGAACATAAATAATGTAATAATCCAATATGCAACCCACAATCATATGTTAAAGTGTGTATGTGTGTAAATTAAGGTTTAAAAATACATGTTAAATAAGTATATGAGCAGAATTAAGTGGTAACAATACGAGAGTTTGTAAACCTGAATATTTCAGGAAGTATTATAATAGACCTTGTTAAGAATGGTTACTAAGATGCGTCTCAAGAGTCACTTTAACAAAAGAACTCCTTTACTCTGCCATCCTAGTAACAACAATTATGCACATGCTTTATGAAATGAAAAACAATTTTTTTTTTTTATCAACTACTACCCTCTCCCCCCAACCAAAACGAGACATTGTCCTCAATGTTCTAAGGTAGAAAGATAGAGTATAAAAGATATCACCTGAAATAACGAACACTGACAAAACCTGAAACACACTGAAACAAAAATAAGAAATAACAAAACATAATAAAACCAAAAGACACAAAAATTCACAAATGAAGGCTCAAATCCAATCTAAGCTTTTTACGGCTTTCCTTAGATGACCAATTTATGCGATTCATGGAAGGATCAATCACAGGAATGAAAGATTGTAGTTGGTCAATCAATTGTTCAGCAGTAGAAGCAGAGATTATGATTTGTCGTGCAGAAGATGTTAAAAATTCCTGTTTCACAGCATGATCAAGAAAAGACAACAACTTATCATAATAACCATTAACATTTAACAAACCTATGGGTTTATGGTGAATGTGCAATTGAGCCCAAGAGGAAATATGAAAGATCTCTTCCAATGTGCCTAGATCACCTGGTAAAGCAATGAAAGCATCAGCATGGTTAAACATTGCATTCATTCGAGCCGACATTGTAGAGACCTGAAGTTCCTCTCCAATTGTTTTTCCAATGATGTCCCCTTGTGCCAAAGCTTCAGGGACGATTCCTAAAACTTGACTACCTCCTAAAAATGCAGCTATTGACACACCTCCCATTAACCCAAGACTGCCTCCCCCATACACTAAATGAATCTTTCTCTCAGCTAGCACCTGACCAAGATGATTTGCTGATTCTAAAAACTCTTTTTCTTTTCCAGGACTAGATCCACCAAAAACACAAATATTTCTTATTTGATGACTTGAGGAACTTGCCATTTCTACACACTTTTGTATTTGTTGAATGTATGGGTTGAGTAGAAATGAAAGGAAGGAAAATAGGGTTTTATAGATGAGAAAGTAGAAAGGCAATCATAACATCTATATGTAGGCCAGCTAGAGTCTCACACACTCTCTCTCTCTTTTTATTTATTTATTTATTTACTTTTGAAAAAAAACATGTGTATGTACAGGTAGTTGTGATTGTGGCTCACATCTTCCCTTGGTTTTACGTCCAAGAACGGCTTAAACGCCCTCTATGGGTCGGGGATAGGCTTCCCATCCAGTTTTCTTAAAAATTGGCAAACAGGGTCTTTTTTAGTCAGATTCCCAAGACTAAGTCGATCATGTTCTTTATGAAATAGTGGCCATAAATCATGAATTGCACGATGCATATCTCCACTAGGATGCGTCTCAAGAGTCAATAGAAGATTATCTAAAGACTCCTTACTCAGGCCATCCTTAATGAATTGTATTTTATCTTCACGGTTTATAGATACCATTCCTAAGGAACGACATTGTGTATTACAAGTCCATCTAGCACATCGATGACAGACATCCAGTCGTTTTGCACGACGCTTCTTTGCAAAAGTGCTTTTACCTGTTCCAGGCATGTGTGAAATGAAGAAGTTAGAGGACTCACCTGATAATCGGACCTTTGCTTCAATCAACCAACGAATATCTTTAGAAATTCCATGATTCATTAACAATCTCAATCTTGCACATCTAGCACGGTAAATTTTTGTAATCGCATTTTGAGGCAGAGCGGGAAAATACTTTTTCAATTTTTCAAGATTAGTATCCATTTTCAAATGAGAATTGGAAGAGAGATTCAAAGAATTGCACAGATATATACACAGATATCAGTAATTGTAGGAAACTGAAAGAACCGACTTAAGTCACGGAGTACTGTTATCCGCCATTTGACCGGGGTGAAGAAACTCGCAAAAATCACTCAAAAAGAAACAAAAATAAAATAAAATAAAATCAATATTTATATAAGAAATAAAAATAAAATAAAATCAATCTTTATATACAGGATCACCCAATTCAATAGAGTTATGTTCAACTGAAAAATTATCAAAGTAAACTTTCAGACGATGTCCATTTATCTTGAAAACATTGCCATTCTTTGGATTCTCGATCTCATAGGCCCCATATGGATACACATGTTTCACAATAAAAGGACCACTCCATCTTGATCTTAATTTTCCAGGAAATAAATGCAGTCGAGAATTATAAAGCAAGACTTTTTGACCAACATTGAAGGTTTTTCTCTGTATTTTCTTGTCATGAAACTCTTTAATTCTTGCTTTATGAATTCTTGAATTTTCATATACATCATTTCTTATTTCCTCAAGCTCATTTATTTGTAATTTTCGCAGTTGACTAGCATCATCCAGATTTGAATTGAAAGCTTTAATAGCCCAATAAGCTTTATGTTCAAGTTCCACAAGCAAGTGACAAGGTTTTCCATAGACTAGTCTATACGGTGACATACCTAATGATGTTTTATAAGCAGTTCGATAAGCCCAAAGTGCATCATTAAGTCTTAAAGACCAGTCTTTCCTATTAGGGTTCACTGTTTTCTCCAAAATATGTTTGATCTCCCTATTAGCAAGCTCTACTTGTCCACTTGTTTGAGGGTGATAAGGGGTGGCAACTTTGTGTGTGATTCCATATTTCTTCATTAAAGACTCAAATGGCTTGTTGCAGAAATGTGTTCCACCATCACTTATTATGGCTCGAGGGACTCCAAATCGACTCAAAATATTTTCTTTCAAAAACTTTATCACTGTTTTGTGATCATTGTTTCGACTTGAAATTGCCTCTATCCATTTTGAAACATAATCTACTGCGACTAATATGTATAAGAAACCAAATGATGGAGGGAATGGGCCCATGAAATCTATACCCCAACAATCAAAGATCTCAATGACAATAATAGGGTTTAAAGGCATCATGTGACGTTTTGAAATAGATCCCAACTTTTGACAATTTTCACAAGACTTGCAGAATGCATGTGAGTCTTTGAACATGGTGGGCCAGTAAAATCCACTTTGTAAGATTTTTGCAGTTGTCTTTCTTGATGAGAAATGGCCCCCACATGCTTCAGAATGACAAAATTTAATGACACTACTTACCTCATTGTCAGGAATGCATCTTCGAAATATTTGATCAGGACAATATTTGAATAAATAAGGATCATCCCAATAAAAGTTCTTCACTTCGTTCAAGAACTTTCTTTTATCTTGGGTACTCCAATGAGCTGGCAATTGTCCTGAAACAAGAAAATTGACAATATTAGCAAACCAAGGCATTGTAGAGACAGAAAGTAAAGATTCATCAGGAAAGTAGTCATCGATTGGTGTGATGTCAGTTTTCGAATCTGTTGTCAATCTTGACAAGTGATCTGCGACAACATTTTCGCTGCCTTTCTTATCTTTGATTGTGATATCAAATTCTTGAAGTAATAAAATCCACCGCACCAATCTAGCCTTGGAATCTTTCTTAGAAAGAAGATATTTCAATGCTGCATGATCACTAAAAACAACAACAGGTGAGCCAACAAGATAAGATCTGAATTTTTCACATGCAAATACTACTGCAAGTAATTCTTTTTCAGTGGTGGTATAATTCATTTGAGCACTATTTAAAGTTTTACTTGCATAGTAAATTACATAAGGTTTCTTATCTTTTCTTTGTCCCAAAACAGCACCTACGACATAATCACTAGCATCACACATTATTTCAAAAGGTAAGGACCAATCGGGAGGTTGAATGATAGGAGCACAAGTAAGCAAGTTTTTAAGTTTAACAAAGGCTTCTTCACAATGTTCAGTCCATTCAAAAATAGTATCCTTTGTTAGAAGGTTACTTAAAGGCTTAGATATTACACTAAAATCTTTGATGAACCTTCTATAAAAACCAGCATGTCCTAGGAATGATCTAACATCTTTAAGAGATTTTGGTGTTGGCAAGTTTGCAATTAACTCAATTTTAGATTTGTCAACCTCAATTCCTTTTGATGAAACAATGTGACCAAGTACAATACCATTTGTTACCATAAAATGACATTTTTCCCAATTCAGCACAAGATTCTTCTCTTCACACCTGGTTAAAACCTTTCCTAAATTAGTCAAACAATCATCAAATGAATCACCAAAAACAGAAAAATCATCCATGAAAATCTCAAGAAAATGTTCAACCATATCGCTAAATATACTAAGCATGCATCTTTGAAATGTGGCTGGTGCATTACATAATCCAAAAGGCATCCTTCGATATGCAAAAGTACCAAATGGACATGTGAAAGTAGTCTTTTCTTGATCTTCCAATGCAATTTCAATTTGGTTGTAACCCGAATAGCCATCTAGGAAACAATAAAATTCATGACCTGCAACTCTTTCTAGGATTTGATCCATGAAAGGTAAAGGAAAATGATCTTTTCTAGTCATTGAATTAAGTTTCCTATAGTCAATGCACATGCGCCAACCAGTAACAGTTCTAGTGGGAATTAACTCATTGTTCTCATTTGTTATCACAGTGACTCCAGACTTCTTAGGTACAACTTGGGTAGGACTTACCCATTTGCTGTCAGAAATAGGATAAATGATTTCATTATCTAGAAGCTTAATGACTTCATTTTTCACTACTTCTTTCATATTAGGATTTAGCCTTCGTTGCATTTCTCTAGAGGGTTTAGCATTTTCCTCTAAATAAATTCTGTGTGTACAAATCAAAGGACTAATTCCTTTTATATCAGCTATGGTCCATCCTAATGCTTTTTTGTGCATTTTCAGAGTTTGTAATAACTTACCTTCTTGATGTGCATTAAGTTTGGAAGAGATTATTACCGGAAAAGTTTCATTTTCTCCCAAAAATAAGTATTTGAGATTGGATGGCAACGGCTTCAAATCAGGTTTTGGTGGTTGAACACTTGAAAGTATGGACTTAATTGGTCGTGGTGGCAATTCCTCAATTTGTGGCCTCCAATTACTTGTCTTTGATTCTTCCTGAAAATAAATCATTTCCAAATCATCAGATTCATCAATCTCAATTTCATTGGAAGTGGTTGGAAATTGATCATGAATTAATTTTTCAGTAAAGTCCACTTCCTGTAAATCATTATCATCTCTAGGTTGCTTGCAAATGTTGAAAATATTCATCTCCAATGTCATGTTTCCAAATGATAGCTTCATCAGTCCATTCCTACAATTAATCAATGCATTAGAAGTTGCAAGAAATGGACGTCCTAAAATAACAGGAAATGAATTACATACTTCAACAGGTTGTGTGTCCAAGACAATAAAATCCATAGGATAAATGAATTTATCGACTTGTACTAACACATCTTCAATTATTCCTCTAGGCACTTTTAGAGATCTATCGGCAAGTAAAAGAGTTATAGAAGTTGGTTTTAACTCACCTAGATTGAGACTCTGAAAAACTGAATATGGAAGTAAATTTACACTAGCACCAAGATCAAGTAAGGCTCTTTCAATTTTATGCTCTCCAATAAAGCAAGAAATTGTAGGACAACCAGGGTCTTTATATTTTAAAGCATTATTGTTTTGAAGAATAGCACTTACTTGTTCGGCTAGAAAGGCTTTCTTTTTCACATTCAGTTTCCTCTTCACAGTGCATAGATCTTTCAAAAATTTAGCATAGGAAGGAACCTGTTTAATAGCATCCAGCAAAGGTATATTGATCCTTACCTGTTTGAAAATTTCATAAATTTCAGAATTGTGATTGACTTTCCTTTGTTTGGTCATGGCTTGAGGAAATGGAAGTGCTGGTGGTGAATCAGTCGTTTCTTTGCAATTTTCAGATTCATCCCCTTCCTTACCCTCACAGATTGACTCATCATCTTTCTCATAAGGTTCAAGAGAGGGTTTTTCAATAACCTTACCACTGCGCAGAGTAGTGACTGATTTGACTTGATCCATGTGTTGGCTTCCGGAACTACTTGCATTTGCATTGTATTGCCCTTTGGGATTTTGTTGTGTTTGAGATGGAAACTTACCTTTCTCTTGGAAACTGAGAGCAGATGTTAATTTAGCAAGAGTATCTTTAAAATCTGTCATGTTTTGAGCAAGTTGAGTATTAATTGTCTCTTGCTTTTCAATGAATGCATGCAATGTTTCCTCAAGATTTCTTCTAGAAGGTGGAGCATAAGAAGGTGCATATCCATGAGAATTTTGGAAATTATGGTGTGCTTGAAACGGTGGTTGTGAAGTTTGTGCATTGTTGTTCTCACTCTTCCAACTGAAATTTGGGTGATTCCTCCAACCAGGGTTGTATGTTTGGGAGTATGGGTTGTGGTTGGCCCTTTGAAAACTGTTTAAAGCATGAGCTTGTTCATGGAGACATTCTTTAAAAGAAGGCAAGGTTGGACAATCGTTGGTTGAGTGTTCATTTGTTTCACAGATTTGACACACAATGTTTTCAACAGATTTTAATTGACCACTCTTTTTCAATTCTAGTGCCTCGACTTTTCTAGCTAAATATGCAAATTTGGCTTGGAGGTCATGATCTTCCCTAAGGTTGTACATACCTCCACTAGATGTATGAGGTTGAGTTTTACTCGGTGCCTCACATGTACCCGCAGTGTCCCAATTTTGAGCATTTTCAGCAAACAAGTCTAAGTACTCCATTGCTTCATCAGGGTCTTTATCTTCAAAAGTTCCATTACACATCAATTCAACCATTTGCCTATCTTTAGGTGTTAACCCTTCATAGAAATGTGAAACCAATCTCCATGTTTCAAAACCATGATGAGGGCAAGTACTAAGCAAGTCTCGATACCTATCCCAACATTTGTAAAATGTTTCTCCTGGTTTTTGAGTGAAAGTGGTGGTTTGTCTCTTGAAAGAGTTTGTTCTATGAGATGGAAAAAACTTCTTTAAAAACTGTTGTTGCATTTCATCCCAAGCACGAATGGATCCTGGTCTTAAATTTTGTAGCCATGTTTTAGCTTTATCTTTTAATGAAAAAGGAAAAAGCTTTAATCTGATGGTGTTCATGCTACAATTTAAGTTATTATATGTGTTGCACACCTCCTCAAATTCCCTTAAATGCAAGTATGGATTTTCCAATTCTAAACCATGAAAAGAAGGTAAAAGTTGAATAATACCTGGTTTAAAATTAAAATGAGATGCATCGGGAGGAAAAACTATACATGATGGTGCACTTGTTCTTGTGGGATTCATGTGGTCTCTAAGTGTTCTAGCACGGTTATTCTCATTATTTTCATTATGAAGTGATTGATTATCTTCTTCGGCCATATTTTCTGAAAATGATGAGGATATCCTACAAAGTCTACCACTTGATGTACGTGACCACACTCTCATGCACGTGTAGGAATAAAATAAAAGAAAACAGAAAACAAAAGAAGAAGAAACAAGAGAAAAGAAATAAAGTTATATACAAGAAAAGTGAAAAGAGAAAATAAAATAACTATTATAATTTATACAAAACTTACCTCCCCGGCAACGGCGCCAAAAACTTGACACGACTAAAAGATTGATGTCTTCTCCCAAGTGCAGGAGTGTCGAAGTAATAAATAACCCGGCAAGACCGGGGTCGAACCACAGGGAGGTTAATTGTACAAATTATAAACAACAATTATAAAACAACAATAACAACAACAACAATAGTAATAATAATAATAATAATACTAATAATAATAATAGTAGTAGTAGTAGTAGTAGTACTAATAATAATAATAATAATAATAATAATAATAATAATAATAATAATAATAATAATAAAGAAAGAGAAGAAGAAGAAGATGATGATGATGAGAACTTGGAGATCAAATATTAATGTAAGGATTAAGCAATAATAATAACAAATGTCAAGGTTAGAGATTCCACTAATGGTATATCAAACAAGTATAGTATAAACTCTTATTATTGAATTGGAAACCACACACAAAGGAGGTTCCAATCAGATTATATATTGTTAACATGATTACATTAGTCATCTTATTCAATTAATGCTAATACTTGTAAATCTCGTCAAGCATTCATGATTATAACTTATGTTAACAACAGATCAAGTTCCTTTCATAGCTCAGGTGTCGGTTATACCATACATTATGGGCTATGAAAGTGCCAAGCATTTGTTGTACCAAGAGTTATACAACATAAATCAAGATTAGTCATTTAACAAGCAAAGTATTAAAGAGTGAACAAGATAACAAATATAAAACATGTTAGTATCAAACATTAAAGTCCATATTAAGTTTACATTATACTTATTCTTACACCATTAGTGTAACCTTTTCACCTTGACATAATTAACTTAGCTAGACATAATGAAGGAAAGAAAAATAGATAAACAAAATAAGAACATAAAAGCTAACTAAGTAAAGGAAAGGAAATGAAAGGCATAAACTTGATATTAATGAAAGCAAAGCATAAATATTACAAAAAATACAAAGAGAGAAAGGAAGAGCATGATCTTGATCTGAACACCAAGATGCCTAAATGCATGGCAAATGCCTCCTTTTATAGGCCAAAATTGGGAACTATTGATTTGATGACTAATTGATAAGTGGGTGGCCAACTTTTGAATTGGTGACAATCCTTATCTTCTCTTGTCTACCCAAAACGTCATTGATAACATCAAAACTGGAGCCAGGTGAAAACATGAAAGTTGTAGGCAATTGTCTCAGCTTTCTTGTGTAAAAAATTCAGCTCATTTGGACTTCTAGAACTCCAGATATGGCCAAAATACCGAACAGTGCTCGGGCTGGAAGACAGATTCGGGCTTCTTTGTTGTTGCTACAATTTGGACTTGATAATGGCCTTTTTAGATCTTGGGCTCCATATGAAAGTTGTAGGCCTATGTCTTACCTTTCCATCCATATAAATTGGACCTAAATCTGAGATCTGTAGCTCCAGATATGACCCAATTATCGAACAGTGTTCCGGTTTGGATTGCACCGACATCTCTTCTCTAAGTTTGACCATCTCTTTATCCATGCAATTTAAGTTCTTCAAGTCATCAATCAATCCTTTCATTTATGTGATAGGCCTGCATTAAAAATAGACATTTACCACAAATTATAGGTATCTTATATTATTAGATACATTATTATAAAATATATTTTAGTTAAGGAGTTATTAATACTTCAAGTGCAAAATGATGATATAAAACCATGATAAAAATGCACTTTTAAGTACTAATCAGAAGTTAACCTTAAACATTAGAACAAAAATTTTGTTTTCTTCCAAGAAAAGCCCCATAATTATGTGTTGACACAATGAGCACAAAAGAAAGGTTTATTAATATCTTGTTAAGAGGTATTGAGCAGATATATAAATTTAATGAGAGTTTGTTTATCTGGATAGATTAATGTAAGTTAAATGATGAATACCTTGCTTTGTGGAATTTGCAAATTGTTTTTCTATTTAACGCTTTGATTACTAAGGACTAGTAATAAGCTGTTTGGGGGGTGTGATTAGTACTTAAAAGTGCATTTTTATCATGGTTTTATATCATCATTTTGCACTTGAAGTATCAATAACTCCTTAACTAAAACATGTTTTATAATAATATATCTAATAATATAAGATACCTTTAATTTGTGGTAAATGTTCATTTTAAATGCAGGCCTATCACATAAATGAAAGGATTGATTGATGACTTTAAGAACTTAAATTGCAAGGATAAAGAGATGGTTAAACTTAGAAAAGAGATATCGGTGCAATCTAAACCGGAACACTGTTCGGTAATTGGGTCATATCTGGAGCTATATATCTCAGATTTAAGTCCAATTTATATGGATGGAAAGGTAAGACATAGGCCTATAACTTTCATATGGAGCCCAAGATCTAAAAAGGCCATTATCAAGTCAAAATTGTAGCAACAACAAAGAAGCCCGAATCTGTCTTCCAGCCTGAGCACTGTTCGGTATTTTGGCCATATCTGGAGTTCTAGAAGTCCAAATAAGCTGAATGTTTTACACACGAAAGCTGAGACAATTGCCTACAACTTTCATGTTGTCAACTTGCTCCAATTTTGACGTTATCAATTACGTTTTGGGCAGACAAGAGAAGATAAGGATTGTCATCAAGTCAAGAGTTGGCCACCCACTTATCAATTAGTCATCAAATCAATAGTTCCTAATTTTGGCCTATAAAAGGAGGCATTTGCCATGCATTTAGGCATCTTGGTTTCCAGATCAAGATCATTCTCTTCCTTTCTCTCTTTGTATTTTTTGTAATGTTTATGCTTTGCTTTCATTAATATTAAGTTTATGCCTTTCATTTCCTTTCCTTTACTTAGTTACCTTTTATGTTCTTATTTTGTTTATCTATTTTTGTTTCTTTCATTATGTCTAGCTAAGTTAATTATGTCAAGGTGAAAAGGTTACACTAATGGTGTAAGAATAAGTATAATGTAAACTTAATATAGATTTTAATATTTGATACTAACATGTTTTATATTTGTTATCTTGTTCACTCTTTAATACTTTGCTTGTTAAATGACTAATCTTGATTTATGTTGTATAACACTTGGTACAACAAATGCTTGGCACTTTCATAGCCCATAATGTATGGTATAACCGACACCTGAGCTATGAAAGGAACTTGATTTGTTGTTAACATAAGTTATAATCATGAATGCTTGACGAGATTTACAAGTATTAGCATTAATCGAATAAGATGACGAATGTAATTATGTTAACAATTTATAATCTCATTGGAACCTCCTTTATGTGTGGTTTCCAATTGAATAATAAGAGTTTTATATTATACTTGTTTGACATACCATTAGTGGAATCTCTAACCTTGACATTTGTTATTATCATTGTTTAATTGTTACATTAATATTTCATCTCAAAGTTCTCATCATCATCTTCTCTTCTTCTTCTCTTTATTTTTCTTTATTATTATTATTATTATTATTATTATTATTATTACTACTACTACTAGTATTATTATTATTATTATTATTATTATTATTATTATTATTATTATTATTATTATTATTACTACTACTACTACTACTACTAGTATTATTATTATTATTGTTGTTGTTGTTGTTGTTGTTGTTGTTGTTGTTGTTGTTGTTACTATTGTTGTTGTTGTTATTGTTGTTTTATAATTGTTATTTATAATTTGTACAATTAACCTCCCTGTGGTTCGACCCCGGTCTTACCGGGTTATTTATTACTTCGACACTCCTACACTTGGGAGAAGACATCAACCTTTTAGTGGTGTCAAACAACATCAACAACAACAACAATAATAATAATAAAGAAAAAAAAAAGAACAAGAAGAAGAAGAAGAAGAAGATTAGAAGTTTCAGATAGAATATAAAGATTTAACAACGATAACAAACAATGTCAAGGTTAGAGGATCCACTAATGGTATGTCAAACAAGTATAGTATAAACTCTTATTATTCAATTGGAAACCACATACAAAGGAGGTTCCAATCAGATTATAGATTGTTAATATGATTACATTAGTCATCTTATTCAATTAATGGTAATACTTGTAAATTTCATCAAGCATTCATGATTATAACTTACGTTAACAACAAATTAAGTTCCTTTCATAGCTCAGGTGTCGGTTATACCATACAATATGAACTATGAAAGTGCCAAGCATTTGTTGTACCAAGTGTTATACAACATAAATCAAGATTAGTTATTTAACAAGCAAAGTATTAAAGAGTGAACAAGATAACAAATATAAAACATGTTAGTATTAAACATTAAAGTCCATATTAAGTTTACATTATACTTATTCTTACACTATTAGTGTAACCTTTTCACCTTGACATAACAAACTTAGCTAGACATAATGAAAGAAAGAAAAATAAATAAACAAAATAAGAACATAAATAAGATAAAAGTTAACTAAGTAAAGGAAAGGAAATGAAAGGTATAAACTTGATATTAATAAAAGTAAAGCATAAACATTACAAAAAATACAAAGAGAGAAAAGAAGAGCATGATCTTGATCTGGAAACCAAGATGCCTAAATGCATGGCAAATGCCTCCTTTTATAGGTCAAAATTGGGAACTATTGATTTGATGACTAATTGATGAGTAGGTGGCCAACTCTTGACTTGGTGACAATCCTTATCTTCTCTTATCTGCCCAAAACGTCATTGATAATGTCAAAATTAGAGTCATTCAAAAACATCAAAGTTGTAGGCAATTGTATCAGATTTCTTGTGTAAAACATTCAGCTCATTTGGACTTCTAGAACTCCAGATATGGCCAAAATACTAAACAGTGCTTGGGCTGGAAGACAGATTCGGGCTTCTTTGTTGTTACTACAATTTGGACTTGAAAATGGCATTTTTAGATCTTGGGCTCCATATGAAAGTTGTAGGTCTATATTTTACCTTTCCATCCATATAAAGTAGACCTAAATCTGAGATCTATTGCTCCAGATATGATCCAATTACTGAATAGTGTTCTGGTTTGGATTGCACCGACATCTCTTTTCTAATTTTGGTCATCTCTTTGCCCTTGCAATTTAAGTTTTTAAAGTCATCAATCAATCCTTTCATTTATGTGATAGGCCTACATTTAAAATGAACATTTACCAAAAATTAAAGGTATGTTATATTATTAGATATATTATTATAAAACATGCTTTAGTTAAGAAGTTATTGATACTTCAAGTGCAAAATGATGATATAAAACCATGATAAAAATGGATTTTTAAGTACTAATCATCTATTATAATATTTTTTGAAATATTCAAGTTTACAAACTCTCGCATTGTTATCGCTTAATTCTGCTAATTTTCACGTACACACTTTAACATATGATTATGGGTTGCACATTAGATCATTATATTATTTATATTCTTTTGTTAAAGGTAACAACTAAGGGAAAAGGATAGTATATAATTTAAAAAAAAAGAGCAAAAAAAATAATGATAATAAAAATATAGATAACGTTGGTTTTGTAATCTACTTAACCTAAGCAATTAAGCCCGAAGGGGTGTTTTAACACCTAATATCCTAAAGTCCATTGATTTAGGAGCTATTAGCCTAATGCTTGTTACATGGGTTAAAGCAAAAAGTTTAAGGGAATCAAACATTGCACTATCTACAACCGGAGTTACTAAGCTTGTAGGGATGTCTCAATGATATAACAATATTATTCGATAGTTTCACCCATATTTAACTAGTGTTTTGACTATATTTTATATATAAAATGCCTTGATATTCTTTGTTATATGTTTTGAAGGCACTTTTAGGTGAATGATGCAAAAAAAAAGTAAATTTGAGGTAATTGATAAATTTAACCTTCTGTCGATGTTTTGTGTAGAGTATGAGCTCTAGAGGTTAAAATGAAGTGATTCCAGTGACACTAAAAAGCTAAGATCTATACCTTTCTGGATATCTAAGGCAAGAAAATAAAATAAGGAAGAACATAGAAATCATAGCTTTTAAAGTCAAATCTCGCAATCTAACAGTGTTGACCTTCATCCATTCCGACTTGAATATCTTGAGCTACAGAAGTCCAATTGATGCAAACTCAATTTTTTTGAATTCCTAACTCAAAGATGTATTTAGCTAAAAATGATGTCATATAAAGGAGATATGGTTTTTTAAAGATGATAACTAAATTCTATCAGCAAATAGGTTTCGTAAAGAAAAGAGTCCAAATTATGTTCTGAAGCATCTAAACTGATATCCAAGTTTTTATTTCAGAAATTTAGCTCCTCTAAGTCAAAGTTTGAAGATTTCATTCAAGGCTATTTTTTATTTTTTAGAAAAATACTTATTGAAGTACTTAAATATAAACTGTCTACTTAAGGGAGGACTATTTTGTAAAATAGAGACTAGAGTTTCCTAGGATATAAAAAGAATGAGAGAAGAGAGGGGGGAGCCACCCAAGAACAGAAAAACACCCCTTTCCTCTAAGAAACTTGAAATTATGCATTCTTCCTTCTTTTTGATTAGTTGTTTAATAAACATGCAAGGTTAAACATTTTTTCTTGGTTGCAATGACACGAAAACCTTCAGATTTTAAGAACTGTGAGATTTATTTTACCTTTTCTTTTAAATTTATATGATGAATATGTTTGCTCTCTTATGTTTATTTTTTCTATGATTTTTTATTATTATTATTATTATTATTATTACTACTACTACTACTACTACTACTACTACTATTACCACTACTACTACTACTATTACTACTACTATTACTACTACTACTACTACTATTGTTGTTATTATTGTTGTTGTTTATAATTTATATAATTAACCTCCCTGTGGTTTGACCCCGGTTTTACCGGGTTATTTATTACTTCGACACTCTTGTACTTGGGAGAAGATATCAATCTTTTGATCATGTCAAGTTTTTGACGCCACTGCTGGGGAGGTAAGTTCTTGTACAAATTATAGTATTTATTCATTTTATTCTCTTTTCACTTTTCTTGTATATAACTTTGTTTCTTTTTTTCTTTTTTTTTCTTTTTTCTTTTATTCTATTCCTACAAGTGCATGGGAGTTTAGTGGTAGACTTTGTAGGGTATCTTCATCATTTTCAGAAAATATGGCAGAAGAAAATAACCAATCACTTCATAGTGAGAATAATAAGAATAACGAGAATAACCATGTTAGAACACTTAGAGTTCATATGAATCCCACAAGAACAAGTATACCATCATGTATAGTTTTTCCTCCTGATGCATCTCATTTTAATTTTAAGCCAGATATTATTCAACTTTTACCTTATTTTCATGGCTTAGATTTAAAAAATCCATACTTGTATTTAAAAAAAATTAAGGAGGTTTGCAACACGTATAATGACTTAAATTGTAACATGAACACCATCAGATTAAAGTTTTTTTTTTTATTAAAAGATTAAGCTAAAACATGGCTATAAAATTTGAGACTAGACCCATTCGTGCTTGGGATGAAATGTAACAACAATTTTTAAAAACATTTTTTCCATCTCATAGAACAAACTCTTTCAAAAGAAAAATCATTATTTTCACTTAAAAACCAAAAGAAATATTTTACTAATGTTGGATAGATAACGAGACTTGCTTAATACTTATCATCATCATGGTTTTGAAACATGGAGATTGATTTCATATTTTTATGAAGGGTTAACATCTAGAGATTGACAAATGATTGAATTGATGTCCAATGGAACTTTTGAAGATAAAGACCCTAATAAAGCAATGGAGTACTTAGACTTGTTAGCTGAAAATACTCAAAATTGGGACACCAAAAGTACTTATGAGGCACTGAGTAAAACTCAATCTTATACATTTAGTAGAGGTATGTACAACCTTAAGGAAGATTATGACCTCCAAGCCAAGTTTGCATCTTTAGCTATAATAGTTGAGGCACTAGAATTGAAATCTGTTTAAAATATTGTGTGTCAAATCTGTGAAACCAACAAACACTCAATTAATGATTGTCCAACCTTGCCTTCTTTTAAGGAATGTCTCTATGAACAAGCTCATGCTTTAAACAGTTTCCAAAGACCTAGCCACAACCCACACTCGCAAACATATAATCCTATTTAGAGAAATCACCTAAATTTTAGTTGAAAAAGTAAAATAACAATGTACAAACTTCATAACCACTATTTCAAACACACCATAATTTGCAAAATTTTCATGGATATGCACCTCCTTATACTCTACCTCCTAGAAGAAATCTTGAGAAAACATTGCATACATTCATTAAAAAGCAAGAGATAATCAATACTCAACTAGCTCAAAACATGACAGATTTTAAAGATACTCCTGCAAAATTGACATCTGCTCTTAGTTTTCAAGAAAAAGGTAAGTTTCCATTTCATCCACAACAGAATCCCAAAGGGCAATACAATGCAAATGCAAGTAGTTCTGAAAGTCAATATATGGATCAAGTTAAATCAACACTACTCTTTGCAATGGTAAGGTTATTGAAAAACCCACTCTTGAACCTTGTGAGAAAGATGATGAGTCAATCTCTGAGGGTAAGGAAGGAGTTGAATATGAAAATTACAAAGAAAAGACTGATTCTCCGTTAGCACTTCCATTTTCTCATGTCATGAATAAACAAAGAAAAGTCAATTACAACTCTGAAATCTTTCAAACAGGTAAGGATCAATATACCTTTGCTGGATGCTATTAAACAAGTTTCTTCTTATGCTAAATTTTTGAAAGATCTGTGCACTGTGAAGAGAAAACTGAATGTAAAAAAGAAAGCCTTTTTAGCCAATTAAATAAGTGTCATTCTTCAGAACAATAATGCTTTGAAATATAAAGACCCTGGTTATCCTACAATTTCATGCTTTATTGGAGAACATAAAATTTGAAGAGCCTTACTTGATCTTGGAGCTAGTGTGAATTTACTTCCATATTGAGTTTTTTAAAGTCTCAATCTAGGTGAGTTAAAACCAACTTCTATAACTTTTTTATTTGTCGATAGATCTGTAAAAGTGCCTAAAGGAATAATGGAAGATGTGTTTATACAAGTTGATAAATTCATTTATCTTGTGGATTTTATTGTCTTAGACACACAACATGTTGAAGAATGTAATTCATTTCCTATTATTTTGGGACGTCCATTTCTTGCAACTTCTAACGCATTGATTAATTATAGGAATGGACTGATGAAGCTATCATTTGGAAACATGATATTTGAGATGGATATTTTTCAACATTTGCAAGCAACCTGGAAATGATAATGATTTACAAGAAGTAGACCATATTGACGAATTAGTTTATGATCAACTTGAATCTATTTTAAGTAAAATTGAGTTGGTTGAATTTGAAGATTTGCAAATGACTTATTCTAAAAAAGAAATAACGGATGAAAAAGACATTAAAAATATTGATGTGGATCTTTTTTAAGAGTGACAACAGATTTGTCATCCAACATCACACCAATTAATGATTATTTTCTTGATGAATCCTTACTTTCTCTTAGTCCAATGCCTTGTTATGATAAAAATAATAATTTTCTTGCTTTAGGATTTTTGCCAGCTCACTAGAGTACCGAACATAAAAGAAAATTTTTGAGCGACATGTAAAATTTTTATTGGGATGACGTTTACTTATTCAATTATTATCCTGATCAAATATTTCAAAGATGCATTCCCGACAATGAGGTAAGTAATGTGATTAATTTTTATCATTCTAAGGCATGCGTGAGGATCATTTCTTATAAAAAAAGGATTGTAAAAATCTTACAAAGTGGATTTTACTTACTCACCATGTTCAAGGACTCACATGTATTCTGCAAAACCTGTAAAAATTGTCAAAAAGTGGGATTTATTTCAAAACACAGAGTCTTTAGATAATCTTCTATTGACTCTTAAGTCATATCATAATGGGGATAAACACCATGCAATTCATGACTTATGAACTCATTTTCATAAAGAACATGCTTGGTATAATCTTGAGAATTTGACTAAAAAAACCCTCTTTGGTTGTTTTTATAAAAACTAGATAGGAAACCTATCCCTGACCCATAAAGGGCATTTAAATCATTCTTAGACATAAAACAAAGGGAATATGTGAGCCACAATCACAACTACTTATACATATACATGCTTTTTTAAAAATAAATAAATAAATAAAGAGAGAGAGAGTGTGCGAGACTCCAGTTGGCCTATTTATAGGTGGTATGATTGTCTTTTTAATTTCTCTTCTATAAAATCCCCTTTTCTTTTCCTTTATTTCTATTCAACTCATACATTCAACAAATATAGAAGTGTATAGAAATGACAAGTTCCTTAAGTCATCACATAAGAAATGTTTGTATTTTTTGTAGATTTAGTCTTGGGAAAGAAAAGGAGTTTTTAGAATCAGCAAATCATCTTGGTCAAGCGTTAGCTGAGAGAAAGATTCATTTAGTGTATGGGGGAGATAGTCTTGGGTTAATGGAAAGTATGTCGATAGCTGTATTTTTAGGAGATAGTCAAGTTTCGGGGGTCGTCCCTAAAGCTTTAGCATAAGGGAATATAATTGGAAAAACAATTAGAGAGGAACTACAGGTCTCCATAATGTTTGCTTGAATGAATGCAATATTTAACCATATTGATGCCATCATTGCCTTATCAGATGGTCTGGGCACATTGAAAGAGATCTTTCATATTTTCTCTTAGGCCCAACTACATATTCACCAAAAGATTAACGTCTTTTTCTAAGTGCAATAGTGTCAAAATAATAAATAATCCTCAAGATCGGGGTCGAACCACAGGGAGGTTAATTATATAAATTATAGATAACAATAATACAACAACAACAACAACAACAACAATAATAGTAGTAGTAGTAAAAGAAGAAGAAGAAGTTGATAAGAGCTTTAAGATGGAAGATCAACGTAAGAATTAAACAATAATAACAACAAATTTCAAGGTTAGAGGATCCACTAATGGTATGTCAAACAAGTATAGTATAAACTTTTATTATTCAATTGGAAACCATAGACAAATGAGGTTCCAATTAGATTATAAATTGTTAACATGATTACATTAGTTATCTTATTCAATTAATGCTAATAATTATAAATCTTGTCAGACATTCATGATTATAACTTATGTTATCAATAAATCAAGTTCCTTTCATAGTTCAGGTATCGGTTATACCATATAGTATAGGCTATGAGAGTGCTAAGTATTTGTTGTACCAAGTGTTATACAACATAAATCTAGATTAACCATTTAACAAGCAAAGTATTAAAAGTGAATAAGATAACAAATACAACATATGTTACTATCAAACATTAAGGTCCATGTTGAGTTTACACTATACTTATTCTTACACCATTAGTGTAACCTTTTCACCTTGACATAATAAACTTAACTAAACATAATGAAAGAAAGAAAAATAAATAAACAAAATAAGAATATAAATAAGATAAAAGTTAACTAAGTAAAGGAAAGGAAATGAAAGGTATAAACTTAATATTAATAAAAACAAAACTTAAGCATTACAAAAATACAAAGAGAGAAAGCAAGAGCATGATCTTGATATAGAAATCAAGATGCTTAAATGCATGGTAAATGCCTCCTTTTATAGGCCAAAATTGAAAACTACTGATTTGATGACTAATTGATGAGTGGGTGGCCAATTCTTGACTTGGTGACAATTCTTATCTTCTCTTATCTACCCAAAACGTCATTAATAATGTTAGAATTGGAATCACTTAAAAACATCAAAGTTGTAGGAAATTGTCTCAGCTTTTCAAAAAAAAAAAATAGAGGTCATTTGGACTTCTAGAACTCTAAATATAGGCCAAACACTGATAGTGCTCGGGCTGTAGGATAGATTCAGACTTTTTTGTTGTTGCTATAATTTGGATTTGAAAATAACCTTGTTAAATCTTGGGCTCCATATGAAAGTTGTAGGTCTATGTCTTACCTTTCCATCCATATAAAGAAGACCTAAACCTGAGATCTACAACTTCAGATATGACCCAATTACCAAATAGTATTTTGGTTTGGACTGTACCGACATCTCTTTTCTAAGTTTGACCATCTCTTTGTCCTTTCAATTTCAATTCTTAAACTTATCAATCAATTCTTTTATTTATGTGATAGGCCTACATTTAAAATAAATATTTACCATAAATTAAAGGTATCTTATATTATTATATATGTTATTATAAAACATGTTTTAGTTAAACAATTATTGATACTTCAAGTGCAAAATGATGATATAAAACCTATTTAAAAATACACTTTTAAATACTAATCACATATCTCTTAAGTGACCCTGTCATACTTACTATCTCATTAATGATTTACAATGGATATTTATCTCTCATTAATATTGCTAAAAGTAGAGGGTTTTTCAGTCATTCTCTTATCTGAAATCGACAAAGTTTAGGGGGTATAAATACCTTTTGAAATATTTAGGTAAAAAGTTTAACTTCTTCATTTCTCAAGATAAAAATATATAGATTTTATAATATTAATCAACTTGAAACTCTAGAATAAACATCCATATTCCTTGAATTCAATGTTTTTTCTAGTTATTTATTATTCTAAGTCATTTAATATATTTTTTATAAATATACTATTGACCTTATTATTAGAGGGTTTTTAAACCTCTATAATTGAGACTGTTTTTGTTGATATTAAGCTTGGGTTTTTAAACCTCTATAATTGAGACTGTTTTTGTTGATATTAAGCTTCTATCACTAGTCTGGAATTCTTTACATTAAAAAGAATAAATTCAAACATTTAGATCATATTGATTAATTTTTATACCAAACATCAAATAACTTCTTTTTTTTTTGTATATATCTTAAATTTTGAGATATTATCTTGTTTTGCTTAAGATTTCTCTTGGCCAAGATATTTCATTCATTCAGTCATGTTTGAATAGGGAGGTAAGCAATTCGATAGCATCAAGAAGAATTTATGGAATTACCTTTGATTTCCTCAAAATTTCTCTCTCTCTCTCTCTCTCTCTCACTCTCACTCTCAATGGGTTAATATTTTTTTTGTAAGTTTAATATTTCATTAAAAACTTTAATATTTCATTAAAAACTCCTTGTAATTAGCTCCCTTTTAAAATTTCTCATTAGCCCCGAATCACTGAAAATACTAATGTCCATGTAGTTGAAAGATCAATTCATAGAGTTACAATCTTCAAAACTGTTGAGAATAAAATTGAAAATAACATTCTTTCTGTCATGTGATCGCAGTATGGCAGAGACACACCCCCACACCCTTTAGCCCTTAGGACTGAACTTAGGTAGGCCATGTTTGTTTCCTGGAAAATAGTTTCCGGGAAACTACTTTCCAAACTTTCTTGTGTTTGTTTGTCATTAGGAAAGTTGGTCAACGGAAAACACTTTCCGGTCAACGAAAATATTTTTTAGTCAAAAAAATTTGGCTTGATTTTTAGGAAAGTGTTTTCCTTTTAGCTGTGTTTGTTTTCCGGAAAGTGGTTTCCAGGAAAACACTTTCCAAACTTTCTTGTGTTTGTTTTTCAGAAAGTGGTTTCTGGGAAATCACTTTCCAAACTTTCTTGTGTTTGTTTGCTGTTAGGAAAGTTGGTAAACGGAAAACACTTTTCAGTCAAAGGAAAATTTGGTTTGATCTTCAGGAAAGTGTTTTCCTAAAAAATTTGGGAGGAAAACACTTTCCGAAAGTTGTGAAAAGTTTAGAAATGTCATTATTTGCTGATTATATCAAATTTGATCCTCAAACTTTTGATTGCTATATATATTTTGTTTTAAATATTTATTTTTCAATTTCATTTCTTAAAATTTAATTTTTATATTTACTTTGGTCCTTATTTTTATAATTGTTATTTGCTTTTCTCCTATTATTTTTTTATTGAAATTTTTTTCTATCAAATTTGATCCTCATTCTTTTGATTGTTATTTATTTTATTTGAAATACTTTATGAAATGTTAATTATTATTATTTTAATTTCTTCATCTTTTTTTTTTTAAGATTTGATCTTTATTGTTTTGATTATTATTTATTTTATTTGAGATAATTTATGAAATTATTATTTTTTAATTTTATTATTATTCAACTTTTTAATTTGTAAGATTTATTCCTTATTATTTTAATAAACTTGATAAAAATAAAATATTAATAAATTATTTTCCAGTTTATTTTTCATAATATAACCAAACACTGGAAAGTGTTTTCCAGTTTATTTTCCATAATACTGTCAAATATCGGAAAATACTTTACTTTTAAAGAATTTATTTATCTCGGAATTCACTTTTCCAAAATTCACTTTTTTAAAATTTATTTTTCTAAAAAAAAATAACTTTCTTACAAACAAACAAATAATAATATCATTTCACTTTTCATTTCCAAACCCTGAAATAATTCCCACCATCAAAACCCCTCTCTCTCCCCTTCATTTCTTTCATCATGTGCAACACTAGCACACCCCACACAAGAAGAAGTCGCTATGGCCTCAGCTTGTGTAAACAACTTGGGCATGTCCCCTGAAAATTTCCCTCCCAAAACCTACCAATCTTATGGCTGGTTAAGCCCAAGAATCTCTTTCAGCCGTGAAGAGGATAGCAATAACACAACCACCTCTAAAACCACCACCACCAAATCATCATCAGCTCCTCTACAGTCACTAGATCCACTGGAGAGCCTGGATTCCGGAGGCTTTGAGTTCCGATTAGACAACTCCATCAGAATGCTTCCAGCAGACGAGCTGTTTTCTGAGGGGAAATTAATGCCACTACAAGTCAATACTGGTAACATCAGGCCATCTTTGTCATCCTCTACCTCTACGTTGACCGAGGGGATAAGGTCGCCGGAGCCGGGGAGGGAGCCGGTGAAGTGTTGCCGGAGATTGGAGATGGAAATTTCCGGGGCTGATCCTTGCTTGTTTTCCCCCAAAGCTCCCAGATGTTCGAGCCGGTGGAAGGAACTTCTGGGGTTGAAAAAATTACTCCAAAACCCTAAACCCGAAAAATCAACGAGTGCGTTATTGTTTTCTTCTTCGTCGTCCTCGAATTCCAAGTCCTTGAAACATTTCCTGCACAGGAGCTCGAAAACGTGCAGTTCCAACACCTCATCCTCGAACTCCTCCTTCTCCTACACCATATTAGATCATTCATTGAGTCTCCCACTGCTAAGAGATTTGGATCGCGAATCCCTCTCCATATCTTCTCGTTTATCGCTGTCCTCTTCATCTTCATCCCATGAACATGAAGATCTCCCAAGATTATCCCTCGATTCGGACAAACCAAACACCGGCCTCAACACAATGCAAAACCCAGGTCCGAATCCATTCATTCTCAATCGCAACCCGAACCAAAACCCACCAAGAATGAGAATGGTGAAGCCAAGATCAGAGAATGGAAACAGCAACAATGGCACCTCTTCGACTAGAGTAGGAAGGAGTCCCATGCGGAGGTCTGTAGGGGAATCAAGTGAGGTTTCAATAAGCAGAGGGGTTTCAGTGGATAGTCCAAGGATGAACTCGTCAGGGAAAATAGTGTTTCAAAGCTTGGAAAGAAGTTCAAGTAGTCCAAGTAGTTTTAATGGAGGACCAAGATATAAGCAAAGAGGAATGGAAAGATCTTATTCAGCTAATGTTAGAGTTGCTCCAGTTCTTAATGTTCCTGTTTGTTCACTTAGAGGTAGTTCAAAGTCAGGCTCTGTTTTTGGGTTTGGTCAGCTGTTTTCTTCTTCACCACAAAAAAGAGATGGCATTAACAAAGGGTATCAGCAGCAGCAGAATATTAAAAGCAGCAGCGGCAGGAACAGGTCTGATAGAGTGTAACAGAGAAGAGAGAGAGAGAGAGAGAGGAGGGGGGGGGGGTAACAACAGCAACATTCTAGTGTTTGATTGTTGATTTTATGTTATTACTGGTTTGTTTTAAGAGGAAAAACAAATTGATTACAACTTGACATTGATGTTTCAGGTGTTTTGT
Organism: Populus pruinosa; assembly: GCA_026413675.1. Taxonomy (NCBI): domain Eukaryota; kingdom Viridiplantae; phylum Streptophyta; class Magnoliopsida; order Malpighiales; family Salicaceae; genus Populus; species Populus pruinosa. The sequence goes on from CM048598.1 coordinate 10,232,030, forward strand.
ATATATGAGGGGGTTTCTTTTTGTTCTTGCTTTTGCTTTTATCTTCGCTGCAGTTGTTTTTCGTCAACGTTTTTTGACGCATATTTCTTGAGAACTGGCAAGCGCCGATGTCCATCAAACACCATGTCTCAAATTGTTCAAATCAAGTGATGCACCAGCCCTCCATATTGTGCCAAAAATATGGGATTTCTCATTTTTTGATGGAATCGAATGCCTGCGGCTTTTCTGTTGAGTGAGGGATGGGACCTGGAAGTAGTATTGGGACTTGGGAATAGTGTGCTTGGAATGCACTCTCCCTGGAGCGAGTGAGAGGCTTCTTTGAATCCTCTCCTCTTGCCCTTTCGAGATTTTTTTAGCTTATCTAATCTGTTTCTATCCATGAATTCCTTTCTTTATATATATATAAAATAGTGTTCCTTCTTCTTTTTTCAGTGATTTGTTGTTTTGTGAGAGAGTTTGGGAAATGATGCCTAGATTCAAACAGAGGCGCCAGCTGTATATGCTGATTAATCTATTGCACGGCAGTCCGATCCCTCTGCCTTTGTTTTAACCTAATTGCGATCTTTATGAGTCATGGCTCCATGGATGTGCTTAAAAATGGGCGGTCGGTGTGCCATGAGTTACCTTACGAGGGACAAACATGTGGGTAAAGTTTACAGTCTGCATACTTAATTTGGCTTGTGAATCACTATGATTACTCACTTGTAGGATTTGAGTTTATTATTACTCGATTTGTCCCATTTGAGCTCTAACGGGTCCTTACGCGCAAATCTACTCTTAATATGTATATTTTGTTCAATAATGATTCTTTTAGATTAGGGATTAATTAATGAGGTTGCCGAAAATCTTTGGAGGATTATGCTATTACAAAGTTGTGATGTGATGGTAGATGCAAAGTGTTAGACGTGAATAATTGGTCTCCAGGCATTACAAGTACCCGAGGAGGGTTCAAGAGAATTTCCTCATGTTTTCATTAGCGTATGATTATGAAGAGAAAAGGAGTATGAGGCTGTGTTTTGTGTGTTTACTTGGTAGAATTTTAAGAATAAAAACGATGAATTTTTCTTATGAAAGAAGAGATGGTTGCCTAGAAGAGATTGCTTGCCCTGTCCTGTGGATTACTACTATTTATCATATAGCCTTCAATTCACTTAGACGTGCATGTGTAAAGGCAGGATGGTTAACGATCATTGCAAATAGCCGCCTTAATTATTAGTGTGTCGGTTGTGTACTTTTGTTCATCATTAGAGGGACAATTTTTAAGATAGAATCTAATTACTGTGAAAAAAATAATATATAAATATGTTTAGTTATAGACAATAAGACAAAAATAAATTTGTTTTGTCTCATCAGAACTTTTTAGCCAATTTTTTTATTTATTTAAAAGGAATAGACAAATAAAAAAAAAAGGGACAGAATCAAGTTAATATTTTTCACAAAAACATCCCTTTAAATATTTTACAATTTCGATCATCATTGTTACATTCATGTTTAGACCATCAATTTTAACTAACTTAATTTTTACTATTAAATCTATAAACTTGAAAAAAAAATTTATAAAAAAATATGTTAGATTTTAACTAAAAAAAATGACCAAGTCATAAGAAGTGAATGATAACAAAAAAAAACTTATGTTTATGATGAATATTATTGTTTTTCATTTTTGTTTCTAACTATATTAGATTTTAACTTTATATTGATGCAAATATTTTATTTGACATGTAATTAGTTAAACCATTTATTTTTATTATTAAATATATTTAAAGAAATAATTTAATAATAGTAAATCATAATTTAATTATTTTATCTTCATACCAATAAATTTTTTATAATAATTGCTACTTCTTTTTTAACATCATTATTATTAGTGGAGAAAAAAAAAATTTAAGTTCGTTAAAAAGAAGATCAATATTCATTGTAAATCAAAATGACACTGATAATACATATTTATTGTTTCAAAAGTTTGATGGTAGTGTATATCAAATACAACTTTGTTTTTATTTTTTATTTCATCTTATCCTCTATATCATAGTTGTTTATGTATTTGTTATCTTGAAATAATAATCAAGTGCTATATAAGAGTACATTGCCAAGAAACGAGCTTCAATTTAATGCATGCACATTTTTCTTTGTGGTTGATGGTTAATAGACTATATTTCACCAGGATGTAGTGTTTTCGGATGTCATAGTCAATGCTAAGTGTATTAGCTTGTCTAGAGTCGGTCTATATATTGTTTTAGTGAGCTTTTTATCTTAGCATGTTGATATGACTAACAGGTTAATGTCTTCTCCCAAGTGTAGAAGTGTCGAAATAATAAATAACCCGACAAGACTAGGATCGAATCACAGGGAGATTAATTGTACAAATTATAAATAACAATAATACAACAACAAAAACAATAACAACAACAACAATAACACTAATAATAGTAGTAGTAGTAGTAGTAGTAGTAGTAGTAGTAGTAGTAATAATAATAATAATAATAATAATAATAAATAAAAAGAAGGGGAAGAAGAAGAAGAAGATGAGAACTTTGAGATGAAATATTAATGTAAAGATTTAACAATGATAACAATAAATGTCAAGGTTAGAGATTCCACTAATGGTATGTCAAACAAGTATAGTATAAAATCTTATTAGTCAATTGGAAACCACACACAAAGGAGGTTCCAATCAGATTATAGATTGTTAACATGATTACATTAGTCATCTTATTCAATTAATGTTAATACTTGTAAATCTCGTCAAGCATTCATGATTATAACTTATGTTAACAATAAATCAAGTTCCTTTCATAGTTCAGGTGTCGGTTGTACCATACAGTATGAACTATGAAAGTGCTAAGCATTTGTTGTACCAAGTGTTATACAACATAAATCAAGATTAGTCATTTAACAAGCAAAGTATTAAAGAGTGAACAAGATAACAAATACAAAACATGTTAGTATCAAACATTAAAATCCATGTTGAGTTTACACTATACTTATTCTTACACCATTAGTGTAACCTTTTCACCTTGACATAATAAACTTAGCTAGACATTATGAAAGAAAGAAAAATAGATAAACAAAATAAGATAAAAGTTAACTAAGTAAAGGAAAGGAAATGAAAGGCATAAACTTGATATTAATGAAAACAAAGCATAAACATTACAAAAAATACAAAGAGAGAAAGCAAGAGCATGATCTTGATCTGGAAACCAAGATACTTAAATACATGGCAAATGCCTCCTTTTATAAGCCAAAATTTGGAACTATTGATTTGATGACTAATTGATGAGTGGGTGGCCAACTCTTAACTTGGTGACAATCCTTATCTTCTCTTAGAGCCACTTGAAAACATAAAAGTTGTAGGAAATTATCTCAGCTTTCTTGTGTAAAACATTTAGCTCATTTAGAGTTCTAAAACTCCAGATATGACCAAAATACTGAACAGTGCTCGAGCTGGAGGACAGATTCGGGCTTCTTTGTTATCGTAACAATTTAGACTTGAAAATGGTCTTTTTAGATCTTCGGCTTCATATGAATGTTGTAGGCCTATGTCTTCCCTTTCCATCTATATAAAATAGACCTAAATCTGAGATCTATAGCTCCAGATATGATCCAATTACCGAACGTTGTTCTGGTTTGGATTGCACCGACATATCTTTTTTAAGTTTGGTCATCTCTTTCCCGTTGCAATTTAAGTTCTTAAAGTCATCAATCAATCCTTTCATTTATGTGATAGGCCTGCATTTAAAATGAACATTTACCATAAATTAAAGGTATCTTATATTATTAGATATATTATTATAAAACATACTTTAGTTAAGGAGTTATTGATACTTCAAGTGCAAAATGATGATATAAAATCATGGTAAAAATGCACTTTTAAGTACTAATCACCCCTACGAGCTTAGTAACTCGAGTCGCAGATACTGATATGTAAATAATATAATGTTTGATTCCCTTAAGCTTTTCTCCTCAACCTATGTAACAAGCGTTGGGCCAATAGCTCCCAAGTCAGTTGATTCTAGGGTATTAGGTGTTAAAACACCACTTTGGGCTTAATTGTTTAGGTTAGGGAGGCTACAAACCAAACTTATCTACATTTTTATTATCAGTATTTTTTTTCTTTTTTTTTTTCTTTTTTTTTTCTTTTTTTAATTATATATTATCCTTTTTTCTTAGTTGTTACCTTTAACAAAAGAACATAAATAATGTAATAATCTAATATACAACTCATAATCATATGTTAAAGTGTGTGTATGTAAATTAAGGTTTAAGAATACATGTTAAATAAGTATATGAGCAGAATTAAGTGATAACAATGTGAGAGTTTGTAAACCTGAATATTTCAAGAAGTATTATGATAGACCTTATTAAGAATGGTTACTAAGATGCGTCTCAAGAGTCATAAAAGTTCTCCTTACTCTGCCATCATAGTAACAATAATTTTGCACATGCTTTATGAAATATAAAACACAGTTTTTTTTTAGCTACTACCCTCTCCCCCCAACTAAAACAAAACATTGTCCTCAATGTTTAAAGGTAGAAAGATAGAGTATAGAAGATATCACCTAAAATAACAAACACTGACAAACTTGAAACACACTAAAACAAATATAAGTAACAACAAACACAATAATAAAACCAAAAGACACAAAGATTCACAAATGAAAGCTCAAATCCAATCTAAGATTTTTACGGCTTTCCTTAGTTGAACAATTTATACGACTTATGGAAGGATCAATTACAGGAATGAAAGATTGTAGTTGGTCAATCAATTGTTCAGCAGTAGCAACAGAGATTATGATTTGTCGTGCAGAAGATATTAGAAATTCTTGTTCCACAGCATGATCAAGAAAAGACAACAACTTATCATTATAACCATTAACATTTAACAACCCTATGGGTTTATAATGAATGTGCAGTTGGGCCAAAGAGAAAATATGAAAGATATCTTCCAATGTGCCTAGACCACCTGGTAAAGCAATGAAGGCATCAACATGATTAAACATTGCATTCATTCGAGCTGACATTGTGGAGACCTAAAGTTCCTCTCTAATTGTTTTTCCAATGATGTCCCCTTGTGCTCAGGCTTCAGGGACAACCCCCAAAACTTGACTACCTCCTAAAAATACAGCTATTGACACACCTCCCATTAATCCAAGACTGCCTCCCTTATACACTAAATGACAATCATACCACCTATATGTAGGCCAGCTAGAGTCTCACACACACACACTCTCTCTCTCTTTATTTATTTATCTATTTACTTTTGAAAAAGCATGTATATGTACAGGTAGTTGTGATTGTGGCTCACATCTTCTCTTGGTTTTACGTCCAAGAACGGCTTAAACGCCCTCTATGGGTCGGGGATAGGCTTCCAATCCAATTTTTTAAAAAACTGGCAAACAGGGTCTTTTTTTGTCATATTACCAAGACTAAATCGATCATGTTCTTTATGAAATAGTGACCATAAATCCTGAATTACACGATGCACATATCCACTAGGATGTGTCTCAAGAGTCAATAGAAGATTATCTAAAGACTCCTTACTCAGGCCATCCTTAATGAATTATATTTTATCTTTACGGTTTATAGATACCATTCCTAAAAAATAATATTATGTATTACAAGTCCATTTAGCACATCGATGACAGACTTTCAGTCGTTTTGCACGATGTTTCTTTACAAAAGTGCTTTTATTTGTTCTAGGCATGTGTGAAATGAAGGAGTTAGAGGACTCATCTGATAATCGGACCTTTGCTTCAATCAACCAGCGAATATCTTCAGGAATTCCATGATTCATTAACAATCTTAATCTTGCACATCTAGCACGGTAAATTTTTGTAATCGCATTCTGAGGTAGAGCGGGAAAATACTTTTTCAATTTTTCAAGATTAGTGTCCAGTTTCAACTGAGAATTAGAAGAGAGATTCAAAGAATTACACAAATATATATACAAATATCAGTTATTGTGGGAAACTGAAAGAACCGATTTAAGTCACGGAGTACCGTTGTCCGCCATTTGACTAGAGTGAGAGAAACTAGCAAAAATCACTAAAAAAGAAACACAAAAACAATGCGAGAAAAACAAAATAATCAACCTTTATCTATAAGATCATTCCAACTAGTTGATTCATTTTCACTAGGACAATTATCAAAGTAAACTTTCAAAAGATGTCCATTTTCCTTAAAATCATTATCATTTATTAAATTCCCAATTTCATAGGCCCATAAGGATTGCTCCATCTTGGTCTTAGCTCTTTAGGGAATGCATAGAGTTGAGAATTATAAAACAAAGCTTTTTGACCAGTATCAAATTTTTGACAATTTTTACAGGTTTTGTAGAATGCATGCGTGTCCTTGAACATGGTGGGCCAATAAAATCCATTTTGAAAGATTTTTGCAGCTGTCTTTTTTGACGAGAAATAACTTCTACATGCTTCATAATGACAAAGTTTAATGACACTACTTACTTCATTGTCGGGAATGAATCTTTGAAATATTTGATCAGGATAATATTTGAATAAGTTAGGGTCATCACAATAAAAATTCTTCACTTTGTTCAAAAACTTTTCTTTATCTTGAGTACTCCAATCAACTAGCAAATCTCCTAAAGCAAGAAAATTGATATTTTTATCATACCAAGGCATTGGACTAAGAGAAAGTAAGGATTCATTAGGAACGTAATCATCGATTGGTATGATGTTAGATGTCGAATCTATTGTCACTATTGACAAAAGATTCGCTTCAATATTTTCGGTGCTTGTTTCATCCGTGATTTCATCCTTAGAATAAATCATTTGCAAATCTTCAGATTCATCTAACTCATTTTTACTTAAAGTAGATTCAAGTTGATCATAAACTAATTCATTAATATGATCTACTTCTTATAAATCATTATCATCTCCAAGTTGCTTGCAAATATTGAAAATATTCATCTCCAATGTCATGTTTCCAAATGATAGCTTCATCAGTCCATTCCTACAATTAATCAATGCGTTAGAGGTTGCAAGAAACGGACGTCCTAAAATAACAGGAAATGAATTACATGCTTCAAGAGGTTCTATGTTTAAGATAATAAAATCCACAGGATAAATTAATTTATCGACTTATACTAACACATCTTCAATTATTTCTCTAGACACTTTTACAGATCTATCGGCAAGTAAAAGAGATACAGAAGTTGGTTTTAACTCACCTAGATTGAGACTCTGAAAAACTGAATATGGAAGTAAATTCACATTAGCAACAAGATCAAGTAAGGCTTTTTCAATTTTTTGGTCTCCAATAAAGCAAGAAATTGTAGGACAACCAGGGTCTTTATATTTCAAAGCATTATTATTCTGAAGAATGACATTTACTTGTTCTGCTATAAAGACTTTCTTTTTCACATTCAGTTTCTCCTTCACAATGCATAGATCTTTCAAAAATTTAGCATAGGAAGGAACCTGTTTAATAGCATCCAGCAAAGGTGTATTGATTCTTACCTGTTTGAAAATTTCAAAAATTTCAGAGTTGTAATTGACTTTCCTTTGCAATTTTCAGATTCAACCCTTCCTTACCCTCAGAGATTGACTCATCATCTTTCTCATAAGGTTCAAGAGTGAGTTTTTCAATAACCTTACCACTGCACAGAGTAGTGACTAATTTGACTTGATCCATGTGTTGGCTTCCGGAACTACTTGCATTTGCATTGTATTGCCCCTTGGGATTTTGTTGTGGTTGAGATGAAAACTTACCTTTCTCTTGGAAACTGAGAGCAGATGTTAATTTTGCAAGAGTATGTTTAAAATTTGTCATGTTTTGAGCAAGTTGAGTATTGATTGTCTCTTGCTTTTCAATGAAAGCATGCAATGTTTCCTCAAGATTTCTTCTAGGAGGTGGAGTATAAGGAGGTGCATATCCATGAGAATTTTAGAAATTATGGTGTGCTTGAAAAGGTGGTTGTGAAGTTTGTGCATTGTTATTCTCACTCTTTCAACTAAAATTTGGGTGATTTCTCCAACCAGAGTTGTATGTTTGGAAGTATAGGTTGTGGTTGGCCCTTTGAAAACTCTTTAAAGCATGAGTTTGTTCATGGAGACATTCTTTAAAAGAAGGCAAGGTTGGACAATCGTTGGTTGAATGTTTATTTGTTTCACAGATTTGCCACACAATATTTTTAATAAATTTTAATTGACCACTCTTTTTCAATTCTAGTGCCTCGACTTTTCTAGCTAAAGATGCAAACTTTACTTGAAGGTCATGATCTTCCCTAAGGTTGTACATACCTCCACTAGATGTATGAGGTTGGGTTTTACTCAGTGCCTCATAAGTACCCGCGGTGTCCTAATTTTGAGCATTTTCAGCTAACAAGTCTAAGTACTCAGCTGCTTCATCAATGTCTTTATCTTCAAAAGTTCCATTGCACATCAATTCAATCATTTGCCTATCTCTAGGTGTTAACCCTTCATAAAAATATAAAACCAATCTCCATGTTTTAAAACCATGATAAGGGCAAGTACTATGCAAGTCTCGATACCTATCCCAACATTGGCAAAATGTTTCTCCTGGTTTTTGAGTGAAAGTGGTGATTTGTCTTTTGAAAGAGTTTGTTCTATGAGATGGAAAAAACTTCTTCAAAAACTGTTGTTGTATTTCATCCCAAGCATGAATGGATCTGATCTTAAATTTTATAGCCATGTTTTAGCTTTACTTTTAATGAAAAAGGAAAAAAGCTTTAATCTGATGGTGTTCATGCTACAATTTAAATTATTATATGTGTTGCACACCTCTTCAAATTCTCTTAAATGCGAGTATGGATTTTCCAATTCTAAGCTACGAAAAGAAGGTAAAAGTTCAATAATGTCTGGCTTAAAATTAAAATAAGATGCATCAGGAGGAAAACTATGCATGATGGTGCACTTTTTCTTGTGGGATTCATGTATACTAAGTGTTCTAGCACGATTATTCTCATTATTCTCATTATGAAGTGATTGATTATCTTCTTCGGCCATATTTTCTGAAAATGATGAGGATACCCTACAAAGTCTACCACTTGATGTACGTGACCATACTCTCATGCACGTGTAGGAATAGAATAAAAGGAAAAAGAAAACAAAAGAAGAAGAAACAAGAGAAAAGAAACAAAGTTATATACAAGAAAAGTGAAAAGAGAAAATAAAATAAATATTATAATTTATACAAAACTTACCTTCCCGGCAACGGCGCCAAAAACTTGACACGACTAAAAGGTTGATGTCTTCTCCCAAGTGCAGGAGTGTCGAAGTAATAAATAACCCGGCAAGACCGGGGTCGAACCACAAAGAGGTTAATTGTATAAATTATAAATCATAATAATACAACAACAATAACAATAACAACAATAATAACAATAACAATAACAATAACAATAACAATAACAATAATAATAATAAAGAAAAAGAAGAAGAAGAAGAAGAAGAAGAAGAAGAAGAAGAAGAAGAGAACTTTGAGATGAAATATTAACGTAAAGATTTAACAACTATAACAATAAATGTCAAGGTTAGAGATTCCACTAATGGTATGTCAAACAAGTATAGTATAAAATCTTATTAGTCAATTGGAAACTACACACAAAGGAGGTTCCAATCAGATTATAGATTGTTAACATGATTACATTAGTCATGTTATTCAATTAATGTTAATACTTGTAAATCTCGTCAAGCATTCATGATTATAACTTATGTTAACAACAAATCAAGTTCCTTTTATAGTTCAGGTTGTACCATACAGTATGAACTATGAAAGTGCTAAGCATTTGTTGTTGTTGCGATGTCGCGGTCGCACAAATTAATTACCCTAGCTTAAATCACACAAGATAGTATAGAGCAAGGTAGGAATCGATCCCACGAGGAAGATTTAGTTCAGATTTTTATGTTATATTGATTAGTACTTAAAAGTGTATTTTTATCATGGTTTTATATCATCATTTTGCACTTGAAGTATCAATAACTCCTTAACTAAAATATGTTTTATAATAATGTATCTAATAATATAAGATACCTATAATTTGTGGTAAATATCTATTTTTAATGCAGGTCTATCACATAAATGAAAGGATTGATTGATGACTTGAAGAACTTAAATTGCATGGATAAAGAGATGGCCAAACTTAGAAAAGAGATGTCGGTGCAATCCAAACCGGAACACTGTTCGGTAATTGGGTTATATCTGGAGCTACAAATCTCAGATTTAGGTCCAATTTATATGGATGGAAAGGTAAGACATAGGCCTACAACTTTCATATGGAGCCCAAGATCTAAAAAGGCCATTATCAAGTCCAAATTATAGCAACAACAAAGAAGCCCGAATCTGTCTTCCAGCCCGAGCACTGTTCGGTATTTTGGCCATATCTGGAGTTCTAGAAGTCCAAATGAGCTGAATTGTTTACACAAGAAAGCTGAGACAATTGCCTACAACTTTCATGTTTGCACCTGGCTCCAGTTTTGACGTTATCAATGACGTTTTGGGCAGACAAGAGAAGATAAGGATTGTCACCAAGTCAAAAGTTGGCCACCCACTTATCAATTAGTCATCAAATCAATAGTTCCCAATTTTGGCCTATAAAAGGAGGCATTTGCCATGCATTTAGGCATCTTGGTTTCCAGATCAAGATCATGCTCTTCCTTTCTCTCTTTGTATTTTTTGTAATGTTTATGCTTTGCTTTCATTAATATCAAGTTTATGCCTTCATTTCCTTTCCTTAGTTAACTTTTATGTTCTTATTTTGTTTATCTATTTTGCTTTCTTTTATTATGTCTAGCTAAGTTAATTATGTCAAGGTGAAAAGGTTACACTAATGGTGTGAGAATAAGTATAATGTAAACTTAATATGGACTTTAATGTTTAATACTAATATGTTTTATATTTGTTATCTTATTCACTCTTTAATACTTTGCTTGTTAAATGACTAATCTTGATTTATGTTGTATAACACTTGGTACAACAAATGCTTGACACTTTCATAGCCCATAATGTATGGTATAACCGACACCTGAGCTATGAAAGGAACTTGATTTGTTGTTAACATAAGTTATAATCATGAATGCTTGACGAGATTTACAAGTACTAGCATTAATCGAATAAGATGACTAATGTAATCATGTTAACAATCTATAATATGATTGGAACCTCCTTTGTGTGTGGTTTCCAATTGAATAATAAGAGTTTATACTATACTTGTTTGACATACCATTAGTGGAACCTCTAACCTTGACATTTGTTATTATTATTGTTTAATCCTTACATTAATATTTCATCTCTAAGTTCTCATCATCATCATCTTCTTCTTCTTCTCTTTCTCTACTAATATTATTATTATTATTATTATTATTATTATTATTATTATTATTATTATTATTATTATTATTATAGTTATAGTTATAGTTATAGTTATTATTGTTATTGCTATTATTATTGTTTATAATTGTTATCTATAATTTGTACAATTAACCTCCCTGTGGTTCGACCCCGGTCTTGCCGGGTTATTTATTACTTCGACACTCCTGCACTTGGGAGAAGACATCAATCTTTCAGTCGTGTCAAGTTTTTGGTGCCGTTGCCGGGGAGGTAAGTTCTTGTATAAATTATAGTATTTATTTTATTTTCTCTTTTCACTTTTCTTGTATATAACTTTGTTTCTTTTCTTTTGTTTCCTTTTATTTTGTTTTCTTCCTCCTTCTGCTTTCTTCTTCTGTTTTATTTTATTCCTACACGTGCATGAGAGTGTGGTTACGTACATCAAGTGGTAGACTTTGTAGGATATCCTCATCATTTTCAGAAAATATGGCCGAAGAAGATAATCAGTCACTTCATAATGAAAATAATGAGAATAACCGTGCTAGAACACTTAGAGACCACATGAATCCCACAAGAACAAGTGCACCATCATGCATAGTTTTTCCTCCTGATGCATCTCATTTTAATTTTAAACCAGGTATTATTCAACTTTTACCTTTTTTTCATGGTTTGGAATTGGAAAATCCATACTTGCATTTAAGGGAATTTGAGGAGGTGTGCAACACATATAATAACTTAAATTGTAGCATGAACACCATCAGATTAAAGCTTTTTCCTTTTTCATTAAAAGATAAAGCTAAAACATGGCTACAAAATTTAAGACCAGGATCCATTCGTGCTTGGGATGAAATGCAACAACAATTTTTAAAGAAGTTTTTCCCATCTCATAGAACAAACTCTTTCAAAAGACAAATCACCACTTTCACTCAAAAACCAGGAGAAACATTTTACAAATGTTGGGATAGGTATCGAGACTTGTTTAGTACTTGCCCTCATCATGGTTTTGAAACATGGAGATTGGTTTCACATTTCTATGAAGGGTTAACACCTAAAGATAGGCAAATGGTTGAATTGATGTGCAATGGAACTTTTGAAGATAAAGACCCTAATGAAGCAATGGAGTACTTAGACTTATTAGCTGAAAATGCTCAAAATTGGGACACTGCAGGTACATATGAGGCACCGAGTAAAACTCAACCTCATACATCTAGTGGAGGTATGCACAACCTTAGGGAAGATCATGACCTTCAAGCCAAATTTGCATCTTTAGCTAGAAAAGTTGAGGCACTAGAATTGAAAAAGAGTGGTCAATTAAAATCTATTGAAAACATTGTGTGTCAAATCTGTGAAACAAATGAACACTCAACCAACGATTGTCCAACCTTGCCTTCTTTTAAAGAATGTCTCCATGAACAAGCTCATGCTTTAAACAGTTTTCAAAGGGCCAACCACAACCCATACTCCCAAACATACAACCCTGGTTGGAGGAATCACCCAAATTTCAGTTGGAAGAGTGAGAACAACAATGCACAAACTTTACAACCACCGTTTCAAGCACACCATAATTTCCAAAATTCTCATGGATATGCACCTTCTTATGCTCCACCTTCTAGAAGAAATCTTGAGGAAACATTGCATGCATTCATTGAAAAGCAAGAGACAATTAATACTCAACTTGTTCAAAACATGACAGATTTTAAAGATACTCTTGCTAAATTAACATCTGCTCTTAGTTTCCAAGAGAAAGGTAAGTTTCCATCTCAAACACAACAAAATCCCAAAGGGCAATACAATGCAAATGCAAGTAGTTCCGGAAGCCAACACATGGATCAAGTCAAATCAGTCACTACTCTGCGCAGTGGTAAGGTTATTGAAAAACCCTCTCTTGAACCTTATGAGAAAGATGATGAGTCAATCTCTGAGGGTAAGGAAGGGGATGAATCTGAAAATTGCAAAGAAACGACTGATTCACCGCCAGCACTTCCATTTCCTCAAGCCATGACCAAACAAAGGAAAGTCAATCACAATTCTGAAATTTATGAAATTTTCAAACAGGTAAGGATCAATATACCTTTGCTGGATGCTATTAAACAGGTTCCTTCCTATGCTAAATTTTTGAAAGATCTATGCACTGTGAAGAGGAAACTGAATGTGAAAAAGAAAGCCTTTCTAGCTGAACAAGTAAGTGCTATTCTTCAAAACAATAATGCTTTGAAATATAAAGACCCTGGTTGTCCTACAATTTCTTGCTTTATTGGAGAACATAAAATTGAAAGAGCCTTACTTGATCTTGGTGCTAGTGTGAATTTACTTCCATATTCAGTCTTTCAGAGTCTCAATCTAGGTGAGTTAAAACCAACTTCTATATCTCTTTTACTTGCCGATAGATCTGTAAAAGTGCCTAGAGGAATAATTGAAGATGTGTTAGTACAAGTCGATAAATTCATTTATCCTGTGGATTTTATTGTCTTGGACACAGAACCTGTTGAAGCATGTAATTCATTTCCTGTTATTTTAGGACGTCCATTTCTTGCAACCTCTAACGCATTGATTAATTGTAGGAATGGATTGATGAAGCTATCATTTGGAAACATGACATTGGAGATGAATATTTTCAACATTTGCAAGCAACCTGGAGATGATAATGATTTACAAGAAGTAGATCATATTGATGAATTAGTTTATGATCAACTTGAATCTACTTTAAGTAAAAATGAATTGGATGAAACTAAAGATTTGCAAATGATTTATTCTGAGGAAGAAATCATGGATGAAACAAGCACCGAAAATGTTGATGCGAATCTTTTGTCAATAGTGACAACAGATTCGACATCTGACATCACACCAATCGATGATTACTTTCCTAACAAATCCTTACTTTCTCTTAGTTCAATGCCTTGGTATGATAAAAATATTAATTTTCTTGCTTTAGGAGATTTGCCAGCTGATTGGAGTACCCAAGACAAAGAAAAGTTTTTGAAGGAAGTGAAGAGCTTTTATTGTGATGACCCTAACTTATTCAAATATTGTCCTAATCAAATATTTCAAAGATTCATTCCCGACAATGAGGTAAGTAGTGTCATTAAACTTTGTCATTCTGAAGCATGTGGAAGTTATTTCTCGTCAAAAAAGACAATTGCAAAAATCTTTCAAAATGGATTTTATTGGCCCACCATGTTCAAGGACACGCATGCATTCTGCAAAACTTGTGAAAATTATCAAAAGATTGATACTTGTCAAAAAGTTTTGTTTTATGATTCTCAACTCTATGCATTCCCTAGAGAGCTAAGACCAAGATGGAGTAATCCTTATAGGGCCTGTGATATTGAGAATTCAATGAATGACAATGATTTTAAGGAAAATGGACATCGTTTGAAAGCTTACTTTGATAATTTTCCTAGTGAAAATGAATCAACTGGTTGGACTGATCTTGTAGATAAAGGTTAATTTTTTTTTCTCTCATATTATTTTTGTGTTTCTTTTTGAGTGATTTTTGTTAGTTTTTCTCACCCCGGTCAAATGGCGGATAACGGTACTCCGTGACTTAAGTCGGTTCTTTCAGTTTCCCACAATTACTGATATCTGTGTAATTCTTTGAATCTCTCTTCCAATTCTCATTTGAAAATGGACATTAATCTTGAAAAATTGAAAAAGTATTTTCCCGCTCTGCCTCAGAATGCGATTACAAAAATTTACTGTGCTAGATATGCAAGATTGATATTGTTAATGAATCATGGAATTCCTGAAGATATTCGCTGGTTGATTGAAGCAAAGGTCCGATTATCAGGTGAGTCCTTTAACTTCATTTCACACATGCCTGGAACAGGTAAAAGCACTTTTGCAAAGAAGCGTCGTGCAAAACGACTGGATGTCTGTCATCGTTGTGCTAGATGGACTTGTAATACACAATGTCGTTCTTTAGGAATGGTATCTATAAACCGTGAAGATAAAATACAATTCATTAAGGATGGCCTGAGTAAGGAGTCTTTAGATAATCTTCTATTGACTCTTGAGACGCATCCTAGTGGAGATGTGCATCGTGCAATTCATGATTTATGGCCACTATTTCATAAAGAACATGATCGACTTAGTCTTGGGAATCTGACTAAAAAAGACCCTGTTTGCCAGTTTTTAAGAAAACTGGATGGGAAGCCTATCCCCGACCCATAAAGGGCGTTTAAGCCGTTCTTGGACGTAAAACCAAGGGAAGATGTGCGCCACAATCACAACTACCTGTACATACACATGCTTTTTCAAAAGTAAATAAATAAACAAATAAAAAGAGAGAGAGAGAGTGTGAGACTCCAGCTGGCCTACATATAGATGTTATGATTGCCTTTCTAATTTCTCATCTATAAAACCCTCTTTTCCTTCCTTTCATTTCTACTCAACCTATACATTCAACAAATACAGAAGTGTGTAGAAATGGCAAGTTCCTCAAGTCATCAAATAAGAAATATGTGTGTTTTCGGTGGATCTAGTCCTGGGAAAGAAAAGGAGTTTTTAGAATCAGCAAATCATCTTGGTCAGGTGCTAGCTGAGAGAAAGATTCATTTAGTGTATGGGGGAGGCAGTCTTGGGTTAATGGGAGGTGTGTCAATAGCTGCATTTTTAGGAGGTAGTCAAGTTTTGGGGGTCGTCCCTGAAGCTTTGGCACAAGGGGACATCATTGGAAAAACAATTGGAGAGGAACTTCAGGTCTCCACAATGTCGGCTCGAATGAATGCAATGTTTAACCATGCTGATGCTTTCATTGCTTTACCAGGTGGTCTAGGCACATTGGAAGAGATCTTTCATATTTCCTCTTGGGCTCAATTGCACATTCACCATAAACCCATTGGCTTGTTAAATGTTAATGGTTATTATGATAAGTTGTTGTCTTTTCTTGATCATGCTGTGGAACAGGAATTTTTAACATCTTCTGCACGACAAATCATAATCTCTGCTTCTACTGCTGAACAATTGATTGACCAACTACAATCTTTCATTCCTGTGATTGATCCTTCCATGAGTCGCATAAATTGGTCATCTACGGGAAGCCGTAAAAAGCTTAGATTGGATTTGAGCCTTCATTTGTGAGTTTTTATGTCTTTTGGTTTTATTATTGTGTTTTGTTATTTCTTATTTTTATTTCAGTGTGTTTCAGGTTTTGTGAGTGTTCGTTATTTCAGGTGATATCTTCTATACTCTATCTTTCTACCTTAGAACATTGAGGACAATGTCTCGTTTTGGTTGGGGGGAGAGGGTAGTAGTTGCTAAAAAAAAAAAATTGTTTTTCATTTCATAAAGCATGTGCATAATTGTTGTTACTAGGATGGCAGAGTAAAGGAGCTGTTTTGTTAAAGTGACTCTTGAGACGCATCTTAGTAACCATTCTTAACAAGGTCTATTATAATACTTCTTGAAATATTCAGGTTTACAAACTCTCGTATTGTTATCACTTAATTCTGCTCATATACTTATTCAACATGTATTCTTAAACCTTAATTTACACACACACACTTTAACATATGATTGTGGGTTGCATATTGGATTATTACATTATTTATGTTCTTTTGTTAAAGGTAACAACTAAGGGAAAGGGATTGTATATAATTAAAAAAAAAGAAAAAAAAAGACAAAAATAATAATCCCAACCCAAGGAAGTTAACCTTAAACATTAGAACAAAAATTTTGTTTTCTTCCAAGAAAAGCCCCATAATTATGTGTTGATACATTGAGCACAAAAGAAAGGTTTATTAATATCTTGTTAAGTGGTATTGAGCAGATATATAAATTTAATGAGAGTTTGTTTATCTGGATAGATTAATGGAAGTTAAATGATGAATACCTTGCTTTGTGAAATTTGCAAATTGTTTTAACGCTTTAATTACTAGGGACTAGTAATAAGCTGGTTGAGGGGTGTGATTAGTACTTAAAAGTGTATTTTTATCATGGTTTTATATCATCATTTTGCACTTGAAGTATCAATAACTCCTTAACTAAAATATGTTTTATAATAATGTATCTAATAATATAAGATACCTATAATTTGTGGTAAATATCTATTTTTAATGCAGGTCTATCACATAAATGAAAGGATTGATTGATGACTTGAAGAACTTAAATTGCATGGATAAAGAGATGGCCAAACTTAGAAAAGAGATGTCGGTGCAATCCAAACCGAAACACTGTTCGGTAATTGGGTTATATCTGGAGCTACAAATCTCAGATTTAGGTCCAATTTATATGGATGGAAAGGTAAGACATAGGCCTACAACTTTCATATGGAGCCCAAGATCTAAAAAGGCCATTATCAAGTCCAAATTATAGCAACAACAAAGAAGCCCGAATCTGTCTTCCAGCCCGAGCACTGTTCGGTATTTTGGCCATATCGGGAGTTCTAGAAGTCCAAATGAGCTGAATTTTGTACACAGGAAAGCTGAGACAATTGCCTACAACTTTTATGTTTGCACCTGGCTCCAGTTTTGACGTTATCAATGACGTTTTGGGCAGACAAGAGAAGATAAGGATTGTCACCAAGTCAAAAGTTGGCCACCCACTTATCAATTAGTCATCAAATCAATAGTTCCCAATTTTGGCCTATAAAAGGAGGCATTTGCCATGCATTTAGGCATCTTGGTTTCCAGATCAAGATCATGCTCTTCCTTTCTCTCTTTGTATTTTTTGTAATGTTTATGCTTTGCTTTCATTAATATCAAGTTTATGCCTTTCATTTCCTTTCCTTAGTTAACTTTTATGTTCTTATTTTGTTTATCTATTTTGCTTTCTTTTATTATGTCTAGCTATGTTAATTATGTCAAGGTGAAAAGGTTACAGTAATGGTGTGAGAATAAGTATAATGTAAACTTAATATGGACTTTAATGTTTAATACTAATATGTTTTATATTTGTTATCTTGTTCACTCTTTAATACTTTGCTTGTTAAATGACTAATCTTGATTTATGTTGTATAACACTTGGTACAACAAATGCTTGACACTTTCATAGCCCATAATGTATGGTATAACCGACACCTGAGCTATAAAAGGAACTTGATTTGTTGTTAACATAAGTTATAATCATGAATGCTTGACGAGATTTACAAGTACTAGCATTAATCGAATAAGATGACTAATGTAATCATGTTAACAATCTATAATATGATTGGAACCTCCTTTGTGTGTGGTTTCCAATTGAATAATAAGAGTTTATACTATACTTGTTTGACATACCATTAGTGGAACCTCTAACCTTGACATTTGTTATTATTATTGTTTAATCCTTACATTAATATTTCATCTCTAAGTTCTCATCATCATCATCTTCTTCTTCTTCTCTTTCTCTACTAATATTATTATTATTATTATTATTATTATTATTATTATTATTATTATTATTATTATTATTATTATAGTTATAGTTATAGTTATAGTTATTATTGTTATTGCTATTATTATTGTTTATAATTGTTGTCTATAATTTGTACAATTAACCTCCCTGTGGTTCGACCCCGGTCTTGCCGGGTTATTTATTACTTCGACACTCCTGCACTTGGGAGAAGACATCAATCTTTCAGTCGTGTCATATATGTTATGCAATTGGGGGGTTTTGATTTGTGATAATCTAAAATATGGAAGAAATTAAACTAGTGAACATAATCAATTAAAACTAAAATTTATCAAGAAAACAAACCTTGGTCACAAGCACACATCCACCTACAGAAATCAGAACTGATCCTTAAAACGAAACTCCAGTTTATATTCTGAATTTTTATCTTTTCTTAACTTTGGTTAATTAACGGATCCGCCGTATAACTAGCCCTAACCAACAAATAATCACAGTGTCCGCACTAATGATTTAATCTAATGGCAGCCTTAAGATCTAGATAAATTCATTAATCTTAACAACCAAGTTGTCTGCTTGTGTTGCTTTGGTCGAATGTTTTCCCTAAGTTTAATAATGTAGTTCCGCCACAATTATCAAGCTTAGTTGCTTCACAAGTTTATATACCCTAACTCCGGTTTTGATATCAAACTTAGCAATAGATTGTTCACAATAATAACTTAGAGTCTGCTCTAGCAATTATCAACAACAATCATAGAAAACATGCATAGGAAAACAATCATACTCATTCATAATACAAACTGAAAATAAATGAAGAATAAATCTCACAGTTCTTGAAATCTGAAAGTTTCTGCGTCCTTGCAACCAAGAAAAGAGCTTAGCCTTGCATATCTATTGAACAACTACTCCTAAAGATAAAAGAAAGCATTATTTCTAGTATGTAGAGAGGAGAGTTTGTGTTTCTTCACTTCTAGTTGCTACCACCTTTCTTTGATTCTATTGCACTCCCTCCTCTCCTTTCTTGGCTCTCTTGGTGTCTATATATAGGCTTCAATGGCAGCTCCTCTTGCTTCTTTATCAATAATGATGGTTGCCAAACATGCCAAACTTTGACATTAGTTGTCACCACAAACAACCCACCATTGTAGCCTCCTTCTTTGACAATGGCAGCATTCCAACTTGCAGCTGGTTTGTGGTTGGTGATTTGAGGTTTATGGATTGAGGTTGGTGGCTACTTTTCTTGACCTTCTAGATTGATTTACTGGAGGGGCTAAATTGCTAAAATTATAACTTGGATGATAGTTTAGAAGCTTCGAAACATAATTTGGACTCATTTCTTCACGAAACCTGATTGCTGGCAGAATTCAATTGTCATCTTTGAAAAATCATATCGCCCTCATCTGACATCATTTTTGGCTGAAACTTGGAGCGTTTCTAGACCTTTGAGTCAGGAAACCAAAACAATTGATTTTGCATCAATTGGACTTCTATAGCTCCAGATATGGAATTTTGAATGGACAAAGGTCAACAGTGGCAGAATACGAGATTTGACTTTGAAGGATGTGATTTCCATGATCTTCCTCTTCTTATTTTTCTTGCATTACATTTCCAGAAAGGTATGGATGTTAGCTTTTTAGAGCCACTGGAATCACTTCATTTTGATCTCTAGAACTCACGCTCTGCACAAAATATCGACTGAACGTCAAATCTGCCAATTATCTCCAATTTACTCCTTTTTGCATTTTTCATCCAAAAGTGCCTTCAAAACATAAAACAAAGAATATCAAGGTATTTTACATATAAAACATGGACAAAACATTAGGTAAATGTGGGTGAAACTATCGAATAATATGGTTACATCAGTTGTACCAAGTGTTATACAACATAAATCAAGATTAGTCATTTAACAAACAAAGTATTAAAGAGTGAACAAGATAACAAATACAAAACATGTTAGTATCAAATATTAAAGTCCATATTGAGTTTACACTGTACTTATTCTTACACCATTAGTGTAACCTTTTCACCTTAACATAATAAACTTAGCTAGACATAATGAAAGAAAAAAAATAGATAAACAAATTAAGAACATAAATAAGATAAAAGTTAACTAAGTAAAGGAAAAGAAATGAAAGGCATGAACTTGATATTAATGAAAGCAAAGCATAAACATTACAAAAAATACAAAGAGAGAAAGCAAGAGCATGATCTTGATCTGGAAACCAAGATGCCTAAATGCATGGCAAATGCCTCCTTTTATAGGCCAAAATTTAGAACTATTGATTTGATGACTAATTGATGAGTGGGTGGCCAACTCTTAACTTGGTGACAATCCTTATCTTCTCTTGTCTGCCCAAAACGTCATTGATAACGTTAAAATTGGAGCCACTCAAAAACATAAAAGTTGTAGGCAATTGTCTCATCTTTATTGTGTAAAACATTCAACTTATTTAGACTTCTAGAACTTCAGATATGGCCAAAATACTGAACAGTGCTCGGGCTGGAGGACAGATTTAGGCTTCTTTATTGTTGCTATAATTTGGACTTAAAAATGGTCTTTTTAGATCTTAGGCTCCACATGAAAGTTAGAGGCCCATATCTTACCTTTCCATCCATATAAAGTAGACCTAAATATGAGATCTATAGCTCCAGATATAACCTAATTACCGAATAGTATTCCGGTTTGGATTGCACCAACATCTGTTTTCTAAGTTTGGTCATCTCTTTCCCCTTGCAATTTAAGTTCTGAAAGTCATTAATCAATCTTTTCATTTATGTGATAGGCCTGCATTGAAAATGAACATTTAGCATAAATTAAAGGTATCTTATATTATTAGATATATTATTATAAAACATGTTTTAGTTAAGGAGTTATTGATACTTCAAGTGCAAAATGATGATATAAAACCATGATAAAAATGCACGTTTAAGTACTAATCATATATCGTATTACAAGACCTTGTGGAAACCTTGGATCTTATTTGATGGTGGGTGTATTTTCTATCTCAAGATAAAAATCAAACATTATATAGGAGACACATTGCTAAGAAGCATACTTTCATTTAATTTATGTACATTTTTTCTTTGTTATTGATGATGAGTGTACCATATTTAACTAAGAGGTAATTCTTTTGGATATAATAGTTAGCCTTGAGTGTATCAACTTATTTAAAGTCAATCTACATAGGGTCTTAGTAAGCCTTATATCCAGGAGTGTTATATTGATAAGCCTTATAGACACTTTAGATTTTTAAATGTTGGGTGTATATTCCATATCAAGACAATAATTAAACATTATCTAGAAGACACATTGCCAAGAAGCATACTTTCATTTTATTCATTAATAAAGAGCAGACCATATTTGACTACGAGGTAATTCTTTTGGATATGATAGTTAGCTCCAAGTAAATTAGCTTAGCTTCAAGTAAATTAGCTTGTCTAGAGTCAATCTATATAGGGTTTTAGTAAGCCTTTTATTCAGGATTGTTGCCATACTTAGCCTCGTGAATATCTTAGATCCACTTCGGTTGTAGGTATTTTAAGTTTTGAATTTTTAGGTGAGCTCTATGGTCTTTATGACTTTAATCTAATATCTCTTATAAGCCTTGTCTTGAGCTCTTGTACATATGGTTAGGGGAGTAGAGTGATTATATTTATTTGAGAAAAAATAGGTATTATCAAAATGAATGACTACTCTATTTTTTAAAACTCTTAATTATAGAGTTCACATATTAAATGGAGTTTATGATTTTAAACTAATATAAGAGAAACTAAGTATGTCATAAGCAAGATTCCCTCTAGATCTAATCTAGAGGTAAGCTTTATGAAAACAAAAAATGAAGTCATGGCTAAAATGCTTCTCTACAATTATTTTCTTTAATTGATGGAAAAGAAAAAAATTATAATATTAAAAAAGATGATCGAAAAAGTCAATTTAGATTCAAGAGATATTTATGTGAACTTCTTAGGTGGCCATTAGGATTTACATGATTTTAAAACTATAGAATCCATGTACTAAATTCTCATATTAGTGTTTTATGTATGATAAAAATTATCAATCAACATTGTATGATATATTACATGTGTCGATTAGAGCTATTATAAGTTTAAGAGTTAAAAGTATTAAAGATCAATTTAATAGGTTAATTCAAAATATTTTGATCTTATTTTCTACAAGATTTGCAAATTCAACTTGTTTTCCTACTTACACGCAAATTGAGCTTATTTTTCTAGTATGCAGTTTTATGTTAATAAGTGTAACTTTTGATCTAACTGTTAAATCAAGTCAAAGTTTTACCAGAAGATTCTAAAGACCTTGTTTTCTATAGAGTTAATGTCTTATAATGATCAAATATTGGGAAGACTTTACAATATTTTCTAATTGATTTAAGATTCATTTTCTTAATTTATTTGGAACTCTTTTGTTATTTTTAAGGTTTTTTTAAGATATTTTATCTACTATAAATGAGATTATTTAATTTGTATTTAGATGATAAATTGATTATTTAGAAATAAAATTTGTGTAAGAGAGTTTGCTCTTATACTTGGTTTTTCATTAAACTTTCAAAATTTATCTAAAATGAATTCTTTGTGACATTCATCCTTATATCTTTAGTTCCTGGTTTGCTATAATCAATAGGTTGAGTTTTCAATATTATACCTTTGATTATTGGTTTGTTATAATTAATATGTCAATATTTTTTTGGTACATGAAATGAAATCATTGGAACAAGATTTTTTTAGCTTGATTTTAGATTTATTAGGTTGTATTCAATCTTTATATTAAGTTCTAGAGTTTTTATCCTTTCGGTTTGTATTAGTGTAAAACTGTGATAAAGAAAATCCATAGAACATATATCTCATATTTACAAAATCTAATATTATTTTAATACAATGGTTGTTACATTGTGCCAAAATAATAAAACTCTTTAACTAATTTATATTTTCCAATATAAAAACACACTTAAATTCCAAAAATAACTAAATCTAGGTTTATATATATATATATATATATATATATATATATGGGATACCAATGATATTAATAATAATAGTATACACTAAAAAGAAACAATACTTTAGTTGCGTTGTATTCACACATTTACTTTACTGTTAAGACACTTGTTCATAAACATTTTTTCCCTTTAAAGTCCTTGATTTTTTTTCTTTTAGTCATTAGACTTTATTTCTTTGTTATTTCATTCTCGCAAGATATGTTGACATCGTTTTACATATTTAGAATTTATTTCTATCTATGTTGTCACATATATGATGTGTTAAAAAATATTAAAAAGTTAAGTTTAAGATCAATATTACAAAATATAATTTTATGTTACAGTTTTAAAAAATCAAAAGAAAAAAAAAACAAAATCAAGATAAAATAAAAGTCAAAAGGTGCATGAAAGTTTAATTTGGTCCTAAAGTTTTTATAATCTTTATGTTTGATCCTAAATATTTTATATTTTTTTGTCCTAAACTTTATACTTTCAAGTTTTAGTCCTTTGACATTGAGAGAAAAGAGTGAAAGTCATTGAAAAAATAAGACAATATAAAAAAACGTTTGACTGGTCATATTATAGCCATAAAAAATATCAATTTTAATGTTAATAGACTCGTCTTAGAAAAGAAAGTTTGATTGAGATGGTCTTGCTCTTTAAATGTATTGGAAAATTTTTATTAAGACTTGAAATTTTTTTTAATTGGTTTGATTTTCAATTTTTAGACTGATTAGAGGATATTTTGGATTTGGAAATAAAATTATTAAGATTTATAAGATGCTCTTGGAGTTGTTTGTAGGTTAATACAAGTTGAAATTAAAGTTAGAGGATCCAAAATCTAAACCCTTTATGATTTTATTAAACAAAATTATTATATTTTTTTTAGCAAACATAGTGTTTTCTATACTTAAGCGAACAATATATTATTTATTTTATTAAAAAAAACTTTAAGCAAACATGTTGTTTATTTATTTTTAAAGAAAACAAATTGCATGCACAGATTGACCTTTTAGACTTAGGTGTGCATGGACTTATTTTAGTTCAAGTTTACAAGCTTATGCTTTCAAGCTCGAGCACTTGGTTTTTTTCAAAGCCCCTTAATAATTTTTTTAATTATAAAACTATTAAAATAATATTTAAATAATTATCTAAATGTTTTAAATATGATTAGATTTTTTTTAATAATATTAGTAATTATTTATGAATAATTATAAATGAACCTAGTATGCAAAAGGTTTTAATTTTTTTTTCATGAATATATAATGAGAATAAAATATTTTTTATTATTCTTGCAATATAATTTTTTATATAATGATTTGAAACTTATTATTATTATATTTGTTTTCATACAAGTGTGTAAAAATTTATGATTTATGATTTTTATTTTATTTTTGATTGATAATTTATTTTAAAATTATGATAATTTTTTATTTAAAAAACAATGATTAAAGAAGATATGATTTTTTATATATATAAAAAAACCAAGTATTTAGGAAAGGAAGTTTTTATTAAAAAAAATATATTTTCCTTCTCAATTCAAATCATTAATTTTTTTTTATAAATATTTATTCTAATTATCTTTAATTTTATTTAATATATCATATTGTTCATAACAAAAATATGTTTTTTTTAATAAAAAACAATTATATAAATAAAAAAGAAACTTTAAACCAATAAATATGTTTTTAAGAATTTAAATCATTATGTTTTTTTATGAATATTTATTCTCATTATCTATAATTAAATAAAAATAATTTTTAAAAAATAATGTGTCATGGCATATAATCTGATATATTATTTGTTAAATAGTGTTTGGTATCTATCTTGGAAGCTATGAAACAGAGATCAATAGGATATAAACTTGTTTAATTGTAAAGACAAGGACATAATCTCATTTTTATTTTTGTCTCATATTATTTTTAAATTGATTTTTGTTATTAGAAAAAAAGGTATATAAGAGATGTCTGAATAGTACATAAAAGTGTATTTTTATCAAGTTTATATATAAATATTTTGCGCTTGAAATATTAATAACTCCTTAACTAAAACATTTTTTATAATAACAAGTCTAATACTATAAAATACCTTTAATTCATGATAAATATTCACCTTAAATGCAGACTTATCATATAAATCAAATGATTGATTGATGAGTTCAACTACAAAAATTAAGAAGACAAAGAAAGGGTGAAACTTAGAAAAGAGATACTAGTTCAGTCCAAATTGTAACACTATTCAGTCATTAGGTTATAACTAAAGCTGTAGAACTTGGATTTGGGTCTCCTCTATATGAATGAAAAGCTAAGACATAGGCCTAAAATATTTATAGGAATACAAGACTCAATTCTGATATTTGAAAATCCAAATCTTAGCAACAACGGAGAAGTTTGAATCTGTCATGCAGTCCAAACACTGTTAAGTTTTTAGCTCATATCTTGAGTTCTAAAAGTCCAAATGACCTCAATTTTTTTTGTTGGAAAGCTGAGACAATTTCCTAGAACTTTCATAATTAAGTTTGTTCAAATTATGATGTTAGCAATGATATTTTGTTCATACAAGAAGATAAGAATTGTCACTAGGTCAAGATATGACCACCTACTCAATAATTAGTCAACAAATCATTATTTTTCAATTTTGGCCTATAAAAGAAGATATTTTTCATGCATTTAGGCATCTTAGTTTTTAGATAAAGATCATGTTCTTGCTCTTTCTCTTTATATTTTTGTAATGTTTAAGTTTGACTTTCATTAATATTTTATTTATGCTTTTCATTTCCTTTCCTTTACTTAGTTAACTTGTATCTTATTATGTTCTTATCTTATTTATTTATGGTTCTCCTTTTTCATTATGTTTAGTTAAGTTTATTATGTTAAGGTAAAAATGTTACATTAATGGTGTAAGAATAAGTATAGTGTAAACTAAATATGGACTTTAATGTTTGATACTAACATGTTTTGTATTTATTATCTTGTTCAGTTTTAATATTTTACTTGTTAAATGGTTAATCTAGATTTATATTGTATAATATTTGGTACAACAAATACTTGACACTTTCATAACCCAACCGTATGATATAACCTACACCTGTACTATGAAAGGAACTTGATTTGTTGTTAATATAAGTTATAATCATGAATTCCTGATAATATTTATAAGTATTAGCATTATTCGAATATGATAACTAATCTATTTATGTTAATAATTCATAATCTGATTGGAACCTTCTTTGTGTATGGTTTCTATTTAAGTAACAAGAGTTTGTACTATACTTATTTTAAATACTATTAGTGGATCATCTAGGATCATCTGACCTTGACAATTATTTTTATCATTGTTTAATCCTTATATTGATTTTCCATCTTAAAGTTCTCATCAACTTCTTCTTCTTCTTCTTCTATTACTACTAATATTATTATTACTACTAGTATTAGTATTACTACTACTACTACTACTACTACTACTACTACTACTACTACTACTACTACTAGTATTATTATTATTATTACTATTACTACTATTACTACTATTACTATTACTATTACTATTACTATTATTATTGTTGTTGTTGTTGTTGTTATTGTTGTTGCTGTTATTGTTGTTATAATTTATACAATCCCTAATCTTGCCAGGTTATTTATTACTTCGATACTCCTGCATTTAAGAAAATATCAATCTTTTCTCTATGAAAACTGTTCCCTTTCTCCATTACAATATCTATGGTGTTCATTACATATGAGTATACCAATAAAATGTGTTTATTGGTATATTCTAGAGACCATGAGAATTATTCTTCTTTTTCTTGGCACTATTCATGGTGTTTATTATATACAAGTATACCAATAGAATATGTCCATCAATATATTCTAGAGACTATGAAACTATTTTCCTTTTTATTACCACTATTCATGGTGCTAATTACATAAGGGTATACTAACAAAATAAGTCCATCGATATATTCCAGGTACTATGGGAATTGATCCCCTTTTTCCCTTAAATTGTTCATAGTATTCATTACATATGGGTATATTGATGAAAAGTTTTTGTTGATATGTTCCAGAGTGACACGATCAAAGAGTTGATGTTTTATCTTAAGTGCAGGAGTGTCAAAGTAATAAATAACCTAGTAAGGCCGGGTCAAACCACATGGAAGTTAACTATATAATAATAATAATAAGAGCAACAACAATGACGACGACAACGACGATGGTGGTGAGCATGAGTTAAAGAGGACTTTGATATATAAGATTAATGTGAAGATTATACAATGATAAAAACAAATGTCAAGGTTAGAGGATACACTTATAGTATTAGAGATAAATAAAGTATAAACTCTTTATAAATTATCAAAATGATCATATTAATCATCATATTTACGTAACACCATACTTATAAATTTTATCAAATATTCCTAATGCTAACTTATGTTGACAATAAATCAAGTTCCTCTCATAATAACATTGTCGATCGAAGACTATAAAGGATTAAGTATTTGATGTACCAAGTGTTACACAACACAAATCTAGATTAACCATTTAACAAGTAAGATATTAAGAATGAATAAGATAAAAATGATAAGACATGTTAATAGCAAATTATTTAAGATATATGCATTGAAGTCCATATTGAGTTTATATTATACTTATCCTAACACCATTAATGAAACCTTTTCACCTTGATATAATTAACTTAGCTAGACATTATGAAGGAGAAGAACTTAAATAAACAATATAAAAACATAAACATGATATAAGTTAACTAAGTATAGTAAAGAAAATGAAAAGCATGAACAAGAGATTAATAAAAGCAAAACTTAAGCATTACAAAAATATAAAGAGAGGGAGTAAGAACATAATCTTGATATGAAAAATAAGAAGCCTAAATGAATGACAAATACCTCTTTTTATTAGTTAAAATTTAGAACTATTCATTTGGTACTTGATAATTGATATAGTGGCCAATTATTGATTAGTGGACTTGGTGGATAGCAGCACTCAAGCATTTAGGTTGGATGAATTGACATTAATGCAATTAGAATTTGATGAAGTATTCTTCATAATAGTTGTTAGAAATTATCTTTTTCTTCCACTTATCAAATTTCAATTCATTTGGAGCACTATAGCTCGATATATGTCTAAAATACTGAGTAGTGCTGCTGGTGGACATAATGGATAGCCTTCATACTCTTTTCTGGATGAAATGTCATTTCTACCATTAAAATTTGAGCTGATCTCTTATAAAAGTTGTTGGAAATGGTCTTTTTCTTCTACACAATAAATTTCATGTCATTTAGCCTTCTAGAACTCCAATTACGGGTAAAAATCTAAGTAGTGTTTGGGTGAGATTGGAGGACAGATTTTGACTTCTCTTTTATGACCAAACTTTGAATTTAAAAAAGGAAAATTTAGATCTTTCTATACCTATGAAAATTATAGGCATATTTCTTATATTTCCATCCATATAAATTAATCTGAAATTCAAGATTTATAGCTCTAGATATGATCCAATGATTGAATAGTGTTCGAATTTGAATTGAATTGACATCTCCTTTCTAAGTTTAGCCTTTTCTTTGTCGTTTCACTTCCAATACTTAAAAATATATTTTTATCAAGGTTTTATATCATCATTTTGCACTTGAAGTATCAATAACTCTTTAACTAAAGCATGTTTTATAATAACATATCTAATAATGTAAGATACCTTTAATTTATGATAAATATTAATTTTAAATGCAGGCCTATCACATAAATAAAAGAATTGATTGATAAGTTTAAGAACTGAAATTGAAAGGACAAAGAAATGGTCAAACTTAGAAAAGAGATGCCGGTACAACCCAAACTAGAATACTTTTTGATAATTGGGTCATAGCTAGAGCTGTAGATCTCGGATTTAGATATATTTTATATGGATGGAAAGATAAGACATAGGCCTACAACTTTCATATGAGCCCAAGATTTAATAAAATCAAATTGTAGCAATAATGAAGAAGTCCAAATTTGTCATGCAACCTAAACACTGTTTAGTGTTTGGCCCATATGTGGAGTTTTAGAAGTCCAAATAACCTCCATTTTTTTTCTTTGAAATCTGAGACAATTTCTTACAACTTTCATGTTTTCAAATGATTCCAATTCTAACATTATTAGTGATGTTTTGGGCAAACAAGAGAAGATAAGGATTCCATCAAGTTAATAGTTGGCCCCTACTTATTAATTAGTCATCAAATTAATAGTTTCCTATTTTGGCCTATTAAAGAAGGTATTTGCCATACATTTAAGCATCTTAGTTGATTAGTACTTAAAAGTGCATTTTTATCATGGTTTTATATCATCATTTTGCACTTGAAGTATCAATAACTCCTTAACTAAAATATGTTTTATAATAATATATCTAATAATATAAGATACCTATAATTTGTGGTAAATGTCTATTTTTAATGCAGGCCTATCATATAAATGAAAGGATTGATTGATGACTTGAAGAACTTAAATTGCAAGGATAAAGAGATGGTCAAACTTAGAGAAGAGATGTCGGTGCAATCCAAACCGGAATACTGTTCGGTAATTAGGTCATATCTGGAGCTATAGATCTCAGATTTAGGTCCAATTTATATGGATGGAAAGGTAAGACATAGGCCTACAACTTTCATATGGAGCCCAAGATCTAAAAAGGCCATTATCAAGTCCAAATTGTAGCAACAATAAAGAAGTCCGAATCTATCTTCCAGCCCGCGCACTGTTCAGTATTTTAGCCATATCTGGAGTTCTAAAAGTCCAAATGAGCTGAATGTTTTACACAAGAAAGCTGAGACAATTGCCTACAACTTTTATGTTTACAACTGGCTCCAATTTTGACGTTATCAATGACGTTTTGGGCAGACAAGAGAAGATAAGGATTGTCACCAAGTCAAAAGTTGGCCACCCACTTATCAATTAGTCATCAAATCAATAGTTCCCAATTTTAGCCTATAAAAGGAGGTATTTGCCATGCATTTAGGCATCTTGGTTTCCAGATCAAGATCATGCTCTTCCTTTCTCTCTTTGTATTTTTTGTAATGTTTATGCTTTGCTTTCATTAATATTAAGTTTATGCCTTTCATTTCTTTTCCTTTACTTAGTTAACTTTTATGTTCTTATTTTGTTTATCTATTTTGTTTTCTTTTATTATGTCTAGCTAAGTTAGTTATGTCAAGGTGAAAAGGTTACACTAATGGTGGAAGAATAAGTATAGTGTAAACTTAATATGGACTTTAATGTTTGATACTAACATGTTTTATATTTGTTATCTTGTTCACTCTTTAATACTTTGCTTGTTAAATGACTAATCTTGATTTATGTTGTATAACACTTGGTACAACAAATGCTTGGCACTTTCATAGCCCATAATGTATGGTATAACCGACACCTGAGCTATGAAAGGAACTTGATTTGTTGTTAACATAAGTTATAATCATGAATGCTTGACGAGATTTACAAGTATTAGCATTAATTGAATAAGATGACTAATGTAATCATGTTAACAATATATAATCTGATTGGAACCTCCTTTGTGTGTGGTTTCCAATTCAATAATAAGAGTTTATACTATACTTGTTTGATATACCATTAATGGAACCTCTAACCTTGACATTTGTTATTATTATTGTTTAATCCTTACATTAATATTTCATCTCTAAGTTCTCATCATCATCATCATCTTCTTCTTCTCTTTCTTTATTATTATTATTATTGTTGTTGTTGTTGTTGTTGTTGTTGTTGTTGTTATTGTTGTTTTATAATTGTTGTTTATAATTTGTATAATTAACCTCCCTGTGGTTCGATCCCGGTCTTGCCGGGTTATTTATTACTTCGACACTCCTGCACTTGGGAGAAGACATCAATCTTTTAGTCGTGTCATTAGTCTCCAGATCAAGATCATGCTTTTTCTTTCTCCCTTTGTATTTTTGTAATGTTTAAATTTTGTTTTCATTAATATCTTGTTTATGTATTTCATTTACTTAGTTAACTTTTATCTTATTTATGTTTTTATTTTGTTTATTTATGTTTATTTTATTCATTATGTTTAACTAAGTTTATTATGTCAAGGTGAAAATGTTATACTAATGGTGTAAGAATAAGTATAGTGTAAATTTAACATGGACTTTAATGTTTGATACTAACATGTTTTGTATTTGTTATCTTGTTCACTCTTTAATACTTTGATTGTTAAATGACTAATTTAGATTTATATTGTATAACACTTAGTACATCAAATGCTTGACACTTTCATAACACAAACTATATGATATAACCGACACTTGTACTATGAAAGGAACTTGATTTATTGTTAACATAAGTTATAATCATGAATAACTAATGAGATTTACAAGTATTAGTATTAATTAAATAAGATAACTAATGTAATCATGTTAACAATTTATAATCTGATTGGAACCTTCTTTGTGTGTGGTTTTCAATTGAATAATAAGAGTTTATACTATACTTGTTTGGTATACCATTAATGGATCCTCCAACCTTAATATTTGTTATTATCATTGTTTAATCCTTATGTTGATCTTCCATCTCAAAGTTCTTATCAACTTCTTCTTCTATTATTATTATTATTCCTCCTCCTTCTCCTTCTCCTCCTCCTCCTACTACTACTATTATTATTCTTGTTATTTTTATTGTTGTTGTTATATTATGATTATTATCTATAATTTATACAATTAGCCTTACAGTGGTTCAACCCTTGTCTTGCCGGGTTATTTATTACTTTGACACTTCTACACTTGGAAGAAGACATCAATCTTTTAATCATGTCAAGTTTTTAGCATCATTGCCGGAGAGGTAAGTTCTTATACAAATTATAGTATTTATTTTATTTTCTCTTTTCACTTTTCTTGTATATAACTTTGTTTTTTTATTTAAATTTTCTTCTTCTTTTTATTATATTCCTACACGTGCATGAGAGTGTGGTTACGTACATTAAGTGGTAGACTTTGTAAGGCATCTTCATCATTTTCAGAAATTATGGCCAAATAAGATAATCAATCACTTCATAATGAGAATAACCGTGTTAAAAAACTTAGAGACCACATGAATCTCATAAGAACAAGTGCATCATCATGCATAGTTTCCCCTCCTGATGCATCTCATTTCAATTTTAAGCTAGACATTATTCAACTTTTATCTTCTTTTCATAGATTAGATTTGAAAAATCCATACTTGCATTTAAGGGAATTTGAGGAGTAATGATTCAAATTGTAGCATGAACACCATTAGATTAAATTTTTTTCCTTTTTTATTAAAAAATAAAGCTAAAACATGACTATAAAATTTGAGACCAGGATCCATTCGTGCTTGAGATGAAATGCAATAATAATTTTTAAAGAAGTTTTTCTCATTTCATAGAATAAACTCTTTTAAAAGACAAATCACCACTTTTAATAAAAAACTAAGAGAAACATTTTATCGATGTTGGGATAGGTATCAAGACTTGCTTAATACTTGCTTTCATCATGGTTTTGAAACATGGAGATTGATTTCATATTTTTATGAAGGGTTAACACCTAAATATAGGTAAATGGTTGAATTAATGTGCAATGGAACTTAGACTTGTTAGTTAAAAATACTCAAAATTGGAACGCCATAGATACTTATAAGGCACCATATAAAACTCAACCTCATACATCTAGTGGAGGTATGTATAACCTTAAGGAATATCATAACCTCCAAGCCAAGTTTGTATTTTTAACTTGAAAAGTCGAGACACTAGAATTGAAAAGGATTGGTCACTTAAAATCTGTTCAAAACATTATGTGTCAAATCTATGAAACCAATGAACACTCAACCAATAACTGTCCAACTTTGCCTTCTTTTAAGGAATATCTCCATGAACAAGCTTATGCTTTAAAGAGTTTTCAAAGGCCCAACTATAACCCATACTCGCAAACATACAACCCTAGTTGGAGAAATCACCTAAATTTTAGTTGGAAGAGTGACAACGCACAAACTTCACAACCACCGTTTCAAGCACACCATAATTTCTAAAATTCTCATGGAAATGCACCTCCTTATGCTCCACCTCTTATAAGAAATTTGAGAAAACTTTGTAAAAAGCAAGAGACAATTAACACTCAACTTGCTCAAAGCATAATAGATTTTAAAGATACTCATCCAAATTTCACATCCGCTCTTAGTTTTCAAGAGAAAGGTAAATTTCTATCTCAACCACAACAAAATCCCAAGGGACAATACAATACAAATTCAAATAGTTCTAGAAGCCAACATATGAATCAAGTCAAATCAGTCATCACTCTTTGTAGTGGTAAGGTTATTCAAAAATTAATTCTTGAACCTTGTAAAAAAGATGTTGAGTCAATTTCTAAGGGTAAGGAAGGGATTAAATCTGAACATTGCAACAATTAGTCAATAAATTAATAATTCTAAATTTTAACCTATAAAAAAAGGTATTTTTGTTATGCATATAGACATCTTGGTTTTTAGATCAAGATTATGTTCATACTCTTTTTCTTTATATTTTTGTTACGCTTAAGTTTTACTTATATTAATCTTTTATTTATACTTCTCATTTCCTTTCCTTTACTTAGTTAACCCATATCTTATTTATGTTTTTATCTTGTTTATTTATATTTCTCTCTTTTATTATATTCAGTTAAGTTTATTATATCAAAGTGAAAAGATTACACTATTGGTATAAGAATAAATATAGTGTAAACTTAACATGAACTTTAATATTTGTTATTAACATGTTTTGTATTCATTATCTTGTTTATTTTTAATACTTTACTTGTTAAATGGATGATCTAGATTTATGTTGTATAACTTTTGGTACAATAAATATTTGGCACTTTTATAGCTCAACCGTATAGTATAACCAATACATGTGCTATGAAAGGAATTTGATTTCTTGTTAAGATAAGTTATAATCATGAATACCTGACTACATTTACAAGTATTAGCATTATTTAAATAAAATAACTAATGTAATCATGTTAATAATTTATAATCTGACTAGAACCTTCTTTGTGTGTGTTTTTCTGTTGAGTAATAAAAAGAGTTTATACTATACTTGTTTGAAATATTATTATTAGATCTTCTAATCTTGATATTTGTTTTATCATTGTTTAATCTTCACATTAATCTTACATTTCAAAGTCATCTTTAACTCACTATCACCATTATTATTATTATAGTTAACATTCCTATGGTCCAAATTTGGTTTTGTTGAGTTATTTATTACTTCGACACTCCTACACTTAGGAGAAGACATCATTTTTTCGACCGTGTCAAACTCCTATTACCTAATAAAACCTATTAACACTAATATTGATTTTTTTGTTATTGGAATTGATGCTAACTGATGATTCTTTCTTTTCTGTCAAAATTCAACTATTCTCTCTTCTTTCTTAAACTTAGAGAATGAAAAATAAGTAAAATGAAAATTTGGACTAAAATCATATTTTTAAAATCTAAAATGATTGTAAATGTATCCATTAAAAAATAAGGGGATAAAAATTAACTTTTCAAGCTAATTTTCAAATTGCCATGTAGTTTTTTACTTTTCCTTTTACTATGATCCTTTTTTGGAGTCTTATACTTCATTAATAAACTAGAATCAAGTTACCATTAATTTAGTTGTAAAAGGATTAAATTATAAAGAGAAAAAGTTCAATAACTAAAATGAAAAGAAGTTTTCTTTTCATAGTGATATGTGAAAGGTTACCTAGTAAACACAACAAAATATAGGGTGAACAAAACAATTGAAAAACTAATTAAACTGAAAAAATAAGAAAAACAACCAAAAAAACAAACCATGAAAAAAATTAGATTAAACCATATAGAATATTTTAAAAACCAACTACTTTGATTTGTTTTTTTTATAAGTTTGAAATAAAAAAATTAAACAAAATTAAAAAAACCGATCCAAATTAAAAATAACTAAGTCAATTTGAAAAAATCAAATCAAACCAAGACTATAAATTTAAATTAATTTTAATTTTTTAAAAACTAATTTAATTATTTTTAATAAAAAATAAACCGAGGGAACTAAAAATAATCACCTTAATAAAAATGACTCCACTTTTTAGTTTTTTTTTTCAATTTAATTTAATTGCTTGTTAATATCTACTCTCCTTACAGTTGGCCTGTATGATACGCACAAAACGGCACATCGCATACCTTGTCCACTCTACGAAACAACACGTCGTCTAAGAACTCAGCATTAAAATGTTCGTAAAAAACAAACAAAAATAAAAATGGAGGACTGCAACCAAAAGTACAGTTGCAGAACAGCAAAAGAAACCCTAGAATGGATAAACGCAATCCTCAATTTCATTAAACCCTACGCTTTCTTAACCAACGCACATGTTACCAATTTCTTCACCCACAAGTTATGGCAATCCATTGATCCTGTCTGGCTCCATTGCTTGCGTAACGAACCTGTCCAAAATCTCCTCCTAATTCCTTGTGGTATAATCCAGGTAACTAAATAATTTTTAGATTATGTATAATTATGCTGTGTTAATTATCTTATTATGTGAATAGGAGCATTGGCCTGCTTCGCTGAAGGAATTCGTTTTAGATTTGAAGTCTCTCGCGTTTCCTCGCGAGCGAGCGCATATAAACAAGGTAGGTTTGTTTTACTTTTTGCGTACTTGATTTTTTTTATAGTAATAAATAATAATTTCTGATTATTATTATTATTATTATTATTATTATTTATTACAGCTATTCCCGGGAGTGAATGTGGTTTCGCTTAATACTGTACTTGCACAAGGCATGAATTTCAAGAAAAAACATGAAGTAAGTAGGTGATCGACGCTCGGTTTTGAATTTCTTTCTTTCTTTCTTTCTTTTTTAACTTTTTATGTTATAGTTGCATGTTGTAGAGAATATGTTATCATTTAATTTAATTACTGCGTATTGTTGTCTTCATGAGAAAGCAGGTTTATATGGGTAACGGTTTTTTTTTTGAGTAGGTGGAAGTTCTTTCTGCGGTTGTTAGTTCTGTTGCGAATAGTGTGGGAGCTCAAACAATAGTTGATGTTGGTGCTGGCCAGGTTTGCCTCTTTCTTTGATCTACAGCTTTGCGTCAACATAAACTGATTGTTAATTTGAATTAATTCTGTGTGGTCTTACTAACTAATAATCTTTTCTTTTCATGTGCTGTGAAAACAAAACTTTGTTGCTATTTGCTTGTACAAATTCTACATCTCTGATTGAGCTTTTGTTTTAGGGTTATCTTGCCCAAGTTCTTACCTTCCAGTACCAGCATTCTGTAGTTGCTATCGATGCCTGTTCTCATCATGGAACTGTCACGGAGAAACGTGCAGAACGGATCAAGAAGCATTATGCAGCTCAAATGCGAAAAAATTAGTAAATTATGCATATATTCATACATTTGCTGCAATTTCTTTCTCTTTAAGGAAGTAGTTATCATATTTTAGGAAACCATGGAGAAAGTGTTTGAATGGTGTCTTTTGTTAGTTGATGGAAGTTGTTAATATGTGATTGCCTGCTTAAGTGCTTGATGTGACTTCCTTGCTTATTCTATGCCGTGCATGAGTTGCTACATGTTATACCACAAATATATTTCCATTACCATGATCATGTGTCTATTTTTGTTACCAATCCCTTTTGCTTTCTTCTGTTAGTCCAGGAATTGGGATTCCAAATGTGCCGAAGACAATTACATGCCGTGTCATGTCCACTGACATGTTGAAAGCATTGACTAGCATGTCACCACATATTGATAATGTTAAGCGGCCAGGATTGATTGGGCAAGTTGCAGATGATAAGACTTCATTGGTAATTGCTGGGTTACATGCATGTGGCGATCTTTCAGTAACTATGCTGAAGTGAGTGCTTTTTAGCTTTGTAAATTTATCTCTTTCCATTTTGCATGTAATTGAAAATGTTCTTTCAATTCTTAATATACTAGGCAAAGCTACAAATACATGCATATGTATTGAAGATTTGGAACACTTGCTGCTATATTTTACTTCTCCCTGACCATCTGTATTGATATTTGGATTATTTGCTATGTTTCATCAAATTGCTTCATTGTGCTCATTTGCATAAACCATTCTTTTTATTGCTCTGGCCTTTGGCCTCTGTATTTGGTATTGTTGTTTCATCATCCATTGATAATTTTTAAAGTGCACATCTTTATTGGACCAGGACCTTTTTAGAGTGCAAAGATGTTAAAGCAGTTGTTAGCATTGGATGCTGTTATAACCTGCTTTCTGAAGGATGTCTTGACATAGCTGGTTCACAATGTGGTTTTCCTGTGAGTTGTGGTGTTCAATCTGCTGGAATATCACTTGGG
The DNA here is from genome assembly GCA_026413675.1 of Populus pruinosa. Taxonomy (NCBI): domain Eukaryota; kingdom Viridiplantae; phylum Streptophyta; class Magnoliopsida; order Malpighiales; family Salicaceae; genus Populus; species Populus pruinosa. The sequence goes on from CM048598.1 coordinate 10,269,988, forward strand.
AAAAGTTCACGTGATCTTGCTTGTCAGGTGCTCAGATATCTTGCTTTTCTTAAGTGCGTTAGTTTTATGAAGCAATATCATAGAAATGTCAAGTACCTATTTCAGCATGGATGCTATTGTCTGAGTAAATATTAATAACTTTTGTTGAGTTCTAATGTCTTCTGTGGTGCTTCTTTCATATCTCCACTGTCTATCTAAAGATGCACTCCATGACCCAGCTTAATTTTGTTTAGAGTGCAGAGAGATGGAGGAGTCTCGAACAAGATGCAGGTCTTCATAATTTTGAGTTGCATGCCTTCCGTGCTGCTTTTCAGATGGTAAGTGATGCTTACAACCATCCTATAGTGAGATCAGATTTGCTTTAGACTTGCCTTCTCACCCTATGTTACTGTCAGTATCATTGTTATGCTGTATATGAAAACTTTTATACTTGAAGGCCACCTTAATTTATTTAATGTTAGATAAATAGATTGTTCTATATTTTTTGCAACATCCATATGCTATTTGTTACCATTTGTTTCTTCTGAAGGTTCTTTGTAAATATTATCCTGAAATCATAACATCAAGTCCCTCAATTGGCCGTCAAGGGAAGGCGTTGCGACGCCAACAGCATAGGAGGATCCTGCAGTCTTCAATTAATTGCAAAGAAAGTAAACATTCATCAGTGCCTGAGACAATTTCTCATATGCAAGAACTCTACCTATATCCACACATGTCAGAATCTAAAACAGGTACATAAGTAATCAATGTATTCTTGAGAGTTATATAGCCTTGACTCTTGAGATTGCAGTTGATTCTCCCCTTCTTTGGTAGTACAGAGAAATTGAAGGAGAGTGGAGATAGAGAAAAAAAATACCACTTTGGGAACTCAAGGCATTCTTTGAGTGTATCCCAAACTATTAAAAAGACCCCTTCAATGGAAAAACAATTCAGCAATGAACAAGATACTGATAATTTTCTATTGGAACGTGTTCTGCAGATGACTTTTCAGGCTCAGCATTGCATTCTCATGAATTATCCTGCAATGGAGGTACCAGATACAATGAAACTGCAGCTGCAAGCAAATATTTGCTATTTGAGAAATTTGCTCAGTCTGGATTATCTCGCCTTGGTCTCAAATCTTTGCAGGAGACACATTTCCATGAAATATGGAAGGAAGCTGAGCCATTTGCTGTATGGTATCCTCAACTTGCTTTTGTGGTGATTCATATATTATATATGAGTATCTCAATGATTCCTTTTCACCTTTAGGGAAAGATGAAGAAGGCATATTTTTAGATGTTCTGTTATAATACTGATTAATACACTAATTCAAAACAGGAGCTTATAGGACCATACTGGTCTCTGCGAGCTGCTTTAGGACCCCTTTTGGAAACTCTTCTTCTGCTTGATAGATTATTGTTCCTCCAAGAGCAAGGCAGTTCTCTGGAAGCAATCATGCTACCTATCTTTGATCCTGCATTATCCCCAAGGAATGTGGCCATAATTGCCAAAAGAATTTGATACAAATTTTCAGCTCAAGCAGAGAAATGGTAATAATTACAACTCTTTATGTCCTATCCCTACCGATATATCTGCAAATCTGACCAAGGCTTTTCAGTTTGTTTTGGTTTTTAAATAAGATTCTTTCAAGTTATTATGATATATGAAATATGGAGCAATTATAGATCTCACTTGAGTGGGACCATAATGGGGACTAGCCTTAATGGCAAAGTCAATTTTTTGTATTTTAGTCGAAACATTGAGGTTGATGTCCATGATATTGATGTTTGTTCTTCATACAAAATGCACCTCTAAATTTGATGCACTTTCCCATGTCAGAAAAATGAAGAACATATTTGTGGAAAGGAAAGTGATCATTTTCAGTATGCTACCAATATATTCAGGGTGTTCGTATGGAATCTAGGAGTGCTCATCGTGGTACCCATTGATAATTATAAGCCATGATGCCATATACTAATATTTAATAAGAATGATGTATGGGAGCACATGTTTTACAGACATTCAACTAATATCTGTTGTGATGTTCATATGTAGTAGCATCATCGTGAAGTATATCGGTATTTGAAATAGTGCATGTGAGTATCTGTTTCTGTAATTTACTTGCGTGATTCTTGTAGTCCATTCATTGTGAAAGAAGGCATCATGCTTCGTAGAGTTTAAAACAGTGGTCAGAAACCTTCTCTTTGAATGTCTGTCTGTTGTCTGCTCCAAAGATGGTTGCATCCTATTTTTGTTGGTCCTATTTATTTCTTGTGCGTCCAAGAATCCCAATCATGGGACTATATCCAGCTTCTTACAAATCGAATAGTACAACATCATGATTATATCATGTTGTAAGTTTTTCCAGTCCAATGGAAATCCTGAAATGATAATCTGTCTACTTGGTAAAAGACAACACACAAACACGTGTATACAAGTTTCTGACCACAAGCAGCGCATATGGTCACTGCTTCTGCTACACCTCTTGCTCTTATTGTTTACGTGGAAATCAGATATTGATTTCAGTTTCTCTTCTGAATTGAGCATCCATGAAGCGATGCTCATGGCATTTAAAGTTTGGCAACGTAATGCAGGCTGTATGTAATTTGATGGATTTTCTTTGTTGAATCCCTTCATTTCTCATGTCATGTTTTTTTTCTCCTGTGATTTTTGGGCGGGGAGTGGAGAGGAAAGTAACTGAAAGAGAAGATACATGTTTCTTCATGGAACTTCCGAATGGTACGGTGGTGAAGAGTCTTGAAATTGTATTATTTTCATCCTGGTATATGATTAGGCAAACATTCTATTTGAGATCCTTCTTTCTGTGTTTCAACTTGCATAAAAAAACAATTTATGAAGTTGGCTTGAAATTGGTCAGAGAGATCGGTTGCTTGGAGGCCTGAAGGGTCCTTAGAAGGACCACTAAATTATTGATTACCAATTCGGATGCTCTACTCTTAACAGTTCCCTTTAGATGTCTCTGTTAACTGGCTGGGAATGAAATGGACATTTGTTTGCATTCATTTTGTTCCTTATCTTGACCCACTCCAGGAATTCTTGTCATCAAATAGCCGAAGAAATTGAAAAAATTTGTTAACGGAAATGTGGCATCTTTTAGATAGTATTAGTTTGTTTAGCAACTAAGACGACTTCACACGATGTATGTAATCTTCTTATGGATGGAAGCTATTCGTTGCTCATAGAAGTCAATTTTCATCTTTCCAATTTTCCAAGTGCTACATATGAGATCAAATATGTTCAGGTTTGATATTGGATGACTACATGTCTTGGAGAAATTCTCTCGAGAGTTGCTATTGATGCGACTGTGTAATTACGGTGTCCATGGCTTTGCGCGATATGTTTGTTGTATACGTTTAGATTCTATTTGCGTATGCTACATGTACTCGGATATACATGATTGCATAGTCATGACTGACCCTAGCATTCCTTGTAGATTCTGCATAGGAATGGGTGGTGGGGCGCGCGCGCGCCTGTGATGATTTGTCGACTAGCTGAAACGCTGAATGTCACATCAGATATCCTTGCTTAAAGAAGCATCAAGTGGAGCCTCCCACTCGTGCTGGGACACGTGTGTTCACATGCTGTGGGTTGAATGGTTTTTGTCATTTTAGACACCTGGTTTGTTCTTGTTCATTTCCATTATTGGGTGGTTAGCAGTGACTGCAGCCGACATGTTGAATTTCAAAGGTACTATTACTGTCACTGAATACAATCAAACGGTGGGATACAGCAACTAGCAGTCCTCCTTTTGTTCCTTCTCACTGTTGTCGTCAGCATCAAAAACTAGTGAAAGGTGCCGTTACTGGTTAAGTGGCTTGAATCTTGACCTTTGCCGCAGATAAGGTTCATTCGAATTTCGTACTTTAGTGGATTGCTAGCTAGGATCGTGCAACCACGTACTGTTTGAAGCTATAATATCTGGTCAAACCCTTGCTACATTACAAAGAGGGGGTAACTTTTATGTCATTTTCCCCACTTTCTGAACCGCTCTTCCACTTACCTGCTCTGTATTTCTACCTTGTCGTGGCAGCGACACTAGGGAGGGGGGGTTGTGGTCCGGGGGCTACTAGAGATTCAAACATGATTCCCCAGCGACAAATCAATGCGAAGAAAGGAAAGCTGAGTTCCTTTGTGGGAGGTGCCATCAAAATAAATATCAAGCTGATAGATAATAAACCATGAAGATGAATTTTTTCTTTTCCAAAGCCATTAGAATCGTCCAATATTGCTTTGCCAGCCACTGTATAATGTCAGGCCTCTCTGATTGTTGGGAGATGCCTGAGAGTTGGAGAGAACACGCAATCACACGCACAAAGAGGAAAAGCTTTGCCAGGGTTTGAGAATGTGTTTGCATACCGGTGATGAACTGACTTATTTTCCATCATCATCTACAAAACAAAAATGTTAAGTTCATGGATTAATTACTACACATCATAGACCAAGTTAATACGCCCGCTTCACTAATAATAATAATAATAATAATAAATACATTTCATGATGGGCTGGGTGGTATTTGGTATAATCGTTTTTGCTTTACAAGTATTTCAATTGTATGTAATTATCCTTCGTGTGGTCATATAATATCTGGAGATCCAAGTTTAAATAATCTACAATTTAGTTTTTCATAATATGTACTATGTAGGAAGTGGATTTACTCCCTCCATTACCATTTCAGGCTTGAATCCAATAGGAAAAATCAAGACTTCTCGTAGAAGCGCGTGCAAGACCGGACTGTATCTCTGAATCATCACGTGTAAAGGCCGCTCCAACAATACTCTGAGCCGCTCCAACAGTACTCTGACTATTAAAAAAAAAAAAAAAGGAAGGCCAAGCGCAGTGGAGGACTTGGAAAAGGAATTTCTGATGAGTGTATTAATTTAGTTTTGGATAACTACATAGGGAATTAATTAGTCTCAATAGCAAAAGTTGGCATGAGAATACCCCCTGTTTTTTTTTGTTTTATTTAAAAAAAAAGGAAAGAAGAGGAGGAGTTTCTACGTTGATTTTGCTTTCATTTAGTGGCCGGATTGAGTTAGACAGCATGGATTGAAAAATTAATAATCATTTTTCTTTTCATGGGTTTTTTTTGCCATGGGAAATCTGTTTGGTCAATCTCCAATAACAAGCAAGATGAACTCAAACTCTTGCAGAATTGAGGAAATAATATGGATTAGAACAAGAGGAGTCTGATGCCAAGGGGAAGAGGAGGCCCCTTGAACAAGGATTAATTGTGGAGTGGTCATCTCCGTCATCATCATATATAATCCTTTTGGCTGGTTGTGGTGCTAACTTTATGATGACAAGCACCATCGAATTCCAAATAGTTAGAAATCAAAGACCATAGACCGAGGACCATCCCCTTCTAGTGTGCTCCCATCAGCAGGTAGTCAGTGATTGGCCTATCTTATGTCATATTATTATTACACCTAAGCACAAATCCTAATCTCCCTTTTTTATGCGGCATCATAATTAAGTTGACTTTACCTCTAATTTTGTTTAATTTGTGCCTTTATATATATATATATATATATATATATATATATATATATATATATATATATATATATATATATACAACACTACTTGGCCTTCTTGCCAGAGGAGATCTCATATTCTATCTCCTTACTCTGTGTTCACATTGTTGCTAGCAATATAAATACAGCCTTCCTGTTACCTTGCCTTATCTGTTGAGAGCAAGAGAAAGATGAGCAACATAAGCTTTGTGGAGGCAAAACTGCCACCAGGGTTTAGGTTTCATCCAAGAGATGAAGAGCTTGTATGTGATTACTTGATGAAGAAGGCTTCTCACTGCGACTCCCTTCTTATGATAGAGGTCGACCTCAACAAGTGTGAGCCTTGGGATATTCCTGGTGAGTCTTCATATGTACCTCATCATTACCATCAACATCTTTTCATGTATACTTACAATCACTATGCTTTTCACCTTAATCATATATATATATAATTTACTCAATAGAATTTGTTCACAGCCTCACTGCCGCTGAATCATTCGCTTTATATTTTTGATAGTCTATATTTAGATAGCATGCATGACTGTAAACTATGCATATATACATATACATGGACGCCGCAGGCACGCACTGAAAAGAGGTAAATTGTGATGTGAAGAGCACTGGTGATACGATTAGCTAAATCACCAGATGAGCACTGGGCTAGCTCTTCCCATGAGTTATGAAGCCAGCCTCCCTTCCTTTTAGGCTTCATCTACCTCTTTTTAATTACTGTTTTAGCTTCCATCAAGGCTTAGACCCCACAAACGGCTACCTCCTAATTATGCTTAAATGAGAGACATGGGACTCTCTCTCTCTCTCTCTCTCTCTCTCTCTCTCTCTATGGCCAACGAGGATGGCAACCTATGTTGGCTGTATGTCTGATAATAGTTAGATAGATAAAATCGCCGTGATGTCCTAGCTAGCTACACACAGTTTAGTACTGTCGGACAAATTAAGTTGTAATTCCGGGGTGAGCCTGTTCATGTTGTTTTAGGTGTTTTTTTAAAACTATTTTTTCTGTTTTGAGATGAATTTAACGTGTTAATGTTAAAAAAAATTTAAAATATTTTTAAATGAAAAAACAACTTTAAAAATCAACCTAATCTACCATTCACATTATCCCATGCATGCGGAAGTGAAAGAGTTGAAATGGTTGTCATGCATGCATCACCATACATTCGCACGCACGTGTGTGCATCATATATTTATTTTTCTTTAGGCAAAATTAATATTAATGGCCACATAGGTCTTTATAATTGTCTTATTCAGAAGGGGAGTTAGGATTGCTTCTCTATATTACTGGTTATTGGCACCCGTTTCAATGGGAGTTCTAAACAATTTTGAATTTTTATTATTTTAAATTATTAATTTTTAAATGTTTTTGAGTTGTTTTGATCCATGGATATGATAAATAAATTTTATAAAATAAAAAAAATATTATTTTAAAATATTTTTAAACAAAAAAAATACTTTAAAAAATATCTATTATCACTATTACAAACATTCCAAACCTGCAGCCTTGATAAAGATCTATTATAATTTGTTTAAAGTCCATCTGCGTTGTTTTGCATGTGGTGGGAATAAGTTTTTAAGAACTGTAATATGAATAGCAGTATTTTATATTAGAGCATACATGTCACGCAAGAGATTATTAGAAATAATATTTTGTGGTTTCTTCCACCGTCTTTTAGGTGGAAGTCCTCAACCAACTTAGTGGAAGTGTCTTAGGAAAGAAAACCACTATTCTCCCAGCAAAGTTTTTAAATTCCCAAAAAAGAAAAAATCGTATTCAATGCTCTCTTTTTTCCCCTTAAGAAATTGAAACTCTTGCAATCGGCACGATCCCAATTATCTAATTTAATTATGAGAGATAAGGTTTATATTTTATATTTGTTTTTTAAAAATTATTAAATTCGAGTTTTATAAAAGTTAAAATCATAAAAATTTATATAATTATTAATTTTAAACTTAATAAATGTAATTGAAATGCGTTTGGACGTCCATCGTAACAATAATAATAATAATAAAATTGTGAAAGTGATTGAAACAACTAAGCTAAACCCTTAAGTCGTATAATATAATACTTTATTGTACAAACCTAATTATATAATGGCCACTGCACACTTCAGTTCAAAAGGAAAATGGTATTTTAACCTCGTAATTCTTACCAAATCTAATATGGCTTGTCACTGTCATTGAATATTGAAGCCCTCCCTCCCTCTTTTCTGTTTTTCAACATCTATCAATTATTTAGTCAACTCAAATTTATAGATCACGTGCGTCACCCGCGTAAGCAAGGAACCTTTGTTTTTTGTCAACTTGTAAATCTTACCTTCAATAATTCTCATTACTAGAGATAGACATCGACCTCTTAACCACACTATTGTTACTGGATTGCAGTCATCTACCATTTTTTAGCCACATGTTATGAGTCACTTTTCATGCCTTATCTCTTTACCACTAGTATAACACACCTTTGATCGAGTCAGGGCCGCATAAATTCAAAACCCAGTCACCAATATGGCCTTGGATCTTAGAACCGCATGTTTCACCACCCAATTCAATGTTAGATCAGTGATGTTGTATGTCTTAAAAGAAACCTAATGTTTGACCTAACTGATAACCAAAGGCTTGCATTTAAGGCCCGCCCTTGATTATCGTAAACCCATCTAGATTATAAATTATTATTATTTTTTTTATTTTTTTGATTTATATTGGGTATTCGGGCCAACTTGCGTGCACAACGATTAATTTCCACGGCTCACTGAATACCTTACAAATTTAATAGACATGTAAAGCACTGCGAGGATGACAGACGTGCACGCCAAGACTCGAACCCAGGTGCAGTGGAAAGAAATAAGCCCCTTTCACCGCTAGGCCAAGTACTGAAATGTGCTATCTAGATTATTTGGTTTGACATGTAGTTGTCCAAGGGTTGCATTATTTCACTTTTCTCTTGCTTTAAGCTGACCTTAATTATCACATGCATTTATATATAATCTTGCTGTTTATTTCAGATAATTGGATAACATGTAAATTTCTTGTAGTCTAATTATTTGTATGTGGAGATTTGGTAGAAACAGCATGCGTGGGAGGCAAAGAATGGTACTTTTACAGCCAAAGAGATCGTAAATATGCAACTGGACTAAGAACTAATCGAGCAACAGCATCTGGATATTGGAAGGCCACCGGGAAAGACAGACATATCTTACGTAAAGGAACCCTTGTTGGCATGAGAAAGACCTTGGTGTTCTACCAAGGTAGGGCACCTAAAGGGAAAAAAACCGATTGGGTCATGCATGAGTTTCGGCTCGAAGGGCCACTTGGTCCGCCCAAAACTTCTTCAGAGAAGGTGGGTTTAAAATACTCACTCTATGATGAATTCAATGATTTTAAAATTTCTTGGTCTGGTTTCACAAAGTTTCATTCTTAAAATTTTATTACATATATGCATGTTTTTCTTAGGTTTTTGCAAGAATCATGATGCCTGCCCCATGTCTTTTATTAACATTTTCTTTTTTCTTTCCGTATGTGAAATCCTGTGACTTCATCTAGTATATATGGTTCTTCTTTTCAAGAAAAAGCTAAATTTGCCATAGGTAATTTACCCTTTAGCTAGTATAATGGTATCTTTCTAGATCCTTTTTTTTCCCCGTGGAAAATAGTATCGGTTTTGTCCATGATCATGTAAAATACTTAGAAATAAAATTAAACAATTCTTTACAAATATTGGGATGTGAATGAATCTGTTTAGGCAATCAAAACTAAACTCTGCAAGTCTTATGACCAGCTATGTCAAGACACGTCAAATTTTACATGGACAAAAGCTTGGAAATAGTTTAATTAATTTGTTGAACTAGTCATGAAATGTATGATAATATAAAATTACATTAGTAGCTAGCCTATAAGATGTGTATTTTATAATCATCCATGCATGCCTCTCTCTCTCTCTCTCTCTCTCTCTATATATATATATATATATATATATATAAAATCAGTTGTAATGCATTATATCATGACCAACATCTCTCTCTTTTCTTGGTGCATGCAGGAAGATTGGGTCTTATGTCGAGTGTTCTATAAAAACACTAGAGAAGTTGTGGCCAAATCTAGCATAAGAAGCTGCTATGATGACACAGGCTCTTCATCTTTGCCTGCATTAATGGATTCATACATCACTTTTGACCAAACTCAACCCAATTTAGATGACCACGAGCAAGTGCCCTGCTTCTCCATTTTCTCCCAAATCCAAACCAACCAAAATTTCCCATACATAACTCAAATGGAAGTACCACATTTACCCACAAAGGGTACAAGTCCATTTGGGCAAGTACCTATGAATATTACCACTCCTTCAGACTCTTTTTCTTGTGACGCAAAGGTACTAAAAGCTGTTTTGAATCACCTTAACATGATGGAAAGCAATGCCAACATTAAAGGGTCACCAAGTTTAGGAGTAAGTAGTTCAGAAAGCTACTTATCTGATGTGCGCATGCCCAACTTATGGAATCATTATTGATTTTTAGGTCTTAAGTATAGGATTTAAAGAAGGTCTCTCTTCTCCCATTATAAAAAAAAAAAAAACTTCAGCAACCTTTACAAGACCATATTTTGATGAAAAGCAGTTTCTAGTGATCAGTAATTCACTAGTCTTCCCATATTATATATGTTATCATTTATTGTATTGGAATGCATTTTACTTGTGGGAGATGTAATCAACTTTCTTATTTGTAGACTATGAAGTTTATAAAGCGACTTCAAATGAACAGTGTAAAACTTTCCTTGACTATCTATGGGTATATATAATGGGGTTAAGTATTAATTTCTCGTTTTTTGAATTTAATTTGATATTTCAGTCTAATTACATAAATTATTCTAAAAACAATTATAATAAAATAACTGGTTTGAAGAGAAGGGGCGAGGAATTATTATCTATACTTTATATTTTGGGATGTGACTACTACAAAACTTTTGTTGGAGGAATAACATTATTGCCAAGTTTCAAATTTGATTCGTTTCCTTACTAATTCGAGGTAAAAATATACATATGAGCTACTTGTTTACAGGGGACTTCAATCAATTCCTCTAGTATATTTCTTAATTAATATCATATACAATCTTAAAAATTTTCTATTAGTAAGCAAATTAGTTGGCATACCCTAGTCATAACTACTCTGGAATAAAACAATCCCTCCATCACTTATGCCTAAATGTAATTATATGTCTCTTCCTACATTTTCCATTTCTTTCTCAAGTTTTGTTGTTGTCTAATATTTCATGGGAGCTAATGGTTTGGTGATGCAAAACTTGTAATCACCTGATCTAACCTATAATGAAATTGAAAATCATTTTAAGAAAACTGAATATCAGGTTTGAAACTCTAATCCAAAAATAATTTTATATTTAAAAATTAAATATATTGGAAAAAATAAACTTAAATTCAAAGACAACTCTATACCTAAAAACCTAAAATATATGAATGACGCCACAAAGTTAGTTAATCTTTAATAAGTTGGTGTACAATTTTTTTTCCATGCAAAGAAATATTGTTTGCAACATGCAAAACAAAAGAAAAATCATATTTATTCAAATTATTGTAGCTACCGAAACTTCTAGTCATAAAAGTAATATATATTCCCTTCGAAATAATCCTAATGAACCCTTTTCGGTTGCAAACTAATATGTCATATCTAGTAATTAATTAACACAAGTTTAATACTAAAATAAATCTTAAAACAATGTCTAATAGACTAAAACAAACCTAATTTAGAATAAAGTCCAAAGCTAATAATATTCAACACTAAAATATATAAATAAAAAATCATAAAACAAAGTCTTACTTGAAATCCCTATGCATGACTGAAACTCCCCTTTTGTTTTCCTTGGAAGCTTTGTCGAAATTTGATGCTCCAAATTAGCTCGAAAACTTTGTTTTTGATTGGTGAAATTTTCTCCCTTAGTCTTCTTAAGGGTCTCTTTGAAAGTATGGTTGTGGTTGCTTTTCAAAATATTTTTCATACCGAAATGCATTTAAAATGATTTTTTTTTAAATTACTTTTAAGATCTTGCATCAAAACTATCCAAAACACATAAAAAAATTAATTTTTAATAAAAACAATTCAACTTTTAGAGAATGTGGTTTGCATCGGTTCCTAAACGGTCTCAATGTGATAGAAATCCTATAAAATAAGGAAAAAAAAATCACAAGTCTCCTTGCCACCACATACATTCAATACTGAATATGGAATCCTTAGAAACTATATCTACTAGTTGCTATCATAAATGTTTAATTATTTGATATGGAATTCTTATAAAATATGTAAGTTAATAGTTATCACAAATGTTTTTAAGAGCAATAAGGAATTTTTGTATTGACTAGAATTCATAATACCTAAAGAAACAATGTTTTTTCAATTTTTGCAAATTCCTAACAAATTTCAATTCTGAGTTCAAACAAATCATTCTTTCGTGTTTGAATTATAATAACAACATAATTTCTTTTGTAGCTCTATATATAATCCAAATAATAGATAAAGGTCCAGACAATCAAATTTGAATAGATTTGTCTAGTAATTTTGACCTTATTAAATTATCAATTCCTATCTATTTGTTTGTTTACTAAGACATTATTGTTTTTATAACTGTTGATTTGTCTATTGGTTGAAAGTTGGTCCACCTTAGTAGAGTGAACCATAACTTATAGATCAAGCTTAGCCATTCTAGAGTCCAAATATATTTTTATATTTTTTTTAATACTAGGAATACATCATATATACACATTTCATAATCCTTGCTATTAAAATAAATAATTCTTTTTTTGTGTGTTTTTTTGAATGTAGGTTAAGTTTTTATGGATTTAATAAACTTATTATTAAATCCAAAGATATATGTAAGGACATAAACAAAACAATTTTTTCTTGAGTTCTTGGTAATTAAAAATTGCTAAATCATGATATGTATTTATTTAATTATTATTTTTTATGAAAATATGAATTTTATTTGAGAGACTTGGCCATATACGATTTAAAATAAAATTTTATTTTTGAAAGAAATTTTCTTATTGTTGTTTTTTGTATTTTTTATTTTAAAGAAAAATAGTTAATTTAATATGAGAAAAGAACCATACGTGTAGGTCACAATCCCTGTATTAAACAATAATGAGAAAAATATGATAAACATAAAATTATTACAAATGGGTCTATTGAAGCATAAAATTGAATTAATAAAAAAAAACAAGGGTTGCGATTGATAAATATTAAAAAAGAAAAAGAAACAAAGTTGGAGAAATTAGTAGGGTGTGTATACCAAATTCCCTTAGCTAAAAGTCAGAAGCTTAAAAATTACTTTAATGTCATGTTTAACAAATACATTTTAAAGGCATAAAATTACAAGTTTTTCTACTGAAGACTTTCAGCATGCCAACACACCCTTAACTTTGATGGGCTTAGCTCAAAAAAAGACCCATGCAAATAAAAGAAAGAAAAAACATAAAAATAAATTTTGGTTTGAATTTTTTTGAAAAAAATCATAATAATTTAAATTGAATTGATAATAAAGACTAAATACTATCAACTAAGGGCACGTAAAGATAGAATATGAAAGATGAAAGCATAATGATGCATTAAATGGGATTCCATGAATCATACTTAATAACTTTTAATTCTAACCTAGGCATTCAAAACCTAAAAAGGATGGTTGATCTAATATACACAATTAATGGGAAAATTAATGGCATGAAATAATTATATATTACCCTTAATGTGATTGAAGTACATAAAATAAGTTGAAACATCAATTGATAGAAAATCCAAAATTTGTAGCTAAGAATGTTCAAAAGAAGAAAAAAAAAAACCCTACAATGTGCCTTATACTTAGAATTTGGCCTAAAATTCATAAGTGAAACATAAACTTACCATAACTAATCTAAGCATGTGTAACTTGACTTGTTCAAACCATAAAAAGTTCAAGAAAACAACAAAAAAAAAGATAAAATAATAGTTTAAATAAATTGTTTTTATAAATTTATCAATGCATTTTTTTATCATAAACACTATTACATCAATTTTAACATTATTTTTTTTAATCATCATTAACATATTCATAAGCTGGATTAAACCTAACATCATGTTGAAGAACAAAATAAGACCATAATCTAAGTAAATCAATGCATTCAATAAAAATAAAACCAAGTGATCAATCTAAACTTTAAAAAATCAAAACTAACATTCAAACATGTTAATTACATGTCTTTAACAATCCAAGAACATCAAGTTATATACTAAAAATATTTTAAATTTACTTTTCTTATCAAATCCAAATTAAATCTAAGAACAACAAGATACTAAACATAGCTTCTAAACTGAAATGAAATCAATAGAATCAATAACAAACAAACAAAATACAGACATGAAAAACATTAAAGGAGATGAGTGTCCATTAGGCTACACTTTCTCATCAAAGTTTAAAGTATATCTTTTTGAATAATGTAGCTTTTATTTTTGGGGCTTTGTTGCTTTTTTTTTTCATTTTATTCTCAGCATTTAATCCTTAACTTGAATAAACTTCTTCTTTTCTCCTTTCTTCCTTTAATTTTCACATGATTTTCTTAACTTTTTCTCTTTATTCATTCTAAAAATTTTCTTTGTTTTCTCTCTATTTTCCTTTACTTTTCTCCTCTCATTGACCCCTTTCTACTCAATAGCAACTATCTTTTTACAAGCAAACCAAAACCAGAAATTGCAAAATTATGGTGGTTATACTAAGAGGTTTTATAGAAGATTCTTATTCCTTCTCTTTCAAAATCATCCTTCTAAAATTGATGGTGTCTGGTCTTTTTTTTCCTTTCGTAAACTGAAATCAAGCATGAGAAAAAAAATCCTTGTAGTCTTTTCTTTCATGGTGAACTTGTTCTTTAGTGATAATTGATTGCGTTAAGTACTTTGTCAAGCTCTTTTAAACGAATAATTAATGAACCTGGATAATATAGAGAGGATAAAAATCAACCATTAGAAACAAATCACACATAATTCAGAGGTCTAAAACTCTATATTCATTGATAGGAAGATTGGCCCTAAACCTATTTAAATTTGTTAATGCAAGGATGGTTAACTAGAGACAAGATGTTGGCGAGTTTATCAAGTCAAATAAGGTACAAACATTTGATGAGGATAGCAAATTCTTATAGAAGAAGTTTTTTTAGTTTATTGGTGCTAATTAAAGTTTTTGAGGTGGTCGATGATGCAATGCTCATTCATTTAAAAGTAGCATCTTGATTAGCCTTTTGGTTGAAAAAGAAAAGGATATAGTGACTGAAAGACATGTCATTCATTCTGTTTATTAAAGTCTCAGTGGCACGTTGTTCGTCAAAACTCTAAAACTTAGGGTTTTTAAATAGAATTTTGAGAAATTTAAATTGGGTCCTTGTCCTTTTAATTTCAGCGTATACTTATATCTTTGGAAATATTGATTAAGATCTTTTGATTCTCATGCCTTTTACTAAGTAGTCCTTGGTTTATAGATTATTTAATTTGACCCTTATTTCTCATCAAGCTTTCAATTTATTATTAACATAAGTTATAATCATGAATACCTTATATATTGTTAACATGATTACATTAGTCATCTTATTCAATTAATGATAATACTTGTAAATCTAGTCAAGCATTCATGATTATAACTTATGTTAACAACAAATCAAGTTCCTTTCATAGCTCAGGTGTCGGTTATACCATACATTATGGGCTATGAAAGTGCCAAGTATTTGTTGTACCAAGTGTTATACAACATAAATCAAGATTAGTCATTTAACAAGCAAAGTATTAAAGAGTGAACAAGATAACAAATATAAAACATGTTAGTATCAAACACTAAAATCTATATTAAGTTTACATTATACTTATTCTCACACCATTAGTGTAACCTTTTCACCTTGACATAATTAACTTAGCTAGACATAATGAAAGAAAGCAAAATAGATAAACAAAATAAGAACATAAAAGCTAACTAAGTAAAGGAAAGGAAATGAAAGGCATAAACTTGATATTAATGAAAGCAAAGCATAAACATTACAAAGAATACAAAGAGAGAAAGGAAGAGCATGATCTTGATCTGGAAACCAAGATGCCTAAATGCATGGCAAATACCTCCTTTTATAGGCCAAAATTGAGAACTATTGATTTGATGACTAATTGATGAGTGGGTGGCCAACTTTTGACTTGGTGACAATCTTTATCTTCTCTTGTCTGCCCAACACTTCATTGATAACGTCACAATTGGAGCCAGTTACAAACCTGAAAGTTGTAAACAATTGTCTCAGCTTTCGTGTGTAAAAAATTCAGCTCATTTGGACTTCTAGAACTCCAGATATGGCAAAAATACCGAATAGTGCTCGGGCTGGAAGACAGATTCGGGCTTCATTGTTGTTGCTACAATTTGGACTTGATAATGGCCTTTTTAGATCTTGGGTTCCATATAAAAGTTGTAGGCCTATGTCTTACCTTTCCATCCATATAAATAGGACCTAAATCTGAGATTTGTATCTCCAGATATGGCCCAATTACCGGACAGTGTTCTGGTTTGGATTGCACCGACATCTCTTTTCTAAGTTTGGCCATCTCTTTATCCTTGCAATTTAAGTTCTTCAAGTCATCAATCAATCCTTTCATTTATGTGATAGGCCTGCATTAAAAATCTGAGATCTGTAGATACAAATGTGATAGGCCCATAATTTGTGGTAAATGTCTATTTTTAATGCAGGCCTATCAAATAAATGAAAGGATTGATTGATGACTTGAAGAACTTAAATTGCAAGGATAAAGAGATGGTCAAACTTAGAGAAGAGATGTCGGTGCAATCCAAACCGGAACACTGTTCGGTAATTGGGCCATATCTGGAGCTACAGATCTCAGATTTAGGTCCAATTTATATGGATGGAAAGGTAAGACATAGGCCTACAACTTTCATATGGAGCCCAAGATCTAAAAAGGCCATTATCAAGTCCAAATTGTAGCAACAACAAAGAAGCCCGAATCTGTCTTCCAGCCCGAGCACTGTTCGGTATTTTAGCCATATCTGGAGTTCTAGAAGTCCAAATGAGCTGAATGTTTTACACAAGAAAGCTGAGACAATTGCCTACAACTTTCATGTTTGCACCTGGCTCCAGTTTTGACGTTATCAATGACGTTTTGGGCAGACAAGAGAAGATAAGGATTGTCACCAAGTCAAAAGTTGGCCACCCACTTATCAATTAGTCATCAAATCAATAGTTCCCAATTTTGGCCTATAAAAGGAGGCATTTGCCATGCATTTAGGCATCTTGGTGTTCAGATCAAGATCATGCTCTTCCTTTCTCTCTTTGTATTTTTTGTAATGTTTATGCTTTACTTTCATTAATATCAAGTTTATGCCTTTCATTTCCTTTCCTTTACTTAGTTAACTTTTATGTTCTTATTTTGTTTATTTATTTTCTTTTCTTTCATTATGTCTAGCTAAGTTAATTATGTCAAGGTGAAAAAGTTACACTAATGGTGTAAGAATAAGTATAGTGTAAACTTAATATGAACTTTAATGTTTGATACTAACATGTTTTATATTTGTTATCTTGTTCACTCTTTAATACTTTGCTTGTTAAATGACTAATCTTGATTTATGTTGTATAACACTTGGTACAACAAATGCTTGGCACTTTCATAGCCCATAATGTATGGTATAACCGACACCTGAGCTATGAAAGGAACTTGATTTGTTGTTAACATAAGTTATAATCATGAATGCTTGACGAGATTTACAAGTATTAGCATTAATTGAATAAGATGACTAATGTAATCATGTTAACAATATATAATCTGATTGGAACCTCCTTTGTGTGTGGTTTCCAATTCAATAATAAGAGTTTATACTATACTTGTTTGATATACCATTAGTGGAACCTCTAACCTTGACATTTGTTATTATTATTGTTTAATCCTTACATTAATTTTCCATCTTCAAGTTCTCATCTTCTTCTTCTTCTTCTCTTTCTTTATTATTAATATTATTATTATTATTATTATTATTATTACTACTACTATTACTACTACTACTACTACTACTATTATTATAGTTGTTGTTGTTGTTGTTATTGTTTTTGTTATTATTGCTATTATTGTTGCTTATAATTGTTGTCTATAATTTGTACAATTAACCTCCCTGTGGTTCGACCCCGGTCTTGCCGGGTTATTTATTACTTCGACACTCCTGCACTTGGGAGAAGACATCAATCTTTCAGTCGTGTCAAGTTTTTTGACACGACTAAAAGGTTGATGTCTTCTCCCAAGTGCAGGAGTGTCGAAGTAATAAATAACCCGGCAAGACCGGGGTCGAACCACAGGGAGGTTAATTGTACAAATTATAAACAACAATATAACAATAACAACAATAATAACAACAACTATAATAATAATAATAATAATAATAATAATAATAATAATAATAATAATAATAATAATAATAATAATAGTACTAATAATAATAATAGTAATAGTAATAGTACTAGTAATAATAATAATAATGAAAAAGAAGGAGAAGAAGAAGATGAGAACTTTGAGATGGAATATTAATGTAACGATTAAACAATGATAATAACAAATGTCAAGGTTAGAGATTCCACTAATGGTATGTCAAACAAGTATAATATAAACTCTTATTATTCAATTGGAAACCACACATAAAGGAGGTTCCAATGAGATTATAAATTGTTAACATAATTACATTAGTCATCTTATTCGATTAATGCTAATACTTGTAAATCTCGTCAAGCATTCATGATTATAACTTATGTTAACAACAAATCAAGTTCCTTTCATAGCTCAGGTGTCGGTTATACCATACATTATGGGCTATGAAAGTACCAAGCATTTGTTGTACCAAGTGTTATACAACATAAATCAAGATTAGTCATTTAACAAGCAAAGTATTAAAGAGTGAACAAGATAACAAATATAAAACATGTTAGTATCAAACATTAAAGTCCATATTAAGTTTACATTATACTTATTCTGACACCATTAGTGTAACCTTTTCACCTTGACATAATTAACTTAGCTAGACATAATTAAAGAAAGAAAAATAGATAAACAAAATAAGAACATAAAAGCTAACTAAGTAAAGGAAAGGAAATGAAAGGCATAAACTTAATATTAATGAAAGCAAAGCATAAACATTACAAAAAATACAAAGAGAGAAAGGAAGAGCATGATCTTGATCTGAACACCAAGATGCCTAAATGCATGGCAAATGCCTCCTTTTATAGGCCAAAATTGGGAACTATTGATTTGATGACTAATTGATAAGTGGGTGGCCAACTTTTGACTTGGTGACAATCCTTATCTTCTCTTGTCTGCCCAAAACGTCATTGATAACGTCAAAACTGGAGCCAGGTGCAAACATGAAAGTTGTAGGCAATTGTCTCAGCTTTCTTGTGTAAAAAATTCAGCTCATTTGGACTTCTAGAACTCCAGATATGGCCAAAATACCGAACAGTGCTCGGGCTGGAAGACAGATTCGGGCTTCTTTATTGTTGCTACAATTTGGACTTGATAATGGCCTTTTTAGATCTTGGGCTCCATATGAAAGTTGTAGGCCTATGTCTTACCTTTCCATCCATATAAATTGGACCTAAATCTGAGATCTGTAGCTCCAGATATGGCTCAATTACCGAACAGTGTTCCGGTTTGGATTGCACCAACATCTCTTTTCTAAGTTTGGCCATCTCTTTATCCTTGCAATTTAAGTTCTTCAAGTCATCAATCAATTCTTTCTTTTATATGATAGGCCTGCATTAAAAATAGACATTTAGCATAAATTATAGGTATCTTATATTATTAGATACATTATTATAAAACATATTTTAGTTAAGGAGTTATTGATATTTCATGTGCAAAATGATGATATAAAACCATGATAAAAATGCACTTTTAAGTACTAATCACACCCCCCAACCAGCTTATTACTAGTCTCTAGTAATCAAAGCGTTAAAACAATTTGCAAATTTCACAAAGCAAGGTATTCATCATTTAACTTCCATTAATCTATCCAGATAAACAAACTCTCATTAAATTTATATATCTGCTCAATACCTCTTAACAAGATATTAATAAACCTTTCTTTTGTGCTCAATGTATCAACACATAATTATGGGGCTTTTCTTGGAAGAAAACAAAATGTTTGTTCTAATATTTAAGGTTAACTTCCTTGGGTTGGGATTATTATTTTTGTCTTTTTTTTTTAATGTATATACATATAATTTAAAAACATCATGCATCTTTAACCCATGTAACGAGCTTTCAGCTAATGACTCCCAGACCAGTTGGTCTTAGGGCATTAGGTGTTAAGACACCCCTACGAGCTTAGTAACTCGGGTCGCAGATACTGATATGTAGATAGTGCAATGTTTGATTCCCTTAAGCTTTTCTCCTCAACCCATGTAACAAGCGTTGGGCCAATAACTCCCAAGTCAGTTGACTTTAGGGTATTAGGTGTTAAAACACCCCTTCGGGCTTAATTGCTTAGGTTAGGGAGGCTACGAAACCAAACTTATCTACATTTTTATTATCATCATTTTTTTCTTTTTTTTTTCTTTTTTTTTTCATGTTTTTGTTTTTTTAATTATATACAATCCCTTTCCCTTAGTTGTTACCTTTAACAAAAGAACATAAATAATGTAATAATCCAATATGCAACCCACAATCATATGTTAAAGTGTGTGTGTGTAAATTAAGGTTTAAAAATACATGTTAAATAAGTATATGAGCAGAATTAAGTGGTAACAATACGAGAGTTTGTAAACCTGAATATTTCAGGAAGTATTATAACAGACCTTGTTAAAAATGGTTACTAAGATGCGTCTCAAGAGTCACTTTAACAAAAGAACTCCTTTACTCTGCCATCCTAGTAACAACAATTATGCACATGCTTTATGAAATGAAAAACAATTTTTTTTTTTATCAACTACTACCCTCTCCCCCCAACCAAAACGAGACATTCTCCTCAATGTTCTAAGGTAGAAAGATAGAGTATAAAAGATATCACCTGAAATAACGAACACTGACAAAACCTGAAACACACTGAAACAAAAATAAGAAATAACAAAACACAATAATAAAACCAAAAGACACAAAAATTCACAAATGAAGGCTCAAATCCAATCTAAGCTTTTTACGGCTTTCCTTAGATGACCAATTTATGCGATTCATGGAAGGATCAATCACAGGAATGAAAGATTGTAGTTGGTCAATCAATTGTTCAGCAGTAGAAGCAGAGATTATGATTTGTCGTGCAGAAGATGTTAGAAATTCCTGTTCCACAGCATGATCAAGAAAAGACAACAACTTATCATAATAACCATTAACATTTATCAAACCTATGGGTTTATGGTGAATGTGCAATTGAGCCCAAGAGGAAATATGAAAGATCTCTTCCAATGTGCCTAGACCACCTGGTAAAGCAATGAAAGTATCAGCATGGTTAAACATTGTATTCATTCGAGCCGACATTGTGGAGACCTGAAGTTCCTCTCCAATTGTTTTTCCAATGATGTCCCCTTGTGCCAAAGCTTCAGGGACGACCCCCAAAACTTGACTACCTCCTAAAAATGCAGCTATTGACACACCTCCCATTAACCCAAGACTGCCTCCCCCATACACTAAATGAATCTTTCTCTCAGCTAGCACCTGACCAAGATGATTTGCTGATTCTAAAAACTCTTTTTCTTTCCCAGGACTAGATCCACCGAAAACACAAATATTTCTTATTTGATGACTTGAGGAACTTGTCATTTCTACACACTTCTGTATTTATTGAATGTATGGGTTGAGTAGAAATGAAAGGAAGGAAGAGAGGGTTTTATAGATGAGAAATGAGAAAGGCAATCATAACACCTATATGTAGGCCAGCTGGAGTCTCACACACACTCTCTCTCTTTTTATTTATTTATTTATTTACTTTTGAAAAAACACATGTGTATGCACAGGTAGTTGTGATTGTGGCTCACATCTTCCCTTGGTTTTACGTCCAAGAACGGCTTAAACGCCCTCTATGGGTCGGGGATAGGCTTCCCATCCAGTTTTCTTAAAAACTGGCAAACAGGGTCTTTTTTAGTCAGATTCCCAAGACTAAGTCGATCATGTTCTTTATGAAATAGTGGCCATAAATCATGAATTGCACGATGCACATCTCCACTAGGATGCGTCTCAAGAGTCAATAGAAGATTATCTAAAGACTCCTTACTCAGGCCATCCTTAATGAATTGTATTTTATCTTCACGGTTTATAGATACCATTCCTAAAGAACGACATTGTGTATTACAAGTCCATCTAGCACATCGATGACAGACATCCAGTCGTTTTGCACGACGCTTCTTTGCAAAAGTGCTTTTACCTGTTCCAGGCATGTGTGAAATGAAGAAGTTAGAGGACTCACCTGATAATCGGACCTTTGCTTCAATCAACCACCGAATATCTTCAGGAATTCCATGATTCATTAATAATCTCAATCTTGCACATCTAGCACGGTAAATTTTTGTAATCGCATTCTGAGGCAGAGCGGGAAAATACTTTTTCAATTTTTCAAGATTAGTGTCCATTTTCAAATGAGAATTGGAAGAGAGATTCAAAGAATTGCACAGATATATACACAGATATCAGTAATTGTGGGAAACTGAAAGAACCGACTTAAGTCACGGAGTACCGTTATCCGCCATTTGACCGGGGTGAAGAAACTCGCAAAAATCACTCAAAAAGAAACAAAAATAAAATAAAATAAAATCAATATTTATATAAGAAAAATAAAATAAAATAAAATAAAATAAAATCAATCTTTATATACAGGATCACCCAATTCAATAGAGTTATGTTCAACTGAAAAATTGTCAAAGTAAACTTTCAGACGATGTCCATTTACCTTGAAAACATTGCCATTCTTTGGATTCTCGATGTCATAGGCCCCATATAGATACACATGTTTCACAATAAAAGGACCACTCCATCTTGATCTTAATTTTCCAGGAAATAAATGCAGTCGAGAATTATAAAGCAAGACTTTTTGACCAACATTGAAGGTTTTTCTCTGTATTTTCTTGTCATGAAACTCTTTAATTCTTGCTTTATGAATTCTTGAATTTTCATATACATCATTTCTTATTTCCTCAAGCTCATTTATTTGTAATTTTCGCAGTTGACTAGCATCATCCAAATTTGAATTGAAAGCTTTAATAGCCCAATAAGCTTTATGTTCAAGTTCCACAGGCAAGTGACAAGGTTTTCCATAGACTAGTCTATACGGTGACATACCTAATGATGTTTTATAAGCAGTTCGATAAGCCCAAAGTGCATCATTAAGTCTTAAAGACCAGTCTTTCCTATTAGGGTTCACTGTTTTCTCCAAAATATGTTTGATCTCCCTATTAGCAAGCTCTACTTGTCCACTTGTTTGAGGGTGATAAGGGGTGGCAACTTTGTGTGTGATTCCATATTTCTTCATTAAAGACTCAAATGGCTTGTTGCAGAAATGTGTTCCACCATCACTTATTATGGCTCGAGGGACTCCAAATCGACTCAAAATATTTTCTTTCAAAAACTTTATCACTGTTTTGTGATCATTGTTTCGACTTGGAATTGCCTCTATCCATTTTGAAACATAATCTACTGCGACTAATATGTATAAGAAACCAAATGATGGAGGGAATGGGCCCATGAAATCTATACCCCAACAGTCAAAGATCTCAATGACAATAATAGGGTTTAAAGGCATCATGTGACGTTTTGAAATAGATCCCAACTTTTGACAATTTTCACAAGACTTGCAGAATGCATGTGAGTCTTTGAACATGGTGGGCCAGTAAAATCCACTTTGTAAGATTTTTGCAGTTGTCTTTCTTGATGAGAAATGGCCCCCACATGCCTCAGAATGACAAAATTTAATGACACTACTTACCTCATTGTCAGGAATGCATCTTCGAAATATTTGATCAGGACAATATTTGAATAAATAAGGATCATCCCAATAAAAGTTCTTCACTTCGTTCAAAAACTTTCTTTTATCTTGGGTATTCCAATGAGCTGGCAATTGTCCTGAAACAAGAAAATTGACAATATTAGCAAACCAAGGCATTGTAGAGACAGAAAGTAAAGATTCATCAGGAAAGTAGTCATCGATTGGTGTGATGTCAGTTTTCGAATCTGTTGTCAATCTTGACAAGTGATCTGCGACAACATTTTCGCTGCCTTTCTTATCTTTGATTGTGATATCAAATTCTTGAAGTAATAAAATCCACCGCACCAATCTAGCCTTGGAATCTTTCTTAGAAAGAAGATATTTCAATGCTGCATGATCACTAAAAACAACAACAGGTGAGCCAACAAGATAAGATCTGAATTTTTCACATGCAAATACTACTGCAAGTAATTCTTTTTCAGTGGTGGTATAATTCATTTGAGCACTATTTAAAGTTTTACTTGCATAGTAAATTACATAAGGTTTCTTATCTTTTCTTTGTCCCAAAACAGCACCTACGGCATAATCACTAGCATCACACATTATTTCAAAAGGTAAGGACCAATCGGGAGGTTGAATGATAGGAGCACAAGTAAGCAAGTTTTTAAGTTTAACAAAGGCTTCTTCACAATGTTCAGTCCATTCAAAAATTGTATCCTTTGTTAGAAGGTTACTTAAAGGCTTAGATATTACACTAAAATCTTTGATGAACCTTCTATAAAAACCAGCATGTCCCGGGAATGATCTAACATCTTTAAGAGATTTTGGTGTTGGCAAGTTTGCAATTAACTCAATTTTAGATTTGTCAACCTCAATTCCTTTTGATGAAACAATGTGACCAAGTACAATGCCATTTGCTACCATAAAATGACATTTTTCCCAATTCAGCACAAGATTCTTCTCTTCACACCTGGTTAAAACCTTTCCTAAATTAGTCAAACAATCATCAAATGAATCACCAAAAACAGAAAAATCATCCATGAAAATCTCAAGAAAATGTTCAACCATATCGCTAAATATACTAAGCATGCATCTTTGAAATGTGGCTGGTGCATTACATAATCCAAAAGGCATCCTTCGATATGCAAAAGTACCAAATGGACATGTGAAAGTAGTCTTTTCTTGATCTTCCAATGCAATTTCAATTTGGTTGTAACCCGAATAGCCATCTAGGAAACAATAAAATTCATGACCTGCAACTCTTTCCAGGATTTGATCCATGAAAGGTAAAGGAAAATGATCTTTTCTAGTCATTGAATTAAGTTTCCTATAGTCAATGCACATGCGCCAACCAGTAACAGTTCTAGTGGGAATTAACTCATTGTTCTCATTTGTTATCACAGTGACTCCAGACTTCTTAGGTACAACTTGGGTAGGACTTACCCATTTGCTGTCAGAAATAGGATAAATGATTTCATTATCTAGAAGCTTAATGACTTCATTTTTCACTACTTCTTTCATATTAGGATTTAGCCTTCGTTGCATTTCTCTAGAGGGTTTAGCATTTTCCTCTAAATAAATTCTGTGTGTACAAATCAAAGGACTAATTCCTTTTATATCAGCTATGGTTCATCCTAATGCTTTTTTATGCATTTTCAGAGTTTGTAATAACTTACCTTCTTGATGTGCATTAAGTTTGGAAGAGATTATTACCGGAAAAGTTTCATTTTCTCCCAAAAATGAGTATTTGAGATTGGATGGCAACGACTTCAAATCAGGTTTTGGTGGTTGAACACTTGAAGGTATGGACTTAATTGGTCGTGGTGGCAATTCCTCAATTTGTGGCCTCCAATTACTTGTCTTTGATTCTTCCTGAAAATAAATCATTTCCAAATCATCAGATTCATCAATCTCAATTTCATTGGAAGTGGTTGGAAATTGATCATGAATTAATTTTTCAGTAAAGTCCACTTCCTGTAAATCATTATCATCTCTAGGTTGCTTGCAAATGTTGAAAATATTCATCTCCAATGTCATGTTTCCAAATGATAGCTTCATCAGTCCATTCCTACAATTAATCAATGCATTAGAAGTTGCAAGAAATGGACGTCCTAAAATAACAGGAAATGAATTACATACTTCAACAGGTTGTGTGTCCAAGACAATAAAATCCACAGGATAAATGAATTTATCGACTTGTACTAACACATCTTCAATTATTCCTCTAGGCACTTTTATAGATCTATCGGCAAGTAAAAGAGTTATAGAAGTTGGTTTTAACTCACCTAGATTGAGACTCTGAAAAACTGAATATGGAAGTAAATTCACACTAGCACCAAGATCAAGTAAGGCTCTTTCAATTTTATGCTCTCCAATAAAGCAAGAAATTGTAGGACAACCAGGGTCTTTATATTTCAAAGCATTATTGTTCTGAAGAATAGCACTTACTTGTTCGGCTAGAAAGGCTTTCTTTTTCACATTCAGTTTCCTCTTCACAGTGCATAGATCTTTCAAAAATTTAGCATAGGAAGGAACCTGTTTAATTGCATCCAGCAAAGGTATATTGATCCTTACCTGTTTGAAAATTTCATAAATTTCAGAATTGTGATTGACTTTCCTTTGTTTGGTCATGGCGTGAGGAAATGGAAGTGCTGGCGGTGAATCAGTCGTTTCTTTGCAATTTTCAGATTTATCCCCTTCCTTACCCTCAGAGATTGACTCATCATCTTTCTCATATGGTTCAAGAGAGGGTTTTTCAATAACCTTACCACTGCGCAGAGTAGTGACTGATTTGACTTGATCCATGTGTTGGCTTCCGGAACTACTTGCATTTGCATTGTATTGCCCTTTGGGATTTTGTTGTGTTTGAGATGGAAACTTACCTTTCTCTTGGAAACTAAGAGCAGATGTTAATTTAGTAAGAGTATCTTTAAAATCTGTCATGTTTTGAACAAGTTGAGTATTAATTGTCTCTTGCTTTTCAATGAATGCATGCAATGTTTCCTCAAGATTTCTTCTAAGGTAGAAAGATAGAGTATAGAAGATATCACCTGAAATAACGAACACTAACAAAACCTGAAACACACTAAAACAAAAATAAGAAATAACAAAACACAATAATAAAACCAAAAGACACAAGTTTTTACAAACAAAAAAAAAAATTCAAATCACAGTTGTGAATGTGGCTCGCATCTTCCCTTGGTTTTACGTCCAAGAACAGCTTAAACGCCCTCAATGGGTCGGGGATAGGCTTCCCATCCAGTTTTCTTAAAAACTGGCAAACAGGGTCTTTTTTAGTCAGATTCCCAAGACTAAGTCAAGTATGTTCTTTATGAAAATGGGTTCATAAGTCATGAATTACACAATGCTTATCTCGACTATGATGAGACTCAAGAGTCAATAGAAGATTATCTAAAGACTCTCTGTGTTTTGAAATAAATCCCACCTTCTGATAATTTTTACAGTTTTTGCGGAATGCATCTGACTCCTTGAATGTGATGGGCCAGTAAAATTCACTTTGTAAGATTTCTACAATCCTCTTTTTTGATGAGAAATGATCCCCACATGCCTTAGAGTAACAAAATTTAATGAAATTACTTACCTCATTGTCGAGAATGCATTTTTGAAATATTTGATCAGGACAATAATTGAATAAGTAAGGGTCATCCCAATAAAAATTTTGCTCGTTGCTCAAAAATTTTCTTTTGTCTTCAATACTCCAATGAGTTGGCAAAAATCCTGAAGCAAGAAAATTGATATTTTTAGCAAACCAAGGCATTGAATTAAGAGAAAGTAGAGATTCATCAGGAAAGTAATCATCGATTGGTGTGATGTCTGGTGTCGAATCTGTTGTCACTTTTGATAAAAGATTCGCATCAACCTTTTCGATGCCTTTTTCATCCTCGATTTCTTCCTAATTGGTCATGGCATGAGAAAATGAAAGTGCTGACAGAGAATCAGTCGTTTCTTTGCAATTTTCAGATTCAACCCCTTCCTTACCCTTAGAGATTGACTCATCATCTTTCTCATAAGGTTCAAGAGAGGGTTTTTCAATAACCTTACCATTGCGTAGAGTAGTGACTGATTTGACTTGATCCATGTGTTGACTTCCAGGACTACTTGCATTTGCATCATATTGCCCTTTGAGATTTTGCTGTGGTTGAGATGGAAACTTACCTTGCTCTTGAAAACTGAGACCAGATATGAATTTTGCAAGAGTTTCTTTAAAATCTGTTATGCTTTGAGTAAGTTGAGTGTTGATTGTCTCTTGCTTTTCAATGAATGCATACAAAGTTTCCTCAAAATTACTTATAAGAGGTGGAGCATAAGAAGGTGCATATCCATAAGAATTTTGGAAATTATGGTGTGCTTGAAACTGTGGTGGTGAAGTTTGTGCATTGTCACTCTTCCAACTAAAATTTAGGTGATTACTCCAACTAGGATTGTATGCTTGTGAATATGGGTTGTGATTGGACCTTTCGAAACTGTTTAAAGCATGGGCTTGTTCATGGAGACATTTTTTAAAAGAAGGCAAGGTTGGACAGTTATTGGTTGAGTGTTCATTTGTTTCACATATTTGACACACAATGTTTTCAACATATTTTAATTGACCATTCTTTTTCAATTCTAGTGCCTCGACTTTTTTAGCTAAAGATGCAAACTTGGATTGGAGTTCATGATCTTTCCTAAGGTTATACATACCTCTACTAGATGTATAAGGTTGAGTTTTACTCAGTGCCTCATATGTACCCGCAGTGTCCCAATTTTGAGCATTTTCAGCTAACAAGTCTAAATACTCCATTGCTTCATCAGGGTCTTTATCTTCAAAAGTTCCATTGCACATTAATTCAACCATTTGCCTATCTTTAGGTGTTAACCCTTCATAGAAATGTGAAACCAATCTCCATGTTTCAAAACCATGATGAGGGCAAGTACTAAGCAAGTCTCGATACCTATCCCAACATTTGTAAAATGTTTCTCCTGGTTTTTGAGTGAAAGTGGTGATTTGTCTCTTGAAAGAGTTTGTTCTATGAGATGGAAAAAACTTCTTTAAAAACTGTTGTTGCATTTCATCCCAAGCACGAATGGATCCTGGTCTCAAATTTTGTAGCCATGTTTTAGCTTTATCTTTTAATGAAAAAGGAAAAAGCTTTAATCTAATGGTGTTCATACTACAATTTAAGTTGTTATATGTGTTGCACACCTCCTCAAATTCCCTTAAATGCAAGTATGGATTTTCCAATTCCAAGCCATGAAATGAAGGTAAAAGTTGAATAATGCCTGGCTTAAAATTAAAATGAGATGCATCGAGAGGAAAAACTATGCATGATGGTGCACTTGTTCTTGTGGGATTCATGTGGTCTCTAAGTGTTCTAGCACGGTTATTCTCATTATTTTCATCATGAAGTGATTGATTATCTTCTTCGGCCATATTTTCTCAAAATGATGAGGATACCCTACAAAGTCTACCACTTGGTGTACGTGACCACACTCTCATGCATGTGTAGGAATAAAATAAAAGGAAGAAGAAAGCAAAAGAAGGAGGAAGAAAACAAAATAAAAAGAAACAAAAGAAAAGAAACAAAGTTATATACAAGAAAAGTGAAAAGAGAAAATAAAATAAATACTATAATTTATACAAGAACTTACCTCCCCGGCAACGGCGCCAAAAACTTGACACGACTAAAAGGTTGATGTCTTCTCCCAAGTGCAGGAGTGTCGAAGTAATAAATAACCCGGCAAGACCGGGGTCGAACCACAGGGAGGTTAATTGTACAAATTCTAATAACAATAATACAACAACAATAACAATAATAATAACAACAATAATAATAATAACAACAACAATAATAATAACAACAATAGTAGTAGTAGTAGTAGTAATAATAATAATAATAATAATAATAATAATACTAGTAGTAGTAGTAGTAGTAGTAGTAGTAATAATAATAATAATAATAATAATAATAAAGAAAGAGAAGAAGAAGATGATGATGAGAACTTGGAGATGGAAAATTAATGTAAGGATTAAACAATAATAATAACAAATGTCAAGGTTAGAGGTTCCACTAATGGTATATCAAACAAGTATAGTACAAACTCTTATTATTAAATTGGAAACCACACATAAAGGAGGTTCAAATCAGATTATATATTGTTAACATGATTACATTAGTCATCTTATTCAATTAATGCTAATACTTGTAAATCTCGTCAAGCATTCATGATTATAACTTATGTTAACAACAAATCAAGTTCCTTTCATAGCTCAGGTGTCGGTTATACCATATATTATGGGCTATGAAAGTGCCAAGCATTTGTTGTACCAAGTGTTATACAACATAAATCAAGATTAGTCATTTAACAAGCAAAGTATTAAAGAGTGAATAAGATAACAAATATAAAACATGTTAGTATCAAACATTAAAGTCCATATTAAGTTTACAGTATACTTATTCTCACACCATTAGTGTAACCTTTTCACCTTGACATAATTAACTTAGCTAGACATAATGAAAGAAAGCAAAATAGATAAACAAAATAAGAACATAAAAGTTAACTAAGTAAAGGAAAGGAAATGAAAGGCATAAACTTGATATTAATGAAAGCAAAGCATAAACATTACAAAGAATACAAAGAGAGAAAGGAAGAGCATGATCTTGATCTGGAAACCAAGATGCCTAAATGCATGGCAAATGCCTCCTTTTATAGGCCAAAATTGGGAACTATTGATTTGATGACTAATTGATAACTGGGTGGCCAACTTTTGACTTGGTGACAATCCTTATCTTCTCTTGTCTGCCCAAAACGTCATTGATAACGTCAAAATTGGAGCCAGTTGTAACATGAAAGTTGTAGGCAATTGTCTCAGCTTTCTTGTGTAAAAAATTCAGCTCATTTGGACTTCTAGAACTCCAGATATGGCCAAAATACCGAACAGTGCTCGGGCTGGAAGACAGATTCGGGCTTCTTTGTTGTTGCTATAATTTGGACTTGATAATGGCCTTTTTAGATCTTGGGCTCTATATGAAAGTTGTAGGCCTATGTCTTACCTTTCCATCCATATAAATTGGACCTAAATCTGAGATCTATAGCTCCAGATATGGCCTAATTACCGAACAGTGTTCCGGTTTGGATTGCACCGACATCTCTTTTCTAAGTTTGGCCATCTCTTTGCCTTTGCAATTTAAGTTCTTAAAGTCATCAATCAATATTTTCATTTATGTGATAGGCCTGCATTTAAAATGAACATTTACCATAAATTAAAGGTATCTTATATTATTAGATATATTATTATAAAACATGCTTTAGTTAAGGAGTTATTGATACTTCAAGTGCAAAATGATGATATAAAACCATGATAAAAATGCGCTTTTAAGTACTAATCAGCATGCTTAGTATATTTAGTGATATGGTTGACCATTTCTTGAGATTTTCATGGATGATTTTTCTGTTTTTGGCGATTCATTTGATGATTGTTTGACTAACTTAGAAAAGGTTGTGACCAGGTGTGAAGAGAAGAATCTTGTGCTGAATTGGGAAAATGTCATTTTATGGTAACAAACGACATTGTACTTGGTCACATTGTTTCATCAAAAGGAATTGAGGTTGACAAATCTAAAATCGAGTTAATTGCAAACTTGCCAATACCAAAATCTCTTAAAGATGTTAGATCATTCCTGGGACATGCTGGTTTTTATAGAAGGTTCATCAAAGATTTTTGTGTAATATCTAAGCCTTTAAGTAACCTTCTAACAAAGGATACTATTTTTGAATGGACTGAACATTGTGAAGAAGCCTTTGTTAAACTTAAAAACTTACTTACTTGTGCTCCTATCATTCAACCTCCTGATTGGTCATTACCTTTTGAAATAATGTGTGATGCTAGTGATTAAACCGTAGGTGCTGTTTTGGGACAAAGAAAAGATAAGAAACCTTATGTAATTTACTATGCAAGTAAAACTTTAAATAGTGCTCAAATAAATTATACCACCACTGAAAAAGAATTACTTGCAATAGTATTTGCATGTGAAAAATTCAGATCTTATCTTGTTGGCTAACCTGTTGTTGTTTTTAGTGATCATGCAGCATTCAAATATCTTCTTTCTAAGAAAGATTCTAAGGCTAGATTGGTGCGGTGGATTTTATTACTTCAAGAATTTGATATCACAATCAAAGATAAGAAAGGCAGCGAAAATATTATCACAGATCACTTGTCAAGATTGACAACAGATTCGAAAACTGACATCACACCAATCGATGACTACTTTCCCGATGAATCTTTACTTTCTGTCTCTACAATGCCTTGGTTTGCTAATATTGTCAATTTTCTTGTTTCAGGACAATTGCCAGCTCATTAGAGTACCCAAGATAAAAGAAAGTTCTTGAACGAAGTGAAGAACTTTTATTGGGATGATCCTTATTTATTCAAATATTGTCCTGATCAAATATTTCGAAGATGCATTCCGGACAATGAGGTAAGTAGTGTCATTAAATCTTGTCATTCTGAGGCATGTGGGGGCCATTTCTCATCAAGAAAGACAACTGCAAAAATCTTTCAAAGTGGATTTTATTGGCCCACCATGTTCAAAGACTCACATGTATTCTGCAAGTCTTGTGAAAATTGTCCAAAGTTGGGATCTATTTCAAAACGTCGCATGATGCCTTTAAATCCTATTATTGTCATTGAGATCTTTGATTGTTGGGGTATAGATTTCATGGGTCCATTCCCTCCATCATTTGGTTTCTTATACATATTAGTCACAGTAGATTATGTTTCAAAATGGATAGAGGCAATTCCAAGTTGAAACAATGATCACAAAACAGTGATAAAGTTTTTGAAAGAACATATTTTGAGTCGATTTGGAGTGCCTCGAGCCATAATAAGTGATGGTGGAACACATTTCTACAACAAGCCATTTGAGTCTTTAATGAAGAAATATGGAATCACACACAAAGTTGCCACCCCTTATCACCCTCAAACAAGTGGATAAGTAGAGCTTGCTAATAGGGAGCTTGCTAATAGTGTACATACCTCCACTAGATGTATGAGGTTGAGTTTTACTCGGTGCCTCATATGTACCCGCGGTGTCCCAATTTTGAGCATTTTCAGCTAACAAGTCTAAGTACTCCATTGCTTCATTAGGGTCTTTATCTTCAAAAGTTCCATTGCACATCAATTCAACCATTTGCCTCTCTTTAGGTGTTAACCCTTCATAGAAATGTGAAACCAATCTCCATGTTTCAAAACCATGATGAGGGCAAGTACTAAGCAAGTCTCGATACCTATCCCAACATTTGTAAAATGTTTCTCCTGGTTTTTGAGTGAAAGTGGTGATTTGTCTCTTGAAAGAGTTTGTTCTATGAGATGGAAAAAACTTCTTTAAAAACTGTTGTTGCATTTCATCCCAAGCACGAATGGATCCTGGTCTCAAATTTTGTAGCCATGTTTTAGCTTTATCTTTTAATGAAAAAGGGAAAAGCTTTAATCTGATGGTGTTCATGCTATAATTTAAATTATTATATGTGCTGCAAACCTCTTCAAATTTCCTTAAATGCAAGTATGGATTTTCCAATTCTAAACTATGAAAAGAAGGTAAAAGATGAATAATACCTGGTTTAAAATTAAAATGAGATGCATCAGGAGGAAAAACTATGCATGATGGTGCACTTGTTCTTGTGGGATTCATGTGGTCTCTAAGTGTTCTAGCATGATTATTCTCATTATTTTCATTATGAAGTGATTGATTATCTTCTTCGGCCATATTTTCTGAAAATGATGAGGATACCCTACAAAGTCTACCACTTGATGTACGTGACCACACTCTCATGCACGTGTAGGAATAAAATAAAAAAGAAGAAGAAAGCAAAAGAAGGAGGAAGAAAACAAAATAAAAAGAAACGAAAGAAAAGAAACAAAGTTATATACAAGAAAAGTAAAAAGAGAAAATAAAATA
Source organism: Populus pruinosa (assembly GCA_026413675.1). NCBI lineage: Eukaryota > Viridiplantae > Streptophyta > Magnoliopsida > Malpighiales > Salicaceae > Populus > Populus pruinosa. Next base: position 10,303,427 of record CM048598.1, read on the forward strand.
AATACTATAATTTATACAAGAACTTACCTCCCCGGCAACGGCGCCAAAAACTTGACACGACTAAAAGGTTGATGTCTTCTCCCAAGTGCAGGAGTGTCGAAGTAATAAATAACCCGGCAAGACCAGGGTCGAACCACAGGGAGGTTAATTGTACAAATTATAAACAACAATTATAAAACAACAACAACAACAACAATAATAGTAATAATAATAATAATAATAATAATAATAAAGAAAGAGAAGAAGAAGAAGATGATGATGATGAGAACTTAGAGATGAAATATTAATGTAAGGATTAAACAATAATAATAACAAATGTCAAGGTTAGAGGTTCCACTAATGGTATATCAAACAAGTATAGTATAAACTCTTATTATTAAATTGGAAACCACACATAAAGGAGGTTCAAATCAGATTATATATTGTTAACATGATTACATTAGTCATCTTATTCAATTAATGCTAATACTTGTAAATCTCGTCAAGCATTCATGATTATAACTTATGTTAACAACAAATCAAGTTCCTTTCATAGCTCAGGTGTCGGTTATACCATATATTATGGGCTATGAAAGTGCCAAGCATTTGTTGTACCAAGTGTTATACAACATAAATCAAGATTAGTCATTTAACAAGCAAAGTATTAAAGAGTGAATAAGATAACAAATATAAAACATGTTAGTATCAAACATTAAAGTCCATATTAAGTTTACAGTATACTTATTCTCACACCATTAGTGTAACCTTTTCACCTTGACATAATTAACTTAGCTAGACATAATGAAAGAAAGCAAAATAGATAAACAAAATAAGAACATAAAAGTTAACTAAGTAAAGGAAAGGAAATGAAAGGCATAAACTTGATATTAATGAAAGCAAAGCATAAACATTACAAAGAATACAAAGAGAGAAAGGAAGAGCATGATCTTGATCTGGAAACCAAGATGCCTAAATGCATGGCAAATGCCTCCTTTTATAGGCCAAAATTGGGAACTATTGATTTGATGACTAATTGATAAGTGGGTGGCCAACTTTTGACTTGGTGACAATCCTTATCTTCTCTTGTCTGCCCAAAACGTCATTGATAACGTCAAAATTGGAGCCAGTTGTAAACATGAAAGTTGTAGGCAATTGTCTCAGCTTTCTTGTGTAAAACATTCAGCTCATTTGGACATCTAGAACTCCAGATATGGCCAAAATACCAAACAGTGCTCGGGCTGGAAGACAGATTCAGGCTTCTTTGTTGTTGCTACAATTTGGATTTGATAATGGCCTTTTTAGATCTTGGGCTCCATATGAAAGTTGTAGGCCTATGTCTTACCTTTCCATCCATATAAATTGGACCTAAATCTAAGATCTGTAGCTCCAGATATGACCCAATTACCGAACAGTGTTCCAGTTTGGATTGCACCGACATCTCTTCTCTAAGTTTGACCATCTCTTTATCCTTGCAATTTAAGTTCTTCAAGTCATCAATCAATCCTTTCATTTATGTGATAGGCCTGCATTAAAAATAGACATTTACCACAAATTATAGGTATCTTATATTATTAGATACATTATTATAAAACATATTTTAGTTAAGGAGTTATTGATACTTCAAGTGCAAAATGATGATATAAAACCATGATAAAAATGCACTTTTAAGTACTAATCAAGAATCCAAAGAATGACAATGTTTTCAAGGTAAATGGACATCGTCTGAAAGTTTACTTTGACAATTTTTTATTGAATTAGGTGATCCTGTATATAAAGATTGATTTTATTTTATTTTATTTTATTTTTGTTTCTTTTTGAGTGATTTTTTCAAGTTTCTCTCACCCCAGTCAAATGGCGGACAACGGTACTCCGTGACTTAAGTCGGTTCTTTTAGTTTCCCACAATAACTGATATTTGTGTATATATTTGTGCAATTCTTTGAATCTCTCTTCTAATTCTCATTTGAAAATGGAAACTAATCTTGAAAAATTGAAAAAGTATTTTCCCGCTCTACCTCAGAATGCGATTATAAAAATTTACCATGTTAGATGTGCAAGATTGGGATTGTTAATGAATCATGGAATTCCTGAAGATATTCGCTGGTTGATTGAAGCAAAGGTCCGATTATCAGGTGAGTCCTCTAACTTCTTCATTTCACACATACTTGTAACAGGTAAAAGCACTTTTGCAAAGAAACGTCGTGCAAAACGACTAGAAGTCTATCATCGATGTGCTAGATGTACTTGTAATACACAATGTCGTTCTTTAGGAATGGTATCTATAAACCGTGAAGATAAAATACAATTCATTAAGGATGGCCTGAGTAAGGAGTCTTTAGATAATCTTCTATTGACTCTTGAGATGCATCCTAGTGGAGATGTGCATCGTGTAATTCATGATTTATGGCCACTATTTCATAAAGAACATGATCGACTTAGTCTTGGGAATCTGACTAAAAAAGACCCTGTTTGCCAGTTTTTAAGCAAACTGGATGGGAAGCCTATTCCCGACCCATAAAGGGCGTTTAAGCCGTTCTTGAACGTAAAACCAAGGGAAGATGTGAGCCACAATCACAACTACCTGTACATACACATGCTTTTTCAAAAGTAAATAAATAAATAAATAAAGAGAGACTCCAGCTGGCTTATATATAGGTGTTATGATTGCCTTTCTCATTTCTCATATATAAAACCCTCTCTTCCTTCCTTTCATTTCTACTCAACCCATACATTCAACAAATACAGAAGTGTGTAGAAATGGCAAGTTCCTCAAGTCATCAAATAAGAAATATTTGTGTTTTCGGTGGATCTAGTCCTGGGAAAGAAAAGGAGTTTTTAGAATCAGCAAATCATCTTGGTCAGGTGCTAGTTGAGAGAAAGATTCATTTAGTGTATGGGGGAACCAGTCTTGGGTTAATGAGAGGTGTATCAATAGCTGTTCGTCAAGTTTTGGGGGTCGTCCTTGAAGCTTTAGCACAAAGGGACATCATTAGAAAAACAATTGGAGAGGAACTTCAGGTCTCCACAATGTCGGCTAGAATGAATGCAATGTTCAACCATGTTAATGCCTTGATTGCCTTACCAGGTGGTCTAGGCACATTGGAAGAGATCTTTCATATTTCCTCTTGGGCTCAACTGCACATTCACCATAAACCCATAGGTTTGTTAAATATTAATGGTTATTATGATAAGATGTTGTCTTTTCTTAATCATGTTGTGGAACAGGAATTTCTAACATCTTCTCCACGACAAATCATAATCTTTGCTGCCACTACTGAACAATTGATTGACCAACTACAATCTTTCATTCCTGTGATTGATCCTTCCATGAGTTGCATAAATTGGTCATCTAAGGAAAGCCGTAAAAAGTTTAGATTGAATTTGAGCCTTCATTTCTAAATATTTGTGTCTTTTGATTTTATTATTGTGTTTTGTTGTTTCTTATATTTGTTTCAGTGTGTTTCAGGTTTGTTAGTGATCGTTATTTCAGGTTATATCTTCTATACTCTATCTTTCTATCTTAGAACATTGAGAACAATGTCTTGTTTTGGTTGGGGGAAAAGGGTAGTAGTTGATATAAAAAAAAATTTCATTTCATAAAGTATGTGCAAAATTGTTGTTACTATCATGGCAGAGTAAGGAGAACTTTTATGACTCTTGAGACGCATCTTAGTAACCATTCTTAATAAGGTCAATTATAATACTTCGTGAAATATTCAGGTTTACAAACTCTCACATTGTTATCACTTAATTCTGCTCACATACTTATTTAACATGTATTCTTAAACCTTAATTTACACACACACACTTTAACATATGATTGTGGGTTATATATTGGATTATTACATTATTTATGTTCTTTTGTTAAAGGTAACAACTAAGGGAAAGGGATTGTATATAATTAAGAAAAAAAAAGAAAAAAAAAAGAAAAAAAATGATAATAATAAAAATGTAGATAAGTTTGGTTTCGTAGCCTCCCTAACCTAAGCAATTAAGCCCGAAGGGGTGTTTTAAAAATGCATGATGTTTTTAAATTATATGTATATAGATTTGTTTTTTAAAAAGAAAAAAGAAAAAAAAAGACAAAAATAATAACCCCAACCCAAGGAAGTTAACCTTAAACATTAGAACAAAAATTTTGTTTTCTTCCAAGAAAAGGCCCATAATTATGTGTTGATACATTGAGCACAAAAGAAAGGTTTATTAATATCTTGTTAAGAGGTATTGAGCAGATATATAAATTTAATAAGAGTTTGTTTATCTGGATAAATTAATGAAAGTTAAATGATGAATACCTTGTTTTGTGAAATTTGTAAATTGTTTTAACGCTTTGATTACTAGATACTAGTAATAAGCTAGTTGGGGGGTGTGATTAGTACTTAAAAGTGCATTTTTATCATGGTTTTTTATCATCATTTTGCACTTGAAGTATCAATAACTCCTTAACTAAAGCATGTTTTATAATAATATATCTAATAATATAAGATACCTTTAATTCATGATAAATGTACATTTTAAATGCAGGCCTATCACATAAATGAAAGGATTGATTGATAACTTTAAGAACTTAAATTGCAAGGGTAAAGAGATGGTAAAACTTAGAAAAGAGATATCGGTGCAATCCAAACTGGAACACTGTTCGATAATTGGGTTATATCTAGAGCTACAGATCTCAGATTTAGGTCCAATTTATATGGATGGAAAGGTAAGACATAGGCCTACAACTTTCATATGGAGCCCAAGATCTAAAGAGGCCATTTTCAAGTCCAAATTGTAGCAACAACAAAGAAGCCCGAATCTTCTTCTTCTTCTCTTTCTTTATTATTATTATTATTATTATTATTATTATTATTATTATTATTATTATTATTATTATTATTAGTATTATTATTATTATTAGTATTACTATTATTATTATTATTATTATTATTATTGTTATTATTATTATTATTATTGTTGTTATTATTATTATTGTTGTACTATTGTCATTTATAATTTGTACAATTAACCTCCCTGTGGTTCGACCCTGGTCTTGCCGGGTTATTTATTACTTCGACACTCCTGCACTTGGGAGAAGACATCAATCTTTTAGTCGTGTCAATCGTCCCCGAAGCTTTAGCACAAGGGGATTTCATTCGAAAAACAATTGGAGAGGAACTACAAGTCTCCACAATGTCTACTCAAATGAATGCAATGTTTAATCATGTTGATGCCTTCATTGTCTTACCAAGTGGTCTAGGTACATTGGAAGAGATCTTTCATATTTCCTCTTTGGCACAACTGCACATTCACCATAAACCCATAGGTTTGTTAAGTTGTTATCTTTTCTTGATCATGCTGTGGAACAGGAATTTCTAACATCTTCTACACGAAAAATCATAATCTCTGCTGCTACTGCTGAACAATTGATTGACCAACTACAATCTTTCATTCCTGTAATTGATCCTTCCATCAGTCACATAAATTGGTCAATTAAGAAAAGGCGTAAAAAGCTTAGATTGGATTTAAGCCTTCATTTGTGAGTTTTTGTGTCTTTTGGTTATATTATTGTGTTTTGTTATTACTTATATTTGTTTTAGTGTGTTTTAGGTTTGTCAGTGTTCGTTATTTCAGGTGATATCTTCTATACTCTATCTTTCTACCTTTAAATATTGAGGACAATGTCTCGTTTTAGTTAGGGGGAGAGGGTAGCTAAAAAAAAACTGTGTTTTCTATTTCATAAAGCATGTATAAAATTATTGTTACTATGATGACAGAGTAAAGAGAACTTTTTATAACTCTTGAGACGCATCTTAGTAATCATAAATAACAAGATCTATCATAATACTTCTTCAAATATTCAGCTTTACAAACTCTTGCATTGTTATCACTTAATTCTGCTCATATACTTATTTAACATGTATTCTTAAATCTTAATTTACACACACACACTTTAACATATGATTGTGGGTTGCATATTGGATTATTACACTATTTATGTTCTTTTGTTAAAGGTAACAACTAAGGAAAAGGGATAGTATTCAATTAAAAAAATGAAAAAAAAAAGAAAAAAGAAAAAAATGATGATAATAAAAATGTAGATAAGTTTGGTTTCGTAACCTCCCTAACCTAAGCAATTAAGCCCGAAGGGGTGTTTTAACACCTAATACCCTAAAGTCAACTAACTTGGGAGCTATTAGTCCAACGTTTGTTACATGGGTTGAGGACAAAAGCTTAAGGGAATCAAACATTGCACTATCTACATATCAGTATCTGCGACCCGAGTTACTAAGCTCGTAGGGGTGTCTTAACACCTAATGCCCTAAGACCAATAAGTTTGGGAGTCATTAGCTGAAAGCTCGTTACATGGGTTAAAGATGCATGGTGTTTTTAAATTATATATATATATATATATATATATATATATATTTAAAAAAAAAAAGAAAAAAAAATAATCACAACCTAAGGAAGTTAACCTTAAACATTAGAACAAAAATTTTGTTTTCTTCCAAGAAAAGTTCCATAATTATGTGTTGATACATTGAGCACAAAAGAAAGGTTTATGAATATCTTGTTAAGAGGTATTGAGCAGGTATATAATTTAACGAGAGTTTGTTTATCTGGATAGATTAATGGAAATTAAATGATGAATACCTTACTTTGTGGAATTTGCAAATTGTTTTTTTATTTTAACAATTTGATTACTAGGAACTAGTAATAAGCTGGTTGAGGAGTGTGATTAGTACTTAAAAGTGCATTTTTATCAAGGTTTTATATCATCATTTTGCACTTGAATTATCAATAACTCCTTAACTTAAACACATTTTACAATAATATATCTAATAACTAAAGCATGTTTTATATCATCACTTGAAGATACCTTTAATTTATGGTAAATGTTTATTTTAAATTCAGGCCTATCACATAAATGAAAGGATTGATTGATGAATTTAAGAACTAAAATTGAAAGGATAAAGAGATGGTCAAACTTAGAAAACAGATGTCGGTGCAATCCAAACCGGAATACTATTTGGTAATTGGGTCATATCTAGAACTATAGAACTCAAAGTTAGGTCTAATTTATATGGATGGAAAGGTAAGACATAGCCCTACAACTTTCATATGGAGCCTAAGATCTAAAAAGGCCATTTTATAGCAACAACAAAGAAGTCTGAATCTGTCCTGCAGCCCGAGCACTGTTCAGTATTTTGGTCATATCTGGAGTTCTAGAAGTTGAAATGAGCTGAATGTTTTACACAAGAAAGTTGAGACAATTTTCTACAACTTTCATGTTTTCAAGTGGCTCCGATTTTGATGTTATCAATGACTCTTTGGGCGGACAACAGAAGATAAAGATTGTCACCAAGTCAAGAGTTGGTCACCCACTCATTAATTAGTCATCAAATCAATAATTCCCAATTTTGGCCGATAAAAGGAGGCATTTTTCATATATTTAGGTATCTTGGTGTCTAGATCAAGATCATGCTCTTACTTTCTCTCTTTGTATTTTTTGTAATGTTTATGCTTTGCTTTCATTAATATCAAGTTTATGCCTTTCATTTCCTTTCCTTTACTTAGTTAACTTTTATCTTATTTATGTTCTTATTTTGTTTATCTATTTTTCTTTTTTTCATTATGTCTAGCTAAGTTAATTATGTCAAGGTGAAAAGGTTACACTAATGGTGTAAGAATAAGTATAATGTAAACTTAATATGGACTTTAATGTTTGATGCTAACATGTTTTATATTTGTTATCTTGTTCACTCTTTAATACGTTAAATAACTAATCTTGATTTATGTTGTATAACACTTTGTACAACAAATGCTTGCACTTTCATAGTTCATATTGTATGGTATAACTAACACCTGAGCTATGAAAGGAACTAGATTTGCTGTTATCTTAAGTTATAATCATGAATGCTTGACGAGATTTGCAAGTATTAGCATTAATTGAATAAGATGACTAATGTAATCATGTTAACAATCTATAATTCGATTGAAACCTTCTTTGTGTGTGGTTTCCAATTGAATAATAAGAGTTTATACTATACTTGTTTGACATACCATTAGTGAATCCTCTAACCTTGACATTTGTTATTATTATTGTTTAATCCTTACATTAATATCCGATTTCAAAGTTCTCAGCTTCTTCTTCTTCTTCTCCTCTTTTTTTATTATTATTGTTATTATTACTACTACTATTATTGTTATTACTATTATTGTTGTTGTTGTTGTTGTTGTTGTTATTGTTGTTGTTTATAATTTGTATAATTAACCTCCATGTGGTTCGACCCCGGTCTTGCCGGGTTATTTATTACTTCGACACTCCTACACTTGGGAAAAGACATTAATCTTTTAGTCATGTCACAAGGATTCATTAATGTTTCAAAATCCTTTTTTTACAAGGGTTTCTTATTCATTCTAACTACACATGGAAAGAAGAGCTAGTGGTATGTATTGACAACTTGGTTTCTATGATCATTAGGCAAAAAACGATTTACGACTTATGACTTATGAGATTTATTTTTTTGGTTGTTAGCTACATCCCAAGAATTGTTTGGGATTAATTAGTACTTTGTTTTCAATTAGGATATGACGCTTGTTTGGATCAAGTTATGGACTTTTTAGTTTAGGGTTTTTGAGTCAGTTTTGTAGATGGGCTAAATCAGTCCACTAGGGTAAATTCATTAAGGTTAATTTTACAAGAACTATTTAAACTCATGTAACCTAACTTTTAACAGCCATTGATGAATATTATTTTTAAGCTTTTTAGTTTTAACGTGTGATAATGATTTTTACATTCTTCAGTTTTTGAACGAATTGAATTTGACTTATCAAAAATTAACTGATTTTGTGGTGTTTTCCTATTTCATTTTAATAATATTAGTGTCTTAGAATAAATTTTGATTGTGTCATACTCCTATAAGGTATATTTTAGTTGTTCAGGATCGGATCTCAATTTTTATTATAAATTGTATAACCATGTGATAATAAAATTCATATTATGCAGTTAAAGCAAACCAATGAAAACTAATTATGCATTAATTTTGGTTTTAGAAAACAATATAAAAAGAGGTTGAAGGGAAGATATTTTACACACCTTGCAGCCATTTATTCATTCATTCCTCCTCGTCCTTCTTTTCTTCTTCTTTTGCCTTTAGTTTTCGTAGCCTTTTGTTACTTTTCCTTATATTCTAGATCATTCTAGATCTTAGATTCTAGTCCTTTTTAAGAGGGATTTGAATTCTTTTATACCTTTGGTTCATAAACCTTCAAAGGAAATGTATTATTTAAAAGTTAAGTTGTTGGGATCCTAGAGAACTATTTATTACAAGATCATTTGTACATTTTAATCTTAAGAACAAATGGTTTAATTTTTCATAACAGCACCTTCGTTCACTAGGTGAAATACATATTATCAGGAAATTATCTCATACTTGTACTAGTTTTAGTTTTATATCTTTTGTTTTAAATATAATAATTTATTTGTATGTATTGGTAAACATGAAAGAATCTACTTTGAATTAATTATAACTTTGAATATTTTTTTATATTCTTGATATATCCATTCTAAGAAATTGTTTCAATTAAATTATACACATTTTACTTGCATGCTATTCTTAGTCATCATGCATTTTAACTTAAACAAAATTTCCATCTAAAACATCAACACCATTAATCTGTTAATAAGATTTCTCTCGACTTGTATATAAAATAAATAAATAAAGTATGAATCTTTTTTATTTTTAATAAAGAATTGGAGTTTTTAAATACAAGTCGTGTCATGTCAAGCAAAACATTGCAGCCATAAAATTGGGGGTGGGGGACTATCACTTTCCACCAAGTCGCTAACACAACTATTAACTGCAAAAGAAAGAAAGAAAAACTAAGTCGAAGTGAAATCACCATGAAGATCTAAAATGGCTTCCTAATCACTATCATTTTCTTGGAGTAGAAGTTCTGAAATTTAGTGAGGTGTTGACTGAATCTTTTTTCCTTTTCTTTTCGGTCGTTAGAAACTTGTGGCATTCAGACATTAATCCTCATGTCTTCAAATACTGTGTAAATATCTCTTACATCCGATTAAAAATGTCTGTTTTAAGGTCTAAAACTGAAGGCAGGTAAATTTATTTGAAGCTGAACAATATAAGGTAAAATACTCCATACAGATAAAGTGACTAATTTCAGATAGAGACAAACTTACGAGAAAGATTGACAAAGGTCCCTTTTATACAAGGCCATGCCCTTAACTTAAGGGCTAACGAAAAAAGGCTAATGCTCCACCTCCTGCACGTTGCTTCATCTTAATTAATATATTTAAATATTTGTGAAGATTAAGTTGACAAAACTGGGCGATTTTGCAACGAGAAAACAATGGGCATCCTCCTAATCATTGACAAAATGGAGCATCGGTCCTTTTCACCCCCACACGAATGCTAGTGATTGTACTGTTCTTGAGGTAAGAACATTTATCGTTGAAACTGAATTAATGGAGTTAGGTTTGGGACGTGGAACCAAAAGTCTAAATGGAATCTTGCTTTTTAATGTTAATGATGTATCACTGAAAGCAACTTGCAACCAAACTCAAGCATAGGCATTTGTATTCTCTGATTCTAATTATAAATTTCTTAGTCACGGTCTTATATATACAGTATAAGTCCCTTGATGCGTGGTGATTGCAACTGTTTTCTATTTAGAAAATGAAATCCATCCAATTACCTCAGGCCAATGTTCATGCACATGACATTTTAATTAATAGAAAAATTCTAATGTAGGAGCACTCCGTCAACCACCAGTTATCTACTGATAAAGAGTGAACAGCTTTTCTTTTTCCTTGACAATTTCAAGAGTGAGGCTCGGATCCCTGAAGCTGATCTACTTTTTGTTTGGCGTTTCAAACACATGAAAAATAAAAAACATATCGAACGGCCTACCTTGAAAACTGTAGGTTTCTTCCCTTGCTTTGCCACATGGTTCGTTGGAGAAAACTCTCAACAATCTGGCCCATTTCATCTGGAGACTGGACATTCTAAAATACTTGGTTGCATATCACTACCACGCGCACGTACTACAATCACCGTCTGTAAAATGCTGCGAGTTGCTAATTTAGTTTATAAATATGTGTTATACAAGAGTATCACAGTCGATATCACGATGATATTTTAAAAAATTTAATAAAAAATAAATAAATTTTTAACATTTTATTTTTTAATAAAAAAAGATTTTTTTAAGAAATCACCGTCTAATAATATTAAAGTAACTAAAAATCTTAACTAATCAATAAAACTTTTATGACACAGGTCTAATTATGCAAAAAAAGATATTATCACTTTTAAGTATCGAGGTAAACTATTTTACTAGTTTTGTCTTAAATTACTAAAAATTTATTAGTTTATACTATGATGGTTTGCTTGTGATATTTCTAATTCTAATATTAATAAATATTTAACCACGAATATTTTTGTCTTCAACGTTGATAAATATTACATTGTTAAAAAAATATATGGTATTAATGATTATAACATCATCAATGAATAAACCAATAAAATAAATTTAAATCAATGCATAATTTTTTTTATTTTTTAAGAGAGAAAATATATCATATATTGGATTTGCATTTCACTATAAAAATCCAAAATAAATTGGGTTGGATAGGTTTAAGGCCCGACCTAACCAAATCACATCTATTTCTTTTATTTTTTTTGGTTAGTTCTAACCCAAACCATTTGGATGGCTAGACCCAACCAGCCTGGCTTGATCACTAGTCCAAACTAGTGACCCGGTTAGACATTATTGTAGGCATGCATGAATAATTCTCGCATGCTTGCAACAATAACAAGGTAATTATATTACCTTTACACATCAATAAACGACTTGAATTTACAAGGTAGTTAGAGGAAGAACTTATTTGGTAGCTCTGGAGATGAAGATGTGATGGACTAGTAAGCTGACTCATTGGATGTTTTATCTTTTATGTTTTTTTGTTTTTCTCTTCGTATGATCTTTTTTATTTATCTTCTGATTTCTTTTTTTTTTTGTGGTTTTTTTCTTGGGAAGCTTTACTTTTGGTATTTGTTGGAGACAAAGGCAATGATGATGAAGACCTGAGGTTGCTGGTCAAATTGGACACTCTCCTCTGTTTATTATTTTCTTTCTTTTTTTGTTTCGAATATACCTTTATTGTCCTTTGTTATTTCCTTTGCTCTTTTTTTATAGTTTATCTATATCCATCTTTTTTTAGTCTTCCCTAGTTTCCTGCCTTTTCTCCTATCTTATATGTCTCCCTATATGTGAGGCCTTTCTTTGGCTTTTATAAAGCTAGAAAAGATCGTGTCTTCGTGCCTTTAGAATTGAGACACATTTTGTAAGGGACCATGGGTCATGATCTGCTAGTTGTGTTTCTTTTTTATATAGTCTTTAGGATGAGGAGATGATGAACAACACGAGTTCAAAACGACAACAATTTCACCCAAAATGATTATTTTTAATTTGGTCCCTGAACTTCTGACATTTAAAAATTAAGTCTCTTATTTCATTAATTAAACAATTCCTGGCTCAATTAAGTCCCTAAATATTCAATTCTTCTAACGTTTTACCAAATTGGCTCCTTAATTTATAATTCAATCCTTATTAGTCCCTAAACTTTTAATTTGTATTGTCTTAAATTAAACTTCAATTCATTCATTTTTTATTTATTTTTAAAAAAATTAAAATTAGATTATGACATAGTAGATTAAAAAAATTTGTTATTGTTTTTAAATTTTATTTTTTAATTAAAAAACCAAAAAATTGATATATGTAGTATAATCCACGCCATTTTATTTACATAGAAAGATTATCACAATATATTAAAACTAAATTATTTTCAAGAACTTCCATAAGCCCAAGTGATAGTCCATTATTGATTGTAATAATGGATTACTGGCTCTATGAATGATTTTCTTGCTAGGCCTTTGATTTTCTCTTAGGTTTTGGTAGATTTGTAGATAATTTTACACGAGAAGATTATTAGATGGGAGGTCATTGTTCAATTAAATTTCTATATTTCTTTCTTTTTATTCGTACCTGCATCTTATAGTGCATGATTTGGTAAACAAACGGGTTTGTCATGGTTGAATTTTTTTTTTTGAATTTTCCGCAGAGTTTTCTTTATTATACACCTTTACCCAAGTGTTGACAAATATTATTTGTATTTGGATCTTAAACATAACATGAAATTGTTAACTTAAGTATGCCTTCATCCTTTATATTCATTGTACATAAAACCAACTCCAAACTTCATTCAATTTATGGGAACACTTATCATGATTCTAACTTTGGTCAATATTTGTATAAAAAATGTATAAGATAAGGAATTATAATTAGTATCTACTAAAATAGAACTTCATACATTTCTCCCTTATGTATATTTTTGAAAACTAAGATCATTATATATATATATGGTCATAAACAAAAGGTTAATGATATGAACAAGTTAGGCAGAATTTGGTCTTAAAATATATGTTGACTAGTTTTGCAAGATTAAATATATCTTTCAAACCATATTCTAAAATGAGCAGAAATTTAATAGAGAGATACTATACACACGGAACTCTATTTTGGTGAATTTTTAGATCAAATGGAGTTCTAGAATATATTATTTTAAAGGATTGAAGTTACTAGATAAATCTTGTTAAATTTGTCAAACTAGACTTTTATGTACTATTTAAAACATATTTCGAGATACTGGTGGAAATTTATTATGTACTATCTTGGTGACATACCCTCCTCTTTACCTAAATATACTTCTTTCAGCTACTCTATGGCATTAGTTCTAACTTTCACCCTTTCTTTTAGAGACCCTTGCTAGTTCAAAACTAAAGAGCTTTCACCTTTCAGGCATATAGAGGTACAATGCGTAGAGGTTTTCTAGTTTTTTTTTTTTAAACAATAGTCACCCCCTTTTGAGTAGAGAACTCCAAGATCAAATATTATGTATTTATGACTACATTGATTTTGTGCAAAAATTATCTTTCTATTACGATGTTATAGGTTGGAACCATATTTATCACCATAAAGGTTTGTTATAAAGTAAAACACTTAGGGTAAGTTTCAATTATAACTGAGATCTCCAAGACACCCTTCACTAGAACTCCTAACCCTTTAATCCAAATCAAAAGAGTCTTTACAAGAATCATTTTTAAGGAATCTATCCCTATCTAGGACATCATATATTTGGATAGGATGTTAACTGAGTTCCTATCATCCACTAACACCCCATAGACTCGATGATTAGCTAAAACCATGAAAATCACCAGTGTGTCCTTATGGAAGTCACCCCCTTTTCATCTTCTAGAGTGAAAGTGATAGGCTTGTGCTATAGGTTCTGCTGATAAAAAGTTGTCAGGACCTGTTTTTAATGCTTTTATTTTTCACTAAAAGTATCTCCTTTAACTGAGGTGCCCTCTAAAATCACATTGATCTTAGGTAAAGCTTGAGTAGATTGGTTGGGCTCTTATCTCTCTCGTTCCATATAGACATATCCCTTGACAAGTTGTTTCAAATAACCCTTGGCTATTAGCCTCTTAATCTCTTTTTTCAATATGAAGCAATCTTTTTGTATCATGTCCTTTATCCTTGTGGGGAAAAAAAAGAAACTTCTTGAAGGTGCACATATGTAAAGGCAACATTATAGGAGGTAGATATTGAACAAAATATTTCCCTTTAATAATTGTATAGACTTTTATGAGAGTGGCATCTAAGGAATTGTATGTCTCCTCTTAAAGAATTACATGCACTCCCTTATTAGGCTTTTTTTTTTTTTTACCTTTCTTAGAATTATTTTCTCTCTAAAAGACTGATTTTATTTGAAAGGTTTCTCATCCTAAACCCTTTAGTATAAACAAAAAGGCTCATGTCTTAACATATTAGCTTTTTTTTACCCGTATATGATTTTGCATAACATGTTTTTACCTTTAGCATGTTTTTTTTTTTTTATCTATTATGGCATACAAGTCTAAAGAGAACATTACCTTATTCACTTATCCTTTGAGGCTACTAGCTCAATAAATTTCTCCACCTTAAACATTTCTTTGTCAAACCTCTTCAAATATGTCATAATGTATTCTCCTCCTAATTAAGCAACACCAAAGAGCTATATGAAGCTTCTTTTGACAAGTATACTGGTGTTAAATCTTGACACAAGTTTAACACGAAGATTATTAAAATTCATGATAGAGCCTAGCTCCATGTTGTTCTATCAAACTTATGCTGACCTTTTAAAGGTTGTAAAGAGGATCTTGTACATAATATCACCATCTTAAATGACTAACTTGAGACTATTATGCATATTTTGGACATGTTCTCATGGATCTATCAAACCATTATAGTTGTCTAAGTCATCTTTATGGAGATGTACTTCATAGAGATGAGGGTTGCAAGACTCATGTAAATAAAGGTAATCCATCTATCTTATATGGATCATAAACTTCATCTTGAATCTATTTACCAGCCAAACTTCTTCTCAAATGTTTTTTAATAAGCTCTAAGGAGTTAGAGAATTCTAGCATGGAATGGCTGGATTAATAACTAAGTTTTATCCCACGATGTCCAGAGAAATCACACCTAGAGTGACCACTTATTAAGAGAGCCTCACTTTGACAAGAACAACCTCTAGAAGGCCAAGAGATCGTTAAGCTGGAAAGCTCTCCGTATTGTTTTGCCCAACCTCCTATGAATAATATAATTATCTCTAGCCAAGGAGACAACTTATGGTTGAGAAGTTAGGAGAAACTAGGATTGAGGGAGTTATATTATGTGTCAAGGCTTGTTAGAGTGGCAAGGTCTAATGTTGCTCCTAGATTACCAATATGGCCTGAGTAAAGGCTTGTACCTTGTTAATAAGTTATTGAAACTCTAATAGAGTAGACATGCCAGCAATTGTAGGGAGTTTATCATCGCACCTCGTCCTGGGGATATATTGACTGACTATTATTAATAGTAGTTAAGGATGTCAAAAACTGATTTAAGAAGAACAATTGATGACTTTTTTTATTAGTTCCCCACAAATATGATGTTTCAAAACCTAATATGCCCAGGAATAAGGTTTTTAAGTATTTGGACAGTGGGTAATTACACGTTCATGTCAATATTCCCTTTTCAAGAGTTCATGAAATTGATAGTTCGTTGTAGAAGACCTAACACCTATAAAACAATATCTTTTTATGGGGTTTAGAGACTCTCAGATAATAAAGTTAATGACATTTAGTAAAGGATTGTAATAAAATAAGAGAATGAATTTTAAATTCTAACAAAAATATTTGTTCTTATTTATATAGGATAAATACTCAAAGAATAAAATTATAAACATTTAATATGGATGGTTAAAAGGATATATATATATAGATAGCCCTTAAACTTTATCATATTGCTTGAATATAAAGGTTAGAGTATCATTTCCTCCTCATAGTATTAATAAATAATAAATCACTTTTTATAAGAGTCTTATACAACTAGAGGTTTAGAAAAATGATTATTTTTTACTTTTTAACATTTTATGTTACGAGCTATAAAAATAAACAAATCTCATGACCTAACATGGAGATTATAATGAACGTCAGTTTCATACTCACTTAAACCTAGAAAGATACCGTACTTAAAAATAAGGGATTTGCTAACTTATCAGATCCACGTATACTGGATTCAATATATAAATAAACTCAAGAATATTGAACTTGACAACTCGTCAAACTCATGTATACTTAGACTTACTATAAAATTTAAAAATATTAAATTTAACAACTTATCAAACTTGTATATATATATGAACTTAATATATAATTGAAACTAAAAATATTAAATCTAGCAACTTGTAACACCCATATATATATTTGATCTCAACTAAAAACATTGGGTTTATCTCAACTAAAAATATTGGGTTTTGAAGCTTCTCAAATCCATATTTATTTAAATTCAATGCATAGCTTAGTCTATGATTTTGGAATGAAGTGAATTAATAAAGTTGCCACCCCCCAACGCTTGAAGAAGCCTGTTTCTTGCTCACTTGGAACTCCTTGAAGATTCTCCTTTATTGCACATTGTTGAAAGCAAAGATTGAAAAGAAAAGAAAAAAGTAGTAAAAGAAACAAAACGATCAACAATGTTTGCGGTATGTCAGGAGCCAGGGCCATGGGCTTCGGATACTTCTTTTCCAAATTGCGTTTGGATTAGCAATAGGGACTCCCTACTCCTATAAAATCGAGGAATCAATTTCTTGATCTTGAATTAAGGAATAATAAGAGCGTGGGATTTCACAGACGAGCTTGCTAGGGCCTGTTTTTAGATCATATTTAATATGCTTAAAAGCCAACTGTGAGTTCAAGTATACTAGCATGCCTATCTATTCTGTTTATATGGGTAAAACTTGGGATTAGAATGCCAATAATCAGTGAAACATAAAATGAAGGTGCAATAGCTTGTCGGCGTCCGAGTTACTTGTAGGCTTCTCAAGCAACTTAATGGTGAACTACGAGTAGAAAATAAACAACAATTAAAATTGACGGCCGACAAGTCAATTGTTCTATTTTTCGGTTCTCAAACACTCACGAATCATCAGCTTAAGATGCTCAGAGTCTTCAATTCCAGGATGCCAGCACATATTGAAGTTCTTGCAAGCTTTACAACAGCATCTCCCTCTCACAGCCTCCCAAGTAACTGTACAAGTTCCTTGCGATTCACAACAAATCACTGAACTTCGATTTCAACCAAAGTAAAACTTTCAGGTTGAAGAGTACATTTGTTCCCTGCACATACATAGTTCTATGACCATACCACTGTCATAACATAAGAAAAACAAGGCATGCAGCTTAAAGTTATCAAAAACAGCAATGTCATGCAATGCAATTAACTTCTAGGCTCATCACGCTTGGATTTCTTTTTCCGGGGTTGTTCTCCAGATGTGGCAATATAATCTTCTGGATTGACATTCTCAAAAGACTTCTGCTTCCCAAACTCCTTTGCCTTTTTCTGCAAAACAACCAAATTCAAGACATTTCAACAAAAATCATTACGTAACATAGCAATTCAATTTCTGGAATTGTGCAATAATTTCATCATAACTGCAAAATGCATGAGGCACTAAAAATCAGACCATGATGATCACAATACAAATCCTCTTCATTATTTCTGTACACAGAGCATATGGCATTACGATGAAATTGACATTTTATCATGACAAATTACCTTTAGTGACATGGCCATGGCAGCCACATCTTTGTTATTATCTGCATCTGTTCTAGGATCCTCCTTTATGAGTTCCTGTGATTGTCACATACATTCCACAAAGGTTACATACAGAATAGAGAGAAGAAAAGAAAAGGAAAAAAGATAAGATGCTTATCAGATGGGTATAACCAGCAGAAGGAGCTTCAGAAACGAACCTTGGGAGGAACAAAGGCAGCTTCTCTTTTTCTTTTGTTTTCAGCTGTTTTTTCTAATTGCTTCTCTTGTTTTTCATGCCACTTCTTTGCTTGTTTCTTCTTGTCACTTAAAAAGTATTCTCCCGTCTCCAGTTGTATATCTTCCTGCAAGTACCACATTACATAGCATGCCAAATGGATATTAGTTATTCTGATAAGGACTAACTAAAAGTCAAAGAGAAAGACTAAGCTTCAGGAATTATCTGTGTGCAAGCATGAATTAATGCTAACAAATTCAAAATATGACACCTTCCAGCAATTATGCTTGTCGAATTCAACCATTAGATTAGTAACAGAACTGGTGGCTTGACTCACTAAACTATATTCCCTGACAAAGAATTAAGCAACCTTGTGGCAAGAATTTTTATTTAATCTCCCACAAAAAACAATTGCAGGAAAAAAATATTGAAAAGGAGAAGAAAAACAAAAAGGGTAATTTGAAACAAAGAGCAAGAAAGAAAAGCATTCACAAGGAAATTGATTCCAGAACATTGCAGTAAACAAGGTAAACGACTACCTCATGTAATCAGCATTCCTTGCATAGTTACCGTTACCAATATAAAATAAGTATTGAGCAGTTGCCAATACCGAGTCAATTACAAAAGAAAAGTTATCCAGTGGTCCTTGAGCAAGATAGCACTTTACAACATCAAACAAAAAACAAAAAGGAATTTTTTTGAGAGGAAAGTCTTAGAAAACAAAAATAAAAAGGAAAAGGAAAAGGAAAATGCGAAGTTTGTTGGTATCTTTGCCTGTTTTAAGTTTTCTATTCAGCAAAATCTATTTGTTTCCTTGAAAATAAATAAACCATGCATACAAAAAGATACTGGAAGACAAAGCAGTGGTCTCACCATGCTAGGTTGTTGAGGAGGAGGGAATGGCGTGTCTTGTTTCTTCTTTTTACTCTTGACCTTCTTTTGTTTCATGGTCTTCCTGAAATTATCCATGTAATTCAGCAACAAAAACAAAGAAGATAGAAGGTAAAAGTGACTAAAATATGTGGGAGTGGAAAAGATCATTTGATGGTACATACTTCTTATATTTAGGAAGGAACCTGTCCCAGTTCTCATTTTTAAGAGCAGGATCTTTTTCAAGTTCTTTCTTCATCATAAGAATCTACACATCACAAGGACATCAAGAGGTGAATAAAGGTTATCAACAGAGGGTATGTTGATAGATTTTTCAAGTGAAAAACTCCATGCAAACAGGTATACGAGAAAAAAAATATATGGTAGAAAGAAATCATGAAAAATACAACAATTATATATAGCATGCAATGCAAGTTGTTCGCACCTTTATATGGTATACGGGATGCATTTTATTTTGTATGCAGTCTTCAACAATTCTCCTGACTTGTTTTAAACCTTTAAATGAGCCCATAGCAGCAACAGTGTTTCCCTAATCAATCAAAGAAAAACATAAATAATTCTATTCATGGTGCTATACTTCTTCGATAACAGGAAAAAAAATATTTGGCTATCAAATTACAAGCAATAATTATCACCTGAACTAGAATATAGCAGCCTGTCAGTAATTCTAGTGCCTGCACCAAAATAAAATGATGACAAGTCAGTGAATAGAAGATCAGCCTTTTGCTGGTTTTTTTATTTGCAGGGGAAGAGGGTTGGGAACTTATAAAAGAATTCTAAAGCAAATAAACAGCACACACCTTCAAGGTTGATGAATTCGGGCCCACAAGGTTTTGTCTTCTTTTAACAAATCGTTCCTGCAAATAATAATAGAAAGTTGAATTTGCTCCTGAACTCTTCAATACAGGATTATTGGCAAATATTGAACAACAGATATAGTTCTAATGTCAAATGTTTAGCAGTAAGGAATTTTTCCATATTCTTTCTATTTTAAGATTTTATAAAAAGATTTAGTTACCAGAAAATGATACACAGCTTAAGACATTTAACATGTATCATACAACACATAATAATTACATGTTATCCATTATATGGAATAATTTAAGCACCTACCTTGTTACGAATCATGTTGCCGATCTTGATGATATCGCAGCTCATATCATCATTCAAAATTTTGATCGCCTGTAAAATAAAAAATTAAAATAATCACTGTTGTAAAACCAATATAAAACTATCCCAAATGAGAAATATGCATCATATAGATTCAGCCTAACCCCCTAAAACACTAGTCTATATGTTTTTTGTAGCCCAGCCCACATGTACTATATAGTCAGAACAGGAGACACATCAGCAGGAGCACAACCACTACCCTGTAAGCAAATTTTTTGGTTGGATGTGAACCAAAAACATTAAACCTTTCTGTTCTTTTATATTAACTAAACTAAAATGAAATAAACATAAAAATATAATCAATGAAGGCAATACACAAATACAAAGAAAAACAGTCTTTTTGGTACTTTGAGCTAGCCTATCCAGATGGGTTGAGCTACAAAAGCAGTTTCAGGTTGGGCAACTGTAATTTCAGATTTCAAAGTCTATACAGGCTTCAAAAAAAAAAAAAACAGTTCAAATATCTTCATAGAGAGAACCACTTCTGATTATATTGCTTAGTTTTGATACAAACATTCCAGCACAAATAGTTCATGCCATTTAAATCCACCATTTGCACTAACAAAAGCCCTCAAAACAACAAAGGAAAGCACCATCACAACTATAGATAACCATTCTGCAAAACCAAACAAAAATAGCTCATCTTACCTGAGGAGCAGGGACACTTCTCGACAAAAGCTTAATAAGATCCCTAGCTTTAACAATAATATAAGGATCCCTGGTCTTTATCGTAGTTTTAACCGTCATTGACCCCTCATTCTAACCGCCAAACAACAACAAAAAACATAAAATCATTAAAGAGCAAAATAAATTTCAACAGAACCGAAACACAAACTAAAAGGAAAAAAAAAAAACTAACCTTATTAAGTTCGCAATCAATGCCAAACTCTTTTAACGCAGATTTCACCATCGGCCATGCGTCCGTCAAGTACTTCTCTGCCAATTAAATTAAAAAAATTAGTTTAGCGTAAATTGAATTTAGTTGGAGTTGAAGTAGAGGACCATAACTCACCGCGATATTTAGGGAAAAGAGTCGAGAAAGAGCTGACATCGAGCATTCCACCTTGATTCCAGGACGGGTCAAATTTTTCAATCTTCCAACGGTCAATATTAGGGTCTTCATCCCATGGTTTCGGCTTATCATGTTTTCCTTTGTGTTTTGGTTTCTCTGTGTTTGATATATCTGTGTTTTCTGCTCCGTCTGCCTCCATTTTTTTAGATGGTGGAGGCTGGAAACCCTAGCCTAGACAGTTACTGCAAAACGCCTCTGTCTCAACTTCGAAGGATTTGTATTTTTTATACGTGCGATGGATGGAGGACGTTTATTTCTTATTGGGCCCGGTCCAAAATATCTAAGCATTAGGAATTAGGATACTTCTAGAAAACACGTTAGATCCGAACTAGAAGCATTCCCTTGCTCCGCTGCTGCGTGATGAAGGTTTTTCTTTTAAGGATAAAAATATTGTTAATATTTTTTTGTCATAAATAAAAATTTTAATTGTAAATTAAAAAACTAATATGCCTATTATAAAATAAATTGAGAGTTATATATACTAAAAATAATAATAAACTTATTAATTCAAACTTAAAGATTCCAAAAACTGAGATAGATATATGTATTAAAATATTTCATTTCATAATGTTTTCATGATTTTGAATATTTTTAAAAAACTTTTAAAAATATATATTGTATTAATGTATTCATTTCAAAATGTTTGATTAATTTTTTTTATTAAATTAACATTAATGTTATTTTTTTATATTAGTGTTTATTCCAAGACATGCTAATAGGAGAGTCTTCTCGATTAAGGTTTAAGAATTCTCTCTAAAAAAGATGATAAGCAATTATTTGAGTTTTGTTGAACTTATTTCTTATACAATAAAAGGTCCTAATGTTCTAAGTAATTACAATATTAGAGAAAAGTATAAGCACATTATTTGGTTTTTGACTCTTTGAAATAAGAATCTATTTCGAAGTAAAGTTGTAGTTACTTTTCAAAGTATTTTTCGTGCTGAAATACATTAAGATATTTTTTTTACTTTTAAAAATAAATTTTTTGAAATTGATGTATTAAAACGATTTAAAATATATAAAAAAGTAATATTTTACAAAAAAATTTAATTTTTTTAAGAATACGATTTGCATTACGTTTCTAAATATTCTTTGAGAATTTCTTTAAGTCATAAATCATTGTGTCTCCCCATATATGATCATATATTATAACATCACAATAGAGCATAAGTGATTGCCAGGAGGGATCAATAGTGAAGGAAGAAAAAACTTGCTTAGTAATTAGTACTTAAAAATATATTTTTATCAAGGTGTTATATTATCATTTTGCACTTAAAGTATTAATACCTTCTTAACTAAAACATATTTATAATAACATATCTAATAATATAAGATACTTTTAATTTGTGGAAAATATCCATCTTAAATGCAGACCTATCATATAAATAAAAGAATTGATTAATTAGTTTAATTACTAAAATTGAAAAGACAAAGAGATGACCAAACTTAAAAAAGAGATGCTAGCATAGTCCAAACTAGGACACTGTTCGGTAATTAGGTCATATTTGGAGCTGTGGATCTCGAATTTAGATCTACTTTATATGGATGAAAAGGTAAGACATGGTCCTACAACTTTTACGAAATTCAAGATTTAAGAAGGTCATTTTCAAGTCCAAATTGTAGCAAAAATAAAGAAGTATGCATCTGTCTTGCAGCCTAAATACTATTAAATATTCAATCCATATCTTGAGTTCTAGAAGTCCAAATAATCTCAATTTTTTTTCCTAAAAATATGAGATAATTTCCTAAAACTTTCATGTGAAGGTCTAATTCAAATAATGATAAATCAATGACGTTTTATTCAAACAAGAAGATAAGAATTGTCACCAAGTTAAGATGGTGCCACTTACTCATCAATTAGTCATCAAATCAATAATTCTCAATTTTAGCCTATTAAAGAAGGCATTTATCATGCATTTAGGCATCTTGGGTTTCCAGATCATGATCATGTTTTTGCATTCTCTCTTTGTATTTTTGCAATGCTTAAGTTTTGTTTTCATTAATATCTTGTTCATGCTTTTCAATTCATTTCCTTTACTTAGTTAACTTTTATCTTATTATATTCTTATCTTTTTTATTTATGTTTCTCTCTTTCATTATGTTTAAGTAAGTTTATTATGTCAAGGTGAAAATGTTATACTAATAGTGTTAGAATAAATATAGTGTAAACTTAACATGGACTTTAATATTTGATATTAACATGTTTTGTATTTGTTATCTTGTTCACTTTTTAATACTTTACTTGTTAAATGATTAATCTAGATTTATGTTATATAACACTTGGCACTTTCATTACACAAACTATATGGTATAACCGACACTTGTGCTATGAAAGGAACTTAATTTGTTGTTAACATAAGTTATAATCATGAATACTTGACGAGATTTATAAGTATTAGCATTAATTGAATAAGATGACTAATGTAATCATGTTAACAATATATAATCATGATTAGAATCTTCTTTGTGTGTGGTTTTCATTTAAGTAATAAGAGTTTATGTTATACTTGTTTGAAATACCATTAGTGGATCCTCTAACCTTGACATTTGTTGTTATCATTATTTAATCCTTACATTGATCTTCCCTCTCAAAGTTCTCATCAACTTCTTCTTCTTCTTCTTTTATTATTATTATTATTATTATTACTACTACTACTATAATAATTACTACTATTACTATTATTATTATTACTATTATTATTGTTATTAGTACTATTATTATTATTACTGCTACTACTACGACTACTATTATTGTTATTGTTGTAATGTTGTTATTTATAATTTATTTAATTAATCTCCTTCTGGTTTGACCTCGGTTATTGCCCGGTTATTTATTACTTCAACACTCCTACACTTGGGAGAAGATATTAATCTTTTGATCTTGTCAAGTTTTTGGTGTTGTTACTGAGGAGGTAAATTCTTTTATAAATTATAGTATATATTTTATTATATTTTATTTTTCACTTTTTTTGCATCTAACTTTGTTTCCTTTTCTTTTGTTTTCTTCTTCTTTTTATTCTATTCCTACATATGCATAAGAGTTTGGTCACATACATTAAATGGTAGACTTTGTAGGATATCCTTATTATTTTTAGAAAATATGGCCGAAGAAGATAACCAGTCGTTTCATAATGAAAATAATCGTATTAGAATACTTAGAAATCACATAAATCCCACAAAAACAAGTGCACCCTTATGTCTAGTTTTTCCCTAGATACATCTTATTTTAATTTTAAGCTAGATATTATTCAACTTTTACCTTCTTTTCATGGCTTAGATTTAGAAAATCAATACTTGCATTTAAAAGAATTCGAGGAGGTCTGCAACATGTATAAAGACTCAAATTGTAGTACAAACACCATCATATTAAAAAAATTTTCTTTTTCATTAAAAGATAAAGCTAAAACATGGCTATAAAATTTGAAACCTGGATCCATTCGTGTTTGGGATGAAATGCAATAACAATTTTTAAAGAAGTTTTTCCCTTCTTATAGAACAAACTCTTTCAAAAAACAAATCACCACTTTCACTAAAAAAACTAGGAGAAATATTTTACCAATGTTGGGATAGATATCGAGACTTACTTAATACATGCCCTCATCATGGTTTTAAAACAAGTAAATTGCTTTCACATTTTTATAAAGGGTTAACACCTAGAGATAAATAAATTGTTAAATTGATGTGCAATAGAACTTTTAAAAATAAAGATCCTGATGAAGCAATGGAGTACTTAGACTTGTTAGCTTAAAATGCTCAAAATTGGGATACCGCAGGTACTTATGAGGCACCAAGTAAAACTCAACCTTATACATTTAGTGGAGGCATATACACTCTTAGAAAAAATCATGACCTCTAAGCCAAGTTTGTATCTTAAGCTTGAAAAGTCGAGGCACTAGTGACACAACTAAAAGATTGATGTCTTCTCCCAAGTGCAAGAGTGTCGATGTAATAAATAACTCGACAAGACCGGGGTCGAATCATAGGGAGGTTAATTGTACAAATTATAAATAACAATAATACAACAACAACAACAACAACAACAACAACAACAATAATAATAATAATAATAATAATAATACTAGTAGTAGTGGTAGTAGTAGTAATACCAATAATAATAATAAAGAAAAACAAGAAGAAGAAGAAGAGAACTTTGAGATGGAATATTAACATAAAGATTTAACAACGATAACAAACAATGTCAAGGATAGAGGATCCACTAATGGTATGTCAAACAAGTATAGTATAAACTGTTATTATTCAATTGGAAACCACACACAAAGGAGGTTCCAATTAGGTTATAGATTGTTAACATGATTACATTAGTCATCTTATTCTATTATTGCTAATACTTGTAAATCTCATTAAGCATTCATGATTATAACTTATGTTAACAACAAATCAAGTTCCTTTTATAGCTCAGGTGTCAGCTATAAAATACAGTATAAGCTATAAAAGTGTCAAGCATTTGTTGTACCAAGTGTTATACAACATAAATCAAGATTAGTCATTTAACAAGCAAAGAATTAAAGAATGAACAAGATAACAAATATAAAACATGTTAGTATCAAACATTAAAGTCCATATTAAGTTTAAACTATAATTATTCTTACACCATTAGTGTAACCTTTTCACCTTGACATAATAAACTTAGCTAGACATAATGAAAGAAAGAAAAATAGATAAATAAAATAAGAACATAAATAAGATAAAAGTTAACTACGGAAATTAAAGGCATAAACTTGATATTAATGAAAACAAAGCATAAACATTACAAAAAATACAAAGAGAGAAGGCAAAAACATGATCTTGATCTGGAGACCAAGATGCTTAAATGCATGGCAAATGCTTCCTTTTATAGGCCAAAATTGGGAACTATTGATTTGATGACTAATTGATGAGTAGGTGCCCACCTCTTGACTTGGTGACAATCCTTATCTTCTCTTGTCTACCCAAAACATCATTGATAACGTCAAAATTTGAGCCACTTGATAACATGAAAGTTGTAGACAATTGTCTCAGCTTTTTTATGTAAAACATTCAGCTCATTTGGACTTTTAGAACTCCAGATATGGCCAAAATACTGAACAGTGCTACAATTTGGGCTTCTTTGCTATTGCTACAATTTGGATTTGAAAATGAGATTTTTAGATTTAGGCTCCATATGAAAGTTGTAGGCCTATATCTTACATTTCCATCCATATAAAGTAGACCTAAATCTAAGATCCATAGCTTCAGATATGACCCAATTACCGAATAGTGTTTCAGTTTGGATTGCATTGACATCTCTTTTCTAAGTTTGGCCATCTCTTTATCCTTTCAATTTCAGTTCTTAAATTCATCAATCAATTCTTTTATTTATGTGATAGGTCTACATTTAAAATGAATAGTTACCACAAATTAAAGGTATCTTATATTATTAGATATATTATTATAAAACATGCTTTAGTTAAGGAGTTATTCATACTTCAAGTGCAAAATGATGATATAAAACTTTGATAAAAATACACTTTTATGTATCAATCACACCCCCCAACTAGCGTATTACTAGTCCCTAGTAATCAAAGCACTAAAATAGAAAAATAATTTGCAAATTCCACAAAGCAAGGTATTCATCATTTAACTTCCATTAATATATCCAAATAAACAAACTCTCATTAAATTTATATATCTACTTAATACCTCTTAACAAGATATTAATAAACCTTTCTTTTATACTCAATTTATCAGCACATAATTATAGGGCTTTTCTTAAACGAGACATTGTCCTTAATGTTTAAAGGTAGAAAGACAGAGTATAGAAGATATCACCTGAAATAACGAACACTAACAAACCTGAAATACATTGAAACAAATATAAGTAACAACAAAACACAATAACAAAATCAAGAGACAAAGATTCACAAATGAAGGCTCAAATCCAATCTAAGCTTTTTACGGCTTTCTTTAGATGACCAATTTATGTGACTCATGGAAAGATCAATCACATGAATGAAAGATAGTAGTTGGTTAATCAATTGTTCAGCAGTAGCAGCAAAGATTATGATTTGTCGTGCAGAAGAAAGAAATTCCTGTTCCACAGCATGATCAAGAAAAGACGACAACTTATCATAATAACCATTAACATTTAACAAACTTATGGGTTTATGGTGAATGTGTAGTTGGGCCCAAGAAGAGATATGAAAGATCTCTTCCAATGTGCCTAGACCACTTGGTAAAGCAATGAAGGCATCAACATGGTTAAACATTGCATTCATTCGAGCTGACATTGGGAGACCTGAAGTTCCTCTCCAATTATTTTTCCAATGATGTCCCTAACACGACTAAAAGGTTGATGTCTTCTCCCAAGTGTAGGAGTGTCGAAGTAATAAATAACCCGGCAAGACCGGAGTCGAACCACAGGGAGGTTAATTGTACAAATTATAGACAATAATTATAAACAACAATAATAGCAATAATAACAACAACAATAACAATAATAACAACAACTATAATAATAATAATAATAATAATAATAATAATAATAATAGTAGTAGTAGTAGTAGTAGTGGTAGTAGTACTAGTAGTAGTAGTAATAATAATAATAATAAAGAAAGAGAAGAAGAAGAAGATGATGAGAACTTGGAGATGGAAAATTAATGTAATGATTAAACAATAATAATAACAAATGTCAAGGTTAGAGATTCCACTAATGGTATGTCAAACAAGTATAATATAAACTCATATTATTCAATTGGAAACCACACACAAAGGAGGTTCCAATCAGATTATATATTGTTAACATGATTACATTAGTCATCTTATTCAATTAATGCTAGTACTTGTAAATCTCGTCAAGCATTCATGATTATAACTTATGTTAACAACAAATCAAGTTCCTTTCATAGCTCAGGTGTCGGTTATACCATACATTATGGGCTATGAAAGTGCCAAGCATTTGTAGTGCCAAGCATTTGTTGTACCAAGTGTTATACAACATAAATCAAGATTAGTCATTTAACAAGCAAAATATTAAAGAGTGAACAAGATAACAAATATAAAACATGTTAGTATCAAACATTAAAATCCATATTAAGTTTACATTATACTTATTCTCACACCATTAGTGTAACCTTTTCACCTTGACATAATTAACTTAGCTAGACATAATGAAAGAAAGCAAAATAGATAAACAAAATAAGAACATAAAAGCTAACTAAGTAAAGGAAAGGAAATGAAAGGCATAAACTTGATATTAATGAAAGCAAAGCATAAATATTACAAAGAATACAAAGAGAGAAAGGAAGAGCATGATCTTGATCTGGAAACCAAGATGCCTAAATGCATGACAAATGCCTCCTTTTATAGGCCAAAATTGAGAACTATTGATTTGATGACTAATTGATGAGTGGGTGACCAACTTTTGACTTGGTGACAATCTTTATCTTCTCTTGTCTGCCCAACACGTCATTGATAACGTCAAAATTGGAGCCAGTTGCAAACATGAAAGTTGTAGACAATTGTCTCAGATTTAGTGTGTAAAAAATTCAGCTCATTTGGACTTTTAGAACTCCAGATATGGCCAAAATACCGAACAGTACTCGGGCTGGAAGACAGATTCGGGCTTCTTTGTTGTTGCTACAATTTGGACTTCATAATGGCCTTTTTAGATCTTGGGCTCTATATGAAAGTTGTAGGCCTATGTCTTACCTTTCCATCCATATAAATGGGACCTAAATCTGAGATTTGTATCTCCAGATATGGTCCAATTACCGGACAGTGTTCTGGTTTGGATTGCACCGACATCTCTTTTCTAAGTTTGGCCATCTCTTTATCCTTGCAATTTAAGTACTTCAAGTCATCAATCAATCCTTTCATTTATGTGATAGACCTGCATTAAAAATAGTCATTTACCACAAATTATAGGTATCTGATATTATTAGATATATTATTATAAAACATATTTTAGTTAAGGAGTTATTGATACTTCAAGTGCAAAATGATGATATAAAACCATGATAAAAATGCACTTTTAAGTACTAATCACACCCCTTAACCAGCTTGTTACTAGTCCCTAGTAATCAAAGCGTTAAAATAGAAAACAAATTTGCAAATTTCACAAAGCAAGGTATTCATCATTTAACTTCCATTAATCCATCCAGATAAACAAACTCTCATTAAATTTATATATCTGCTCAATACCTCTTAATAAGATATTAATAAACCTTTCTTTTGTGTTCAATGTATCAACACATAATTATGGGGCTTTTCTTGGAAGAAAACAAAATTTTTGTTATAATGTTTAAGGTTAACTTCCTTGGGTTGGGATTACTATTTTTGTTTTTTTTTTGTCTTTTTTTTTAACTCTATATACATATAATTTAAAAACATCATGCATCTTTAACCCATGTAATGAGGATTCAGCTAATGACTCCCAGACCAGTTGGTCTTAGGGCATTAGGTGTTAAGACACCCCTACGAGCTTAGTAACTCGGGTCGCAGATACTGATATGTAGATAGTGCGATGTTTGATTCCCTTAAGCTTTTGTCCTCAACCCATGTAACAAGCATTGGGCCAATAGCTCCCAAGTCAGTTGACTTTAGGGTATTAGGTGTTAAAACACCCCTTCGGGCTTAATTGCTTAGGTTAGGGAGGCTACGATACCAAACTTATCTACATTTTTATTATCATTATTTTTTTTCTTTTTTTTTCTTGTTTTTATTTTTTAATTATATATAATTCCTTTCCCTTAGTTGTTACCTTTAACAAAAGAACATAAATAATGTAATAATCCAATATGCAACCCACAATCATATGTTAAAGTGTGTGTGTGTAAATTAAGGTTTAAGAATATATGTTAAATAAGTATATGGGCAGAATTAAGTGGTAACAATACGAGAGTTTGTAAACCTGAATATTTCAGGAAGTATTATAATAGACCTTGTTAAGAATGATTACTAAGATGCGTCTCAAGAGTCACTTTAACAAAAGAACTCCTTTACTCTGCCATCCTAGTAACAACAATTATGCACATGCTTTATAAAATGAAAAATAATTTTTTTTTATCAACTACTACCCTCTCCCCCCAACCAAAACGAGACATTGTCCTCAATGTTCTAAGGTAGAAAGATAGAGTATAGAAGATATCACCTGAAATAACGAACACTAACAAAACCTGAAACATACTGAAACAAAAATAAGAAATAACAAAACACAATAATAAAACTAAAAGACACAAAAATTCACAAATGAAGGCTCAAATCCAATCTAAGCTTTTTACGGCTTCCCGTAGATGACCAATTTATGCGACTCATGGAAGGATCAATCACAGGAATGAAAGATTGTAGTTGGTTAATCAATTGTTCAGCAGTAGCAGCAGAGATTATGATTTGTCGTGTAGAAGATGTTAGAAATTCCTGTTCCACAACATGATCAAGAAAAGACAACAATTTATCATAATAACCATTAACATTTAACAAACCTATGGGTTTATGGTGAATGTGCAATTTAGCCCAAGAGGAAATATGAAAGATCTCTTCTAATGTGCCTAGACCACCTGGTAAAGCAATGAAGGCATCAACATGGTTAAACATTGCATTTATTCAAGCCGACATTGTGGAGACCTGAAGTTCCTCTCCAATTATTTTTCCAATGATGTCCCCTTGTGCCAAAGCTTTAGGGACCACTCCTAAAACTTGACTACCTCCTAAAAATGCAGCTATTGACACACCTCCCATTAACCCAAGACTGCCTCCCCCATACACTAAATGAATCTTTCTCTCAGCTAGCACCTGACCAAGATGATTTGCTGATTCTAAAAACTCCTTTTCTTTCCCAGGACTAGATCCATCAAAAACACAAATATTTCTTATTTGATGACTTGAGGAACTTGCCATTTCTACACACTTTTGTATTTGTTGAATGTATGGGTTGAGTAGAAATGAAAGGAAGGAAAAGAGGGTTTTATAACTGAGAAATTAGAAAGGCAATCATAACACCTATATGTAGGCCAGCTGGAGTCTCACACAGTCTCTCTCTCTTTTTATTTATTTATTTATTTATTTATTTTTGAAAAAAGCATGTGTATGTACAGGTAGTTGTGATTGTGGCTCACATCTTCCCTTGGTTTTACGTCCAAGAACGACTTAAACGCCCTCTATGGGTCGGGGATAGGCTTCCCATCCAGTTTTCTTAAAAACTGGCAAACAGGGTCTTTTTTAGTCAGATTCCCAAGACTAAGTCGATCATGTTCTTTATGAAATAGTGGCCATAAATCATGAATTGCACGATGCACATCTCCACTAGGATGCGTCTCAAGAGTCAATAGAAGATTATCTAAAGACTCCTTACTTAGGCCATCCTTAATGAATTGTATTTTATCTTCACGGTTTATAGATACCATTTCTAAAGAACGACATTGTGTATTACAAGTCCATCTAGCACATCGATGATAGACTCCTAGTCGTTTTGCACGACGCTTCTTTGCAAAAGTGCTTTTACCTGTTCCAGGCATGTGTGAAATAAAGAAATTAGAGGACTCACCTGATAATTGGACCTTTGCTTCAATCAACCAGCGAATATCTTCAGGAATTCCATGATTCATTAACAATCTCAATCTTGCACATCTAGCATGGTAAATTTTTGTAATCGCATTCTGAGGTAGAGCGAGAAAATACTTTTTCAATTTTCAAATGAGAATTGGAAGAGAGATTCAAAGAATTGCACAGATATATACACAGATATCAGTAATTGTGGGAAACTGAAAGAACCGACTTAAGTCACGGAGTACCGTTATCTGCTATTTGACCGGGGTGAAAGAAACTTGCAAAAATCACTTGGAAACATTATCATTCTTTGGATTCTCGATGTCATAGGCCCCATATGGATACACATGTTTTACAATAAAAGGACCACTCCATCTTGATCTTAATTTTCCAGGAAATAAATGCAGTCGAGAATTATAAAGCAAGACTTTTTGACCAACATTGAAGGTTTTTCTCTGTATTTTCTTGTCATGAAACTCTTTAATTCTTGCTTTATGAATTCTTGAATTTTCATATGCATCATTTCTTATTTCCTCAAGCTCATTTATTTGTAATTTTTGCAGTTGACTAGCATCATCCAGATTTGAATTGAAAGCTTTAATAACCCAATAAGCTTTATGTTCAAGTTCCACAGGCAAGTGACAAGGTTTTCCATAGACTAGTTTATAAGGTGACATACCTAATGATGTTTTATAAGCAGTTCGATAAGCCCAAAGTGCATCATTAAGTCTTAAAGACCAGTCTTTCCTATTAGGGTTCACTGTTTTCTCCAAAATATGTTTGATCTCCCTATTAGCAAGCTCTACTTGTCCACTTGTTTGAGGGTGATAAGGGGTGGCAACTTTGTGTGTGATTCCATATTTCTTCATTAAAGACTCAAATGGCTTGTTGCAGAAATGTGTTCCACCATCACTTATTATGGCTCGAGGGACTCCAAATCGACTCAAAATATTTTCTTTCAAAAACTTTATCACTGTTTTGTGATCATTGTTTCGACTTTGAATTGCCTCTATCCATTTTGAAACATAATCTACTGCGACTAATATGTATAAGAAACCAAATGATGGAGGGAATGGGTGATTAGTACTTAAAAGTGCATTTTTGTCATGGTTTTATATCATCATTTTGCACTTGAAGTATCAATAACTCATTAACTAAAGCATGTTTTATAATAATGTATCTAATAATATAAGATACCTATAATTTGTGGTAAATGTCTATTTTTAATGCAGGCCTGTCACATAAATGAAAGGATTGATTGATGACTTGAAGAACTTAAATTGCAAGGATAAAGAGATGGTCAAACTTAGAGAAGAGATGTCGGTGCAATCCAAACCGGAACACTGTTCGGTAATTGGGTCATCTCTGGAGCTACAGATATCAGATTTAGGTCCAATTTATATGGATGGAAAGGTAAGACATAGGCCTACAACTTTCATATGGAGCCCAAGATCTAAAAAGGCCATTATCAAGTCCAAATTGTAGCAACAACAAAGAAGCCCGAATCTGTCTTCCAGCCCGAGCAATGTTCGGTATTTTGGCCATATCTGGAGTTCTAGAAGTCCAAATGAGCTGAAGTTTTTACACAAGAAAGCTGAGACAATTGCCTACAACTTTCATGTTTACAACTAGCTCCAATTTTGACGTTAGCAATGAAGTTTTGGGCAGACAAGAGAAGATAAGGATTGTTACCAAGTCAAAAGTTGGCCACCCACTTCTTAATTAGTCATCAAATCAATAGTTCCCAATTTTGGCCTATAAAAGGAGGCATTTGCCATGCATTTAGGCATCTTGGTTTCCAGATCAAGATCATGCTCTTCCTTTCTCTCTTTGTATTTTTTGTAATGTTTATGCTTTACTTTCATTAATATCAAGTTTATGCCTTTCATTTCATTTCCTTTACTTAGTTAACTTTTATGTTCTTATTTTGTTTATTTATTTTTCTTTCTTTCATTATGTCTAGCTAAGTTAATTATGTCAAGGTGAAAAGGTTACACTAATGGTGTAAGAATAAGTATAGTGTAAACTTAATATGGACTTTAATGTTTGATACTAACATGTTTTATATTTGTTATCTTGTTCACTCTTTAATACTTTGCTTGTTAAATGATTAATCTTGATTTATGTTGTATAACACTTGGTACAACAAATGCTTGGCACTTTCATAGCCCATAATGTATGGTATAACCGACACCTGAGCTATGAAAGGAACTTGATTTGTTGTTAACATAAGTTATAATCATGAATGCTTGACGAGATTTACAAGTATAAGCATTAATTGAATAAGATGACTAATGTAATCATGTTAACAATATATAATCTGATTGGAACCTCCTTTGTGTGTGGTTTCCAATTCAATAATAAGAGTTTATACTATACTTGTTTGATATACCATTAGTGGAACCTCTAACCTTGACATTTGTTATTATTATTGTTTAATCCTTATATTAATTTTCCATCTCCAAGTTATCATCATCATCTTCTTCTTCTCTTTCTTTATTATTATTATTATTATTAGTACTACTACTACTACTACTACTACTACTATTATTGTTATTATTATTATTATTATTATTATTCTTATTATAGTTATTATTGTTATTGTAATTGTTGTTATTATTGTTATTACTATTATTATTGTTGTTGTTGTTATTATTATTGTTGTTGTACTATTGTCGTTTATAATTTGTACAATTAACCTCCCTGTGGTTCGACCCCGGTCTTGTCGGGTTATTTATTACTTCGACACTCCTGCACTTGGGAGAAGACATCAACCTTTTAGTCATGTCAAGTTTTTGGCGCCGTTGCCGGGGAGGTAAGTTCTTGTATAAATTATAGTATTTATTTTATTTTCTCTTTTCACTTTTCTTGTATATAACTTTGTTTCTTTTCTCGTGTTTCTTCTTCTTTTGTTTTCTTCTTCCTTTTATTTTATTCCTACACGTGCATGAGAGTGTGGTCACGTACATCAAGTGGTAGACTTTGTAGGGTATCCTCATCATTTTCAGAAAATATGGCCGAAGAAGATAATCAATCACTTCAAAATGAGAATAATGAGAATAACCGTGCTAGAACACTTAGAGACCACATGAATCCCACAAGAACAAGTGCACCATCATGCATAGTTTTTCCTCCTGATGCATCTCATTTTAATTTTAAGTCAGGCTTTATTCAACTTTTACCTTCATTTCATGGTTTAGAATTGGAAAATCCATACTTGCATTTAAGAGAATTTGAGGAGGTGTGCAACATATATAATAATTTAAATTGTAGCATGAACACCATCAGATTAAAGCTTTTTCCTTTTTCATTAAAAGATAAAGCTAAAACATGGCTACAAAATTTACGATCAGGATCCATTCGTGCTTGGGATGAAATGCAACAACAGTTTTTAAAGAAGTTTTTCCCATCTCATAGAACAAACTCTTTCAAGAGACAAATCACCACTTTCACTCAAAAACCAGAAGAAACATTTTACCAATGTTGGGATAGGTATCGAGACTTGCTTAGTACTTGCCCTCATCATGGTTTTGAAACATGGAGATTGGTTTCACATTTCTATGAAGGGTTAACACCTAAAGATAGGCAAATGGTTGAATTGATGTGCAATGGAACTTTTAAAGATAAAGACCCTGATGAAGCAATGGAGTACTTAGACTTGTTAGCTGAAAATGCTCAAAATTGGGATACCGCGGGTACTTATGAGGCACCGAGTAAAACTCAACCTCATACATCTAGTGGAGGTATGTACAACCTTAGGGAAGATCATGACCTTCAAGCCAAATTTGCATCTTTAGCTAGAAAAGTCGAGGCACTAGAATTGAAAAAGAGTGGTCACTTAAACTCTGTTGAAAACATTGTGTGTCAAATCTGTGAAACAAATGAACACTCAACCAATAACTGTCCAACCTTGCCTTCTTTTAAGAAATGTCTCCATAAACAAGCTCATGCTTTAAACAGTTTCCAAAGGCCCAACCACAACCCATACTCCCAAACATACAACCCTGGTTGGAGAAATCACCCAAATTTCAGTTGGAAGAGTGAGAACAACAATGCACAAACTTCACAACCACCATTTCAAGCACACCACAATTTCCAAAATTCTTATGGATATGCACCTTCTTATGCTCCACCTCTTAGAAGTAATTTTGAGGAAACTTTGTATGCATTCATTGAAAAGCAAGAGACAATCAACACTCAACTTACTCAAAGCATAACAGATTTTAAAGACACTCTTGCAAAATTCACATCTGCTCTCAGTTTTCAAGAGCAAGGTAAGTTTCCATCTCAACCATAACAAAATCCCAAAGGGCAATACAATGCAAATGCAAGTAGTTCCGGAAGCCAACACATGGATCAAGTCAAATCAGTCACTACTCTACACAGTGGTAAGGTTATTGAAAACCCCTCTCTTGAACCTTATGAGAAAGATGATGAGTCAATTTATAAGGGAAAGGAAGGGGTTGAATCTGAAAATTGCAAAGAAACGACTGATTCTCCGCCAGTACTTCCATTTTCTCATGCCATGACCAATCAGGAAGAAATCGAGGATGAAAAAGGCATCGAAAAGGTTGATGCGAATCTTTTATCAAAAGTGACAACAGATTTGACACCCGACATCACACCAATCGATGATTACTTTCCTAATGAATCTCTACTTTCTCTTAATTCAATGCCTTGGTTTGCTAAAAATATCAATTTTCTTGCTTCAGGATTTTTGCCAACTCATTGGAGTATTGAAGACAAAAGAAAATTTTTGAGCAACGAGCAAAATTTTTATTGGGATGACCCTTACTTATTCAATTATTGTCCTCATCAAATATTTCAAAAATGCATTCTCGACAATGAGGTAAGTAATTTCATTAAATTTTGTTACTCTAAAGCATGTGGGGATCATTTCCCATCAAAAAAGAGGATTGTAGAAATCTTACAAAGTGAATTTTACTGGCCCATCATATTCAAGGAGTCAGATGCATTCCGCAAAAACTGTGAAAATTATCAGAAGGTGGGATTTATTTCAAAACACAGAGAGTCTATAGATAATCTTCTATTGACTCTTAAGTCTCATCATAGTCGAGATAAGCATCGTGTAATTCTTGACTTATGAACTCATTTTCATAAAGAACATACTTGACTTAGTCTTGGGAATCTGACTAAAAAAGACCCTATTTGCCAGTTTTTAAGAAAACTGGATGGGAAGCCTATCCCCGACCCATTGAGGGCGTTTAAGTTGTTCTTGGACGTAAAACCAAGGGAAGATGTGAGCCACATTCACAACTGTGATTTGAATTTTTTTTGTTTGTAAAAACTTGTGTCTTTTGGTTTTATTATTGTGTTTTGTTATTTCTTATTTTTGTTTTAGTGTGTTTCAGGTTTTGTTAGTGTTCGTTATTTCAGGTGATATCTTCTATACTCTATCTTTCTACCTTAGAACATTGAGGACAATGTCTCGTTTTGGTTGGGGGGAGAGGGTAGTAGTTGATAAAAAAAAAATAATTCATAAAGCATGTGCATAATTGTTGTTACTAGGATGGCAGAGTAAATGAGCTCTTTTGTTAAAGTGACTCTTGAGACGTATCTTAGTAACCATTCTTAACAAGGTATATTATAATACTTCTTGAAATATTCAGGTTTACAAACTCTCACATTGTTATCACTTAATTCTGCTCATATACTTATTTAACATGTATTCTTGAACCTTAATTTACACACACACACACTTTAACATATGATTGTGGGTTGCATATTGGATTATTACATTATTTATGTTCTTTTGTTAAAGGTAACAACTAAGGGAAAGGGATTGTATATAATTAAAAAAAAACAAAAACATGAAAAAAAAAAGGAAAAAAAAATGAAAAAAAATGATGATAATAAAAATGTAGATAAGTTTGGTTTCGTAGCCTCCCTAACCTAAACAATTAAGCCCGAAGGGGTGTTTTAACACCTAATACCCTAAAGTCAACTGACTTGGAAGCTATTGGCCCAACGCTTGTTACATGGGTTGAGGAGAAAAGCTTAAGGGAATCAAACATTGCACTATCTATATATCAGTATCTGCGACCCGAGTTACTAAGCTCGTAGGGGTGTCTTAACACCTAATGCCCTAAGACCAACTGGTCTGGGAGTCATTCGCTGAAAGCTCGTTACATGGGTTAAAGATGATGTTTCTAAATTATATGTATATAGAGTTAAAAAAAAAAAGACAAAAAAAAGGACAAAAATAGTAATCCCAACCCAAGGAAGTTAACCTTAAACATTAGAACAAAAATTTTGTTTTCTTCCAAGAAAAGCCCCATAATTATGTGTTGACACATTGAGCACAAAAGAAAGGTTTATTAATATCTTGTTAAGAGGTATTGAGCAGATATATAAATTTCATGAGAGTTTGTTTATCTGGATAGATTAATGGAAGTTAAATGATGAATACCTTGCTTTGTGAAATTTGCAAATTGTTTTAACGCTTTGATTACTAGGGACTACTAATAAGCTGGTTGAGGGGTGTGATTAGTACTTAAAAGTGCATTTTTATCATGGTTTTATATCATCATTTTGCACTTGAAGTATCAATAACTCCTTAACTAAAATATGTTTTATAATAATGTATCTAATAATATAAGATACCTATAATTTGTGGTAAATGTCTATTTTTAATGCAGGCCTATCACATAAATGAAAGGATTGATTGATGATTTGAAGAACTTAAATTGCAAGGATAAAGAGATGGCCAAACTTAGAAAAGAGATGTCGGTGCGATCCAAACCAGAACACTATTTGGTAATTGCGCCATATCTGGAGCTACAGATCTCAGATTTAGGTCCAATTTATATGGATGGAAAGGTAAGACATAGGCCTACAACTTTCATAGCCCAAGATCTAAAAAGGCCATTATCAAGTCCAAATTGTAGCAACAACAAAGAAGCTGGAATCTGTCTTCCAGCCCGAGCACTGTTCGGTATTTTGGCCATATCTGGAGTTCTAGAAGTCCAAATGAGCTGAAGTTTTTACACAAGAAAGTTGAGACAATTGCCTACAACTTTCATGTTTACAACTGGCTCCAATTTTGACGTTATCAATGACGTTTTGGGCAGACAAGAGAAGATAAGGATTGTTACCAAGTCAAAAGTTGGCCACCCACTTCTCAATTAGTCATCAAATCAATAGTTCCCAATTTTGGCCTATAAAAGGAGGCATTTGCCATGCATTTAGGCATCTTGGTTTCCAGATCAAGATCATGCTCTTCCTTTCTCTCTTTGTATTTTTTGTAATGTTTATGCTTTACTTTCATTAATGTCAAGTTTATGCCTTTCATTTCATTTCCTTTACTTAGTTAACTTTTATGTTCTTATTTTGTTTATTTATTTTTCTTTCTTTCATTATGTCTAGCTAAGTTAATTATGTCAAGGTGAAAAGGTTACACTAATGGTGTAAGAATAAGTATAGTGTAAACTTAATATGGACTTTAATGTTTGATACTAACATGTTTTATATTTGTTATCTTGTTCACTCTTTAATACTTTGCTTGTTAAATGATTAATCTTGATTTATGTTGTATAACACTTGGTACAACAAATGCTTGGCACTTTCATAGCCCATAATGTATGGTATAACCGACACCTGAGCTATGAAAGGAACTTGATTTGTTGTTAACATAAGTTATAATCATGAATGCTTGACGAGATTTACAAGTATAAGCATTAATTGAATAAGATGACTAATGTAATCATGTTAACAATATATAATCTGATTGGAACCTCCTTTGTGTGTGGTTTCCAATTCAATAATAAGAGTTTATACTATACTTGTTTGATATACCATTAGTGGAACCTCTAACCTTGACATTTGTTATTATTATTGTTTAATCCTTATATTAATTTTCCATCTCCAAGTTATCATCATCTTCTTCTTCTTCTCTTTCTTTATTATTACTACTACTACTACTACTACTACTACTACTACTATTATTATTACTATTATTATTATAGTTGTTGTTCTTATTGTTATTGTTGTTGTTATTATTGCTATTATTGTTGTTTATAATTGTTGTCTATAATTTGTAC
Organism: Populus pruinosa; assembly: GCA_026413675.1. NCBI lineage: Eukaryota > Viridiplantae > Streptophyta > Magnoliopsida > Malpighiales > Salicaceae > Populus > Populus pruinosa. The sequence goes on from CM048598.1 coordinate 10,343,531, forward strand.
AATTAACCTCCCTGTGGTTCGACCCCGGTCTTGCCGAGTTATTTATTACTTCGACACTCCTGCACTTGGGAGAAGACATCAACCTTTTAGTCGTGTCAAGTTTTTGGCGCCGTTGCCGGGGAGGTAAGTTCTTGTATAAATTATAGTATTTATTTTATTTTCTCTTTTCACATTTCTTGTATATAACTTTGTTTCTTTTCTTTTGTTTCCTTTTATTTTGTTTTCTTCCTCCTTCTTTTGCTTTCTTCTTCTTTTATTTTATTTTATTCCTACACGTGCATGAGAGTGTGGTCACGTACATCAAGTGGTAGACTTTGTAGGGTATCCTCATCATTTTCAGAAAATATGGCCGAAGAAGATAATCAATCACTTCATAATGAGAATAATGAGAAAAACCGTGTTAGAACACTTAGAGACCACATGAATCCCATAAGAACAAGTGCACCATCATGTATAGTTTTTCCTCCCGATGCATCTCATTTTAATTTTAAGCCAGGTATTATTCAACTTTTACCTTCTTTTCATGGTTTAGAATTGGAAAATCCATACTTGCATTTAAGGGAATTTGAGGAGGTGTGCAACACATATAATAACTTAAATTGTAGCATGAACACCATCAGATTAAAGCTTTTTCCTTTTTCATTAAAAGATAAAGCTAAAACATGGCTACAAAATTTGAGACCAGGATCCATTCGTGCTTGGGATGAAATGCAACAACAATTTTTAAAGAAGTTTTTCCCATCTCATAGAACAAACTCTTTCAAGAGACAAATCACCACTTTCACTCAAAAACCAGGAGAAACATTTTACAAATGTTGGGATAGGTATCGAGACTTGCTTAGTACTTGCCCTCATCATGGTTTTGAAACATGGAGATTGGTTTCACATTTCTATGAAGGGTTAACACCTAAAGAAAGGCAAATGGTTGAGTTGATGTGCAATGGAACTTTTGAAGATAAAGACCCTGATGAAGCAATGGAGTACTTAGACTTGTTAGCTGAAAATGCTCAAAATTGGGACACCGCGGGTACTTGTGAGGCACCGAGTAAAACTCAACCTTATACATCTAGTGGAGGTATGTACATCCTTAGGGAAGATCATGACCTTCAAGCCAAATTTGCATCTTTAGCTAGAAAAGTTGAGGCACTAGAATTGAAAAAGAGTGGTCAATTAAAATCTGTTGAAAACATTGTGTGTCAAATCTGTGAAACAAATAAACACTCAACCAACGATTGTCCAACCTTGCCTTCTTTTAAAGAATGTCTCCATGAACAAGCCCATGCTTTAAACAGTTTTCAAAGGGCCAACCACAACCCATACTCCCAAACATACAACCCTGGTTGGAGAAATCACCCAAATTTCAATTGGAAGAGTGAGAACAACAATGCACAAACTTCACAACCACCATTTCAAGCACACCATAATTTCCAAAATTCTCATGGATATGCACCTCCTTATGCTCCACCTTCTAGAAGAAATCTTGAGGAAACATTGCATGCATTCATTGAAAAGCAAGAGACAATTAATACTCAACTTGTTCAAAACATGACAGATTTTAAAGATACTCTTACTAAATTAACATCTGCTCTTAGTTTCCAAGAGAAAGGTAAGTTTCCATCTCAAACACAACAAAATCCCAAAGGCCAATACAATGCAAATGCAAGTAGTTCCGGAAGCCAACATATGGATCAAGTCAAATCAGTCACTACTCTGCGCAGCGGTAAGGTTATTGAAAAACCCTCTCTTGAACCTTATGAGAAAGATGATGAGTCAATCTCTGAGGGTAAGGAAGGGGATGAATCTGAAAATTGTAAAGAAACGACTGATTCACCACCAGCACTTCCATTTCCTCAAGCCATGACCAAACAAATGAAAGTTAATCACAACTCTGAAGTCTTTGAAACTTTCAAACAGGTAAGGATCAATATACCTTTGCTGGATGCTATTAAACAGGTTCCTTTCTATGCTAAATTTTTGAAAGATCTATGCACTGTGAAGAGGAAACTGAATGTGAAAAAGAAAGTCTTTCTAGCCGAACAAGTAAGTGTTATTCTTCAAAATAATAATGCTTTGAAATATAAAGATCCTGGTTGTCCTACAATTTCTTGCTTTATTGGAGAGCATAAAATTGAAAGAGCCTTACTTGATCTTGGTGCTAGTGTGAATTTACTTCCATATTCAGTTTTTCAAAGTCTCAATCTAGATGAGTTAAAACCAACTTCTATATCTCTTTTACTTGCCGATAGATCTGTAAAAGTGCCTAGAGGAATAATTGAGGATGTGTTAGTACAAGTCGATAAATTCATTTATCCTGTGGATTTTATTGTCTTGGACACAGAACCTGTTGAAGCATGTAATTCATTTCCTGTTATTTTAGGACGTCCCTTTCTTGCAACCTCTAACGCATTAATTAATTGTAGGAATGGACTGATGAAGCTATCATTTGGAAACATGACATTGGAGATGAATATTTTCAACATTTGCAAGCAACCTGGAGATGATAATGATTTACAAGAAGTAGATCATATTGATGAATTAGTTTATGATCAACTTGAATCTACTTTAAGTAAAAATGAATTGGATGAAACTAAAGATTTGCAAATGATTTATTCTGAGGAAGAAATCATGGATGAAACAAGCACCGAAAATGTTGATGCGAATCTTTTGTCAACAGTGACAACAGATTCGACATTTGACATCACACCAATCGATGACTACTTTCCCGATGAATCTTTACTTTCTGTCTCTACAATGCCTTGGTTTGCTAATATTGTTAATTTTCTTGTTTCAGGACAACTGCCAGCTCATTGGAGTACCCAAGATAAAAGAAAGTTCTTGAACGAAGTGAAGAACTTTTATTGGGATGATCCTTATTTATTCAAATATTGTCCTGATCAAATATTTCAAAGATGCATTCCTGACAATGAGGTAAGTAGTGTCATTAAATTTTGTCATTCTGAAGCATGTGGGGGCCATTTCTCATCAAGAAAGACAACTGCAAAAATCTTACAAAGTGGATTTTACTGGCCCACCATGTTCAAAGACTCACATGCATTCTGCAAGACTTGTGAAAATAGTCAAAAGTTGGGATCTATTTCAAAACGTCACATGATGCCTTTAAACCCTATTATTGTCATTGAGATCTTTGACTGTTGGGGTATAGATTTCATGGGCCCATTCCCTCCATCATTTGGTTTCTTATACATATTAGTCGCAGTAGATTATGTTTCAAAATGGATAGAGGCAATTCCAAGTCGAAACAATGATCACAAAACAGTGATAAAGTTTTTGAAAGAAAATATTTTGAGTCGATTTGGAGTCCCTCGAGCCATAATAAGTGATGGTGGAACACATTTCTGCAACAAGCCATTTGAGTCTTTAATGAAGAAATATGGAATCACACACAAAGTTGCCACCCCTTATCACCCTCAAACAAGTGGACAAGTAGAGCTTGCTAATAGGGAGATCAAACATATTTTGGAGAAAACAGTGAACCCTAATAGGAAAGACTGGTCTTTAAGACTTAATGATGCACTTTGGGCTTATTGAACTGCTTATAAAACATCATTAGGTATGTCACCTTATAGACTAGTCTATGGAAAACCTTGTCACTTGCCTGTGGAACTTGAACATAAAGCTTATTGGGCTATTAAAGCTTTCAATTCAAATCTGGATGATGCTAGTCAACTGCGAAAATTACAAATAAATGAGCTTGAGGAAATAAGAAATGATGCATATGAAAATTCAAGAATTCATAAAGCAAGAATTAAAGAGTTTCATGACAAGAAAATACTGAGAAAAACCTTCAATGTTGGTCAAAAAGTCTTGCTTTATAATTCTCGACTGCATTTATTTCCTGGAAAATTAAGATCAAGATGGAGCGGTCCTTTTATTGTGAAACATGTGTATCCATATGGGGCCTATGACATCGAGAATCCAAAGAATGACAATGTTTTCAAGGTAAATGGACATCGTCTGAAAGTTTACTTTGACAATTTTTCAGTTGAACATAACTCTATTGAATTGGGTGATCCTGTATATAAAGATTGATTTTATTTTATTTTATTTTATTTTATTTTATTTTATTTTTGTTTCTTATATAAAGATTGATTTTATTTTATTTTATTTTTGTTTCTTTTTGAGTGATTTTTGCAAGTTTCTTTCACCCCGGTCAAATGGCGGATAACGGTACTCCGTGACTTAAGTCGGTTCTTTCAGTTTCCCACAATTACTGATATCTGTGTATATATCTGTGCAATTCTTCAAAGCTCTCTTCCAATTCTCATTTGAAAATGGACACTAATCTTGAAAAATTGAAAAAGTATTTTCCCGCTCTGCCTTAGAATGCGATTACAAAAATTTATCGTGCTAGATGTGCAAGATTGAGATTGTTAATGAATCATGGAATTCCTGAAGATATTCGCTGATTGATTGAAGCAAAGGTCCGATTATCAGGTGAGTCCTCTAACTTCATTTCACACATGCCTGGAACAGGTAAAAGCACTTTTGCAAAGAAGCGTCGTGCAAAACGACTGGATGTCTGTCATCGATGTGCTAGATGGACTTGTAATACACAATGTCGTTCTTTAGGAATGGTATCTATAAACCGTGAAGATAAAATACAATTCATTAAGGATGGCCTGAGTAAGGAGTCTTTAGATAATCTTCTATTGACTCTTGAGACGCATCCTAGTGGAGATGTGCATCGTGCAATTCATGATTTATGACCACTATTTCATAAAGAACATGATCGACTTAGTCTTGGGAATCTGACTAAAAAAGACCCTGTTTGCCAGTTTTTAAGAAAACTGGATGGGAAGCCTATCCCCGACCCATAGAGGGCGTTTAAGCCGTTCTTGGACGTAAAACCAAGGGAAGATGTGAGCCACAATCACAACTACCTGTACATACACATGTTTTTTTTCAAAAGTAAATAAATAAATAAATAAAAAGAGAGAGAGAGAGTGTGAGACTCCAGCTGGCCTACATATAGATGTTATGATTGCCTTTCTAATTTCTCATCTATAAAACCCTCTTTTCCTTCCTTTCATTTCTACTCAACCCATACATTCAACAAATACAGAAGTGTGTAGAAATGGCAAGTTCCTCAGGTCATCAAATAAGAAATATGTGTGTTTTCGGTGGATCTAGTCCTGGGAAAGAAAAAGAGTTTTTAGAATCAGCAAATCATCTTGGTCAGGTGCTAGCTGAGAGAAAGATTCATTTAGTGTATGGGGGAGGCAGTCTTGGGTTAATGGGAGGTGTGTCAATAGCTGCATTTTTAGGAGGTAGTTAAGTTTTAGGAATCGTCCCTGAAGCTTTGGCACAAGGGGACATCATTGGAAAAACAATTGGAGAGGAACTTCAGGTCTCCACAATGTCGGCTCGAATGAATGCAATGTTTAATCATGCTGATGCTTTCATTGCTTTACCAGGTGGTCTAGGCACATTGGAAGAGATCTTTCATATTTCCTCTTGGGCTCAATTGCACATTCACTATAAACCCATTGGTTTGTTAAATGTTAATGGTTATTATGATAAGTTGTTGTCTTTTCTTGATCATGCTGTGGAACAGGAATTTCTAACATCTTCTGCACGACAAATCATAATCTCTGCTACTACTGCTGAACAATTGATTGACCAACTACAATCTTTCATTCCTGTGATTGATCCTTCCATGAGTCGCATAAATTGGTCATCTACGGGAAGCCGTAAAAAGCTTAGATTGGATTTGAGCCTTCATTTGTGAACTTTTGTGTATTTTGGTTTTATTATTGTGTTTTGTTATTTCTTATTTTTGTTTCAGTGTGTTTCAGCTTTTGTCAGTGTTCATTATTTCAGGTGATATCTTCTATACTCTATCTTTCTACCTTAGAACATTGAGGACAATGTTTCATTTTGGTTGGGGGGAGAGGGTAGTAGTTGATAAAAAAAAAATTGTTTTTCATTTCATAAAGCATGTGCATAATTGTTGTTACTAGGATGGCAGAGTAAAGGAGTTCTTTTGTTAAAGTGACTCTTGAGACGCATCTTAGTAACCATTGTTAACAAGGTCTATTATAATACTTCCTGAAATATTCAGGTTTACAAACTCTCGTATTGTTACCGCTTAATTCTGCTCATATACTTATTTAACATGTATTCTTAAACCTTAATTTACACACACACACTTTAACATATGATTGTGGGTTGCATATTGGATTATTACATTATTTATGTTCTTTTGTTAAAGGTAACAACTAAGGGAAAGGGATTGTATATAATTAAAAAAGAAAAACATGAAAAAAAAAAGAAAAAAAAGAGAAAAAATGATGATAATAAAAATGTAGATAAGTTTGGTTTCGTAGCCTCCCTAACCTAAGCAATTAAGCCCGAAGGGGTGTTTTAACACCTAATACCCTAAAGTCAACTGACTCGGGAGCTATTGGCCCAACGCTTGTTACATGGGTTGAGGAGAAAAGCTTAAGGGAATCAAACATTGCACTATCTACATATCGGTATCTGCGACCCGAGTTACTAAGCTCGTAGGGGTGTCTTAACACCTAATGCCCTAAGACCAACTGGTCTGGGAGTCATTAGCTGAAAGCTCGTTACATGGGTTAAAGATGCATGATGTTTTTAAATTATATGTATATAGATTTAAAAAAAAAAAGAGACAAAAAAAAAAGAAGACAAAAATAGTAATCCCAACCCAAGGAAGTTAACCTTAAACATTAGAACAAAAATTTTGTTTTCTTCCAAGAAAAGCCCACAATTATGTGTTGATATATTGAGCACAAAAGAAAGGTTTATTAATATCTTGTTAAGTGGTATTGAGCAGATATATAAATTTAATGAGAGTTTGTTTATCTGGATAGATTAATGGAAGTTAAATGATGAATACCTTGCTTTGTGAAATTTGCAAATTTGTTTTCTATTTTAACGCTTTGATTACTAGGGACTAGTAATAAGCTGGTTGGGGGGTGTGATTAGTACTTAAAAGTGCATTTTTATCATGGTTTTATATCATCATTTTGCACTTGAAGTATCAATAACTCCTTAACTAAAATATGTTTTATAATAATGTATCTAATAATATAAGATACCTATAATTTGTGGTAAATGTCTATTTTTAATGCAGGCCTATCACATAAATGAAAGGATTGATTGATGACTTGAAGAACTTAAATTGCAAGGATAAAGAGATGACCAAACTTAGAAAAGAGATGTCGGTGCGATCCAAACCGGAACACTGTTCGGTAATTGGGCCATATCTGGAGCTACAGATCTCAGATTTAGGTCCAATTTATATGGATGGAAAGGTAAGACATAGGCCTACAACTTTCATATGGAGCCCAAGATCTAAAAAGGCCATTATCAAGTCCAAATTGTAGCAACAACAAAGAAGCTCGAATCTGTCTTCCAGCCCGAGCATTATTCGGTATTTTGGCCATATCTGGAGTTCTAGAAGTCCAAATGAGCTGAAGGTTTTACACAAGAAAGCTAAGACAATTGCCTACTACTTTCATGTTTTCACCTGGCTCCAGTTGTGACGTTATCAATGACGTTTTGGGCAGACAAGAGAAGATAAGGATTGTCACCAAGTCAAAAGTTGGCCACCCACTTATCAATTAGTCATCAAATCAATAGTTCCCAAGTTTGGCCTATAAAAGGAGGCATTTGCCATGCATTTAGGCATCTTGGTTTCCAGATCAAGATCATGCTCTTCCTTTCTCTCTTTGTATTCTTTGTAATATTTATGCTTTGCTTTCATTAATATCAAGTTTATGCCTTTCATTTCCTTTCCTTTACTTAGTTAGCTTTTATGTTCTTATTTTGTTTATCTATTTTGCTTTCTTTCATTATGTCTAGCTAAGTTAATTATGTCAAGGTGAAAAGGTTACACTAATGGTGTGAGAATAAGTATAATGTAAACTTAATATGGAGTTTAATGTTTGATACTAACATGTTTTATATTTGTTATCTTGTTCACTCTTTAATACTTTGCTTGTTAAATGACTAATCTTGATTTATGTTGTATAACACTTGGTACAACAAATGCTTGGCACTTTCATAGCCCATAATGTATGGTATAACCGACACCTGAGCTATGAAAGGAACTTGATTTGTTGTTAACATAAGTTATAATCATGAATGCTTGACGAGATTTACAAGTATTAGCATTAATTGAATAAGATGACTAATGTAATCATGTTAACAATATATAATCTGATTGGAACCTCCTTTGTGTGTGGTTTCCAATTCAATAATAAGAGTTTATACTATACTTGTTTGATATACCATTAGTGGAACCTCTAACCTTGACATTTGTTATTATTATTGTTTAATCCTTATATTAATTTTCCATCTCCAAGTTATCATCATCTTCTTCTTCTTCTCTTTCTTTATTACTACTACTACTACTACTACTACTACTACTACTACTACTATTATTATTATTATTACTATTATTATTATAGTTGTTGTTCTTATTGTTATTGTTGTTGTTATTATTGCTATTATTGTTGTTTATAATTGTTGTCTATAATTTGTACAATTAACCTCCCTGTGGTTCGACCCCGGTCTTGCCGGGTTATTTATTACTTCGACACTCCTGCACTTGGGAGAAGACATCAACCTTTTAGTCGTGTCAGTGGAAAATTTTTTGGAAGTTTTCATAGATGATTTTTCAGTTTATGGGGATTCTTATGAGTTGTGTCTAATGAATCTAGAAAAAGTTCTTGAAAGGTGTGAAGAGAGCAATCTTGTACTCAATTGGGAGAAGTGTCATTTTATGGTGACACATGGCATTGTTTTAGGTCACATTGTCTCTTCAAAAGGGATAGAGGTAGATAAGTCAAAAGTGGAAGTCATTCAAAAATTAACTACCCTTAAGACTGTGAAAGATGTGAGATCCTTTTTAGGACATGCTGGTTTTTATGGAAGATTCATTCATTCTTTTAGTACCATTGCCAAACCATTGTGTAACTTGTTGTCACAAGATGTCCCATTTGATTGGACATCAAAATGTCAAGAAGCTTTTGAAAAGCTTAAAGGGTTGTTGACAACTGCACCAATCATACAAGCTCCTGATTGGTCTTTACCATTTGAACTGATGTGTGATGCTAGTGATTTTGCGGTTGGGGCTGTTTTAGGGCAAAGAAAAGACAAGAAACCTCATGTCATATATTATGCCAGCAAGACTTTGAATGATGCTCAATTGAATTACACTACAACTGAAAAAGAACTCTTAGCTGTGGTCTTTGCATTAGACAAGTTTAGGTCTTATTTGGTTGGATCTCTTGTTATTGTTTTCACTGATCATGCAGCATTGAAATATTTGCTCACAAAACAAGATGCCAAACCACGTTTGATTCGATGGATCCTCCTACTCCAAGAGTTTAACATTGAAATTCGAGATAAAAAGGGAGTAGAGAATGTAGTAGTTGATCATTTGTCTCGTCTTTCAAGCTATAAGACCATAATTGATGAATCTCCAATAAATGAACTCTTTGCTGATGAAAATGTATTTTGTACAGGTACTGTCTCTTACATTGGTTCTCCATGGTATGCTGACATAGCAAATTACCTAGCCACAAGTCAAATTCCTTCTCATTGGTCTAAACTTGACAAACAAAAATTCTTGCGTAATGTGCGCACCTTTTTTTGGGATGACCCCTACCTATTTAAATATTGTCCTGACCAAATTATTAAGCGGTGCATCCCTGATCATGAAATTCCAAGGGTCATTAATTTTTGTCATGCATTAGCCTGTGGTGGACATTTCTCTTCCAAGAAAGCCATTGCCAAAATCTTACAGTGTGGTTTTTATTGGCCTACCATGTTTAAAGATGTTCATGCCTTTTGTGCTGCATGTGACCGATGCCAATGACTAGATAGCCTCACTAGGCGTAACATGATGCCCCTTAACCCCATCCTTGTTTTGGAAATATTTGATTGTTGGGGGATTGATTTCATGGGACCTTTTCCAAGTTCATTTGGTTACCAATTCATCCTTGTAGCTGTTGATTATGTGTCTAAATGGGTGGAGGCCATTGCATCTCGAACCAATGACCATTGAGTTGTGGTCAAATTCTTGAAAGAAAATATTTTCTCTCGTTTTGGCATGCCTCGGGCTATGATTAGTGATGGGGGAAAACATTTTTGTAACAAGCCCGTTGGGATTTTGATGAGAAAATATGGTGTAATTCACAAGGTCAGTACCCCCTATCACCCACAGACTAGTGGCCAAGCTGAGTTGGCAAATAGGGAGATCAAGAACATTTTAGAGAAAACAGTCAATCCAAACCGTAAAGATTGGTCCCTACGACTAGTTGATGCTTTGTGGGCATATCGCACTGCTTATAAGACCTCTTTAGGAATGTCTCCTTATAGGCTAGTTTATGGAAAGCCTTGTCATCTCCTTGTTGAGATTGAGCACCGTGCATATTGGGCCATTCGGCAATTCAATGACAATGAAAACGAGGTTGGCAAAAATAGAAAGCTTCAATTGGATGAATTAGAGGAGTTGAGAAATGATGCATTTGAAAATGCAAAAATTTCAAAACATAAGATGAAAACTTTGCATGATAAACATATTCTTAGAAAATCCTTTCATGTTGGTCAAAAGGTTCTCTTGTATAATTCACGATTACATCTCTTTCCTGGGAAGTTGAGGACAAAATGGACTGGTCCATTTGTGATTAAATCCATCTCTGAGCATGGTGCATTTGAGGTAGAAAATCCCAAGAATGAAAATATTTTCAAAGTAAATGGTCATCGATTGAAACCTTATCTTGAAAATGTTGTGGCTGAAGTTGAGACATTGGATCTTCAAGATCCAATACCATTGTAGTATTAGAAGTAATGAGTTTTTATTTTTATTTTTCATTTTTATTATTTTTTCTTCTTTCTTCCATCTCTTATATTTTCGTGTTCATGCATTCGGGACAATGCATTATTTTAAGTTGGGGGGTGTGAGGTTCTTTATTTTCAAAAAAAAAAATCAATGTTTTCTTTTAGTTGTGATATACAAGTTAAAAAAAATCAAGCAAGAAGTCAGCTCATGCCCAATTCAATCAGACATTCATCCTTGAAAACAGAAGGGGAGTAACAATTTTCTAATCTTTATACTTTTCTTCTCTTTCTCTTTTACATTAAGGATAATGTAAAACTTAATTTTAGATATTTCATTATGTTGAATGTTTGAGATAACCATGCTTGTTTAAAAAAAAAAAACTTGCATTCGTATGTGAATGAGACTTGTTTAGGATCATCATTACATTTTTGGATTCATTATTATGTTGAACATTGCATACTTTAATTTGGGATAGATAATATCTTATAAAGCAAGATATAACATACTTTTTTTTAAGATTACTGAAATACATCTTTCCTTGTAAAAGTTGTGTGAGTTGTGTGATTATGCATGAAAGATGAGTATGATGCTTTACTTGTGATTATCCCTTTTGATCCAGTCCTAAACAAGGTTTAAGTAAATAGAGTAATAATTATTACACGAATAAATAAATAAATGTGTACAAAGTTCTATCTACTCCAATGTTTTGAGTTGCTCAGTAACTAGGGGTATTCATCACAAATGTTTATCTTTACGTCAAACGGCAGCTTAAAATATGAGTATGCAAAGCACTTTAAGTTTGTGACTTTGTGAGTAACCGGGTGCATTCATCACAAATGTTTGTATTCACGTCAAAAGGGAAGTGACTACTTAAAGACAAAAAATAAATCATATCTTCAAAAAAAAAAAAAACAAAGAAAGAAAAAAAGAAAGAAAGAAAATATATAGATATTTCTCTAGTTTGCTACCTTGTTTGTGTTGGTGAGAATGGAAGATTACAAGTTGAGTTTTCGTATGAATCAATTATGTTGGTTGCACGCTAAATATGACTGAATTTGGAAATTTTGTATGGATGTTTGATTTAGAGAATGTGAGTATGCTTATTTTTCTTTATTTGCTATTGTGTACACTAAGTTAAAGATACCAATGTTTGCATGATAGGTCCTTCAAGTGTGATGAATCGAGCCTAATTATGGTTGTTATTATTATTATTTTTATTTTAAAGGTTTTATGTTTTGTTTTGCTTGAGGACTAGCAAAATCTAAGTTGGGGGGTGTGATTGTGCATCAAAAGTGTCATTAAGTCTCTTGTTTTACATATGTATTTATTGTTTTTATTTGGTTGTTTTTATAATAATTGATGTGTTTTTTAGTAATGAAGTTTGTTTTAATGTTTCGATAGGTTTTTGGAGCTTAAATGAATTAATTCAGAAAATTCAATGTCGGAATTCAGAACAAAGAATTGAAGAGACATTTAGTTGAAGATTGAAGCAAATCTTGGTTCAAATAAGTGCTCCAAATTTGTCCCAAAAATCAATTCTATTCCAATTCTAGAAAAGAATATCATATGATTTATTTCAAGCCCAAACTTGCCTTATGTTGTGTGCAAACTTCAACCATTAAACACTCAAGGTTTCAATGTCAATCTTAGCCCAAATAATAAGTACATTTGTATACTTATTTGATGCTCAAATTCAGCCCCAAATCAGCCCTAAATCAACCCCAAATCAACCTTCAAATCAACCCAAACACAATCCATGATCTTACATGTCCACACAACAAATAACAATTGATTTATTTTGGGTAATCCATTGATCCAAGAAGGCAAGCACATGGATGGAAAGCTGGAGGGGATATTTTAACATTATTTTGGGTGAAAAGGAAGAAGGAGACACCTCATAAATGAGGAAGAAAAACGTGCACCAAAGTAGTTGTAAAGCTGTCTTGATTTGATTTTTCAGAACACTTTTCGGTGTTTTGCCCATAACTTTTGACTCAGGTGTCCAAATGAGCTGTTCTTTAATGATCTGGAAAGGTGATATAATTGCCTATAAATATGTCTCTAATAGACTTCTCCAAAAAAAGCTTCTAAGAGGGTCGAATTGCTGTCCAAAGTTAGAGTCAGATTTGTGTCCGAATTTTTTCTGAAATTGTATTGTGTTCTTCTTTATAGATTTCGGTTCTTTAGTTTGTAAAACTTATTTTTTCAGTTGGATTCAAGTTCTTTCATGTTTATTGAAGTGTTCTTATATATAATCATGGTTGGCTAAACTCTTTCTTGGATCCAAATCAAGGATAATGGTGATTGAGGTGAGTTCTTTAGGATATGAATGAATCTTAATGTTTATCTTCTTATTTTCTTCATGAATGATTTATTATTGTAAAGAAATTTTAGAAATCATTTAGGTAATGTTATAATCTTGAATTTTTATGCACAAACTTTAGTTTTGGTATAGAGATTGCTTGATTCAATGTCTTACTTAATATGAAAGTACTTGTTCATTCTTAAGCAATAATCAATCTTCATCTTTCTAATCCTCATTGTAATATCTTCCGATCTAATATCACCATCGTTGAGATTAGGTTGAGTTATCTTATATATGTTGAAGAAATCACCAATACATCACCATTAAAATTGATTTGGACCAAGACTTACTTTTCTTGTCATTTAAAATCTATTTACATTTTTTTTTATCTTTGAAAACAAATCCATCAATTATTTTCAACCAAGTTATTGTTAATTTAATTTCTCTTGAGTTTTTTTTTGTTACTTAGCTTAATTTTCAGATCTAGCTCTCTGTGGATATGACCTCGATCTTACCGAGTTAATTGCTACATCGCACACTCGTGCACTTGCGAGTTAAAACAAACCGATCATAAAAAGTGGTCAAGCAAGTATCTTTAAAATCTATCATGTTTTGAGCAAGTTGAGTATTGATTGTCTCTTGCTTTTCAATGAATGCATGTAATGTTTTCTCAAGATTTCTTTTAGGAGGTGGAGCATAAGGAGGTGCATATCCATGAGAATTTTGGAAATTATGGGGTGCTTGAAATGGTGATTGTGAAGTTTGTGCATTGTTGTTCTCACTCTTCCAATTGAAATTTGGGTGATTTCTCCAACCAGGGTTGTATGTTTGGGAGTATGGGTTATGGTTGGACCTTTAGAAACTGTTTAAAGCATGAGCTTGTTCATGGAGACATTCCTTAAAAGAAGGCAAGGTTGGACAATCAGTGGTTGAGTGTTCATTTGTTTCACAGATTTGACACACAATGTTTATCTTCAAATGTTTCATTGCACATCAATTCAACCATTTGCCTATCTTTAGGTGTTAACCCTTCATAGAAATGTGAAACCAATCTCCATGTTTCAAAACTATGATGAGGGCAAGTACTAAGCAAGTCTCGATACCTATCCCAACATTTGTAAAATGTTTCTCCTGGTTTTTGAGTGAAAGTGGTGATTTGTCTCTTGAAAGAGTTTGTTCTATGAGATGGGAAAAACTTCTTTAAAAACTGTTGTTGCATTTCATCCCAAGCACGAATGGATCCTGGTCTCAAATTTTGTAGCCATGTTTTAGCTTTATCTTTTAATGAAAAAGGAAAAAGCTTTAATCTGATGGTGTTCATGTTACAATTTAAATTATTATATGTGTTGCAGACCTCCTCAAATTCCCTTAAATGCAAGTATGGATTTTCCAATTCCAACCATGAAAAGAAGGTAAAAGTTGAATAATACCTGGTTTAAAATTAAAATGAGATGCATCGGGAGGAAAAACTATGCATGATGGTGCACTTGTTCTTGTGGGATTCATGTGGTCTCTAAGTGTTCTAGCATGGTTATTCTCCTTATTCTCATTATGAAGTGATTGATTATCTTCTTCGGCCATATTTTCTGAAAATGATGAGGATACCCTACAAAGTCTACCACTTGATATGCGTGACCACACTCTCATGCACGTGTAGGAATAAAATAAAAGGAAGAAGAAAAAAAAAAAGAAACAAGAGAAAAGAAACAAAGTTATATAAAAGAAAAGTGAAAAGAGAAAATAAAATAAATATTATAATTTATACAAGAACTTACCTCCCTAGCAACGGCGCCAAAAAACTTGACACGACTAAAAGGTTGATGTCTTCTCCTAAGTGTAGGAGTGTCGAAGTAATAAATAACCCGGCAAGATCGGGGTCGAACCACAGGGAGGTTAATTGTACAAATTATAGACAACAATTATAAACAACAATAATATCAATAATAACAACAACAATAACAATAATAACAACAACTATAATAATAATAATAATAATAATAATACTAGTAGTAGTAGTAGTAGTAGTAGTAATAATAAAGAAAGAGAAGAAGAAGAAGATGATGAGAACTTGGAGATGGAAAATTAATGTAACGATTAAACAATAATAATAATAAATGTCAAGATTAGAGATTCCACTAATGGTATGTCAAACAAGTATAATATAAACTCATATTATTCAATTGGAAACCACACACAAAGGAGGTTCCAATCAGATTATATATTGTTAACATGATTACATTAGTCATCTTATTCAATTAATGGTAATACTTGTAAATCTCGTCAAGCATTCATGATTATAACTTATGTTAACAACAAATCAAGTTCCTTTCATAGCTCAGGTGTCGGTTATGCCATACATTATGGGCTATGAAAGTGCCAAGCATTTGTTGTACCAAGTGTTATACAACATAAATCAAGATTAGTCATTTAACAAGCAAAGTATTAAAGAGTGAACAAGATAACAAATATAAAACATGTTAGTATCAAACATTAAAGTCCATATTAAGTTTACATTATACTTATTCTCACACCATTAGTGTAACCTTTTCACCTTGACATAATTAACTTAGCTAGACATAATGAAAGAAAGCAAAATAGATAAACAAAATAAGAACATAAAAGCTAACTAAGTAAAGGAAAGGAAATGAAAGGCATAAACTTGATATTAATGAAAGCAAAGCATAAATATTACAAAGAATACAAAGAGAGAAAGGAAGAGCATGATCTTGATCTGGAAACCAAGATGCCTAAATGCATGGCAAATGCCTCCTTTTATAGGCCAAAATTGAGAACTATTGATTTGATGACTAATTGATGAGTGGGTGGCCAACTTTTGACTTGGTGACAATCTTTATCTTCTCTTGTCTGCCCAACACGTCATTGATAACGTCAAAATTGGAGCCAGTGTAAAAAATTCAACTCATTTGGACTTCTAGAACTCCAGATATGGCCAAAATACCGAACAGTACTCGGGCTAGAAGACAGATTCGGGCTTCTTTGTTGTTGCTACAATTTGGACTTGATAATGGCCTTTTTAGATCTTGGGCTCCATATGAAAGTTGTAGGCCTATGTCTTACCTTTCCATCCATATAAATGGGACCTAAATCTGAGATTTGTATTTCCAGATATGACCCAATTACCGGACAGTGTTCTGGTTTGGATTGCACCGACATCTCTTTTCTAAGTTTGGCCATCTCTTTATCCTTGCAATTTAAGTTCTTCAAGTCATCAATCAATCCTTTCATTTATGTGATAGGCTTGCATTAAAAATAGACATTTACCATAAATTATAGGTATCTTATATTATTAGATACATTATTATAAAACATATTTTAGTTAAGGAGTTATTGATACTTCAAGTGCAAAATGATGATATAAAACCATGATAAAAATGCACTTTTAAGTACTAATTAGTCCCCCTATGCTAAAGATTCGGGGACGACCCCCAAAACTTGACCACCTCCTAAAAATGCAGCTATTGACACACCTTCCATTACCCCAAGACTGCCTCCCCCATACACTAAATGAATCTTTCTCTTAGCTAGCACTTGACCAAGATGATTTGTTGAATGTATAGGTTGAGTAGAAATGAAAAGAAGGAAGAGAGGATTTTATAGATGAAAAATTACATAGGCAATCAAACCACCTATATGTAGGCCAACTATAGTTTCACACACACACTCTCTGTCTCTCTCTCATTATTTATTTATTTATTTACTTTTGAAAAAGCATATGAATGTACAGGTAGTTGTGATTGTGGCTCACATCTTCCCTTGGTTTTACATCCACGAATGACTTAAATGCCCTCTATGGGTCGGAGATAGGTTTCCCATGCAGTTTTCTTAAAAACTGGGAAACAAGGTGATTAGTACTTAAAAATGCACTTCTATCATGGTTTTATATCATCATTTTGCACTTGAAGTATCAATAACTCCTTAACTAAAGCATGTTTTATAATAATATATCTAATAATATAAGATACCTTTAATTTGTGGTAAGTGTTCATTTTAAATGTAGACTTATCACATAAATGATGTCGCACGTCAAAAAAATCCACGCGGCGTCCGCTCTGATGATTTTTCATCGTTATTATTTGATTTGATCTTGTTGGATTCGTTAGGAGTCGCCACCTAGTATTTAATTGAAGGTTACTAGGAAACCCGGTTGTACTGGTCTTGTCAGAGATTCGCGGGTAAGGGACCGGTTGTGGTTAGGGAAGGTATTAGCACCTCTAACGCACCCTACCTGAGGTAAGCTGCTTCATGGACTTGATGTGTTAAAGAAGTTTTAAAAATTTTGTCTTTTCATTGGATTTTAGAAATACAACTTCCGTACAAGTTTGTACTTCTACACCATAATCCAATCAAAATATTAAATTCTTCTTTATTCTCTGCAATTTTATCATAAATAAAAAGAAAACATTCATAAGACAAATACAAACACACACACACATGCATTTTTTTATTCTTTTTCTTTTTATTTTTTCTTTTCTTTTCCTTTTTTTTTTACATCCACATTACAAATTATAAAAATCCAAAGCTAAATAAAAATTACATTAAATAATTCAAAATTTACAAAACAGTCCCTAAAACTCCAAAAATTGCATCAAAGTCCCTTATAGGGCTGTGTGAACAGTGCCCGTGAACACTGGTGGAGCGTTTCCTCCACGCGCCGCCGCTGCCGGAGGTGGCAGAACCAGTAGATCGGCCGTCTTCCTCTTCTCTGTCTTCCAGCGCCGGCGGTGGGTGTTGTGATTTGGGTTTCCAAATCGGCAGCCATGACAGATTCTGGGCAAAGCTTCCGACGACCATTACTCATCAACCATTGAAACAATAACAAATCCCAACGGTGAAATGATAAACTAATATCTCAGGTAGCATATATCCAAATATCAGCCAGAGTTAACGGTGGGATCTCCCTAGATCGGAGTTAGACCGAAACTGACCTGAGATTGACGAGCCACTGTTAAACACGCATAACACCTTTTTGGATGGGTTTCATCTCATCGCCACCATTCAAAATGTGCAATACACCCATACGAATCACATATCCAAAACTCAGGTTGATCCAACGGTGAAGCATGGAGAAATAGGCCGGCGGCTCTAACTGTTTCGAGAGGGGTTTGTCTAGAAATATTCAAATGGTAATATTTCTCTCGTGATTTCAAATATGAATGATCGCTCTGGTCAAGTTGTAGTAAACATGGGGACACACAACATACTAAAATTTCACGTCGATCCAACGGTAGACGAGTGAGAAATCATCCGGCGAAGCGGACAGGTTTGAGGGGGTGAGGGAGGCGGCGGCTCTAGAGAAAAATATTAGGGTTTTTTGTGTTTTAGGGTTTCTTTTCTCCTTTGTTTTGTCAAAATTGCCCCCTCTTGCTTTGTGTTAAAGGATGCTATTTATAGGCAACATGTTGCATGAATTTCAAAATTGGTCCCTCAATTTTATTTTTTTGTAAATTTTAATTTTTTTAATTTTTTTGTATTTTTTTGAAAACAAGCAATATCAACATCAACTCAATGAGGAAGATCAATGATTTTAAAAATAACACGTTAAAAGTTGAACGCGTTTCAAATATCTTTGAAAATTTAAATTCTTTTGAGATGATGTTGAAAATGCTAAAAATGATGCAAATATATTTAAAAAAATATATTTTTTGGATTTTCATTGTTTTTTCTCTTTTTTTTGAATTTTTATAAAAATTTATCAAAACATGGATAAAAATTAGGGAATAACCCAAAATTGGGTTATGACAGTTGCCCCCCTCTTTATAATGCTTATGAGTGAAAGTCTCGTAAGAGACTTAAGATAGTAAGCATTGTAAAGAAAGAAAATGAGATGATGGACTCATCATAGAAATAATGAATCCACTTGAGGGCTAGAAAGCGCACTCAGAGTAAAAACTGTAAGAGTTTTTGAAAATTCAAAGATTTTGAAATGGTCAAATTGTCATGGGTGACCTACTCAGCGAATTTTTTTTTTTTTGAGGTGGTCTCATTGTAATGGGTGACCTACTCAGGTGAAAAACATGAAGATGTCTCAAAGTGGTGAAAAATTCAAAGATTTTTTCAAAGAGGTGAAAAATGTAGAGATTTTTCAAAGTGGTGAGAAATGCAAAGATTTCTCAAATAGGTGAAAAATGCAGAGATTTTTCAAAGAGGTGAAAAATACAAAGATTTTTCAAAAGTGGTCTTGTTGTAATGGGCAACCTACCCGGTGAAAGGTATTGAAAAATACAAAGATGTTTTCAAAGTGGTGAGAGATGCGAAGATTTCTCGAAGTGGTGAAAAATACCAAGATTTTTCAAAAGTGGTCTTGTTGTAACGGGCGACTTGCCCAGGTGAAAAACGTGAAGATTTTTCAAAATGGTGAGAAATGCGAAGATTTCTCAAAATGGTGAAAAATGCTTTCTCAAATTGGTGAAAAATACAAAGATTTTTCAAAGTGGCCTTGTTGTGATAGGCGACTTGCCCATGTGAAAATTTTAGAGGTGGTGAGAAATGCGAGAATTTCTCAAAATGGTTTGATTGTTATGGGCAACCGACCCAAATGTAAAGAATTTAAAAGTGGTGAGAAATGCAAGGATTTCTCAAAATGATTTCATTGCTATGAGTAACCGGCCCAAATGGAAGATTTCGAGGGTGGTGAGAAATGCAAGGATTTCTCAAAAGATGGTTTCATTATAATGGGCAACCGGCCCGAATAGAAGATTTTAGAGGTGCTAAGAAATTCAAGGATTTCTCAAAAGATGGTTTCATTATAATGGGCAATCGACTCAAATGGAAGATTTTGAAGGTGCTGAGAAATTCAAGGATTTCTCAAAAGATAGTTTCATTGTAATAGGCAACCGGCCCCAATGGAAGATTTTGAAGGTGGTGAGAAATGCGAGAATTTCTCAAAATGGTTTGATTGTTATGGGCAACCGGCCCAAATGTAAAGAATTTAAAAGTGGTGAGAAATGCAAGGATTTCTCAAAAGGTGGTTTCATCGCAATGGGCAACCGACCCAAATAAAAGATGAAAAGGGTGGTGAGAAATGCAAGGATTTCTCAAAAGATGGTTTCATCAAATAGAAGATGAAAAAGGTTTTGGAAGAGGTCTGTTTGTGATGGGTAACCTACCGAAGTTAAAACAATAAAATGTCTTGAAAAGACAACATGATGGGACTCGAAGATACACTATTTAAGCAATTGAAACTTGACAGAGTATTTAAAAAGAGATAGGACTTGAAAAGGAACGAATGCTAAAAAGCGCACTTGAAAGGAGGTACGGTTAGAAAACGCACTACCTAAGAGGTGAGTGCTCAAAGACGCACTCAAAGGGGAGGTAGGGTTGGAAAACACACTACCTAAGAGGTGAGGGCTTGAAAGCGCACTAAAAAGGGAGGTAGGGTTGAAAAATATACCATCTAAGAGGTGAGGGCTCAAAGGCGCACTAAAAAGAGACAGGGTTGGAAAACACACTACCTAAGAGGTGTTGGCTCAAAGGCACATGACACGACGAAAAGATTGATGTCTTCTCCCAAGTGCAGGAGTGTCGAAGTAATAAATAACCTGGCAAGACCGGGGTCGAACCACAGGGAGGTTAATTGTACAAATTATAAACAACAATTATAAAACAACAATAACAACAACAACAATAGTAATAATAATAATAATAATAATAATAATAATAATAATAATAATAATAATAGTAGTAGTAGTAGTGGTAGTACTAATAATAATAATAATAATAATAAAGAAAGAGAAGAAGAAGAAGATGATGATGATGAGAACTTGGAGATGAAATATTAATGTAAGGATTAAGCAATAATAATAACAAATGTCAAGGTTAGAGGTTCCACTAATGGTATATCAAACAAGTATAGTATAAACTCTTATTATTGAATTGGAAACCACACACAAAGGAGGTTCCAATCAGATTATATATTGTTAACATGATTACATTAGTCATCTTATTCAATTAATGCTAATACTTGTAAATCTCGTCAAGCATTCATGATTATAACTTATGTTAACAACAAATCAAGTTCCTTTCATAGCTCAGGTGTCGGTTATACCATACATTATGGGCTATGAAATGCCAAGCATTTGTTGTACCAAGTGTTATACAACATAAATCAAGATTAGTCATTTAACAAGCAAAGTATTAAAGAGTGAACAAGATAACAAATATAAAACATGTTAGTATCAAACATTAAAGTCCATATTAAGTTTACATTATACTTATTCTTACACCATTAGTGTAACCTTTTCACCTTGACATAACTAACTTAGCTAGACATAATGAAAGAAAGCAAAATAGATAAACAAAATAAGAACATAAAAGCTAACTAAGTAAAGAAAAGGAAATGAAAGGCATAAACTTGATATTAATGAAAGCAAAGCATAAACATTATAAAAAATACAAAGAGAGAAAGGAAGAGCATGATCTTGATCTGGAAACCAAGATGCCTAAATGCATGGCAAATGCCTCCTTTTATAGGCCAAAATTGGGAACTATTGATTTGATGACTAATTGATAAGTGGGTGACCAACTTTTGACTTGGTGACAATCCTTATCTTCTCTTGTCTGCCCAAACCGTCATTGATAACGTCAAAAATGGAGCCAGGTGCAAACATGAAAGTTGTAGGCAATTGTCTCAGCTTACTTGTGTAAACAATTCAGCTCATTTGGACTTCTAGAACTCCAGATATGGCCAAAATACCGAACAGTGCTCGGGCTGGAAGACAGATTCGGGCTTCTTTGTTGTTGCTACAATTTGGACTTGATAATGGCCTTTTTAGATCTTGGGCTCCATATGAAAGTTGTAGGCCTATGTCTTACCTTTCCATCCATATAAATTGGACCTAAATCTGAGATCTGTAGCTCCAGATATGGCCCAATTACCGAACAGTGTTCCGGTTTGGATTGCACCGACATCTCTTCTCTAAGTTTGACCATCTCTTTATCCATGCAATTTAAGTTCTTCAAGTCATCAATCAATCCTTTCATTTATGTGATAGACCTGCATTAAAAATAGACATTTACCATAAATTATAGGTATCTTATATTATTAGATACATTATTATAAAACATATTTTAGTTAAGGAGTTATTGATACTTCAAGTGCAAAATGATGATATAAAACCATGATAAAAATGCACTTTTAAGTACTAATCACACCCCTCAACCAGCTTATTACTAGTCCCTAGTAATTAAAGCGTTAAAACAATTTGCAAATTTCACAAAGCAAGGTATTCATCATTTAACTTCCATTAATCTATCCAGATAAACAAACTCTCATTAAATTTATATATCTGCTCAATACCACTTAACAAGATATTAATAAACCTTTCTTTTGTGCTCAATGTATCAACACATAATTATGGGGCTTTTCTTGGAAGAAAACAAATTTTTTTTTTTCTAATGTTTAAGGTTAACTTCCTTGGGATGGGATTATTATTTTTGTCTTTTTTTTTTTACTTCTTTTTTTTTTCTTTTTTTTTTTTAAATGTATATACATATAATTTAAAAACATCATGCATCTTTAACCCATGTAACGAGCTTTCAGCTAATGACTCCCAGACCAGTTGGTCTTAGGGCATTAGGTGTTAAGACACCCCTACGAGCTTAGTAACTCGGGTCGCAGATACTGATATGTAGATAGTGCAATGTTTGATTGCCTTAAGCTTTTCTCCTTAACCCATGTAACAAGCGTTGGGCCAATAGCTCCCAAGTCAGTTGACTTTAGGGTATTAGGTGTTAAAACACCCCTTCGGGCTTAATTGCTTAGGTTAGGGAGGCTACGAAATCAAACTTATCTACATTTTTATTATCATCATTTGTTATTTTTCTTTTTTTTTCTTTTTTTTTCATGTTTTTTTTTTTAATTATATACAATCCCTTTCCCTTAGTTGTTACCTTTAACAAAAGAACATAAATAATGTAATAATCCAATATGCAACCCACAATCATATGTTAAAGTGTGTGTGTGTAAATTAAGGTTTAAGAAGACATGTTAAATAAGTATATGAGCAGAATTAAGTGGTAACAATACGAGAGTTTGTAAACCTGAATATTTCAGGAAGTATTATAATAGACCTTGTTAAGAATGGTTACTAAGATGCGTCTCAAGAGTCACTTTAACAAAAGAACTCCTTTACTCTGCCATCCTAGTAACAATAATTATGCACATGCTTTATGAAAAATAATTTTTTTTTTTTTATCAACTACTACCCTCTCCCCCCAACCAAAACGAGACATTGTCCTCAATGTTCTAAGGTAGAAAGATAGAGTATAGAAGATATCACCTGAAATAACGAACACTGACAAAACCTGAAACACACTAAAACAAAAATAAAAAATAACAAAACACAATAATAAAACCAAAATACATAAAAATTCACAAATGAAGGCTCAAATCCAATCTAAGCTTTTTACGGCTTCCCGTAGATGACCAATTTATGCGACTCATGGAAGGATCAATCACAGGAATGAAAGATTGTAGTTGGTCAATCAATTGTTCAGCAGTAGAAGCAGAGATTATGATTTGTCGTGCAGAAGATGTTAGAAATTCCTGTTCCACAGCATGATCAAGAAAAGACAACAACTTATCATAATAACCATTAACATTTAACAAACCTATGGGTTTATGGTGAATGTGCAGTTGAGCCCAAGAGGAAATATGAAAGATCTCTTCCAATGTGCCTAGACCACCTGGTAAAGCAATAAAAGCATCAGCATGGTTAAACATTGCATTCATTCGAGCCGACATTGTGGAGACCTGAAGTTCCTCTCCAATTGTTTTTCCAATGATGTCCCCTTGTGCCAAAGCTTCAGGGACGACTCCTAAAACTTGACTACCTCCTAAAAATGCAGCTATTGACACACCTCCCATTAACCCAAGACTGCCTCCCCCATACACTAAATGAATCTTTCTCTCAGCTAGCACCTGACCAAGATGATTTGCTGATTCTAAAAACTCTTTTTCTTTCCCAAGACTAGATCCACCGAAAACACAAATATTTCTTATTTGATGACTTGAGGAACTTGCCATTTCTACACACTTCTGTATTTGTTGAATGTATGGGTTGAGTAGAAATGAAAGGAAGGAAAATAGGGTTTTATAGATGAGAAAGTAGAAAGGCAATCATAACATCTATATGTAGGCCAGCTAGAGTCTCACACTCTCTCTCTCTCTTTTTATTTATTTATTTATTTACTTTTGAAAAAAACATGTGTATGTACAGGTAGTTGTGATTGTGGCTCACATCTTCCCTTGGTTTTACGTCCAAGAACGGCTTAAACGCCCTCTATGGGTCGAGGATAGGCTTCCCATCCAGTTTTCTTAAAAACTGGCAAACAGGGTCTTTTTTAGTCAGATTCCCAAGACTAAGTCGATCATGTTCTTTATGAAATAGTGGCCATAAATCATGAATTGCACGATGCACATCTCCACTAGGATGCGTCTCAAGAGTCAATAGAAGATTATCTAAAGACTCCTTACTCAGGCCATCCTTAATGAATTGTATTTTATCTTCACGGTTTATAGATACCATTCCTAAAGAACGACATTGTGTATTACAAGTCCATCTAGCACAACGATGACAGACATCCAGTCGTTTTGCACGACGCTTCTTTGCAAAAGTGCTTTTACCTGTTCCAGGCATGTGTGAAATGAAGTTAGAGGACTCACCTGATAATCGGACCTTTGCTTCAATCAACCAGCGAATATCTTCAGGAATTCCATGATTCATTAACAATCTCAATCTTGCACATCTAGCACGGTAAATTTTTGTAATCGCATTCTGAGGCAGAGCGGGAAAATACTTTTTCAATTTTTCAAGATTAGTGTCCATTTTCAAATGAGAATTGGAAGAGAGATTCAAAGAATTGCACAGATATATACACAGCTATCAGTAATTGTGGGAAACTGAAAGAACCGACTTAAGTCACGGAGTACCGTTATCCGCCATTTGACCGGGGTGAAAGAAACTAGCAAAAATCACTCAAAAAGAAACATGAAAAACAAAATGTGAGAAAAACAAAATAATCAACCTTTATCTACAAGATCATTCAAACCAGTTGATTCATTTTCATTAGGAAAATTATCAAAGTGAGCTTTCAAACAATGTCCATTTTCCTTAAAATCATTGTCATTCATTGAATTCTCAATATCACAGGCCCCATAAGGATTGCTCCATCTTGGTCTTAGCTCTCTAGGGACTGCATAGAGTTGAGAATTATAAAACAAAACTTTTTGACCAGTATCAATCTTTTGA
This sequence comes from Populus pruinosa, assembly GCA_026413675.1. Classification (NCBI taxonomy): domain Eukaryota; kingdom Viridiplantae; phylum Streptophyta; class Magnoliopsida; order Malpighiales; family Salicaceae; genus Populus; species Populus pruinosa. The sequence continues at coordinate 10,368,942 of CM048598.1, forward strand.
CAATTTTCACAAGTTTTGCAGAATGCATGTGTGTCTTTGAACATGGTGGGCCAATAAAATCCACTTTGTAAGATTTTTGCAGTTGTATTTTTTGACGAGAAATAACTTCCACATGCTTCAGAATGACAAAGTTTAATGACACTACTTACCTCATTGTCGGGAATGAATCTTTGAAATATTTGATCAGGACAATATTTGAATAAGTTAGGGTCATCACAATAAAAGCTCTTCACTTCGTTCAAAAACTTTTCTCTGTCTTGGGTACTCCAATCAGCTGGCAAATCTCCTAAAGCAAGAAAATTGATATTTTTATCATACCAAGGCATTGGACTAAGAGAAAGTAAGGATTCATTAGGAAAGTAATCATCAATTGGTGTGATGTCAAATGTCGAATCTGTTGTCACTTTTGACAAAAGATTCGCATCAACATTTTCGGTGCTTGTTTCATCCATGATTTCTTCCTCAGAATAAATCATTTGCAAATCTTCAGATTCATCCAATTCATTTTTACTTAAAGTAGATTCAAGTTGATCATAAACTAATTCATCAATATGGTCTACTTCTTGTAAATCATTATCATCTCCAGGTTGCTTGCAAATGTTGAATATATTCATCTCCAATGTCATGTTTCCAAATGATAGCTTCATCAGTCCATTCCTACAATTAATTAATGCGTTAGAGGTTGCAAGAAAGGGACGTCCTAAAATAACAGGAAATGAATTACATGCTTCAACAGGTTCTGTGTCCAAGACAATAAAATCCACAGGATAAATGAATTTATCGACTTGTACTAACACATCCTCAATTATTCCTCTAGGCACTTTTACAGATCTATCGGCAAGTAAAAGAGATATAGAAGTTGGTTTTAACTCACCTAGATTGAGACTTTGAAAAACTGAATATGGAAGTAAATTCACACTAGCTCCAAGATCAAGTAAGGCTCTTTCAATTTTATGCTCTCCAATAAAGCAAGAAATTGTAGGACAACCAGGGTCTTTATATTTCAAAGCATTATTGTTTTGAAGAATAGCACTTACTTGTTCGGCTAGAAAGGCTTTCTTTTTCACATTCAGTTTCCTCTTCACAGTGCATAGATCTTTCAAAAATTTAGCATAGGAAGGAACCTGTTTAATAGCATCCAGCAAAGGTATATTGATCCTTACCTGTTTGAAAATTTCATAAATTTCAGAATTGTGATTGACTTTTCTTTGTTTGGTCATGGCTTGAGGAAATGGAAGTGCTGGTGGTGAATCAGTCGTTTCTTTGCAATTTTCAGATTCATCCCCTTCCTTACCCTCAGAGATTGACTCATCATCTTTCTCATAAGGTTCAAGAGAGGGTTTTTCAATAACCTTACCACTGCGCAGAGTAGTGACTGATTTGACTTGATCCATGTGTTGGCTTCCGGAACTACTTGCATTTGCATTGTATTGCCCCTTGGGATTTTGTTGCGGTTGAGATGGAAACTTACCTTTCTCTTGGAAACTAAGAGCAGATGTTAATTTAGCAAGAGTATCTTTAAAATCTATCATGTTTTGAACAAGTTGAGTATTGATTGTCTCTTGCTTTTCAATGAATGCATGCAATGTTTCCTCAAGATTTCTTCTAGGAGGTGGAGCATAAGGAGGTGCATATCCATGAGAATTTTGAAAATTATGGTGTGCTTGAAACGGTGGTTGTGAAGTTTGTGCATTGTTATTCTCACTCTTCCAACTGAAATTTGGGTGATTCCTCCAACCAGGGTTGTATGTTTGGGAGTATGGGTTGTGGTTGGCCCTCTGAAAACTGTTTAAAGCATGGGCTTGTTCATGGAGACATTCTTTAAAAGAAGGCAAGGTTGGACAATCGTTGGTTGAGTGTTCATTTGTTTCACAGATTTGACACACAATGTTTTCAACAGATTTTAATTGACCACTCTTTTTCAATTCTAGTGCCTCGACTTTTCTAGCTAAAGATGCAAATTTGGCTTGGAGGTCATGATCTTCCCTAAGGTTGTACATACCTCCACTAGATGTATGAGGTTGAGTTTTACTCGGTGCCTCATAAGTACCCGCGGTGTCCCAATTTTGAGCATTTTCAGCTAACAAGTCTAAGTACTCCATTGCTTCATCAGGGTCTTTATCTTCAAAAGTTCCATTGCACATCAATTCAACCATTTGCCTATCTTTAGGTGTTAACCCTTCATAGAAATGTGAAACCAATCTCCATGTTTCAAAACCATGATGAGGGCAAGTACTAAGCAAGTCTCGATACCTATCCCAACATTTGTAAAATGTTTCTCCTGGTTTTTTAGTGAAATTGGTGATTTGTCTCTTGAAAGAGTTTGTTCTATGAGATGGGAAAAACTTCTTTAAAAACTGTTGTTGCATTTCATCCCAAGCACGAATGGATCCTGGTCTCAAATTTTGTAGCCATGTTTTAGCTTTATCTTTTAATGAAAAAGGAAAAAGCTTTAATCTGATGGTGTTCATGCTACAATTTAAGTTATTATATGTGTTGCAGAGCTCCTCAAATTCTCTTAAATGCAAGTATGGATTTTCCAATTCCAAACCATGAAAAGAAGGTAAAAGTTGAATAATACCTGGTTTAAAATTAAAATGAGATGCATCAGGAGGAAAAACTATGTATGATGGTGCACTTGTTCTTGTGGGATTCATGTGGTCTCTAAGTGTTCTAGCACGGTTATTCTCATTATTTTCATTATGAAGTGATTGATTATCTTCTTCAGCCATATTTTCTGAAAATGATGAGGACACCCTACAAAGTCTACCACTTGATGTGCGTGACCACACTCTCATGCACGTGTAGGAATATAATAAAATGAAGAAGAAAACAAAAGATGAAGGAAGAAAACAAAATAAGGAGAAACAAAATAAAAGAGACAAAGTTATATACAAGAAAAGTGAAAAGAGAAAATAAAATAAAAACTATAATTTATACAAGAACTTACCTCCCCGGCAACGGCGCCAAAAACTTGACACGACGAAAAGATTGATGTCTTCTCCCAAGTGCAGGAGTGTCGAAGTAATAAATAACCCGGCAAGACCGGGGTCGAACCACAGGGAGGTTAATTGTACAAATTATAAACAACAATTATAAAACAACAATAACAACAACAACAATAGTAATAATAATAATAATAATAATAATAATAATAATAATAGTAGTAGTAGTAGTAGTAGTACTAATAATAATAATAATAATAATAATAATAATAATAAAGAAAGAGAAGAAGAAGAAGATGATGATGATGAGAACTTGGAGATGAAATATTAATGTAAGGATTAAGCAATAATAATAACAAATGTCAAGGTTAGAGGTTCCACTAATGGTATATCAAACAAGTATAGTATAAACTCTTATTATTGAATTGGAAACCACACACAAAGGAGGTTCCAATCAGATTATATATTGTTAACATGATTACATTAGTCATCTTATTCAATTAATGCTAATACTTGTAAATCTCGTCAAGCATTCATGATTATAACTTATGTTAACAACAAATCAAGTTCCTTTCATAGCTCAGGTGTCGGTTATACCATACATTATGGGCTATGAAATGCCAAGCATTTGTTGTACCAAGTGTTATACAACATAAATCAAGATTAGTCATTTAACAAGCAAAGTATTAAAGAGTGAACAAGATAACAAATATAAAACATGTTAGTATCAAACATTAAAGTCCATATTAAGTTTACATTATACTTATTCTTACACCATTAGTGTAACCTTTTCACCTTGACATAACTAACTTAGCTAGACATAATGAAAGAAAGCAAAATAGATAAACAAAATAAGAACATAAAAGCTAACTAAGTAAAGAAAAGGAAATGAAAGGCATAAACTTGATATTAATGAAAGCAAAGCATAAACATTATAAAAAATACAAAGAGAGAAAGGAAGAGCATGATCTTGATCTGGAAACCAAGATGCCTAAATGCATGGCAAATGCCTCCTTTTATAGGCCAAAATTGGGAACTATTGATTTGATGACTAATTGATAAGTGGGTGGCCAACTTTTGACTTGGTGACAATCCTTATCTTCTCTTGTCTGCCCAAACCGTCATTGATAACGTCAAAACTGGAGCCAGGTGCAAACATGAAAGTTGTAGGCAATTGTCTCAGCTTACTTGTGTAAACAATTCAGCTCATTTGGACTTCTAGAACTCCAGATATGGCCAAAATACCGAACAGTGCTCGGGCTGGAAGACAGATTCGGGCTTCTTTGTTGTTGCTACAATTTGGACTTGATAATGGCCTTTTTAGATCTTGGGCTCCATATGAAAGTTGTAGGCCTATGTCTTACCTTTCCATCCATATAAATTGGACCTAAATCTGAGATCTGTAGCTCCAGATATGGCCCAATTACCGAACAGTGTTCCGGTTTGGATTGCACCGACATCTCTTCTCTAAGTTTGACCATCTCTTTATCCATGCAATTTAAGTTCTTCAAGTCATCAATCAATCCTTTCATTTATGTGATAGACCTGCATTAAAAATAGACATTTACCATAAATTATAGGTATCTTATATTATTAGATACATTATTATAAAACATATTTTAGTTAAGGAGTTATTGATACTTCAAGTGCAAAATGATGATATAAAACCATGATAAAAATGCACTTTTAAGTACTAATCACACCCCTCAACCAGCTTATTACTAGTCCCTAGTAATTAAAGCGTTAAAACAATTTGCAAATTTCACAAAGCAAGGTATTCATCATTTAACTTCCATTAATCTATCCAGATAAACAAACTCTCATTAAATTTATATATCTGCTCAATACCACTTAACAAGATATTAATAAACCTTTCTTTTGTGCTCAATGTATCAACACATAATTATAGGGCTTTTCTTGGAAGAAAACAAATTTTTTTTTTTCTAATGTTTAAGGTTAACTTCCTTGGGATGGGATTATTATTTTTGTCTTTTTTTTTTTACTTCTTTTTTTTTTCTTTTTTTTTTTAAATGTATATACATATAATTTAAAAACATCATGCATCTTTAACCCATGTAACGAGCTTTCAGCTAATGACTCCCAGACCAGTTGGTCTTAGGGCATTAGGTGTTAAGACACCCCTACGAGCTTAGTAACTCGGGTCGCAGATACTGATATGTAGATAGTGCAATGTTTGATTGCCTTAAGCTTTTCTCCTTAACCCATGTAACAAGCGTTGGGCCAATAGCTCCCAAGTCAGTTGACTTTAGGGTATTAGGTGTTAAAACACCCCTTCGGGCTTAATTGCTTAGGTTAGGGAGGCTACGAAATCAAACTTATCTACATTTTTATTATCATCATTTGTTATTTTTCTTTTTTTTTCTTTTTTTTTCATGTTTTTTTTTTTAATTATATACAATCCCTTTCCCTTAGTTGTTACCTTTAACAAAAGAACATAAATAATGTAATAATCCAATATGCAACCCACAATCATATGTTAAAGTGTGTGTGTGTAAATTAAGGTTTAAGAAGACATGTTAAATAAGTATATGAGCAGAATTAAGTGGTAACAATACGAGAGTTTGTAAACCTGAATATTTCAGGAAGTATTATAATAGACCTTGTTAAGAATGGTTACTAAGATGCGTCTCAAGAGTCACTTTAACAAAAGAACTCCTTTACTCTGCCATCCTAGTAACAATAATTATGCACATGCTTTATGAAAAATAATTTTTTTTTTTTTATCAACTACTACCCTCTCCCCCCAACCAAAACGAGACATTGTCCTCAATGTTCTAAGGTAGAAAGATAGAGTATAGAAGATATCACCTGAAATAACGAACACTGACAAAACCTGAAACACACTAAAACAAAAATAAAAAATAACAAAACACAATAATAAAACCAAAATACATAAAAATTCACAAATGAAGGCTCAAATCCAATCTAAGCTTTTTACGGCTTCCCGTAGATGACCAATTTATGCGACTCATGGAAGGATCAATCACAGGAATGAAAGATTGTAGTTGGTCAATCAATTGTTCAGCAGTAGAAGCAGAGATTATGATTTGTCGTGCAGAAGATGTTAGAAATTCCTGTTCCACAGCATGATCAAGAAAAGACAACAACTTATCATAATAACCATTAACATTTAACAAACCTATGGGTTTATGGTGAATGTGCAGTTGAGCCCAAGAGGAAATATGAAAGATCTCTTCCAATGTGCCTAGACCACCTGGTAAAGCAATAAAAGCATCAGCATGGTTAAACATTGCATTCATTCGAGCCGACATTGTGGAGACCTGAAGTTCCTCTCCAATTGTTTTTCCAATGATGTCCCCTTGTGCCAAAGCTTCAGGGACGACTCCTAAAACTTGACTACCTCCTAAAAATGCAGCTATTGACACACCTCCCATTAACCCAAGACTGCCTCCCCCATACACTAAATGAATCTTTCTCTCAGCTAGCACCTGACCAAGATGATTTGCTGATTCTAAAAACTCTTTTTCTTTCCCAAGACTAGATCCACCGAAAACACAAATATTTCTTATTTGATGACTTGAGGAACTTGCCATTTCTACACACTTCTGTATTTGTTGAATGTATGGGTTGAGTAGAAATGAAAGGAAGGAAAATAGGGTTTTATAGATGAGAAAGTAGAAAGGCAATCATAACATCTATATGTAGGCCAGCTAGAGTCTCACACTCTCTCTCTCTCTTTTTATTTATTTATTTATTTACTTTTGAAAAAAACATGTGTATGTACAGGTAGTTGTGATTGTGGCTCACATCTTCCCTTGGTTTTACGTCCAAGAACGGCTTAAACGCCCTCTATGGGTCGAGGATAGGCTTCCCATCCAGTTTTCTTAAAAACTGGCAAACAGGGTCTTTTTTAGTCAGATTCCCAAGACTAAGTCGATCATGTTCTTTATGAAATAGTGGCCATAAATCATGAATTGCACGATGCACATCTCCACTAGGATGCGTCTCAAGAGTCAATAGAAGATTATCTAAAGACTCCTTACTCAGGCCATCCTTAATGAATTGTATTTTATCTTCACGGTTTATAGATACCATTCCTAAAGAACGACATTGTGTATTACAAGTCCATCTAGCACAACGATGACAGACATCCAGTCGTTTTGCACGACGCTTCTTTGCAAAAGTGCTTTTACCTGTTCCAGGCATGTGTGAAATGAAGTTAGAGGACTCACCTGATAATCGGACCTTTGCTTCAATCAACCAGCGAATATCTTCAGGAATTCCATGATTCATTAACAATCTCAATCTTGCACATCTAGCACGGTAAATTTTTGTAATCGCATTCTGAGGCAGAGCGGGAAAATACTTTTTCAATTTTTCAAGATTAGTGTCCATTTTCAAATGAGAATTGGAAGAGAGATTCAAAGAATTGCACAGATATATACACAGCTATCAGTAATTGTGGGAAACTGAAAGAACCGACTTAAGTCACGGAGTACCGTTATCCGCCATTTGACCGGGGTGAAAGAAACTAGCAAAAATCACTCAAAAAGAAACATGAAAAACAAAATGTGAGAAAAACAAAATAATCAACCTTTATCTACAAGATCATTCAAACCAGTTGATTCATTTTCATTAGGAAAATTATCAAAGTGAGCTTTCAAACAATGTCCATTTTCCTTAAAATCATTGTCATTCATTGAATTCTCAATATCACAGGCCCCATAAGGATTGCTCCATCTTGGTCTTAGCTCTCTAGGGACTGCATAGAGTTGAGAATTATAAAACAAAACTTTTTGACCAGTATCAATCTTTTGACAATTTTCACAAGTTTTGCAGAATGCATGTGTGTCTTTGAACATGGTGGGCCAATAAAATCCACTTTGTAAGATTTTTGCAGTTGTATTTTTTGACGAGAAATAACTTCCACATGCTTCAGAATGACAAAGTTTAATGACACTACTTACCTCATTGTCGGGAATGAATCTTTGAAATATTTGATCAGGACAATATTTGAATAAGTTAGGGTCATCACAATAAAAGCTCTTCACTTCGTTCAAAAACTTTTCTCTGTCTTGGGTACTCCAATCAGCTGGCAAATCTCCTAAAGCAAGAAAATTGATATTTTTATCATACCAAGGCATTGGACTAAGAGAAAGTAAGGATTCATTAGGAAAGTAATCATCAATTGGTGTGATGTCAAATGTCGAATCTGTTGTCACTTTTGACAAAAGATTCGCATCAACATTTTCGGTGCTTGTTTCATCCATGATTTCTTCCTCAGAATAAATCATTTGCAAATCTTCAGATTCATCCAATTCATTTTTACTTAAAGTAGATTCAAGTTGATCATAAACTAATTCATCAATATGGTCTACTTCTTGTAAATCATTATCATCTCCAGGTTGCTTGCAAATGTTGAATATATTCATCTCCAATGTCATGTTTCCAAATGATAGCTTCATCAGTCCATTCCTACAATTAATTAATGCGTTAGAGGTTGCAAGAAAGGGACGTCCTAAAATAACAGGAAATGAATTACATGCTTCAACAGGTTCTGTGTCCAAGACAATAAAATCCACAGGATAAATGAATTTATCGACTTGTACTAACACATCCTCAATTATTCCTCTAGGCACTTTTACAGATCTATCGGCAAGTAAAAGAGATATAGAAGTTGGTTTTAACTCACCTAGATTGAGACTTTGAAAAACTGAATATGGAAGTAAATTCACACTAGCTCCAAGATCAAGTAAGGCTCTTTCAATTTTATGCTCTCCAATAAAGCAAGAAATTGTAGGACAACCAGGGTCTTTATATTTCAAAGCATTATTGTTTTGAAGAATAGCACTTACTTGTTCGGCTAGAAAGGCTTTCTTTTTCACATTCAGTTTCCTCTTCACAGTGCATAGATCTTTCAAAAATTTAGCATAGGAAGGAACCTGTTTAATAGCATCCAGCAAAGGTATATTGATCCTTACCTGTTTGAAAATTTCATAAATTTCAGAATTGTGATTGACTTTTCTTTGTTTGGTCATGGCTTGAGGAAATGGAAGTGCTGGTGGTGAATCAGTCGTTTCTTTGCAATTTTCAGATTCATCCCCTTCCTTACCCTCAGAGATTGACTCATCATCTTTCTCATAAGGTTCAAGAGAGGGTTTTTCAATAACCTTACCACTGCGCAGAGTAGTGACTGATTTGACTTGATCCATGTGTTGGCTTCCGGAACTACTTGCATTTGCATTGTATTGCCCCTTGGGATTTTGTTGCGGTTGAGATGGAAACTTACCTTTCTCTTGGAAACTAAGAGCAGATGTTAATTTAGCAAGAGTATCTTTAAAATCTATCATGTTTTGAACAAGTTGAGTATTGATTGTCTCTTGCTTTTCAATGAATGCATGCAATGTTTCCTCAAGATTTCTTCTAGGAGGTGGAGCATAAGGAGGTGCATATCCATGAGAATTTTGAAAATTATGGTGTGCTTGAAACGGTGGTTGTGAAGTTTGTGCATTGTTATTCTCACTCTTCCAACTGAAATTTGGGTGATTCCTCCAACCAGGGTTGTATGTTTGGGAGTATGGGTTGTGGTTGGCCCTCTGAAAACTGTTTAAAGCATGGGCTTGTTCATGGAGACATTCTTTAAAAGAAGGCAAGGTTGGACAATCGTTGGTTGAGTGTTCATTTGTTTCACAGATTTGACACACAATGTTTTCAACAGATTTTAATTGACCACTCTTTTTCAATTCTAGTGCCTCGACTTTTCTAGCTAAAGATGCAAATTTGGCTTGGAGGTCATGATCTTCCCTAAGGTTGTACATACCTCCACTAGATGTATGAGGTTGAGTTTTACTCGGTGCCTCATAAGTACCCGCGGTGTCCCAATTTTGAGCATTTTCAGCTAACAAGTCTAAGTACTCCATTGCTTCATCAGGGTCTTTATCTTCAAAAGTTCCATTGCACATCAATTCAACCATTTGCCTATCTTTAGGTGTTAACCCTTCATAGAAATGTGAAACCAATCTCCATGTTTCAAAACCATGATGAGGGCAAGTACTAAGCAAGTCTCGATACCTATCCCAACATTTGTAAAATGTTTCTCCTGGTTTTTTAGTGAAATTGGTGATTTGTCTCTTGAAAGAGTTTGTTCTATGAGATGGGAAAAACTTCTTTAAAAACTGTTGTTGCATTTCATCCCAAGCACGAATGGATCCTGGTCTCAAATTTTGTAGCCATGTTTTAGCTTTATCTTTTAATGAAAAAGGAAAAAGCTTTAATCTGATGGTGTTCATGCTACAATTTAAGTTATTATATGTGTTGCAGAGCTCCTCAAATTCTCTTAAATGCAAGTATGGATTTTCCAATTCCAAACCATGAAAAGAAGGTAAAAGTTGAATAATACCTGGTTTAAAATTAAAATGAGATGCATCAGGAGGAAAAACTATGTATGATGGTGCACTTGTTCTTGTGGGATTCATGTGGTCTCTAAGTGTTCTAGCACGGTTATTCTCATTATTTTCATTATGAAGTGATTGATTATCTTCTTCAGCCATATTTTCTGAAAATGATGAGGACACCCTACAAAGTCTACCACTTGATGTGCGTGACCACACTCTCATGCACGTGTAGGAATATAATAAAATGAAGAAGAAAACAAAAGATGAAGGAAGAAAACAAAATAAGGAGAAACAAAATAAAAGAGACAAAGTTATATACAAGAAAAGTGAAAAGAGAAAATAAAATAAAAACTATAATTTATACAAGAACTTACCTCCCCGGCAACGGCGCCAAAAACTTGACACGACGAAAAGATTGATGTCTTCTCCCAAGTGCAGGAGTGTCGAAGTAATAAATAACCCGGCAAGACCGGGGTCGAACCACAGGGAGGTTAATTGTACAAATTATAAACAACAATTATAAAACAACAATAACAACAACAACAATAGTAATAATAATAATAATAATAATAATAATAATAATAATAGTAGTAGTAGTAGTAGTAGTACTAATAATAATAATAATAATAATAATAATAATAATAAAGAAAGAGAAGAAGAAGAAGATGATGATGATGAGAACTTGGAGATGAAATATTAATGTAAGGATTAAGCAATAATAATAACAAATGTCAAGGTTAGAGGTTCCACTAATGGTATATCAAACAAGTATAGTATAAACTCTTATTATTGAATTGGAAACCACACACAAAGGAGGTTCCAATCAGATTATATATTGTTAACATGATTACATTAGTCATCTTATTCAATTAATGCTAATACTTGTAAATCTCGTCAAGCATTCATGATTATAACTTATGTTAACAACAAATCAAGTTCCTTTCATAGCTCAGGTGTCGGTTATACCATACATTATGGGCTATGAAATGCCAAGCATTTGTTGTACCAAGTGTTATACAACATAAATCAAGATTAGTCATTTAACAAGCAAAGTATTAAAGAGTGAACAAGATAACAAATATAAAACATGTTAGTATCAAACATTAAAGTCCATATTAAGTTTACATTATACTTATTCTTACACCATTAGTGTAACCTTTTCACCTTGACATAACTAACTTAGCTAGACATAATGAAAGAAAGCAAAATAGATAAACAAAATAAGAACATAAAAGCTAACTAAGTAAAGAAAAGGAAATGAAAGGCATAAACTTGATATTAATGAAAGCAAAGCATAAACATTATAAAAAATACAAAGAGAGAAAGGAAGAGCATGATCTTGATCTGGAAACCAAGATGCCTAAATGCATGGCAAATGCCTCCTTTTATAGGCCAAAATTGGGAACTATTGATTTGATGACTAATTGATAAGTGGGTGGCCAACTTTTGACTTGGTGACAATCCTTATCTTCTCTTGTCTGCCCAAACCGTCATTGATAACGTCAAAACTGGAGCCAGGTGCAAACATGAAAGTTGTAGGCAATTGTCTCAGCTTACTTGTGTAAACAATTCAGCTCATTTGGACTTCTAGAACTCCAGATATGGCCAAAATACCGAACAGTGCTCGGGCTGGAAGACAGATTCGGGCTTCTTTGTTGTTGCTACAATTTGGACTTGATAATGGCCTTTTTAGATCTTGGGCTCCATATGAAAGTTGTAGGCCTATGTCTTACCTTTCCATCCATATAAATTGGACCTAAATCTGAGATCTGTAGCTCCAGATATGGCCCAATTACCGAACAGTGTTCCGGTTTGGATTGCACCGACATCTCTTCTCTAAGTTTGACCATCTCTTTATCCATGCAATTTAAGTTCTTCAAGTCATCAATCAATCCTTTCATTTATGTGATAGACCTTCATTAAAAATAGACATTTACCACAAATTATAGGTATCTTATATTATTAGATACATTATTATAAAACATATTTTAGTTAAGGAGTTATTGATACTTCAAGTGCAAAATGATGATATAAAACCATGATAAAAATGCACTTTTAAGTACTAATCAGCACACTAAAAAGAGGCAGGGTTGGAAAACACACTACTGATTAGTACTTAAAAGTGCATTTTTATCATGGTTTTATATCATCATTTTGCACTTGAAGTATCAATAACTCCTTAACTAAAATATGTTTTATAATAATGTATCTAATAATATAAGATACCTATAATTTGTGGTAAATATCTATTTTTAATGCAGGCCTATCACATAAATAAAAGGATTGATTGATGACTTGAAGAACTTAAATTACAAGGATAAAGAGATGGTCAAACTTAGAGAAGAGATGTCGGTGTAATCCAAACCGGAACACTATTCGGTAATTGGGTCATATCTGGAGCTACAGATCTCAGATTTAGGTCCAATTTATATGGATGGAAAGGTAAGACATAGACCTACAACTTTCATATGGAGCCCAAGATCTAAAAAGGCCATTATCAAGTCCAAATTGTAGCAACAACAAAGAAGCCCGAATCTGTCTTCCAGCCCGAGCACTGTTCGGTATTTTGGCCATATCTGGAGTTCTAGAAGTCCAAATGAGCTGAAGTTTTTACACAAGAAAGATGAGACAATTGTCTACAACTTTCATGTTTGCAACTGGCTCCAATTTGGACGTTATCAATGATGTTTTGGGTAGACAAGAGAAGATAAGGATTGTCACCAAGTCAAAAGTTGGACACCCACTCATCAATTAGTCATCAAATCAATAGTTCCCAATTTTGGCCTATAAAAGGAGGCATTTGCCATGCATTTAGGCATCTTGGTGTTCAGATCAAGATCATGCTCTTCCTTTCTCTCTTTGTATTTTTTGTAATGTTTATGCTTTGCTTTCATTAATATTAAGTTTATGCTTTTCATTTCCTTTCCTTTACTTAGTTAGCTTTTATGTTCTTATTTTGTTTATCTATTTTTCTTTCTTTCATTATGTCTAGCTAAGTTAATTATGTCAAGGTGAAAAGGTTACACTAATGGTGTAAGAATAAGTATAATGTAAACTTAATATGGACTTTAATGTTTGATACTAACATGTTTTATATTTGTTATCTTGTTCACTCTTTAATACTTTGCTTGTTAAATGACTAATCTTGATTTATGTTGTATAACACTTGGTACAACAAATGCTTGGCACTTTCATAGCCCATAATGTATGGTATAACCGACACCTGAGCTATGAAAGGAACTTGATTTGTTGTTAACATAAGTTATAATCATAAATGCTTGACGAGATTTACAAGTATTAGCATTAATTGAATAAGATGACTAATGTAATCATGTTAACAATATATAATCTGATTGGAACCTCCTTTATGTGTGGTTTCCAATTGAATAATAAGACTTTATATTATACTTGTTTGATATACCATTAGTGGAACCTCTAACCTTGACATTTGTTATTATTATTATTTAATCCTTACTTTAATTTTCCATCTCCAAGTTCTCATCATCTTCTTCTTCTTCTCTTTCTTTATTATTATTATTATTATTACTACTACTGTTACTACTAGTATTATTATTATTATTATTATTATTATTATTATTATTATAGTTGTTGTTGTTATTGTTATTGTTGTTGTTATTATTGCTATTATTGTTACTTATAATTGTTGTCTATAATGTGTACAATTAACCTCCCTGTGTTTCGACCCCGGTCTTGCCGGGTTATTTATTACTTCGACACTCCTACACTTGGGAGAAGACATCAACCTTTTAGTCGTGTCAAGTTTTTGGCGCCGTTGCCGGGGAGGTAAGTTCTTGTATAAATTATAGTATTTATTTTATTTTCTCTTTTCACTTTTCTTGTATATAACTTTGTTTCTTTTCTTTTGTTTCTTTTTATTTTGTTTTCTTCCTCCTTCTTTTGCTTTCTTCTTTTTATTTTATTTTATTTACTACACGTGCATGAGAGTGTGGTCACGTACATCAAGTGGTAGACTTTGTAGGATATCCTCATCATTTTCAGAAAATATGGCCGAAGAAGATAATCAATCACTTCAAAATGAGAATAATGAGAATAACTGATTAGTACTTAAAAGTGCATTTTTATCATGGTTTTATATCATCATTTTGCACTTGAAGTATCAATAACTCCTTAACTAAAATATGTTTTATAATAATGTATCTAATAATATAAGATACCTATAATTTGTGGTAAATGTCTATTTTTAATGCAGGTCTATCACATAAATGAAAGGATTGATTGATGACTTGAAGAACTTAAATTGCATGGATAAAGAGATGGTCAAACTTAGAGAAGAGATGTCGGTGCAATCCAAACCGGAACACTGTTCGGTAATTGGGCCATATCTGGAGCTACAGATCTCAGATTTAGGTCCAATTTATATGGATGGAAAGGTAAGACATAGACCTACAACTTTCATATGGAGCCCAAGATCTAAAAAGGCCATTATCAAGTCCAAATTGTAGCAACAACAAAGAAGCCCGAATCTGTCTTCCAGCCCGAGCACTGTTCGGTATTGTGGCCATATCTGGAGTTCTAGAAGTCCAAATGAGCTGAATTTTTTACATAAGAAAGCTGAGACAATTGCCTACAACTTTCATGTTTGCACCTGGCTCTAGTTTTGACGTTATCAATGACGTTTTGGGCAGACAAGAGAAGATAAGGATTGTCACCAAGTCAAAAGTTGGCCACCCACTTATCAATTAGTCATCAAATCAATAGTTCCCAATTTTGGCCTATAAAAGGAGGCATTTGCCATGCATTTAGGCATCTTGGTGTTCAGATCAAGATCATGCTCTTCCTTTCTCTCTTTGTATTTTTTGTAATGTTTATGCTTTGCTTTCATTAATATTAAGTCTATGCCTTTCATTTCCTTTCCTTTACTTAGTTAACTTTTATGTTCTTATTTTGTTTATCTATTTTGCTTTCTTTCATTATGTCTAGCTAAGTTAGTTATGTCAAGGTGAAAAGGTTACACTAATGGTGTAAGAATAAGTATAATGTAAACTTAATATGGACTTTAATGTTTGATACTAACATGTTTTATATTTGTTATCTTGTTCACTCTTTAATACTTTGCTTGTTAAATGACTAATCTTGATTTATGTTGTATAACACTTGGTACAACAAATGCTTGGCACTTTCATAGCCCATAATGTATGGTATAACCGACACCTAGGCTATGAAAGGAACTTGATTTGTTGTTAACATAAGTTATAATCATGAATGCTTGAAGAGATTTACAAGTATTAGCATTAATTGAATAAGATGACTAATGTAATCATGTTAACAATATATAATCTGATTGGAACCTCCTTTGTGTGTGGTTTCCAATTCAATACTAAGAGTTTATACTATACTTGTTTGATATACCATTAGTGGAACCTCTAACCTTGACATTTGTTATTATTATTGTTTAATCCTTACATTAATTTTCCATCTCCAAGTTCTCATCATCTTCTTCTTCTTCTCTTTCTTTATTATTATTATTATTACTACTACTACTACTACTACTACTACTACTACTACTACTATTATTCTTATTCTTATTATTATTATTATTATTATTATTATTATTATTATTGTTATTGTTATTGTTATTGTTGTTATTGTTATTGTTATTGTTGTTGTATTATTGTTATTTATAATTTGTACAATTAACCTCCCTGTGGTTCGACCCCGGTCTTGCCGGGTTATTTATTACTTCGACACTCCTGCACTTGGGAGAAGACATCAATCTTTTAGTCGTGTCAAGTTTTTGGCGCCGTTGCCGGGGAGGTAAGTTCTTGTATAAATTATAGTTTTTATTTTATTTTCTCTTTTCACTTTTCTTGTATATAACTTTGTCTCTTTTATTTTGTTTCTCCTTATTTTGTTTTCTTCCTTCATCTTTTGTTTTCTTCTTCATTTTATTATATTCCTACACGTGCATGAGAGTGTGGTCACGCACATCAAGTGGTAGACTTTGTAGGGTGTCCTCATCATTTTCAGAAAATATGGCTGAAGAAGATAATCAATCACTTCATAATGAAAATAATGAGAATAACCGTGCTAGAACACTTAGAGACCACATGAATCCCACAAGAACAAGTGCACCATCATACATAGTTTTTCCTCCTGATGCATCTCATTTTAATTTTAAACCAGGTATTATTCAACTTTTACCTTCTTTTCATGGTTTGGAATTGGAAAATCCATACTTGCATTTAAGAGAATTTGAGGAGCTCTGCAACACATATAATAACTTAAATTGTAGCATGAACACCATCAGATTAAAGCTTTTTCCTTTTTCATTAAAAGATAAAGCTAAAATATGGCTACAAAATTTAAGACCAGGATCCATTCATGCTTGGGATGAAATGCAACAACAATTTTTAAAGAAGTTTTTCCCATCTCATAGAACAAACTCTTTCAAGAGACAAATCACCACTTTCACTCAAAAACCAGGAGAAACATTTTATAAATGTTGGGATAGGTATCGAGACTTGCTTAGTACTTGCCCTCATCATGGTTTTGAAACATGGAGATTGGTTTCACATTTCTATGAAGGGTTAACACCTAAAGATAGGCAAATGGTTGAATTGATGTGCAATGGAACTTTTGAAGATAAAAACCCTGATGAAGCAATGGAGTACTTAGACTTGTTAGCTGAAAATGCTCAAAATTGGGACACTGCGGGTACATATGAGGCACCGAGTAAAACTCAACTTCATACATCTAGTGGAGGTATGTACAACCTTAGGGAAGATCATGACCTTCAAGCCAAGTTTGCATCTTTAGCTAGAAAAGTCGAGGCACTAGAATTGAAAAAGAGTGGTCAATTAAAATCTGTTGAAAACATTGTGTGTCAAATCTGTGAAACAAATGAACACTCAACCAATAACTGTCCAAACTTGCCTTCTTTTAAGGAATGTCTCCATGAACAAGCCCATGCTTTAAATAGTTTCCAAAGGCCCAACCACAACCCATACTCCCAAACATACAACCCTGGTTGGAGAAATCACCCAAATTTTAGTTGGAAGAGTGAGAACAACAATGCACAAACTTCACAACCACCATTTCAAGCACACTACAATTTCCAAAATTCTCATGGATATGCACTTCCTTATGCTCCACCTCTTAAAAGTAATTTTGAGGAAACTTTGTATGCATTCATTGAAAAGCAAGAGACAATCAACACTCAACTTGCTCAAAACATGACAGATTTTAAAGATACTCTTGCAAAATTAACATCTGCTCTCAGTTTCCAAGAGAAAGGTAAATTTCCATCTCAACCACAACAAAATCCTAAGGGGCAATACAATGCAAATGTAAGAAGTTCCGGAAGCCAACACATGGATCAAGTCAAATCAGTCACTACTCTGCGCATTGGTAAGGTTATTGAAAAACCCTCTCTTGAACCTTATGAGAAAGATGATGAGTCAATCTCTGAGAGTAAGGAAGGGGTTGAATCTGAAAATTGCAAAGAAATGACTGATTCTCCGCCAGCAGTTCCATTTTCTCATGCCATGACCAATCAGGAAGAAATCGAGG
Organism: Populus pruinosa; assembly: GCA_026413675.1. NCBI lineage: Eukaryota > Viridiplantae > Streptophyta > Magnoliopsida > Malpighiales > Salicaceae > Populus > Populus pruinosa. Next base: position 10,386,814 of record CM048598.1, read on the forward strand.
ATGAAAAAGGCATCGAAAAGGTTGATGCGAATCTTTTATCAAAAGTGACAACAGATTCAACACCCGACATCACACCAATCGATGACTACTTTCCTGATGAATCTCTACTTTCTCTTAATTCAATGCCTTGGTTTGCTAAAAATATCAATTTTCTTGCTTCAGGATTTTTGCCAACTCATTGGAGTATTGAAGACAAAAGAAAATTTTTGAGCAACGAGCAAAATTTTTATTGGGATGACCCTTACTTATTCAATTATTGTCCTGATCAAATATTTCAAAAATGCATTCTCGACAATGAGGTAAGTAATTTCATTAAATTTTGTTACTCTAAGGCATGTGGGGATCATTTCTCATCAAAAAAGAGGATTGTAGAAATCTTACAAAGTGGATTTTATTGGCCCATCATATTCAAGGAGTCAGATGCATTCCGTAAAAACTGTGAAAATTTTCAGAAGGTGGTATTTATTTCAAAACACAGAGAGTCTTTAGATAATCTTCTATTGACTCTTAAGTCTCATCATAGTCGAGATAAGCATCGTGTAATTCATGACTTAGGAACCCATTTTCATAAAGAACATGCTTGGCATAGTCTTGGAAATCTGACTAAAAAAAGACCTTGTTTGCCAGTTTTTAAGAAAACTGGATGGGAAGCCTATCCTCGACCCATAGAGGGCGTTTAAGCCGTTCTTGGACGTAAAACCAAGGGAAGATGTGAGCCATAATCACAACTGCGATTTGAGTCTTAGCTTGTAAAAATTTGTGTCTTTTCTTTTTATTAATAGCATAATATTTGTGTTTTGTTATTTCTTATTTTTGTTTCAGTGTGTTTCAGGTTTTGTCAGTGCTCGTTATTTCAGGTGATATCTTTTATACTCTATCTTTCTACCTTAGAACATTGAGGACAATGTCTCGTTTTGGTTGGGGGGAGAGGGTAGTAGTTGATAAAAAAAAAATTGTTTTTCATTTCATAAAGCATGTGCATAATTGTTGTTACTAGGATGGCAGAGTAAAGGAGTTCTTTTGTTAAAGTGACTCTTGAGACGCATCTTAGTAACCATTCTTAACAAGGTCTATTATAATACTTCCTGAAATATGCAGGTTTACAAACTCTCGTATTGTTACCGCTTAATTCTGCTCATATACTTATTTAACATGTATTCTTAAACCTTAATTTACACACACACACTTTAACATATGATTGTGGGTTGCATATTGGATTATTATATTATTTATGTTCTTTTGTTAAAGGTAGCAACTAAGGGAAAGGGATTGTATATAATTAAAAAAGAAAAAGAAAAAAAGAAAACAAAAAAGAAAAAAAAAATGATGATAATAAAAATGTAGATAAGTTTGGTTTCGTAGCCTCCCTAACCTAAGCAATTAAGCCCGAAGGGGTGTTTTAACACCTAATACCCTAAAGTCAACTGACTTGGGAGCTATTGGCCCAACGCTTGTTACATGGGTTGAGGAGAAAAGCTTAAGGGAATCAAATATTGCACTATCTACATATCAGTATCTGCGACCCGAGTTACTAAGCTCGTAGGGGTGTCTTAACACCTAATGCCCTAAGACCAACTGGTCTGGAAGTCATTAGCTGAAAGCTCGTTACATGGGTTAAAAATGCATGATGTTTTTAAATTATATGTATATATATTTAAAAAAAAGAAAAAAAAAGACAAAAATAATAATCCCAGTCCAAGAAAGTTAACCTTAAACATTCGAACAAAAATTTTGTTTTCTTCCAAGAAAAGCCCCATAATTATGTGTTGATACATTGAGCACAAAAGAAAGGTTTATTAATATCTTGTTAAGAGGTATTGAGCAGATATATAAATTTAATGAGAGTTTGTTTATCTGGATAGATTAATGGAAGTTAAATGATGAATACCTTGCTTTGTGAAATTTGCAAATTGTTTTAACGCTTTGATTACTAGGGACTAGTAATAAGCTGGTTGGGGGGTGTGATTAGTACTTAAAAGTGCATTTTTATCATGGTTTTATATCATCATTTTGCACTTGAAGTATCAATAACTCCTTAACTAAAATATGTTTTATAATAATGTATCTAATAATATAAGATACCTATAATTTGTGGTAAATGTCTATTTTTAATGCAGGCCTATCACATAAATAAAAGGATTGATTGATGACTTGAAGAACTGCTGCAAAAATCTTTCAAAATGGATTTTATTGGCCCACCATGTTCAAGGACACACATGCATTCTACAAAACTTGTGAAAATTGTCAAAAGATTGATACTGGTCAAAAAGTTTTGTTTTATAATTCTCAACTCTATGCATTCCCTAGAGAGCTAAGACCAAGATGGAGCAATCCTTATAGGGCCTGTGATATTGAGAATTCAATGAATGATAATGATTTTAAGGAAAATAGACATCCTAGTGAAAATGAATCAGTTGGTTTGAATGATCTTGTAGATAAAGGTTGATTATTTTATTTTTCTCACATTTTTTTGTGTTTTTTTTTAGTGATTTTTGCTAGTTTCTCTCACCCCGGTCAAATGGCGGACAACGGTACTCCGTGACTTAAGTCGGTTCTTTCAGTTTCCCACAATAACTGATATTTGTGTATATATTTGTGCAATTCTTCGAAGCTCTCTTCCAATTCTCATTTGAAAATGGACACTAATCTTGAAAAATTGAAAAAGTATTTTCCCGCTCTACCTCAGAATGCGATTATAAAAATTTACCGTGCTAGATGTGCAAGATTGAGATTGTTAATGAATCATGGAATTCCTGAAGATATTCGCTGGTTGATTGAAGCAAAGGTCCGATTATAAGGTGAGTCCTCTAATTTCTTTATTTCACACATGCCTGGAACAGGTAAAAGCACTTTTGCAAAGAAGCGTCGTGCAAAACGACTGGAAGTCTGTCATCGATGTGCTAGATGGACTTGTAATACACAATGTCGTTCTTTAGGAATGGTATCTATAAACCGTGAAGATAAAATACAATTCATTAAGGATGGCCTGAGTAAGGAGTCTTTAGATAATCTTCTATTGACTCTTGAGACGCATCCTAGTGGAGATGTGCATCGTGCAATTCATGATTTATGGCCACTATTTCATAAAGAACATGATCGACTTAGTCTTGGGAATCTGACTAAAGAAGACCCTGTTTGCCAATTTTTAAGAAAACTGGATGGGAAGCCTATCCCCGACCCATAGAGGGCGTTTAAGCCGTTCTTGAACGTAAAACCAAGGGAAGATGTGAGCCACAATCACAACTACCTGTACATAGACATGCTTTTTTCAAAAGTAAATAAATAAATAAATAAAAAGAGAGAGAGAGTGTGTGAGACTCTAGCTGGCCTACATATAGATGTTATGATTGCCTTTCTACTTTCTCATCTATAAAACCCTCTTTTCCTTCCTTTCATTTCTACTCAACCCATACATTCAACAAATACAGAAGTGTGTAGAAATGGCAAGTTCCTCAAGTCATCAAATAATAAATATTTGTGTTTTTGGTGGATCTAGTCCTGGAAAAGAAAAGGAGTTTTTAGAATCAGCAAATCATCTTGGTCAGGTGCTAGTGATTAGTACTTAAAAGTGCATTTTTATCATGGTTTTATATCATCATTTTGCACTTGAAGTATCAATAACTCCTTAACTAAAATATGTTTTATAATAATGTATCTAATAATATAAGATACCTATAATTTATGGTAAATGTCTATTTTTAATGCAGGCCTATCAAATAAATGAAAGGATTGATTGATGACTTGAAGAACTTAAATTGCAAGGATAAAGAGATGGTCAAACTTAGAGAAGAGATGTCGGTGCAATCCAAACCGGAACACTTTTCGGTAATTGGGCCATATCTAGAGCTACAGATCTCAGATTTAGGTCCAATTTATATGGATGGAAAGGTAAGACATAGGCCTACAACTTTCATATGGAGCCCAAGATCTAAAAAGGCCATTATCAAGTCCAAATTGTAGCAACAACAAAGAAGCCCGAATCTGTCTTCCAGCCCGATCACTGTTCGGTATTTTGGCCATATCTGGAGTTCTAGAAGTCCAAATGAGCTGAATTTTTTACACAAGAAAGCTGAGACAATTGCCTACAACTTTCATGTTTGCACCTGGCTCCAGTTTTGACGTTATCAATGACGTTTTGGGCAGACAAGAGAAGATAAGGATTGTCAACAAGTCAAAAGTTGGCCACCCACTTATCAATTAGTCATCAAATCAATAGTTCCCAATTTTGGCCTATAAAAGGAGGCATTTGCCATGCATTTAGGCATCTTGATTTCCAGATCAAGATCATTCTCTTCCTTTCTCTCTTTGTATTTTTTGTAATGTTTATGCTTTACTTTCATTAATATTAAGTTTATGCTTGTCATTTCCTTTCCTTTACTTAGTTACCTTTTATGTTCTTATTTTGTTTATCTATTTTGCTTTCTTTCATTATGTCTAGCTAAGTTAATTATGTCAAGGTGAAAAGGTTACACTAATGGTGTGAGAATAAGTATTATGTAAACTTAATATGGACTTTAATGTTTGATACTAACATGTTTTATATTTTTTATCTTGTTCACTCTTTAATACTTTGCTTGTTAAATGACTAATCTTGATTTATGTTGTATAACACTTGGTACAACAAATGCTTGGCACTTTCATAGCCCATAATGTATGGTATAACCGACACCTGAGCTATGAAAGGAACTTGATTTGTTGTTAACATAAGTTATAATCATGAATGCTTGACGAGATTTACAAGTATTAGCATTAATTGAATAAGATGACTAATGTAATCATGTTAACAATATATAATCTGATTGGAACCTCCTTTGTGTGTGGTTTCCAATTCAATAATAAGAGTTTATACTATACTTGTTTGATATACCATTAGTGGAACCTCTAACCTTGACATTTGTTATTATTATTGTTTAATCCTTACATTAATTTTTCATCTCCAAGTTCTCATCATCTTCTTCTTCTTCTCTTTCTTTATTATTATTATTATTATTATTATTATTGTTATTATTGTTATTGTTATTGTTGTTGTATTATTATTATTTATAATTTGTACAATTAACCTCCCTGTGGTTCGACCCCGGTCTTGCCGGGTTATTTATTACTTCGACACTCCTGCACTTGGGAGAAGACATCAACCTTTTTGTCGTGTCAAGTTTTTGGCGCCGTTGCCGGGGAGGTAAGTCCTTGTATAAATTATAATATTTATTTTATTTTCTCTTTTCACTTTTCTTGTATATAACTTTGTTTCTTTTCTTTTGTTTCTTTTTATTTTGTTTTCTTCCTCCTTCTTTTGCTTTCTTCTTCTTTTATTTTATTTTATTCCTACACGTGCATGAGAGTGTGGTCACGTACATCAAGTGGTAGACTTTGTAGGATATCCTCATCATTTTCAGAAAATATGGCCGAAGAAGATAATCAATCACTTCAAAATGAGAATAATGAGAATAACCGTGCTAGAACACTTAGAGACCACATGAATCCCACAAGAACAAGTGCACCATCATGCATAGTTTTTCCTCCCGATGCATCTCATTTTAATTTTAAGCCAGGTATTATTCAACTTTTACCTTCTTTTCATGGCTTAGAATTGGAAAATCCATACTTGCATTTAAGAGAATTTGAAGAGGTCTGCAACACGTACAATAATTTAAATTGTAGCATGAACACCATCAGATTAAAGCTTTTTCCTTTTTCATTAAAAGATAAAGCTAAAACATGGCTACAAAATTTAAGACCAGGATCCATTCGTGCTTGGGATGAAATGCAACAACAATTTTTAAAGAAGTTTTTCCCATCTCATAGAACAAACTCTTTCAAAAGACAAATCACCACTTTCACTCAAAAACCAGGAGAAACATTTTACAAATGTTGGGATAGGTATCGAGACTTGCTTAGTACTTGCCCTCATCATGGTTTTGAAACATGGAGATTGGTTTCACATTTCTATGAAGGGTTAACACCTAAAGATAGGCAAATGGTTGAATTGATGTGCAATGGAACTTTTAAAGATAAAGACCCTGATGAAGCAATGGAGTACTTAGACTTGTTAGCTGAAAATGCTCAAAATTGGGACATTGCAGGTACATATGAGGCAACGAGTAAAACTCAACCTCATACATCTAGTGGAGGTATGTACAACCTTAGGGAAGATCATGACCTTCAAGCCAACTTTGCATCTTTAGCTAGAAAAGTTGAGGCACTAGAATTGAAAAAGAGTGGTCAATTAAAATCTGTTGAAAACATTGTGTGTCAAATCTGTGAAACAAATGAACACTCAACCAATGATTGTCTAACCTTGCCTTCTTTTAAGGAATGTCTCCATGAGCAAGCCCATGCTTTAAACAGTTTTCAAAGGCCTAACCAGAACCCATACTCCCAAACATACAACCGTGGTTGGAGAAATCACCCAAATTTCAGTTGGAAGAGTGAGAACAATAATGCACAAACTTCACAATCACCGTTTCAAGCACACCACAATTTCCAAAATTCTCATGGATATGCACCTCCTTATGCTCCACCTCCTAGAAGAAATCTTGAGGAAACATTGCATGCATTCATTGAAAAGCAAGAGACAATCAATACTCAACTTGCTCAAAACATGACAGATTTTAAAGATACTCTTGCAAAATTAACATCTGCTCTCAGTTTCCAAGAGAAAGGTAAGTTTCCATCTCAACCACAACAAAATCCCAAGGGGCAATACAATGCAAATGCAAGTAGTTCTGGAAGCCAACATATGAATCAAGTCAAATCAGTCACTACTCTGCGCAGTGGTAAGATTATTGAAAAACCCTCTCTTGAACCTTATGAGAAAGATGATGAATCAATCTCTGAGGGTAAGGAAGGGGATGAATCTGAAAATTGCAAAGAAACGACTGATTCACCGCCAGCACTTCCATTTCCTCAAGCCATGACCAAACAAAGGAAAGTTAATCACAATTCTGAAATTTATGAAATTTTCAAACAGGTAAGGATCAATATACCTTTGCTGGATGCAATTAAACAGCTTCCTTCCTATGCTAAATTTTTGAAAGATCTCTGCACTGTGAAGAGGAAACTGAATGTGAAAAAGAAAGTCTTTCTAGCCGAACAAGTAAGTGCTATTCTTCAGAACAATAATGCTTTGAAATATAAAGACCCTGGTTGTCCTACAATTTCTTGCTTTATTGGAGAGCATAAAATTGAAAGAGCCTTACTTGATCTTGGAGCTAGTGTGAATTTACTTCCATATTCAGTTTTTCAGAGTCTCAATCTAGGTGAGTTAAAACCAACTTCTATATCTCTTTTACTTGCCGATAGATCTGTAAAAGTGCCTAGAGGAATAATTGAAGATGTGTTAGTACAAGTCGATAAATTCATTTATCCTGTGGATTTTATTGTCTTGGACACAGAACCTGTTGAAGCATGTAATTCATTTCCTGTTATTTTAGGACGTCCATTTCTTGCAACTTCTAATGCATTGATTAATTGTAGGAATGGACTGATGAAGCTATCATTTGGAAACATGACATTGGAGATGAATATTTTCAACATTTGCAAGCAACCTGGAGATGATAATGATTTACAAGAAGTAGATAATATTGATGAATTAGTTTATGATCAACTTGAATCTACTTTAAGTAAAAATGAATTGGATGAATCTGAAGATTTGCAAATGATTTATTCTAAGGAAGAAATCACGGATGAAACAAGCACCGAAAATGTTGATGCAAATCTTTTGTCAACATTGACAACAGATTCGACATCTAACATCATACCAATCGATGATTACTTTCCTAATAAATCCTTACTTTCTCTTAGTCCAATGCCTTGGTATAATAAAAATATCAATTTTCTTGCCTTAGAAGATTTGCCAGCTGATTGGAGTACGCAAGACAAAGAAAAGTTTTTGAACGAAGTGAAGAGCTTTTACTGTGATGACCCTAACTTATTCAAATATTGTCCTGATCAAATATTTCAAAGATTCATTCCCGACAATGAGGTAAGTAGTGTCATTAAACTTTGTCATTTTGAAGCATGTGGAAGTTATTTCTCGTCAAAAAAGACTGCTGCAAAAATCTTTCAAAATGGATTTTATTGGCCCACCATGTTCAAGGACACACATGCATTCTGTAAAACTTGTGAAAATTGTCAAAAAATTGACAGTGGTCAAAAAGTTTTGTTTTATGATTCTCAACTCTATGCACTCCCTAAAGAGCTAAGATTAAGATGGAGCAATCCTTATGGGGCCTGTGATATTGAGAATTCAATGAATGACAATGATTTTAAGGAAAATGGACATCGTTTGAAAGCTTACTTTGATAATTTTCCTAGTAAAAATGAATCAACTGGTTTGAATGATCTTGTAGATAAAGGTTGATTATTTTGTTTTTCTCACATTTTCTTTTTTATGTTTCTTTTTGAGTGATTTTTGTTAGTTTCTCTCACCCCGGTCAAATGGCGGACAACGGTACTCCGTGACTTAAGTCGGTTCTTTCAGTTTCCCACAATAACTGATATTTGTGTATATATCTGTGCAATTCTTTGAATCTCTCTTCCAATTCTCATTTGAAAATGGACACTAATCTTGAAAAATTGAAAAAGTATTTTCCCGCTCTGCCTCAGAATGCGATTACAAAAATTTACCGTGCTAGATGTGCAAGATTGAGATTATTAATGAATCATGGAATTCCTGAAGATATTCGTTGGTTGATTGAAGCAAAGGTCCGATTATCAGGTGAGTCCTCTAACTTCTTCATTTCGCACATGCCTGGAACAGGTAAAAGCACTTTTGCAAAGAAGCGTCGTGTGATTAGTACTTAAAAGTGCATTTTTATCATGGTTTTATATCATCATTTTGCACTTGAAGTATCAATAACTCCTTAACTAAAATATGTTTTATAATAATGTATCTAATAATATAAGATACCTATAATTTGTGGTAAATGTCTATTTTTAATGCAGGTCTATCACATAAATGAAAGGATTGATTGATGACTTGAAGAACTTAAATTGCATGGATAAAGAGATGGTCAAACTTAGAGAAGAGATGTCGGTGCAATCCAAACTGGAACACTGTTCGGTAATTGGGCCATATCTGGAGCTACAGATCTCAGATTTAGGTCCAATTTATATGGATGGAAAGGTAAGACATAGGCCTACAACTTTCATATGGAGCCCAAGATCTAAAAAGGCCATTATCAAGTCCAAATTGTAGCAACAACAAAGAAGCCCGAATCTGTCTTCCAGCCCGAGCACTGTTCGGTATTTTGGCCATATATGGAGTTCTAGAAGTCCAAATGAGCTGAATTTTTTACACAAGAAAGCTGAGACAATTGCCTACAACTTTCATGTTTGCACCTGGCTCCAGTTTTGACGTTATCAATGACGTTTTGGGCAGACAAGAGAAGATAAGGATTGTCACAAGTCAAAAGTTGGCCACCCACTTATCAATTAGTCATCAAATCAATAGTTCCCAATTTTGGCCTATAAAAGGAGGCATTTGCCATGCATTTAGGCATCTTGGTTTCCAGATCAAGATCATGCTCTTCCTTTCTCTCTTTGTATTTTTTGTAATGTTTATGCTTTACTTTCATTAATATTAAGTTTATGCTTTTCATTTCCTTTCCTTTACTTAGTTAGCTTTTATGTTCTTATTTTGTTTTTCTATTTTTCTTTCTTTCATTATGTCTAGCTAAGTTAATTATGTCAAGGTGAAAAGGTTACACTAATGGTGTGAGAATAAGTATAATGTAAACTTAATATGGACTTTAATTTTTGATACTAACATGTTTTATATTTGTTATCTTGTTCACTCTTTAATACTTTGCTTGTTAAATGACTAATCTTGATTTATGTTGTATAACACTTGGTACAACAAATGCTTGGCACTTTCATAGCCCATAATGTATGGTATAACCGACACCTGAGCTATGAAAGGAACTTGATTTGTTGTTAACATAAGTTATAATCATGAATGCTTGACGAGATTTACAAGTATTAGCATTAATTGAATAAGATGACTAATGTAATCATGTTAACAATATATAATCTGATTGGGACCTCCTTTATGTGTGGTTTCCAATTCAATAATAAGAGTTTATACTATACTTGTTTGATATACCATTAGTGGAACCTCTAACCTTGACATTTGTTATTATTATTGTTTAATCCTTACATTAATTTTCCATCTCCAAGTTATCATCATCTTCTTCTTCTTCTCTTTCTTTATTATTATTATTATTATTACTACTACTACTACTATTATTATTATTATTATTATTATTATTATTATTATTATTATTATTATTATTATTATTATTAGTATTAGTATTACTATTATTATTGTTATTATTATTATTGTTATTATTATTATTGTTATTGTTGTTATTGTTGTTGTATTATTGTTATTTATAATTTGTACAATTAACCTCCCTGTGGTTCGACCCCGGTCTTGCCGGGTTATTTATTACTTCGACACTCCTGCACTTGGGAGAAGACATCAACCTTTTAGTCGTGTCAAGTTTTTGGCGCCGTTGCCGGGGAGGTAAGTTCTTGTATAAATTATAGTATTTATTTTATTTTCTCTTTTCACTTTTCTTGTATATAACTTGTTTCTTTTCTTTTGTTTCGTTTTATTTTGTTTTCTTCCTTCTTCTTTTGTTTTCTTCTTCATTTTATTATATTCCAACACGTGCATGAGAGTGTGGTCACGTACATCAAGTGGTAGACTTTGTAGGATATCCTCATCATTTTCAGAAAATATGGCCGAAGAAGATAATCAATCACTTCATAATGAAAATAATGAGAATAACCGTGCTAGAACACTTAGAGACCACATGAATCCCACAAGAACAAGTGCACCATCATGCATAGTTTTTCCTCCTGATGCATCTCATTTTAATTTTAAACCAGGCATTATTCAACTTTTACCTTCTTTTCATGGCTTAGAATTGGAAAATCCATACTTGCATTTAAGGGAATTTGAGGAGGTGTGCAACACATATAATAACTTAAATTGTAGCATGAACACCATCAGATTAAAGCTTTTTCCTTTTTCATTAAAAGATAAAGCTAAAACATGGCTACAAAATTTGAGACCAGGATCCATTGGTGCTTGGGATGAAATACAACAACAGTTTTTAAAGAAGTTTTTCCCATCTCATAGAACAAACTCTTTCAAGAGACAAATCACCACTTTCACTCAAAAACCAGGAGAAACATTTTACAAATGTTGGGATAGGTATCAAGACTTGCTTAGTACTTGCCCCCATCATGGTTTTGAAACATGGAGATTGGTTTCACATTTCTATGAAGGGTTAACACCTAAAGATAGGCAAACGGTTGAATTGATGTGCAATGGAACTTTTGAAGATAAAGACCCTGATGAAGCAATGGAGTACTTAGACTTGTTAGCTGAAAATGCTCAAAATTGGGACACTGCGGGTACATATGAGGCACCGAGTAAAACTCAACCTCATACATCTAGTGGAGGTATGTACAACCTTAGGGAAGATCATAACCTTCAAGCCAAGTTTACATCTTTAGCTAGAAAAGTCGAGGCACTAGAATTGAAAAAGAGTGGTCAATTAAAATCTGTTGAAAACATTGTGTGTCAAATTTGTGAAACAAATGAACACTCAACCAATGATTGTCTAACCTTGCCTTCTTTTAAGGAATGTCTCCATGAACAAGCTCATGCTTTAAACAGTTTCCAAAGGCCCAACCACAACCCATACTCCCAAACATACAACCCTGGTTGGAGAAATCACCCAAATTTCAGTTGGAAGAGTGAGAACAACAATGCACAAACTTCACAACCACCATTTCAAGCACACCACAATTTCCAAAATTCTCATGGATATACACCTCCTTATGCTCCACCGCCTAGAAGAAATCTTGAGGAAATATTGCATGCATTCATTGAAAAGCAAGAGACAATCAATACTCAACTTGCTCAAAACATGACAGATTTTAAAGATACTCTTGCTAAATTAACATCTGCTCTTAGTTTCCAAGAGAAAGGTAAGTTTCCATCTCAAACACAACAAAATCCCAAAGGGCAATACAATGCAAATGCAAGTAGTTCCGGAAGCCAACACATGGATCAAGTCAAATCAGTCACTACTCTGCGCAGTGGTAAGGTTATTGAAAAACCCTCTCTTGAACCTTATGAGAAAGATGATGAGTCAATCTCTGAGGGTAAGGAAGGGGATGAATCTGAAAATTGCAAAGAAATGACTGATTCACCGCCAGCACTTCCATTTCCTCAAGCCATGACCAAACAAAGGAAAGTCAATCACAATTCTGAAATTTATGAAATTTTCAAACAGGTAAGGATCAATATACCTTTGCTGGATGCAATTAAACAGGTTCCTTCCTATGCTAAATTTTTGAAAGATCTATGCACTGTGAAGAGGAAACTGAATGTGAAAAAGAAAGCCTTTCTAGCCGAACAAGTAAGTGCTATTCTTCAAAACAATAATGCTTTGAAATATAAAGACCCTGGTTGTCCTACAATTTCTTGCTTTATTGGAGAGCATAAAATTGAAAGAGCCTTACTTGATCTTGGTGCTAGTGTGAATTTACTTCCATATTCAGTCTTTCAGAGTCTCAATCTAGGTGAGTTAAAACCAACTTCTATATCTCTTTTACTTGCCGATAGATCTGTAAAAGTGCCTAGAGGAATAATTGAAGATGTGTTAGTACAAGTCGATAAATTCATTTATCCTGTGGATTTTATTGTCTTGGACACAGAACCTGTTGAAGCATGTAATTCATTTCCTGTTATTTTAGGCCGTCCATTTCTTGCAACGTCTAACGCATTGATTAATTGTAGGAATGGACTGATGAAGTTATCATTTGGAAACATGACATTGGAGATGAATATTTTCAACATTTGCAAGCAACCTGGAGATGATAATGATTTACAAGAAGTAGATCATATTGATGAATTAGTTTATGATCAACTTGAATCTACTTTAAGTAAAAATGAATTGGATGAAACTGAAGATTTGCAAATGATTTATTCTGAGGAAGAAATCACGGATGAAACAAGTACCGAAAATGTTGATGTGAATCTTTTGTCAACAGTGACAACAGATTTGACATCTGACATCACACCAATGGATGATTACTTTCCTAACGAATCCTTACTTTCTCTTAGTCCAATGCCTTGGTATAATAAAAATATCAATTTTCTTTCTTTAGGAGATTTGCCAGCTGATTGGAGTACCCAAGACAAAGAAAAGTTTTTGAACGAAGTGAAGAATTTTTATTGTGATGACCCTACCTTATTCAAATCTTGTCCTGATCAAATATTTCAAAGATTCATTCCCGACAATGAGGTAAGTAGTGTCATTAAACTTTGTCATTCTGAAGTATGTGGAAGTTCTTTCTCGTCAAAAAAGACAACTGCAAAAATCTTACAAAGTGGATTTTATTGGCCCACCACGTTCAAGGACACGCATGCATTCTGCAAAACTTGTGAAAATTGTCAAAAGATTGATACTGGTCAAAAAGTTTTGTTTTATAATTCTCAACTCTATACAGTCCCTAGAGAGCTAAGACCAAGATGGAGCAATCCTTATGGGGCCTGTGATATTGAGAATTCAATGAATGACAATGATTTTAAGGAAAATGGACATCGTTTGAAAGCTTACTTTGATAATTTTCCTAGTGAAAATGAATCAGCTGGTTTGAATGATCTTGTAGATAAAGGTTGATTATTTTGTTTTTCTCACATTTTTTTTTTGAGTGATTTTTGCTAGTTTCTCTCACCCCGGTCAAATGGCGGATAACGGTACTCCGTGACTTAAGTCGGTTCTTTCAGTTTCCCACAATTACTGATATCTGTGTATATATCTGTGCAATTCTTTGAATCTCTCTTCCAATTCTCATTTGAAAATGGACACTAATCTTGAAAAATTGAAAAAGTATTTTCCCGCTCTGCCTCAGAATGCGATTACAAAAATTTACCGTGCTAGATGTGCAAGATTGAGATTATTAATGAATCATGGAATTCCTGAAGATATTCGGTGGTTGATTGAGGCAAAGGTCCGATTATCAGGTGAGTCCTCTAACTTCTTCATTTCACACATGCCTGGAACAGGTAAAAGCACTTTTGCAAAGAAGCGTCGTGCAAAACGACTGGATGTCTGTCATCGATGTGCTAGATGGACTTGTAATACACAATGTCGTTCTTTAGGAATGGTATCTATAAACCGTGAAGATAAAATACAATTCATTAAGGATGGCCTGAGTAAGGAGTCTTTAGATAATCTTCTATTGACTCTTGAGAGGCATCCTAGTGGAGATGTGCATCGTGCAATTCATGATTTATGGCCACTATTTCATAAAGAACATGATCGACTTAGTCTTGGGAATCTGACTAAAAAAGACCCTGTTTGCCAGTTTTTAAGAAAACAGGATGGGAAGCCTATCCCCGACCCATAGAGGGCGTTTAAGCCGTTCTTGGACGTAAAACCAAGGGAAGATGTGAGCCACAATCACAACTACCTGTACATACACATGTTTTTTTCAAAAGTAAATAAATAAATAAATAAAAAGAGAGAGAGAGTGTGTGAGACTCTAGTTGGCCTCCATATAGATGTTATGATTGCCTTTCTACTTTCTCATCTATAAAACCCTATTTTCCTTCCTTTCATTTCTACTCAACCCATACATTCAACAAATACAGAAGTGTGTAGAAATGGCAAGTTCCTCAAGTCATCAAATAAGAAATATTTGTGTTTTCGGTGGATCTAGTCCTGGGAAAGAAAAAGAGTTTTTAGAATCAGCAAATCATCTTGGTCAGGTGCTAGCTGAGAGAAAGATTCATTTAGTGTATGGAGGAGGCAGTCTTGGGTTAATGGGAGGTGTGTCAATAGCTGCATTTTTAGGAGGTAGTCAAGTTTTAGGAGTCGTCCCTGAAGCTTTGGCACAAGGGGACATCATTGGAAAAACAATTGGAGAGGAACTTCAGGTCTCCACAATGTCGGCTCGAATGAATGCAATGTTTAACCATGCTGATGCTTTCATTGCTTTACCAGGTGGTCTAGGCACATTGGAAGAGATCTTTCATATTTCCTCTCGGGCTCAATTGCACATTCACCATAAACCCATAGGTTTGTTAAATGTTAATGGTTATTATGATAAGTTGTTGTCTTTTCTTGATCATGCTGTGGAACAGGAATTTCTAACATCTTCTGCACGACAAATCATAATCTCTGCTTCTACTGCTGAACAATTGATTGACCAACTACAATCTTTCATTCTGTGATTGATCCTTCCATGAGTCGCATAAATTGGTCATCTACGGGAAGCCGTAAAAAGCTTAGATTGGATTTGAGCCTTCATTTGTGAATTTTTATGTATTTTGGTTTTATTATTGTGTTTTGTTATTTTTTATTTTTGTTTTAGTGTGTTTCAGGTTTTGTCAGTGTTCGTTATTTCAGGTGATATCTTCTATACTCTATCTTTCTACCTTAGAACATTGAGGACAATGTCTCGTTTTGGTTGGGGGGAGAGGGTAGTAGTTGATAAAAAAAAAAAAAATTATTTTTCATAAAGCATGTGCATAATTATTGTTACTAGGATGGCAGAGTAAAGGAGTTCTTTTGTTAAAGTGACTCTTGAGACGCATCTTAGTAACCATTCTTAACAAGGTCTATTATAATACTTCCTGAAATATTCAGGTTTACAAACTCTCGTAATGTTACCACTTAATTCTGCTCATATACTTATTTAACATGTATTCTTAAACCTTAATTTACACACACACACTTTAACATATGATTGTGGGTTGCATATTGGATTATTACATTATTTATGTTCTTTTGTTAAAGGTAACAACTAAGGGAAAGGGATTGTATATAATTAAAAAAAAAAAACATGAAAAAAAAAGAAAAAAAATAAAAATAAAAAATGATGATAATAAAAATGTAGATAAGTTTGATTTCGTAGCCTCCCTAACCTAAGCAATTAAGCCCGAAGGGGTGTTTTAACACTTAATACCCTAAAGTCAACTGACTTGGGAGCTATTGGCCCAACGCTTGTTACATGGGTTAAGGAGAAAAGCTTAAGGCAATCAAACATTGCACTATCTACATATCAGTATCTGCGACCCGAGTTACTAAGCTCGTAGGGGTGTCTTAACACCTAATGCCCTAAGACCAACTGGTCTGGGAGTCATTAGCTGAAAGCTCGTTACATGGGTTAAAGATGCATGATGTTTTTAAATTATATGTATATACATTTAAAGAAAAAAAGAAAAAAAAAGAAGTAAAAAAATAAAAAGACAAAAATAATAATCCCATCCCAAGGAAGTTAACCTTAAACATTAGAAAAAAAAAAAATTTTGTTTTCTTCCAAGAAAAGCCCCATAATTATGTGTTGATACATTGAGCACAAAAGAAAGGTTTATTAATATCTTGTTAAGTGGTATTGAGCAGATATATAAATTTAATGAGAGTTTGTTTATCTGGATAGATTAATGGAAGTTAAATGATGAATACCTTGCTTTGTGAAATTTGCAAATTGTTTTAACGCTTTAATTACTAGGGACTAGTAATAAGCTGGTTGAGAGGTGTGATTAGTACTTAAAAGTGCATTTTTATCATGGTTTTATATCATCATTTTGCACTTGAAGTATCAATAACTCCTTAACTAAAATATGTTTTATAATAATGTATCTAATAATATAAGATACCTATAATTTGTGGTAAATGTCTATTTTTAATGCAGGTCTATCACATAAATGAAAGGATTGATTGATGACTTGAAGAACTTAAATTGCATGGATAAAGAGATGGTCAAACTTAGAGAAGAGATGTCGGTGCAATCCAAACTGGAACACTGTTCGGTAATTGGGCCATATCTGGAGCTACAGATCTCAGATTTAGGTCCAATTTATATGGATGGAAAGGTAAGACATAGGCCTACAACTTTCATATGGAGCCCAAGATCTAAAAAGGCCATTATCAAGTCCAAATTGTAGCAACAACAAAGAAGCCCGAATCTGTCTTCCAGCCCGAGCACTGTTCGGTATTTTGGCCATATATGGAGTTCTAGAAGTCCAAATGAGCTGAATTTTTTACACAAGAAAGCTGAGACAATTGCCTACAACTTTCATGTTTGCACCTGGCTCCAGTTTTGACGTTATCAATGACGTTTTGGGCAGACAAGAGAAGATAAGGATTGTCACAAGTCAAAAGTTGGCCACCCACTTATCAATTAGTCATCAAATCAATAGTTCCCAATTTTGGCCTATAAAAGGAGGCATTTGCCATGCATTTAGGCATCTTGGTTTCCAGATCAAGATCATGCTCTTCCTTTCTCTCTTTGTATTTTTTGTAATGTTTATGCTTTACTTTCATTAATATTAAGTTTATGCTTTTCATTTCCTTTCCTTTACTTAGTTAGCTTTTATGTTCTTATTTTGTTTTTCTATTTTTCTTTCTTTCATTATGTCTAGCTAAGTTAATTATGTCAAGGTGAAAAGGTTACACTAATGGTGTGAGAATAAGTATAATGTAAACTTAATATGGACTTTAATTTTTGATACTAACATGTTTTATATTTGTTATCTTGTTCACTCTTTAATACTTTGCTTGTTAAATGACTAATCTTGATTTATGTTGTATAACACTTGGTACAACAAATGCTTGGCACTTTCATAGCCCATAATGTATGGTATAACCGACACCTGAGCTATGAAAGGAACTTGATTTGTTGTTAACATAAGTTATAATCATGAATGCTTGACGAGATTTACAAGTATTAGCATTAATTGAATAAGATGACTAATGTAATCATGTTAACAATATATAATCTGATTGGGACCTCCTTTATGTGTGGTTTCCAATTCAATAATAAGAGTTTATACTATACTTGTTTGATATACCATTAGTGGAACCTCTAACCTTGACATTTGTTATTATTATTGTTTAATCCTTACATTAATTTTCCATCTCCAAGTTATCATCATCTTCTTCTTCTTCTCTTTCTTTATTATTATTATTATTATTACTACTACTACTACTATTATTATTATTATTATTATTATTATTATTATTATTATTATTATTATTATTATTATTATTAGTATTAGTATTACTATTATTATTGTTATTATTATTATTGTTATTATTATTATTGTTATTGTTGTTATTGTTGTTGTATTATTGTTATTTATAATTTGTACAATTAACCTCCCTGTGGTTCGACCCCGGTCTTGCCGGGTTATTTATTACTTCGACACTCCTGCACTTGGGAGAAGACATCAACCTTTTAGTCGTGTCATCGTGCAAAACGACTGGATGTCTGTCATCGATGTGCTAGATGGACTTGTAATACACAATGTCGTTCTTTAGGAATGGTATCTATAAACCGTAAAGATAAAATACAATTCATTAAGGATGGCCTGAGTAAGGAGTCTTTAGATAATCTTCTATTGACTCTTGAGACGCATCCTAGTGGAGATGTGCATCGTGCAATTCATGATTTATGGCCACTATTTCATAAAGAACATGATCGACTTAGTCTTGGGAATCTGACTAAAAAAGACCCTGTTTGCCAGTTTTTAAGAAAACTGGATGGGAAGCCTATCCCCGACCCATAGAGGGCGTTTAAGCCGTTCTTGGACGTAAAACCAAGGGAAGATGTGAGCCACAATCACAACTACCTGTACATACACATGCTTTTTTTCAAAAGTAAATAAATAAATAAATAAAAAGAGAGAGAGAGAGTGTGAGACTCCAACTGGCCTACATATAGATGTTATGATTGTCTTTCTAATTTCTCATCTATAAAACCCTCTTTTCCTTCCTTTCATTTCTACTCAACCCATACATTCAACAAATACAGAAGTGTGTAGAAATGGCAAGTTCCTCAAGTCATCAAATAAGAAATATTTGTGTTTTCGGTGGATCTAGTCCTGGGAAAGAAAAAGAGTTTTTAGAATCAGCAAATCATCTTGGTCAGGTGCTAGCTGAGAGAAAGATTCATTTAGTATATGGGGGAGGCAGTCTTGGGTTAATGGGAGGTGTGTCAATAGCTGCATTTTTAGGAGGTAGTCAAGTTTTAGGAATCGTCCCTGAAGCTTTGGCACAAGGGGACATCATTGGAAAAACAATTGGAGAGGAACTTCAGGTCTCCACAATGTCAGCTCGAATGAATGCAATGTTTAACCATGCTGATGCCTTCATTGCTTTACCAGGTGGTCTAGGCACATTGGAAGAGATCTTTCATATTTCCTCTTGGGCTCAATTGCACATTCACCATAAACCCATAGGTTTGTTAAATGTTAATGGTTATTATGATAAGTTGTTGTCTTTTCTTGATCATGCTGTGGAACAGGAATTTCTAACATCTTCTGCACGACAAATCATAATCTCTGCTTCTACTGCTGAACAATTGATTAACCAACTACAATCTTTCATTCCTGTGATTGATCCTTCCATGAGTCGCATAAATTGGTCATCTAAGGAAAGCCGTAAAAAGCTTAGATTGGATTTGAGCCTTCATTTGTGAATTTTTGTGTCTTTTGGTTTTATTATGTTTTGTTATTTCTTATTTTTGTTTCAGTGTGTTTCAGGTTTTGTCAGTGTTCGTTATTTTAGGTGATATCTTTTATACTCTATCTTTCTACCTTAGAACATTGAGGACAATGTCTCGTTTTGGTTGGGGGGAGAGGGTAGTAGTTGATAAAAAAAAAAAATTGTTTTTCATTTCATAAAGCATGTGCATAATTGTTGTTACTAGGATGGCAGAGTAAAGGAGTTCTTTTGTTAAAGTGACTCTTGAGACGCATCTTAGTAACCATTCTTAACAAGGTCTATTATAATACTTCCTGAAATATTCAGGTTTACAAACTCTCGTATTGTTACCCCTTAATTCTGCTCATATACTTATTCAACATGTATTCTTAAATCTTAATTTACACACACACACTTTAACATATGATTGTGGGTTGCATATTGGATTATTACATTATTTATGTTCTTTTGTTAAAGGTAACAACTAAGGGAAAGGGATTGTATATAATTAAGAAAAAAAAAACATGAAAAAAAAGAAAACAAAAAGAAAAAAAAAAGAAAAAAAATGATGATAATAAAAATGTAGATAAGTTTGGTTTCGTAGCCTCCCTAACCTAAGCAATTAAGCCCGAAGGGGTGTTTTAACACCTAATACCCTAAAGTCAACTGACTTGGGAGCTATTGGCCCAACGCTTGTTACATGGGTTGAGGAGAAAAGCTTAAGGGAATCAAACATTGCACTATCTACATATCAGTATCTGCGACCCGAGTTACTAAGCTCGTAGGGGTGTCTTAACACCTAATGCCCTAAGACCAACTGGTTTGGGAGTCATTAGCTGAAAGCTCGTTACATGGGTTAAAGATGCATGATGTTTTTAAATTATATGTATATAAAGTTGAAAAAAAAAAGCAAAAAAAAAAAAAAAAGAAAAAAAAGACAAAAATAATAATCCCAACCCAAGGAAGTTAACCTTAAACATTAGAACAAAAATTTTGTTTTCTTCCAAGAAAAGCCCCATAATTATGTGTTGATACATTAACCACACAAAAGAAAGGTTTATTAATATCTTGTTAAGTGGTATTGAGCAAATATATAAATTTAATGAGAGTTTGTTTATCTGGATAGATTAATGGAAGTTAAATGATGAATACCTTGCTTTGTGAAATTTGCAAATTATTTTAACGCTTTAATTACTAGGGACTAGTAATAAGCTGGTTGAGGGGTGTGATTAGTACTTAAAAGTGCATTTTTATCATGGTTTTATATCATCATTTTGCACTTGAAGTATCAATAACTCCTTAACTAAAATATGTTTTATAATAATGTATCTAATAATATAAGATACCTATAATTTATGGTAAATGTCTATTTTTAATGCAGGCCTATCAAATAAATGAAAGGATTGATTGATGACTTGAAGAACTTAAATTGCAAGGATAAAGAGATGGTCAAACTTAGAGAAGAGATGTCGGTGCAATCCAAACCGGAACACTTTTCGGTAATTGGGCCATATCTGGAGCTACAGATCTCAGATTTAGGTCCAATTTATATGGATGGAAAGGTAAGACATAGGCCTACAACTTTCATATGGAGCCCAAGATCTAAAAAGGCCATTATCAAGTCCAAATTGTAGCAACAACAAAGAAGCCCGAATATGTCTTCCAGCCCGATCACTGTTCGGTATTTTGGCCATATCTGGAGTTCTAGAAGTCCAAATGAGCTGAATTTTTTACACAAGAAAGCTGAGACAATTGCCTACAACTTTCATGTTTTCAACTGGCTCTAGTTTTGACGTTATCAATGACGTTTTGGGCAGACAAGAGAAGATAAGGATTGTCACCAAGTCAAAAGTTGGCCACCCACTTATCAATTAGTCATCAAATCAATAGTTCCCAATTTTGGCCTATAAAAGGAGGCATTTGCCATGCATTTAGGCATCTTGATTTCCAGATCAAGATCATTCTCTTCCTTTCTCTCTTTGTATTTTTTGTAATGTTTATGCTTTACTTTCATTAATATTAAGTTTATGTCTTTCATTTCCTTTCCTTTACTTAGTTAACTTTTATGTTCTTATTTTGTTTATCTATTTTGCTTTCTTTCATTATGTCTAGCTAAGTTAATTATGTCAAGGTGAAAAGGTTACACTAATGGTGTGAGAATAAGTATTATGTAAACTTAATATGGACTTTAATGTTTGATACTAACATGTTTTATATTTTTTATCTTGTTCACTCTTTAATACTTTGCTTGTTAAATGACTAATCTTGATTTATGTTGTATAACACTTGGTACAACAAATGCTTGGCACTTTCATAGCCCATAATGTATGGTATAACCGACACCTGAGCTATGAAAGGAACTTGATTTGTTGTTAACATAAGTTATAATCATGAATGCTTGACGAGATTTACAAGTATTAGCATTAATTGAATAAGATGACTAATGTAATCATGTTAACAATATATAATCTGATTGGAACCTCCTTTGTGTGTGGTTTCCAATTCAATAATAAGAGTTTATACTATACTTGTTTGATATACCATTAGTGGAACCTCTAACCTTGACATTTGTTATTATTATTGTTTAATCCTTACATTAATTTTTCATCTCCAAGTTCTCATCATCTTCTTCTTCTTCTCTTTCTTTATTATTATTATTATTATTATTATTATTGTTATTATTGTTATTGTTATTGTTGTTGTATTATTATTATTTATAATTTGTACAATTAACCTCCCTGTGGTTCGACCCCGGTCTTGCCGGGTTATTTATTACTTCGACACTCCTGCACTTGGGAGAAGACATCAACCTTTTAGTCGTGTCAGCTAGCTGAGAGAAAGATTCATTTAGTGTATGGGGGAGGCAGTCTTGGGTTAATGGGAGGTGTGTCAATAGCTGCATTTTTAGGAGGTAGTTAAGTTTTAGGAATCGTCCCTGAAGCTTTGGCACAAGGGGACATCATTGGAAAAAAAATTGGAGAGGAACTTCAGGTCTCCACAATGTCGGCTCGAATGAATGCAATGTTTAACCATGCTGATGCTTTCATTGCTTTACCAGGTGGTCTAGGCACATTGGAAGAGATCTTTCATATTTCCTCTTGGGCTCAATTGCACATTCACCATAAACCCATTGGCTTGTTAAATGTTAATGGTTATTACGATAAGTTGTTGTCTTTTCTTGATCATGCTGTGGAACAGGAATTTCTAACATCTTCTGCACGCCAAATCATAATCTCTGCTACTACTGCTGAACAATTGATTGACCAACTACAATCTTTCATTCCTGTGATTGATCCTTCCATGAGTCGCATAAATTGGTCATCTAAGGAAAGCCGTAAAAAGCTTAGATTGGATTTGAGCCTTCATTTGTGAATTTTTGTGTCTTTTGGTTTTATTATTGTGTTTTGTTATTTCTTATTTTTGTTTCAGTGTGTTTCAGGTTTTGTCAGTGTTCGTTATTTCAGGTGATATCTTCTGTACTCTATCTTTCTACCTTAGAACATTGAGGACAATGTCTCGTTTTGGTTGGGGGGAGAGGGTAGTAGTTGATAAAAAAAAAATTGTTTTTCATTTCATAAAGCATGTGCATAATTGTTGTTATTAGGATGGCAGAGTAAAGGAGTTCTTTTGTTAAAGTGACTCTTGAGACGCATCTTAGTAACCATTCTTAACAAGGTCTATTATAATACTTCCTGAAATATTCAGGTTTACAAACTCTCGTATTGTTACCGCTTAATTCTGCTCATATACTTATTTAACATGTATTCTTAAACCTTAATTTACACACACACACTTTAACATATGATTGTGGGTTGCATATTGGATTATTATATTATTTATGTTCTTTTGTTAAAGGTAGCAACTAAGGGAAAGGGATTGTATATAATTAAAAAAGAAAAAGAAAAAAAGAAAACAAAAAAGAAAAAAAAAATGATGATAATAAAAATGTAGATAAGTTTGGTTTCGTAGCCTCCCTAACCTAAGCAATTAAGCCCGAAGGGGTGTTTTAACACCTAATACCCTAAAGTCAACTGACTTGGGAGCTATTGGCCCAACGCTTGTTACATGGGTTGAGGAGAAAAGCTTAAGGGAATCAAATATTGCACTATCTACATATCAGTATCTGCGACCCGAGTTACTAAGCTCGTAGGGGTGTCTTAACACCTAATGCCCTAAGACCAACTGGTCTGGAAGTCATTAGCTGAAAGCTCGTTACATGGGTTAAAGATGCATGATGTTTTTAAATTATATGTATATAGATTTAAAAAAAAAAGAAGAAAAAAATGAAAAAAAAACAAAAATAGTAATCCCAACCCAAGGAAGTTAACCTTAAACATTAGAACAAAAATTTTGTTTTCTTCCAAGAAAAGCCCTATAATTATGTGTTGATACATTGAGCACAAAAGAAAGGTTTATTAATATCTTGTTAAGAGGTATTGAGCAGATATATAAATTTAATGAGAGTTTGTTTATCTGGATAGATTAATGGAAGTTAAATGATGAATACCTTGCTTTGTGGAATTTCCAAATTGTTTTTCTATTTTACGCTTTAATTACTAGGGACTAGTAATAAGCTGGTTGGGGGGTGTGATTAGTACTTAAAAGTGCATTTTTATCATGGTTTTATATCATCATTTTGCACTTGAAGTATCAATAACTCCTTAACTAAAATATGTTTTATAATAATGTATCTAATAATATAAGATACCTATAATTTGTGGTAAATGTCTATTTTTAATGTAGGCCTATCACATAAATAAAAGGATTGATTGATGACTTGAAGAACTTAAATTAGAAGGATAAAGAGATGGTCAAACTTAGAGAAGAGACGTCGGTGTAATCCAAACCGGAACACTATTCGGTAATTGGGTCATATCTGGAGTTACAGATCTCAGATTTAGGTCCAATTTATATGGATGGAAAGGTAAGACATAGACCTACAACTTTCATATGGAGCCCAAGATCTAAAAAGGCCATTATCAAGTCCAAATTGTAGCAACAACAAAGAAGCCCGAATCTGTCTTCCAGCCCGAGCACTGTTCTGTATTTTGGCCATATCTGGAGTTCTAAAAGTCCAAATGAGCTGAATGTTTTACACAAGAAAGATGAGACAATTGTCTACAACTTTCATGTTTGCAACTGGCTCCAATTTGGACGTTATCAATGATGTTTTGGGTAGAAAAGAGAAGATAAGGATTGTCACCAAGTCAAAAGTTGGCCACCCACTCATCAATTAGTCATCAAATCAATAGTTCCCAATTTTGGCCTATAAAAGGAGGCATTTGCCATGCATTTAGGCATCTTGGTGTTCAGATCAAGGTCATGCTCTTCCTTTCTCTCTTTGTATTTTTTGTAATGTTTATGCTTTGCTTTCATTAATATTAAGTTTATGCTTTTCATTTCCTTTCCTTTACTTAGTTAGCTTTTATGTTCTTATTTTGTTTATCTATTTCTCTTTCTTTCATTATGTCTAGCTAAGTTAATTATGTCAAGGTGAAAAGGTTACACTAATGGTGTAAGAATAAGTATAATGTAAACTTAATATGGACTTTAATGTTTGATACTAACATGTTTTATATTTGTTATCTTGTTCACTCTTTAATACTTTGCTTGTTAAATGACTAATCTTGATTTATGTTGTATAACACTTGGTACAACAAATGCTTGGCACTTTCATAGCCCATAATGTATGGTATAACCGACACCTGAGCTATGAAAGGAACTTGATTTGTTGTTAACATAAGTTATAATCATAAATGCTTGACGAGATTTACAAGTATTAGCATTAATTGAATAAGATGACTAATGTAATCATGTTAACAATATATAATCTGATTGGAACCTCCTTTATGTGTGGTTTCCAATTGAATAATATGAGTTTATATTATACTTGTTTGATATACCATTAGTGGAACCTCTAACCTTGACATTTGTTATTATTATTATTTAATCCTTACTTTAATTTTCCATCTCCAAGTTCTCATCATCTTCTTCTTCTTCTCTTTCTTTATTATTATTATTATTATTACTACTACTATTACTACTAGTATTATTATTATTATTATTATTATTATTATTATTATTATTATTATTATTATAGTTGTTATTGTTATTGTTATTGTTGTTGTTATTATTGCTATTATTGTTACTTATAATTGTTGTCTATAATTTGTACAATTAACCTCCCAGTGTTTCGACCCCGGTCTTGCCGGGTTATTTATTACTTCGACACTCCTGCACTTGGGAGAAGACATCAACCTTTTAGTCGTGTCAACTACCTAAGAGGTGTGGGCTCAAAGGCACACTAAAAAGGGTGGCAGGGTTAGAAAATACACAACCTAAGAGGTTAAGGTTCGAAGGCGTGCTAAGAAAGGAGGCAGGGTTGGAAAACACACAACCTAAGAGGTTAAGGTTCGAAGGCGTGCTAAGAAAGGAGGCAGGGTTGGAAAACACACAACCTAAGAGGTGAGGGCATAAAGACGCACTAAAAATGGAGATAGGGTTGGAAACACACTACCTAAGAGGTGATTACTCAAAGGCGCACTAAAAGGGGAAGTAGGGTTGGGAAACACACTACCTAAGAGGTTAAGGCTCGAAGGCGCGCTAAAAAGGGAGGTAAGGTTGGAAAACACACTACCTAAGAGGTGAGGGCTTGACGGCGCACTAAGAAAGGAGGTAGGGTTGGAAAACACACTACCTAAGAGGTGAGGGCACAAAAGCGCACTAAAAAGGGAGATAGGGTTGGAAAACACACTACCTAAGAGGTGAGTGCTCAAAAGCACACTAAAAGGGGAGGCAGGGTTAGAAAACACACTACCTAAGAGGTAAGGGCACAAAGGCGCACTAAAAAGGGAGGTAGGGTTGGAAAACACACTACCTAAAAGGTGAGTGCTCAAAAGTGCACTAAAATGGGAGGTAAGGTTGGAAAACACACTACCTAAGAGGTAAGGGCACAAAGGCGCACTAAAAAGGAAGGTAGGGTTGGAAAACACGCTACCTAAAAGGTGAGTGCTCAAAAGCGCACTAAAATGGGAGGTAAGGTTGGAAAACACACTACCTAAAAGGTGGTCGAGAGCTCTAAAGCGCACTCAAAAGTGAGGCAGGGTTAGAAAACGCACTACCTAAGATGTGAGTGCTCAATGGCACACTAAAATGGGAGGTAGGGTTGGAAAATACACCATCTAAGAGGTGAGGGCTCAAAGGCACACTAAAAAGAGACAGGGTTGGAAAACACACTACCTAAGAGGTAAGGGCCCAAAGGCGCACTAAAAAGGGAGGTAGGGTTAGAAAACACACTACCTAAAAGGTAAGGGCTCACAGACGCACTAAAAAGGGAGATAAAAAGGAGGCAGGGTTAGAAAACACACTACCTAAAAGGTAAGGGCTCAAAGGCGCACTAAAAAAGAAGGCAGGGTTGGAAAACACACTACCTAAGAGGTGAGGGCACAAAGGTGCACTAAAAAAAGAAGGCAGGGTTGGAAAACACACTACCTAAGAGGTGAGGGCCCAAAGGCGCACTAAAAAGGGAGGTAGGGTTGGAAAACACATTACCTAAAAGGTAAGGACTCACAGACGCACTAAAAAGGGAGATAAAAAGGAGGCAGGGTTAGAAAACGCACTACCTAAAAGGTAAGGGCTCAAAGGCGCACTAAAAAGGGAGATAAAAAGGAGGCAGGGTTAGAAAACGCACTACCTAAAAGGTAAGGGCTCAAAGGCGCACTAAAAAAGAAGGTAGGGTTGGAAAACACACTACCTAAGAGGTGAGGGCACAAAGGCGCACTAAAAAAAGAAGGCAGGGTTGGAAAACACACTACCTAAGAGGTGAGGGCATAAAGACGCACTAAAAAGGGAGATAAAAAGGAGGCAGAGTTAGAAAACACACTACCTTAGAGGTGAGGGCTCGAAGGCGCACTAAAAAGGAAGGTAGCGTTGGAAAACACACTACCTAAGAGGTGAGGGCCCAAAGGCGCACTAAAAAGGGAAGTAGGGCCCAAAGGCACACTCAAAACGAAGTAGTCTTAGAAAACATGCTACCCGAGAGATGGTGGCTTAAAAGAGCACATGAAAGGAAGTGAGGGCATAAAGGCACACTTAAAATGAGGTAAGGTCAGAAAACCCACTACCCGAGAGATGATGGCTCAAAAGAGCACATGAAAGCAAATGAGGGCACAAAGGCACACTCAAAATGAGGTAGGGTTTTAAAAAAAGCACTTGACACGACTAAAAGGTTGATGTCTTCTCCCAAGTGCAGGAGTGTCGAAGTAATAAATAACCCGGCAAGACCAGGGTCGAACCACAGGGAGGTTAATTGTACAAATTATAAACAACAATTATAAACAACAACAACAACAACAATAATAATAATAATAATAATAATAATAATAATAATAATAATAATAGTACTAGTAGTAGTAGTAGTAGTAGTAATAATAATAATAATAATAATAATAATAATAATAAAGAAAGAGAAGAAGAAGAAGATGATGATGATGAGAACTTAGAGATGAAGATGTAAGGATTAAACAATGATAATAACAAATGTCAAGGTTAGAGGTTCCACTAATGGTATATGAAACAAGTATAGTATAAACTCATATTATTCAATTGGAAACCACACACAAAGGAGGTTCCAATCAGATTATATATTGTTAACATGATTACATTAATCATCTTATTCAATTAATGCTAATACTTGTAAATCTCGTCAAGCATTCATGATTATAACTTATGTTAACAACAAATCAAGTTCCTTTCATAGCTCAGGTGTCGGTTATACCATACATTATGGGCTATGAAAGTGCCAAGCATTTGTTGTACCAAGTGTTATACAACATAAATCAAGATTAGTCATTTAACAAGCAAAGTATTGAAGAGTGAACAAGATAACAAATATAAAACATGTTAGTATCAAACATTAAAGTCCATATTAAGTTTACACTATACTTATTCTTACACCATTAGTGTAACCTTTTCACCTTGACATAATTAACTTAGCTAGACATAATGAAAGAAATAAAAATAGATAAACAAAATAAGAACATAAAAGTTAACTAAGTAAAGGAAAGGAAATGAAAGGCATAAACTTAATATTAATGAAAACAAAGCATAAAAAATACAAAGAGAGAAAGGAAGAGCATGATCTTGATCTGGAAACCAAGATGCCTAAATGCATGGCAAATGCCTCCTTTTATAGGCCAAAATTGGGAACTATTGATTTGATGACTAATTGATAAGTGGGTGGCCAACTTTTGACTTGGTGACAATCCTTATCTTCTCTTGTCTGCCTAAAAAGTCATTGATAACGTCAAAATTGGAGCCAGTTGTAAACATGAAAGTTGTAGGCAATTGTCTCAGCTTTCTTGTGTAAAACATTCAGCTCATTTGGACTTCTAGAACTCCAAATATGGCCAAAATACCGAACAGTGCTCGGGCTGGAAGATAGATTCGGGCTTCTTTGTTGTTGCTACAATTTGGACTTGATAATGGCCTTTTTAGATCTTGGGCTCCATATGAAAGTTGTAGGCCTATGTCTTACTTTTCCATCCATATAAATTGGACCTAAATCTGAGATCTGTAGCTCCAGATATAACCTAATTACCGAACAGTGTTCTGGTTTGGATTGCACCGACATCTCTTCTCTAAGTTTGACCATCTCTTTATCCATGCAATTTAAGTTCTTCAAGTCATCAATCAATCCTTTCATTTATGTGATAGGCCTGCATTAAAAATAGACATTTATCACAAATTATAGGTATCTTATATTATTAGATACATTATTATAAAACATATTTTAGTTAAGGAGTTATTGATACTTCAAGTGCAAAATGATGATATAAAACCATGATAAAAATGCACTTTTAAGTACTAATCAGCACGCTACCTAGGAGATGGTGGCTCAAAAGAGCACTTAAAAGGAAGTGAGGGCACAAAGGCTCACTCAAAATGAGGTAGGGTCAGAAAACTCGCTACCCGAGAGATGATGGCTCAAAAGAGCACATGAAAGGAAATGAGGGCACAAAGGCACACTCAAAATGAGGTAGGGTTAGAAAAGCACGCTACCTAGAAGATGGTGGCTCAAAAGAGCACTTAAAAGGAAGTGAAGGCATAAAGGCACACTCAAAATGAGGTAGGGTCAGAAAACCCGCTACCCAAGAGATGATGGCTCAAAAGAGCACATGAAAGGAAATGAGGGCACAAAGGCACACTCAAAATGAGGTAGGGTTTAAAAAAGCACGCTACCTGAGAAATGGTGGCTTAAAAGAGCACTTAAAAGGAAATGAGGGCAGAAAGGCACACTCAAAATGAGGTAGGGTTTAAAAAAGCACACTACCTAAGAGATGGTGGCTCAAAAGAGCTCATGAAAGGAAGTGAGGGCACAAAGGCACACTTAAAATGAGGTAGGGTTAAAAAAGCACGCTACCTAGGAGATGATGGCTCAAAAGAGCACTTAAAAGGAAATGAGGGCACAAAGGCACACTCAAAATGAGGTAGGGTTAGAAAACACGCTACCTAAAGGATGGTAAAACATGATCTAATAATGTTGAAAGCAATGCATTATGATCAATATGCATGTATACTTACTTGAGAAATATAGGTCCCCATTTCTTCATGGTGTCTTCCTTTTCTCAAAAGTTAGAGTGTCAGCAATAGGCTTCATGGCTTTCCCTACACCCTTTATCTCGATGGTTGCCAATTTTGCTTGGCATTCTTCTTAGAGAAGGGAATCATGGGGCCAGCCTTATCAGGCGTTTCTGATTGCCCCCCAACTTGATCATGCCCCCAAGTGTTTAATTTGGGTTTAGGGATGAGGCTATGTGGAAGGTTTGGTCTTTGACAAAGAGTTGCTTTCATGTAAAAATTTTGGAATTTCAAAGCTATTCCAGACACAAAAATCATTTTGACATCGATTCAAAGCAAACTCATTCTGAAGAAATTCAAGTGATTCCTATGGAGAGGTTTTTGGAAGTGATGAAAACTTTTAGTTTTGCTTTTGGTGAAAATGTGAAGAACACAAAGTGACATCTGGTTGGTCACAAAAGGTTTAAATTTCAATTTGAGGATTATTGAGAACCGTTGTTTAAAACATTCATTTTATTTGCATGAATAATGATTTAGTTCGCATGAAAAAGCACTGTCTACCGATCTAGATTGCTTGCCTTTGATCAGAAAGGGCTTGATTAGGCACGTAATGTAGGCTTGGGCTATTGGTTATGAAGAAAAAGATATTTATAGCTCAAAAGGTGTTTAAGGGACTTTAAGACTAAGGATCACTAGTACTTATATCCCAAAGTTTTTGTTCATATATTTCTGGACCTTAGAATTGATTTACATAATGGTCCATGATGCCCCCCAGTGTTGGGATTGGGCTCTTTCTTTTTCTTTTTGTTTTCTTCATTTGATTTTGAGCATCATTATATTGGCTTCTTTTTTTTATGCTCAAAAATTTTTTTAATCCTTTGGATTTTTTTTTATGCCCCCCAGCTTTGTATGGGCACCTTCGATGATTGAGAATTTTCTTTTATGCCCCCCAGTATTGTTTGGGCACTTTCAATCGTCGAGGTTTTTTTTCATGCCCCCAAGAGTTATTTAGGCACTTTCAATCATTAAAGATTTTTTTTGGCACTTGCCCCCTAGTGTAGGGTGTGATTAGTACTTAAAAGTGCATTTTTATCATGGTTTTATATCATCATTTTGCACTTGAAGTATCAATAACTCCTTAACTAAAATATGTTTTATAATAATGTATCTAATAATATAAGATACCTATAATTTGTGATAAATGTCTATTTTTAATGCAGGCCTATCACATAAATGAAAGGATTGATTGATGACTTGAAGAACTTAAATTGCATGGATAAAGAGATGGTCAAACTTAGAGAAGAGATGTCGGTGCAATCCAAACCGGAACACTGTTCGGTAATTGGGTCATATCTAGAGGTACAAATCTCAGATTTAGGTCCAATTTATATGGATGGAAAGGTAAGACATAGGCCTACAACTTTCATATGGAGCCTAAGATCTAAAAAGGCCATTATCAAGTCCAAATTGTAGCAACAACAAAGAAGCCCGAATCTGTCTTCCAGCTCGAGCACTGTTCGGTATTTTGGCCATATCTGGAGTTCTAGAAGTCCAAATGAGCTGAATTTTTTACACAAGAAAGCTGAGACAATTTCCTACAACTTTCATGTTACAACTGGCTCCAATTTTGACGTTATCAATGACGTTTTGGGCAGACAAGAGAAGATAAGGATTGTCACCAAGTCAAAAGTTGGCCACCCACTTATCAATTAGTCATCAAATCAATAGTTTCCAATTTTGGCCTATAAAAGGAGGCATTTGCCATGCATTTAGGCATCTTGGTTTCCAGATCAAGATCATGCTCTTCCTTTCTCTCTTTGTATTTTTTGTAATGTTTATGCTTTACTTTCATTAATATTAAGTTTATGCCTTTCATTTCCTTTCCTTTACTTAGTTAACTTTTATGTTCTTATTTTGTTTATTTGTTTTCCTTTCTTTCATTATGTCTAGATAAGTTAATTATGTCAAGGTGAAAAGGTTACACTAATGGTGGAAGAATAAGTATAGTGTAAACTTAATATGGACTTTAATTTTTGATACTAACATGTTTTATATTTGTTATCTTGTTCACTTTTTAATACTTTGCTTGTTAAATGACTAATCTTGATTTATGTTGTATAACACTTGGTACAACAAATGCTTTGCACTTTCATAGCCCATAATGTATGGTATAACCGACACCTGAGCTATGAAAGGAACTTGATTTGTTGTTAACATAAGTTATAATCATGAATGCTTGACGAGATTTACAAGTATTAGCATTAATTGAATAAGATGACTAATGTAATCATGTTAACAATATATAATCTGATTGGAACCTCCTTTGTGTGTGGTTTCCAATTGAATAATATGAGTTTATACTATACTTGTTTGATATACCATTAGTGGAACCTCTAACCTTGACATTTGTTATTATTATTGTTTAATCCTTACATTAATATTTCATCTCTAAGTTCTCATCATCATCATCTTCTTCTTCTTCTCTTTCTTTATTATTATTATTATTATTACTACTACTACTACTACTACTTGTACTATTATTATTATTATTATTATTATTATTATTATTATTATTATTATTATTATTATTATTATTATTATTATTATTATTGTTGTTGTTGTTGTTTATAATTGTTGTTTATAATTTGTACAATTAACCTCCCTGTGGTTCGACCCCGGTCTTGCCGGGTTATTTATTACTTCGACACTCCTGCACTTGGGAGAAGACATCAACCATTTAGTCGTGTCAAGTTTTTGGCGCCGTTGCAGGGGAGGTAAGTTCTTGTATAAATTATAGTATTTATTTTATTTTCTCTTTTCACTTTTCTTGTATATAACTGTGTTTCTTTTCTTTTGTTTCTTTTTATTTTGTTTTCTTCCTCCTTCTTTTGCTTTCTTCTTATTTTTTTCATTTTATTCCTACACGTGCATGAGAGTGTGGTCACGTACATCAAGTGGTAGACTTTGTAGGGTATCCTCATCATTTTCAGAAAATATGGCCAAAGAAGATAATCAATCATTTCATAATGAAAATAATGAGAATAACCGTGCTAGAACACTTAGAGACCACATGAATCCCATAAGAACAAGTGCACCATCATGCATAGTTTTTCCTCCTAAAGCATCTCATTTTAATTTTAAACCAGGTATTATTCAACTTCTACCTTCTTTTCATGGTTTGGAATTAGAAATTACATACTTGCATTTAAGGGAATTTGAGGAGGTCTGCAACACATATAATAACTTAAATTGTAGCATGAACACCATTAGATTAAAGCTTTTTCCTTTTTCATTAAAAGATAAAGCTAAAACATGGCTACAAAATTTGAGACCAGGATCCATTCGTGCTTGGGATGAAATGCAACAATAGTTTTTAAAGAAGTTTTTCCCATCTCATAGAACAAACTCTTTCAAGAGACAAATCACCACTTTCACTCAAAAACCAGGAGAAACATTTTACAAATGTTGGGATAGGTATCGAGATTTGCTTAGTACTTGCCCCCATCATGGTTTTGAAACATGGAGATTGGTTTCACATTTCTATGAAGGGTTAACACCTAAAGATAGGCAAATGGTTGAATTGATGTGCAATGGAACTTTTGAAGATAAAGACCCTGAGGAAGCAATGGAGTACTTAGACTTGTTGGCTGAAAATGCTCAAAATTGGGACACCGCGGGTACTTATGAGGCACCGAGTAAAACTCAACCTCATACATCTAGTGGAGGTATGTACAACCTTAGGGAAGATCATGACCTTCAAGCCAAGTTTGCATCTTTAGCTAGAAAAGTCGAGGCACTAGAATTGAAAAAGAGTGGTCAATTTAAATCTATTGAAAACATTGTATGTCAAATATGTGAAACAAATGAACACTCAACTAGTAACTGTCCAACCATGCCTTCTTTTAAGGAATGTCTCTATGAACAAGCCCATGCTTTAAACGGTTTCGAAAGGCCCAATCATAACCCATATTTGCAAACATACAACCCTGGTTGGAGAAATCACCAAAATTTCAGTTAGAAGAGTGATAATGCACAAACTTCACAACCACAGTTTCAAGCACACCATAATTTCCAAAATTCTTATGGATATGCACCTTCTTATGCTCCACCTCTTAGAAGTAATTTTGAGAAAACTTTGTATGCATTCATTGAAAAGCAAGAGACAATCAACACTCAACTTACTCAAAGCATAACAGATTTTAAAGACACTCTTGCAAAATTCACATCTGCTCTCAGTTTTCAAGAGCAAGGTAAGTTTCCATCTCAACTACAGCAAAATCTCAAGGGGCAATACGATGCAAATGTAAGTAGTTATGGAAGTCAACACATGGATCAAGTCAAATCAGTCATTACTCTTTGCAATGGTAAGGTTATTAAAAAACCCACTCTTGAACCTTGTGAGAAAGATGATGAGTCAATCTCTAAGGGTAAGGAAGGGGTTGAATCTGAATATTGCAAGGAAAAGACTGATTCCCTGCCAGCACTTTCATTTCCTCATGCCATGACCAATCAGGAAGAAATCGATGATGAAAAATGCACCGAAAATGTTGATGCGGATCTTTTATCAAAAGTGACAACAGATTCGACACCCGACATCACACCAATCAATTATTACTTTCCTGATGAATCTCTACTTTCTCTTAGTTCAATGCCTTGGTTTGCTAAAAATATGTATTTTCTTGCTTCAGGATTTTTACCAGCTCATTGGAGTACCAAAGACAAAAGAAATTTTTTGAGCAATGTGCAAAATGTTTATTGGGATGACCTTTACTTATTCAATTATTGTCCTGATCAAATATTTCAAATATACATTCCCGATAATGAGGTAAGTGATGTTATTAAATTTTGTCACTCTAAGGCATGTGGGGATCATTTCTCGTCAAAAAAGAGGATTGAAGAAATCTTACAAAGTGGATTTTACTGGCCCACCATATTTAAGGAGTCACATGGATTCCGTAAAAACTATGAAAATTGTCAAAAGGTGGGATTTATTTCAAAACACAGAGAGTCTTTAGATAATCTTCTATTGACTCTTAAGTCTCATCATAGTCGAGATAAGCATCGTGTAATTCATGACTTATATGAACCCATTTTCATAAAGAACATACTTGACTTAGTCTTGGGAATCTGACTAAAAAAAGACCCTGTTTGCCAGTTTTTAAGAAAACTGGATGGGAAGCCTATCCTAGACCCATTGAGGGCGTTTAAGCTGTTCTTGGACGTAAAACCAAGGGAAGATGTGAGCCACATTCACAACTGCGATTTGAATTTTTTTTTTTTTGTAAAAACTTGTGTCTTTTGGTTTTATTATTGTGTTTTGTTATTTCTTATTTTTGTTTTAGTGTGTTTCAGGTTTTGTCAGTGTTCGTTATTTCAGGTGATATCTTCTATACTCTATCTTTCTACCTTAGAACATTGAGGACAATGTCTCATTTTGGTTGGGGGGAGAGGGTAGTAGTTGATAAAAAAAAATTGTTTTTCATTTCATAAAGCATGTGCATAATTGTTGTTACTAGGATGGCAGAGTAAAGGAGTTCTTTTGTTAAAGTGACTCTTGAGACGCATTTTAGTAATCATTCTTAACAAGGTCTATTATAATACTTCCTGAAATATTCAGGTTTACAAACTCTTGTATTGTTACCACTTAATTCTGCTCATATACTTATTTAACATGTATTCTTAAACCTTAATTTACACACACACACACTTTAACATATGATTGTGGGTTGTATATTAGATTATTACATTATTTATGTTCTTTTGTTAAAGGTAACAACTAAGGGAAAGGGATTGTATATAATTAAAAAAGAAAAACATGAAAAAAAAAGAAAAAAAAATAAAAAAAATAAAAAAAATGATGATAATAAAAATATAGATAAGTTTGGTTTCGTAGCCTCCCTAACCTAAGCAATTAAGCCCGAAGGGGTGTTTTAACACCTAATACCCTAAAGTCAACTGACTTGGGAGCTATTGGCCCAACGCTTATTACATGGGTTGAGGAGAAAAGCTTAAAGGAATCAAACATTGTACCATCTACATATCAGTATCTGCGACCCGAGTTACTAAGCTCGTTGGGGTGTCTTAACACCTAATGCCCTAAGACCAACTGGTCTGGGAGTCATTAGCTGAAAGCTCGTTACATGGGTTAAAGATGCATGATGTTTTTAAATTATATGTATATAGATTTTTTTTTGAAAAAAGAAAGAAAACAAAAAAGAAGAAAATAATAATCCCAACCCAAGGAAGTTAACTTTAAACATTAGAATAAAAATTTTGTTTTCTTCCAAGAAAAGCCCCATAATTATGTGTTGATACATTGAGCACAAAAGAAAGGTTTATTAATATCTTGTTAAGAGGTATTGAGCAGATATATAAATTTAATGAGAGTTTGTTTATCTAGATAGATTAATGGAAGTTAAATGATGAATACCTTGCATTGTGAAATTTGCAAATTGTTTTAACGCTTTGATTACTAGGGACGACTAATAAGCAGGTTGGGGGGTGTGATTAGTACTTAAAAGTGCATTTTTATCATGGTTTTATATCATCATTTTGCACTTGAAGTATCAATAACTCCTTAACTAAAATATGTTTTATAATAATGTATCTAATAATATAAGATACCTATAATTTGTGATAAATGTCTATTTTTAATGCAGGCCTATCACATAAATGAAAGGATTGATTGATGACTTGAAGAACTTAAATTGCATGGAATAAGAGATGGTCAAACTTAGAGAAGAGATGTCGGTGCAATCCAAACCGGAACACTGTTCGGTAATTGGGTCATATCTAGAGCTACAGATCTCAGATTTAGGTCCAATTTATATGGATGGAAAGGTAAGACATAGGCCTACAACTTTCATATGGAGCCCAAGATCTAAAAAGGCCATTATCAAGTCTAAATTGTAGCAACAACAAAGAAGCCCGAATCTGTCTTCCAGCTCGAGCACTGTTCGGTATTTTGGCCATATCTGGAGTTCTAGAAGTCCAAATGAGCTGAATTGTTTACACAGGAAAGCTGAGACAATTGCCGACAACGTTCATGTTTACAACTGGCTCCAATTTTGACGTTATCAATGACGTTTTGGGCAGACAAGAGAAGATAAGGATTGTCACCAAGTCAAAAGTTGGCCACCCACTTATCAATTAGTCACCAAATCAATAGTTCCCAATTTTGGCCTATAAAAGGAGGCATTTGCCATGCATTTAGGCATCTTGGTTTCCAGATCAAGATCATGCTCTTCCTTTCTCTCTTTGTATTTTTTGTAATGTTTATGCTTTACTTTCATTAATATTGAGTTTATGCCTTTCATTTCCTTTCCTTTACTTAGTTAACTTTTATGTTCTTATTTTGTTTATTTGTTTTCCTTTCTTTCATTATGTCTAGCTAAGTTAATTATGTCAAGGTGAAAAGGTTACACTAATGGTGGAAGAATAAGTATAGTGTAAACTTAATATGGACTTTAATACTAACATGTTTTATATTTGTTATCTTGTTCACTTTTTAATACTTTGCTTGTTAAATGACTAATCTTGATTTATGTTGTATAACACTTGGTACAACAAATGCTTGGCACTTTCATAGCCCATAATGTATGGTATAACCGACACCTAAGCTATGAAAGGAACTTGATTTGTTGTTAACATAAGTTATAATCATGAATGCTTGACGAGATTTACAAGTATTAGCATTAATT
This sequence comes from Populus pruinosa, assembly GCA_026413675.1. Classification (NCBI taxonomy): domain Eukaryota; kingdom Viridiplantae; phylum Streptophyta; class Magnoliopsida; order Malpighiales; family Salicaceae; genus Populus; species Populus pruinosa. The sequence continues at coordinate 10,424,606 of CM048598.1, forward strand.
GAATAAGATGACTAATGTAATCATGTTAACAATATATAATCTGATTGGAACCTCCTTTGTGTGTGGTTTCCAATTGAATAATATGAGTTTATACTATACTTGTTTGATATACCATTAGTGGAACCTTTAACCTTGACATTTGTTATTATTATTGTTTAATCCTTATATTACTACTACTACTACTACTAGTACTATTATTATTATTATTATTATTATTATTATTATTATTATTATTATTATTATTATTATTATTATTGTGATCGTTATTACTATTATTGTTGTTTATAATTGTTGTTTATAATTTGTACAATTAACCTCCCTGTGGTTCGACCCCAGTCTTGCCGGGTTATTTATTACTTCGACACTCCTGCACTTGGGAGAAGACATCAACCTTTTAGTCGTGTCAGGGTGTGACCCTAGTCAAGGTTATTTTTTCAAGAAAAATCTATTAGGCTCAAAAAGGGACTGCAAAAGATATATTTTAGCCTTGTGAAAAGGATTATCCAAGATGGCCTTTCTTCATCTCAAATGCATGCATTTAGGATCAATAAGCCTTGCTCTCATGCGAGTATGCAAAGTGATTTCTCATTATTCATGCAAATAAAACTCCATTTTTGACTTCATTGTGTTCCTTTTTTGTTTTTTTCATCATCATTTTTTTTAGGTGTATGGTTACCTCTCTAAGGAATTTCTTGAATTTCCAGAACTTGTTTGTTTCAAAAAAACACCATTATGATTTCTGTTTTTGTACTAAACTTTGATTTCCCAAAAAAATCCTTGTGAAAACATGCATGGTTTTGGAAGAAAGGGAAAACACGTCTAAAGATTCTTGGCGCAATGGTCTCATGTTCAGAGGTTATGTTCAATGTGTTATTTGCATGAAACAAAAAAAAAAATGAAGGCATGCCATGAATTCAGGAAAACACACGATCTTATTAACAAGTAAGGCTCAGTGGACAGGGAAAGTCTTGTGGAATTTTAAGCCAAATTACCAATAAAAACTAGAATAGGGTGAAAAAAATCAAGATTTTTTTTTACAGGCATGATCAAGCAGAGGTAGTTTTTTTTTTTGGACAGAGCAAGAACAAGCTCTATTCTGCGATGGTGATGCAATTCCCTTTTGGTCAGCTTTCCCACAAAAGCTTTTATGGAAATGTTGTACTGTGATGGGGTCTTGATTATGTTTGTCCCCAACTTCTTCAGGTTAAGTCGTTGTTGAGTTTCAAACAAAGATGATAGGTTTGTTGGAAGGAACTTCCCTAGAGATGCTTTTCAATATTTGCTCAAGTAAGCTAGAGGTGAGTCAAGCTTTTGTTTAGAGATTCCAACTCTTCTTGAAAATGGATGCTACAACGAGCATGCTCTTCATCTCCATTGTTTTTTGGTCAAAATTAGATATTGCAGACTCGTAGAGGACCCACTTTTTATTTTGGCGCATGCATGATAAATGTATGAACATGAGATCTATATAATGAACTCGCCCTTCGAGGGGTGACATATGATCGTATCTTTTGCATGATGAAATGATTAGTACTTAAAAGTGCATTTTTATCATGGTTTTATATCATCATTTTGCACTTGAAGTATCAATAACTCCTTAACTAAAATATGTTTTATAATAATGTATGTAATAATATAAGATACCTATAATTTATGGTAAATGTCTATTTTTAATGCAGGCCTATCCCATAAATGAAAGGATTGATTGATGACTTGAAGAACTTAAATTGCAAGGATAAAGAGATGGCCAAACATAGAAAAAAGATGTCGGTGCAATCCAAACCGGAACACTGTTCGGTAATTGGGTCATATCTAGAGCTATACATCTCAGATTTAGGTCCAATTTATATGGATGGAAAGGTAAAACATAGGCCTACAACTTTCATATGAAGCCCAAGATCTAAAAAGGCCATCATCAAGTCCAAATTGTAGCAACAACAAAGAAACTCGAATCTGTCTTCCAGCCCGAGCACTGTTCGGTATTTTGGCCATATCTGGAGTTCTAGAAGTCCAAATGAGCTGAATTGTTTACACAAGAAAGATGAGACAATTGCCTACAACTTTCATGTTTGTAACTAGCTCCAATTTTGACGTTATCAATGACGTTTTGGGTAGACAAGAGAAGATAAGGATTGTCACCAAGTCAAAAGTTGGCCACCCACTTATCAATTAGTCATCAAATCAATAGTTCCCAATTTTGGCCTATAAAAGGAGGCATTTGCCATGCATTTAGGCATCTTGGTTTCCAGATCAAGATCATGCTCTTCCTTTCTCTCTTTGTATTTTTTGTAATGTTTATGCTTTGCTTTCATTAATATTAAGTCTATGCCTTTCATTTCCTTTCCTTTACTTAGTTAACTTTTATGTTCTTATTTTGTTTATCTATTTTTCTTTCTTTCATTATGTCTAGCTAAGTTAATTATGTCAAGGTGAAAAGGTTACACTAATGGTGTGAGAATAAGTATAATGTAAACTTAATATGGACCTTAATGTTTGATACTAACATGTTTTATATTTGTTATCTTGTTCACTCTTTAATACTTTGCTTGTTAAATGACTAATCTTGATTTATGTTGTATAACACTTGGTACAACAAATGCTTGGCACTTTCATAGCCCATAATGTATGGTATAACCGACACCTGAGCTATGAAAGGAACTTGATTTGTTGTTAACATAAGTTATAATCATGAATGCTTGACGAGATTTACAAGTATTAGCATTAATTGAATAAGATGACTAATGTAATCATGTTAACAATATATAATCTGATTGGAACCTCCTTTGTGTGTGGTTTCCAATTGAATAATATGAGTTTATACTATACTTGTTTGATATACCATTAGTGGAACCTTTAACCTTGACATTTGTTATTATTATTGTTTAATCCTTATATTACTACTACTACTACTACTAGTACTATTATTATTATTATTATTATTATTATTATTATTATTATTATTATTATTATTATTATTATTATTGTGATCGTTATTACTATTATTGTTGTTTATAATTGTTGTTTATAATTTGTACAATTAACCTCCCTGTGGTTCGACCCCAGTCTTGCCGGGTTATTTATTACTTCGACACTCCTGCACTTGGGAGAAGACATCAACCTTTTAGTCGTGTCAGGGTGTGACCCTAGTCAAGGTTATTTTTTCAAGAAAAATCTATTAGGCTCAAAAAGGGACTGCAAAAGATATATTTTAGCCTTGTGAAAAGGATTATCCAAGATGGCCTTTCTTCATCTCAAATGCATGCATTTAGGATCAATAAGCCTTGCTCTCATGCGAGTATGCAAAGTGATTTCTCATTATTCATGCAAATAAAACTCCATTTTTGACTTCATTGTGTTCCTTTTTTGTTTTTTTCATCATCATTTTTTTTAGGTGTATGGTTACCTCTCTAAGGAATTTCTTGAATTTCCAGAACTTGTTTGTTTCAAAAAAACACCATTATGATTTCTGTTTTTGTACTAAACTTTGATTTCCCAAAAAAATCCTTGTGAAAACATGCATGGTTTTGGAAGAAAGGGAAAACACGTCTAAAGATTCTTGGCGCAATGGTCTCATGTTCAGAGGTTATGTTCAATGTGTTATTTGCATGAAACAAAAAAAAAAAATGAAGGCATGCCATGAATTCAGGAAAACACACGATCTTATTAACAAGTAAGGCTCAGTGGACAGGGAAAGTCTTGTGGAATTTTAAGCCAAATTACCAATAAAAACTAGAATAGGGTGAAAAAAATCAAGATTTTTTTTTACAGGCATGATCAAGCAGAGGTAGTTTTTTTTTTTGGACAGAGCAAGAACAAGCTCTATTCTGCGATGGTGATGCAATTCCCTTTTGGTCAGCTTTCCCACAAAAGCTTTTATGGAAATGTTGTACTGTGATGGGGTCTTGATTATGTTTGTCCCCAACTTCTTCAGGTTAAGTCGTTGTTGAGTTTCAAACAAAGATGATAGGTTTGTTGGAAGGAACTTCCCTAGAGATGCTTTTCAATATTTGCTCAAGTAAGCTAGAGGTGAGTCAAGCTTTTGTTTAGAGATTCCAACTCTTCTTGAAAATGGATGCTACAACGAGCATGCTCTTCATCTCCATTGTTTTTTGGTCAAAATTAGATATTGCAGACTCGTAGAGGACCCACTTTTTATTTTGGCGCATGCATGATAAATGTATGAACATGAGATCTATATAATGAACTCGCCCTTCGAGGGGTGACATATGATCGTATCTTTTGCATGATGAAATGATTAGTACTTAAAAGTGCATTTTTATCATGGTTTTATATCATCATTTTGCACTTGAAGTATCAATAACTCCTTAACTAAAATATGTTTTATAATAATGTATGTAATAATATAAGATACCTATAATTTATGGTAAATGTCTATTTTTAATGCAGGCCTATCCCATAAATGAAAGGATTGATTGATGACTTGAAGAACTTAAATTGCAAGGATAAAGAGATGGCCAAACATAGAAAAAAGATGTCGGTGCAATCCAAACCGGAACACTGTTCGGTAATTGGGTCATATCTAGAGCTATACATCTCAGATTTAGGTCCAATTTATATGGATGGAAAGGTAAAACATAGGCCTACAACTTTCATATGAAGCCCAAGATCTAAAAAGGCCATCATCAAGTCCAAATTGTAGCAACAACAAAGAAACTCGAATCTGTCTTCCAGCCCGAGCACTGTTCGGTATTTTGGCCATATCTGGAGTTCTAGAAGTCCAAATGAGCTGAATTGTTTACACAAGAAAGATGAGACAATTGCCTACAACTTTCATGTTTGTAACTAGCTCCAATTTTGACGTTATCAATGACGTTTTGGGTAGACAAGAGAAGATAAGGATTGTCACCAAGTCAAAAGTTGGCCACCCACTTATCAATTAGTCATCAAATCAATAGTTCCCAATTTTGGCCTATAAAAGGAGGCATTTGCCATGCATTTAGGCATCTTGGTTTCCAGATCAAGATCATGCTCTTCCTTTCTCTCTTTGTATTTTTTGTAATGTTTATGCTTTGCTTTCATTAATATTAAGTCTATGCCTTTCATTTCCTTTCCTTTACTTAGTTAACTTTTATGTTCTTATTTTGTTTATCTATTTTTCTTTCTTTCATTATGTCTAGCTAAGTTAATTATGTCAAGGTGAAAAGGTTACACTAATGGTGTGAGAATAAGTATAATGTAAACTTAATATGGACCTTAATGTTTGATACTAACATGTTTTATATTTGTTATCTTGTTCACTCTTTAATACTTTGCTTGTTAAATGACTAATCTTGATTTATGTTGTATAACACTTGGTACAACAAATGCTTGGCACTTTCATAGCCCATAATGTATGGTATAACCGACACCTGAGCTATGAAAGGAACTTGATTTGTTGTTAACATAAGTTATAATCATGAATGCTTGACGAGATTTACAAGTATTAGCATTAATTGAATAAGATGACTAATGTAATCATGTTAACAATATATAATCTGATTGGAACCTCCTTTGTGTGTGGTTTCCAATTCAATAATAAGAGTTTATACTATACTTGTTTGATATACCATTAGTGGAACCTCTAACCTTGACATTTGTTATTATTATTGTTTAATCCTTACATTAATTTTCCATCTCCAAGTTCTCATCATCTTCTTCTTCTTCTCTTTCTCTACTACTACTACTACTACTACTACTACTACTACTACTATTATTATTATTATTATTATTATTATAGTTGTTGTTGTTATAGTTGTTGTTGTTATTGTTATTGTTGTTGTTATTATTGCTATTATTGTTGCTTATAATTGTTGTCTATAATTTGTACAATTAACCTCCTTGTGGTTCGACCCCGGTCTTGCCGGGTTATTTATTACTTCGACACTCCTCAACTTGGGAGAAGACATCAATCTTTTAGTCGTGTCAAGTTTTTGGCGCCGTTGCCGGGGAGGAATGGACTGATGAAGCTATCATTTGGAAACATGACATTGGAGATGAATATTTTCAATATTTGCAAGCAACCTAGAGATGATAATGATTTACAGGAAGTGGACTTTACTGAAAAATTAATTCATGATCAATTTCCAACCACTTGCAATGAAATTGAGATTGATGAATCTGATGATTTGGAAATGATTTATTTTCAGGAAGAATCAAAGACAAGTAAATGGAGGCCACAAATTGAGGAATTGCCACCACGACCAATTAAGTCCATACCTTCAAGTGTTCAACCACCAAAACCTGATTTGAAGTCGTTGCCATCCAATCTCAAATACTCATTTTTGGGAGAAAATGAAACTTTTCCGGTAATAATCTCTTCCAAACTTAATGCACATCAAGAAGGTAAGTTATTACAAACTCTGAAAATTCACAAAAATGCATTAGGATGGACCATAGCTGATATAAAAGGAATTAGTCCTTTGATTTGTACACACAGAATTTATTTAGAGGAAAATGCTAAACCCTCTAGAGAAATGCAACGAAGGCTAAATCCTAATATGAAAGAAGTAGTGAAAAATGAAGTCATTAAGCTTCTAGATAATGAAATCATTTATCCTATTTCTGACAGCAAATGGGTAAGTCCTACCCAAGTTGTACCTAAGAAGTCTGGAGTCACTGTGATAACAAATGAGAACAATGAGTTAATTCCCACTAGAACTGTTACTGGTTGGCGCATGTGCATTGACTATAGGAAACTTAATTTAATGACTAGAAAAGATCATTTTCCTTTACCTTTCATGGATCAAATCCTAGAAAGAGTTGCATGTCATGAATTTTATTGTTTCCTAGATGGCTATTCGGGTTACAACCAAATTGAAATTGCATTGGAAGATCAAGAAAAGACTACTTTCACATGTCCATTTGGTACTTTTACATATCGAAGGATGCCTTTTGGATTATGTAATGCACCAGCCACATTTCAAAGATGCATGCTTAGTATATTTAGCGATATGGTTGAACATTTTCTTGAGATTTTCATGGATAATTTTTCTGTTTTTGGCAATTCATTTGATGATTGTTTGACTAACTTAGAAAAGGTTTTGACCAGGTGTGAAGAGAAGAATCTTGTGCTGAATTGGGAAAAATGTCATTTTATGGTAACAAACGGCATTGCACTTGGTCACATTGTTTCATCAAAAGGAATTGAGGTTGACAAATCTAAAATCGAGTTAATTGCAAACTTGCCAACACCAAAATCTCTTAAAGATGTTAGATCATTCTTGGGACATGCTGGTTTTTATAGAAGGTTCATTAAAGATTTTAGTGTAATATCTAAGCCTTTAAGTAACCTTCTAACAAAGGATACTATTTTTGAATGGACTGAACATTGTGAAGAAGCCTTTGTTAAACTTAAAAATTTGCTTACTTGTGCTCCTATCATTCAACCTCCCGATTGGTCATTACCTTTTGAAATAATGTGTGATGCTAGTGATTATGCCGTAGGTGCTGTTTTGGGACAAAGAAAAGATAAGAAACCTTATGTAATTTACTATGCAAGTAAAACTTTAAATAGTGCTCAAATGAATTATACCACCACTGAAAAAGAATTACTTGCAGTAGTATTTGCATGTGAAAAATTCAGATCTTATCTTGTTGGCTCACCTGTTGTTGTTTTTAGTGATCATGCAGCATTGAAATATCTTCTTTCTAAGAAAGATTCCAAGGCTAGATTGGTGCGGTGGATTTTATTACTTCAAGAATTTGATATCACAATCAAAGATAAGAAAGGCAGCGAAAATGTTGTCGCAGATCACTTGTCAAGATTGACAACAGATTCGAAAACTGACATCACACCAATCGATGACTACTTTCCCGATGAATCTTTACTTTCTGTCTCTACAATGCCTTGGTTTGCTAATATTGTTAATTTTCTTGTTTCAGGACAACTGCCAGCTCATTGGAGTACCCAAGATAAAAGAAAGTTCTTGAACGAAGTGAAGAACTTTTATTGGGATGATCCTTATTTATTCAAATATTGTCCTGATCAAATATTTCAAAGATGCATTCCTGACAATGAGGTAAGTAGTGTCATTAAATTTTGTCATTCTGAAGCATGTGGGGGCCATTTCTCATCAAGAAAGACAATTGCAAAAATCTTACAAAGTGGATTTTACTGGCCCACCATGTTCAAAGACTCACATGCATTCTGCAAGTCTTGTGAAAATTGTCAAAAGTTGGGATCTATTTCAAAACGTCACATGATGCCTTTAAACCCTATTATTGTCATTGAGATCTTTGACTGTTGGGGTATAGATTTCATGGGCCCATTCCCTCCATCATTTAGTTTCTTATACATATTAGTCGCAGTAGATTATCTTTCAAAATGGATAGAGGCAATTCCAAGTCGAAACAATGATCACAAAACAGTGATAAAGTTTTTGAAAGAAAATATTTTGAGTCGATTTGGAGTCCCTCGAGCCATAATAAGTGATGGTGGAACACATTTCTGCAACAAGCCATTTGAGTCTTTAATGAAGAAATATGGAATCACACACAAAGTTGCCACCCCTTATCACCCTCAAACAAGTGGACAAGTAGAGCTTGCTAATAGGGAGATCAAACATATTTTGGAGAAAACAGTGAACCCTAATAGGAAAGACTGGTCTTTAAGACTTAATGATGCACTTTGGGCTTATCGAACTGCTTATAAAACATCATTAGGTATGTCACCTTATAGACTAGTCTATGGAAAACCTTGTCACTTGCCTGTGGAACTTGAACATAAAGCTTATTGGGCTATTAAAGCTTTCAATTCAAATCTGGATGATGCTAGTCAACTACGAAAATTACAAATAAATGAGCTTGAGGAAATAAGAAATGATGCATATGAAAATTCAAGAATTCATAAAGCAAGAATTAAAGAGTTTCATGACAAGAAAATACTGAGAAAAACCTTCAATGTTGGTCAAAAAGTCTTGCTTTATAATTCTCGACTGCATTTATTTCCTGGAAAATTAAGATCAAGATGGAGCGGTCCTTTTATTGTGAAACATGTGTATCCATATGGGGCCTATGACATCGAGAATCCAAAGAATGACAATGTTTTCAAGGTAAATGGACATCGTCTGAAAGTTTACTTTGACAATTTTTCAGTTGAACATAACTCTATTGAATTGGGTGATCCTGTATATAAAGATTGATTTTATTTTATTTTATTTTTGTTTCTTTTTTAGTGAGTTTTGCAAGTTTCTTTCACCCCGGTCAAATGGCGGATAACGGTACTCCGTGACTTAAGTCGGTTCTTTCAGTTTCCCATAATTACTGATATCTGTGTATATATCTATGCAATTCTTTGAATCTCTCTTCCAATTCTCATTTGAAAATGGACACTAATCTTGAAAAATTGAAAAAGTATTTTCCCGCTCTGCCTCAGAATGCGATTACAAAAATTTACCGTGCTAGATGTGCAAGATTGAGATTGTTAATGAATCATGGAATTCCTGAAGATATTCGCTGGTTGATTGAAGCAAAGGTCCGATTATCAAGTGAGTCCTCTAACTTCTTCATTTCACACATGCCTGAAACAGGTAAAAGCACTTTTGCAAAGAAGCGTCGTGCAAAACGACTAGAAGTCTGTCATCGATGTGCTAGATGGACTTGTAATACACAATGTCGTTCTTTAGGAATGGTATCTATAAACCGTGAAGATAAAATACAATTCATTAAGGATGGCCTGAGTAAGGAGTCTTTAGATAATCTTCTATTGACTCTTGAGATGCATCCTAGTGGAGATGTGCATCGTGTAATTCATGATTTATGGCCACTATTTCATAAAGAACATGATCGACTTAGTCTTGGGAATCTGACTAAAAAAGACCCTGTTTGCCAGTTTTTAAGAAAACTGGATGGGAAGCCTATCCCCGACCCATAGAGGGCGTTTAAGCCGTTCTTGGACGTAAAACCAAGGGAATATGTGAGCCACAATCACAACTACTTGTACATACACATGTTTTTTTCAAAAGTAAATAAATAAAAAGAGAGAGAGAGTGTGAGACTCTAGCTGGCCTACATATAGATGTTATGATTGCCTTTCTACTTTCTCATCTATAAAACCCTCTTTTCCTTCCTTTCATTTCTACTCAACCCATACATTCAACAAATACAGAAGTGTGTAGAAATGGCAAGTTCCTCAAGTCATCAAATAAGAAATATCTGTGTTTTTGGTGGATCTAGTCCTGGGAAAGAAAAGGAGTTTTTAGAATCAGCAAACCATCTTGGTCAGGTGCTAGCTGAGAGAAAGATTCATTTAGTGTATGGGGAAGGCAGTCTTGGGTTAATGGGAGGTGTGTCAATAGCTGCATTTTTAGGAGGTAGTCAAGTTTTAGGAGTCGTCCCTGAAGCTTTGGCACAAGGGGACATCATTGGAAAAACAATTGGAGAGGAACTTCAGGTCTCCACAATGTCGGCTCGAATGAATGCAATGTTTAATCATGCTGATGCTTTCATTGCTTTACCAGGTGGTCTAGGCACATTGGAAGAGATCTTTCATATTTCCTCTTGGGCTCAATTGCACATTCACTATAAACTCATTGGTTTGTTAAATGTTAATGGTTATTATGATAAGTTGTCTTTTCTTGATCATGCTGTGGAACAGGAATTTCTAACATCTTCTGCACGACAAATCATAATCTCTGCTACTACTGTTGAACAATTGATTGACCAACTACAATCTTTCATTCCTGTGATTGATCCTTCCATGAGTCGCATAAATTGGTCATCTACGGGAAGCCGTAAAAAGCTTAGATTGGATTTGAGCCTTCATTTGTGAACTTTTGTGTATTTTGGTTTTATTATTGTGTTTTGTTATTTCTTATTTTTGTTTCAGTGTGTTTCAGTTTTTTTCAGTGTTCGTTATTTCAGGTGATATCTTCTATACTCTATCTTTCTACCTTAGAACATTGAGGACAATGTTTCATTTTGGTTGGGGGAGAGGGTAGTAGTTGATAAAAAAAAAAAATTATTTTTCATTTCATAAAGCATGTGCATAATTGTTGTTACTAGGATGGCAGAGTAAAAGAGTTCTTTTGTTAAAGTGACTCTTGAGACGCATCTTTGTAACCATTTTTAAAAGGTCTATTATAATACTTCCTGAAATATTCAGGTTTACAAACTCTCGTATTGTTACCACTTAATTCTGCTCATATACTTATTTAACATGTATTCTTAAACCTTAATTTACACACACACACTTTAACATATGATTGTGGGTTGCATATTGGATTATTACATTATTTATGTTCTTTTGTTAAAGGTAACAACTAAGGGAAAGGGATTGTATATAATTAAAAAAAAAAGAAAAACATGAAAAAAAAAAGAAAAAAAAGAGAAAAAATGATGATAATAAAAATGTAGATAAGTTTGGTTTTGTAGCCTCCCTAACCGAAGCAATTAAGCCTGAAGGGGTGTTTTAACACCTAATACCCTAAAGTCAACTGACTTGGGAGCTATTGGCCCAACGCTTGTTACATGGGTTGAGGAGAAAAGCTTAAGGGAATCAAACATTGCACTATCTACATATCAGTATCTGCGACCCGAGTTACTAAGCTCGTTGGGGTGTCTTAACACCTAATGCCCTAAGACCAACTGGTCTGGGAGTCATTAGCTGAAAGCTCGTTACATGGGTTAAAGATGCATGATGTTTTTAAATTATATGTATATAGATTTTTTTTTGAAAAAAGAAAGAAAACAAAAAAGAAGAAAATAATAATCCCAACCCAAGGAAGTTAACTTTAAACATTAGAATAAAAATTTTGTTTTCTTCCAAGAAAAGCCCCATAATTATGTGTTGATACATTGAGCACAAAAGAAAGGTTTATTAATATCTTGTTAAGAGGTATTGAGCAGATATATAAATTTAATGAGAGTTTGTTTATCTAGATAGATTAATGGAAGTTAAATGATGAATACCTTGCATTGTGAAATTTGCAAATTGTTGTAACGCTTTGATTACTAGGGACTAGTAATAAGCTGGTTGGGGGGTGTGATTAGTACTTAAAAGTGCATTTTTATCATGGTTTTATATCATCATTTTGCACTTGAAGTATCAATAACTCCTTAACTAAAATATGTTTTATAATAATGTATGTAATAATATAAGATACCTATAATTTATGGTAAATGTCTATTTTTAATGCAGGCCTATCACATAAATGAAAGGATTGATTGATGACTTGAAGAACTTAAATTGCATGGAATAAGAGATGGTCAAACTTAGAGAAGAGATGTCGGTGCAATCCAAACCGGAACACTGTTCGGTAATTGGGTCATATCTAGAGCTACAGATCTCAGATTTAGGTCCAATTTATATGGATGGAAAGGTAAGACATAGGCCTACAACTTTCATATGGAGCCCAAGATCTAAAAAGGCCATTATCAAGTCTAAATTGTAGCAACAACAAAGAAGCCCGAATCTGTCTTCCAGCTCGAGCACTGTTCGGTATTTTGGCCATATCTGGAGTTCTAGAAGTCCAAATGAGCTGAAGTTTTTACACACGAAAGATGAGACAATTGCCTACAACTTTTATGTTTGTAACTGGCTCCAATTTTGACGTTATCAATGATGTTTTGGGCAGACAAGAGAAGATAAGGATTGTCACCAAGTCAAAAGTTGGCCACCCACTTATCAATTAGTCATCAAATCAATAGTTCCCAATTTTGGCCTATAAAAGGAGGCATTTGCCATGCATTTAGGCATCTTGGTTTCCAGATTAAGATCATGCTCTTCCTTTCTCTCTTTGTATTTTTTGTAATGTTTATGCTTTGCTTTCATTAATATTAAGTCTATGCCTTTCATTTCCTTTCCTTTACTTAGTTACCTTTTATGTTCTTATTTTGTTTATCTATTTTTCTTTCTTTCATTATGTCTAGCTAAGTTAATTATGTCAAGGTGAAAAGGTTACACTAATGGTGTGAGAATAAGTATAATGTAAACTTAATATGGACCTTAATGTTTGATACTAACATGTTTTATATTTATTATCTTGTTCACTCTTTAATACTTTGCTTGTTAAATGACTAATCTTGATTTATGTTGTATAACACTTGGTACAACAAATGCTTGGCACTTTCATAGCCCATAATGTATGGTATAACCGACACCTGAGCTATGAAAGGAACTTGATTTGTTGTTAACATAAGTTATAATCATGAATGCTTGACGAGATTTACAAGTATTAGCATTAATTGAATAAGATGACTAATGTAATCATGTTAACAATATATAATCTGATTGGAACCTCCTTTGTGTGTGGTTTCCAATTCAATAATAAGAGTTTATACTATACTTGTTTGATATACCATTAGTGGAACCTCTAACCTTGACATTTGTTATTATTATTGTTTAATCCTTACATTAATTTTCCATCTCCAGGTTCTCATCATCTTCTTCTTCTTCTCTTTCTCTACTACTACTACTACTACTACTACTACTACTACTATTATTATTATTATTATTATTATTATTATTATTATAGTTGTTGTTGTTATAGTTGTTGTTGTTATAGTTGTTGTTGTTATTGTTATTGTTGTTGTTATTATTGCTATTATTGTTGCTTATAATTGTTGTCTATAATTTGTACAATTAACCTCCCTGTGGTTCGACCCCAGTCTTGCCGGGTTATTTATTACTTCGACACTCCTGCAGTTGGGAGAAGACATCAATCTTTTAGTCGTGTCATGAAACAAGAATCTTGATTGTTGCCCAAACTCTACAATAAAAATTTTCGGAGCAACGATCATTCTGTCACCCATAAGTCTTGAGTTCAAGATGCTTCAAGAAGGGTTCACCTCGATGCAAATAAATGATAGCACATACAACTTAAGGATAGGTACTATTCATTATATGAACATGGGTAGGTTTTCTACCTAGTCTCAAAAGGGTCTATGAACTGCCTAGTGACCACCTTTCGTGAAGGCAGTATAGGCGTCTACGAGGAATGGTTAGGGCACCGTGTGACCGCCATTACTGAGTAAACACTCAGCTCATAGTTGGATGTTTCACAAATCTAAACCCCGACTGAAAGTCATGAGGCAGACCGCTACTCCCCACCTAACTTAGAAGCTTGTGTGTGCCTTCAAAAATAGATACAAGTGATGCATGTAACAATTCTAAAAATGCATGCATAAAACACAATAAAAATGCAAAAATTTAAACACATCAAATACACAAAGCTTAGCCCAATATTGTTAGAAACAGTACCTCCCCAGTGGAGTCGCCATTCTGTCGCACGTTAAAAAAATCCACGCGGCGTCCGCTCTGATGATTTTTCATCGTTATTATTTGATTTGATCTTGTTGGATTCGTTAGGAGTCGCCACCTAGTATTTAATTGAAGGTTACTAGGAAACCCAGTTGTACTGGTCTTGTCAGAGATTCGTGGGTAAGGGACCGGTTGTGGTTAGGGAAGGTATTAGCACCCCTAACGCACCCTACCTGAGGTAAGCTGCTTCATGGACTTGATGTGTTAAAGAAGTTTTAAAAATTTTGTCTTTTCATCGGATTTTAGAAATACAACTTCCGTACAAGTTTGTACTTCTACACCGTAATCCAATCAAAATATTAAATTCTTCTTTATTCTCTGCAATTTTATCATAAATAAAAAGAAAACATTCATAAGACAAATACAAACACACACACACACATGCATTTTTGTATTCTTTTTCTTTTTCTTTTTTCTTTTCTTTTCCTTTTTTTTTTACATCCACATTACAAATTATAAAAATCCAAAGCTAAATAAAAATTACATTAAATAATTCAAAATTTACAAAACAGTCCCTAAAACTCCAAAAATTGCATCAAAGTCCCTTATAGGGCTGTGTGAACAGTGCCCGTGAACAGTGGTGGCACGTTTCCTCCACGCGCCGCCGCTGCCGGAGGTGGCAGAACCAGTAGATCGGCCATCTTCCTCTTCTCTGTCTTCCGGCGCCGGCGGTGGGTGTTGTGATTTGGGTTTCCAAATCGGCAGCCATGACAGATTCTGGGCAAAGCTTCCGACGACCATTACTCATCAACCATTGAAATAATAACAAATCCCAACGGTGAAATGATAAACCGATATCTCAGGCAGCATATATCCAAATATCAGCCGGAGTTAACGGTTGGATCTCCCTAGATCGGAGTTAGACCGAAACTGACCTGAGATTGGCGAGCCACTGTTAAACACGCATAACACCTTTTTGGATGGGTTTCATCTCATCGCCACCGTTCAGAATGTGCAATACACCCATACGAATCACATATCCAAAACTCAGGTTGATCCAATGGTGAATCATGGAGAAATAGGCTGGCGGCTTGATTAGTACTTAAAAGTGCATTTTTATCATGGTTTTATATCATCATTTTGCACTTGAAGTATCAATAACTCCTTAACTAAAATATGTTTTATAATAATGTATCTAATAATATAAGATACCTATAATTTGTGGTAAATGTCTATTTTTAATGCAGGCCTATCACATAAATGAAAGGATTGATTGATGACTTGAAGAACTTAAATTGCATGGATAAAGAGATGGTCAAACTTAGAGAAGAGATGTCGGTGCAATCCAAACCGGAACACTGTTCGGTAATTGGGTCATATCTGGAGCTACAGATCTCAGATTTAGGTCCAATTTCTATGGATGGAAAGGTAAGACATAGGTCTACAACTTTCATATGGAGCCCAAGATCTAAAAAGGCCATTATCAAGTCCAAATTGTAGCAACAACAAAGAAGCCCGAATCTGTCTTCCAGCCCGAGCACTGTTCGGTATTTTAGCCATATCTGGAGTTCTAGAAGTCCAAATGAGCTGAATTTTTTACACAAGAAAGCTGAGACAATTGCCGACAACTTTCATGTTACAACTGGCTCCAATTTGACTTTATCAATGACGTTTTGGGCAGACAAGAGAAGATAAGGATTGTCACCAAGTCAAAAGTTGGCCACCCACTTATCAATTAGTCATCAAATCAATAGTTCCCAATTTTGGCCTATAAAAGGAGGCATTTGCCATGCATTTAGGCATCTTGGTTTTCAGATCAAGATCATGCTCTTTCTTTCTCTCTTTGTATTTTTTGTAATGTTTATGCTTTGCTTTCATTAATATTAAGTTTATGCCTTTCATTTCCTTTCCTTTACTTAGTTAGCTTTTATGTTCTTATTTTGTTTATCTATTTTTCTTTCTTTCATTATGTCTAGCTAAGTTAATTATGTTAAGGTGAAAAGGTTACACTAATGGTGGAAGAATAAGTATAGTGTAAACTTAATATGGACCTTAATGTTTGATACTAACATGCTTTATATTTGTTATCTTGTTCACTCTTTAATACTTTGCTTGTTAAATGACTAATCTTGATTTATGTTGTATAACACTTGGTACAACAAATGCTTGGCACTTTCATAGCCCATAATGTATGGTATAACCGACACCTGAGCTATGAAAGGAACTTGATTTGTTGTTAACATAAGTTATAATCATGAATGCTTGACGAGATTTACAAGTATTAGCATTAATTGAATAAGATGACTAATGTAATCATGTTAACAATATATAATCTGATTGGAACCTCCTTTGTGTGTGGTTTCCAATTCAATAATAAGAGTTTATACTATACTTGTTTGATATACCATTAGTGGAACCTCTAACCTTGACATTTGTTATTATTATTGTTTAATCCTTACATTAATTTTCCATCTCCAAGTTATCATCATCTTCTTCTTCTCTTTCTTTATTATTATTATTATTATTACTACTACTATTACTACTATTACTACTACTACTACTACTATTATTATTATTATTATTATTATTATTATTATTATTACAACTATTATTATTGTTAGTATTATTATTGTTATTATTATTATTGTTATTGTTGTTATTGTTGTTGTATTATTGTTATTTATAATTTGTACAATTAACCTCCCTGTGGTTCGACCCCGGTCTTACCGGGTTATTTATTACTTCGACACTCCTACACTTGGGAGAAGACATCAATCTTTCAGTCGTGTCACGGCTCTAACTGTTTCGAGAGGGGTTTGTCCAGAAATATTCAAATGGTGATATTTCTCTCATGATTTTAAATATGAATAATCGCTCCGGTCAAGTTGTAGTAAGCATGGGGTCGCACAACATACTAAAATTTCACGTCGATCCAACGGTAGACGAGTGAGAAACCATCCGGCAAAGCTGACAGGTTTGAGGGGGTGAGGGAGGCGGCGGCTCTAGAGAAAAATATTAGGGTTTTTTGTGTTTTAGGTTTTCTTTTCTCCTTTGTTTTGTCAAAATTGCCCCCTTGCTTTGTGTTAAAGGATGCTATTTATAGGCAAAATGTTGCATGAATTTCAAAATTGGTCCCTCAATTTTATTTTTTTGTAAATTTTAATTTTTTTGATTTTTTTATATTTTTTTGAAAACAAGCAATATCAACTTCGACTCATTGAGGAAGATCAATGATTTTAAAAATAACACGTTAAAAGTTGAACGCGTTTCAAATATCTTTGAAAATTTAAATTCTTTTGAGATGATGTTGAAAATGCTAAAAATGATGCAAATATATTTAAAAAAATGTATTTTTTGGATTTTCATTGTTTTTTCTCTTTTTTTTGAATTTTTATAAAAATTTATCAAAACATGGATAAAAATTGGGGAATAACCCAAAATTGGGTTATGACAAATGAAAGGATTGATTGATAACTATGAGAACTTAAATTGCAAGGGCAAAGAGATGACCAGAATTAGAAAAGAGATGTTAGTGCAATCTAAACCAGAACACTGTTCGGTAATTGGGTCATATCTAGAGCTATAGATCTCAGATTTAGGTCTACTTTATATGGATAGAAAGGTAAGACATAGGCCTACGACTTAAATATGGAGCCCAAGATATAAAAAGGCCATTTTCAAGTCCAAATTGTAGCAACAACAAAGAAGCCCGAATCTGTCCTCCAACCCGAGCACTGTTCAGTATTTTAGCCATATATAGAGTTCTAGAAGTCCAAATGAGCTAAATTATTTACACAAGAAAGATGAGACAATTGCCTACAACTTTCATGTTTTGAAGTGGCTCCTATTTTGACGTTATCAATGACGTTTTGGGCAGGCAATAGAAGATAAGGATTGTCACCAAGTCAAGAGTTGGCCACCCACTCATCAATTAGTCATCAAATCAATAGTTCCGAATTTTGACCTATAAAAGGAAGCATTTGCCATGCATTTAGGCATCTTGGTGTCCAAATCAAGATCATGCTCTTGCTTTCTCTCTTTGTATTTTTTTGTATTGCTTATGCTTTGCTTTCATTAATATCAAGTTTATGCCTTTCATTTCCTTTCCTTTACTTAGTTAACTTTTATCTTATTTATGTTCTTATTTTGTTTATCTATTTTTCTTTCTTTCATTATGTCTAGCTAAGTTTAATATGTCAAGGTGAAAAGGTTACACTAATGGTGTAAGAATAAGTATAGTTTAACTTAATATGGATTTTAATGTTTGATACTAACATGTTTTATATTTGTTATCTTGTTCACTCTTTAATACGTTGCTTGTTAAATGACTAATCTTGATTTATGTTGTATAACACTTGGTACAACAAATGCTTGGCACTTTCATAGCCCATAATGTATGGTATAACCGACACCTGAGCTATGGAAGGAACTTGATTTGTTGTTAACATAAGTTATAATCATGAATGCTTGACTAGATTTACAAGTATTAACATTAATCAAATAAGATGACTAATGTAATCATGTTAACAATCTACAATGTGATTGGAACCTCCTTTGTGTGTGGTTTCCAATTGAATAATAAGAGTTTATACTATACTTGTT
This sequence comes from Populus pruinosa, assembly GCA_026413675.1. NCBI lineage: Eukaryota > Viridiplantae > Streptophyta > Magnoliopsida > Malpighiales > Salicaceae > Populus > Populus pruinosa. The sequence continues at coordinate 10,443,405 of CM048598.1, forward strand.
TGACATATCATTAGTGGAACCTCTAACCTTAACATTTGTTATTATCATTGTTTAATCCTTACATTAATATTCCATCTCAAAGTTCTAATCTTTTTTTCTTCTTCTTCTCCTTCTTTTTCTTTATTACTACTACTACTACTACTATTATTATTATAGTTGTTGTTGTTGTTGTTATTGTTATTGTTGATGTTATTGCTATTATTGTTGTTTATAATTTGTATAATTAACCTCCTTGTGGTTTGACCCCGGTCTTGCCTGGTTATTTATTACTTCGACATTCCTGCACTTGGGAGAAGACATCAATCTTTTAGTCATGTCAAGTTTTTGGCGCCGTTGCCGAGGAGGTAAGTTTTGTATAAATTATAATATTTATTTTATTTTCTCTTTTCACTTTTCTTGTATATAACTTTATTTCTTTTCTCTTGTTTCTTCTTCTATTGTTTTCTTTTTTCTTTTATTCTATTCCTACACGTGCATGAGAGTGTGGTCACGTATGTCAAGTGGTAGACTTTGTAGGGTATCGTCATCATTTTCAGAAAATATGGCCGAAGAAATAATTAATCACTTCATAATGAGGATAATGAGAATAACCGTGTTAGAACACTTAGAGACCACATGAATCCCACAAGAACAAGTGCACCAACATGCATAATTTTTCCTCCCGATGCATCTCATTTTAATTTAAAGCCAAATATTTTTCAACTTTTACCTTCTTTTCATAGCTTAGAATTGGAAAATCCATACTTGCATTTAAGAGAATTTGAGGAGGTCTGCAACACATATAATAATTTAAATTGTAGCATGAACACCATCAAATTAAAGCTTTTTCCTTTTTCATTAAAAGATAAAACTAAAACATGGCTACAAAATTTAAGACCAGGATTCATTCGTGCTTAGGATGAAATGCAACAACAGTTTTAAAGAAGTTTTTCCCATCTCATAGAACAAACTCTTTCAAAAGACAAATCACCACTTTCACTCAAAAAACCAGGAGAAACATTTTGCCAATGTTGGGATAGGTATCGAGACTTGCATAGTACTTTCCCTTATCATGGTTTTGAAACATGGAGATTGGTTTCATACTTTTATGAAGGGTTAACACCTAGAGATAGGCAAATGGTTGAATTGATGTGCAATGGAACTTTTAAAGATAAAGACCTTGATGAAGCAATGGAGTACTTAGACTTGTTAGCTGAAAATGCTCAAAATTAAGACACCGCGAGTAATTATAAGATACCGAGTAAAACTCAACCTCATACATCTAGTGGAGGTATGTACAACCTTAGGGAAGATCATGACCTTCAAGCCAAGTTTGCATCTTTAGCTAGAAAAGTCGAGGCACTAGAATTGAAAAAGAGTGGTCAATTAAAATTTATTGAAAACATTGTGTGTCAAATCTGTGAAACAAATGAACACTCAATCAACGATTGTCCAACCTTACCTTTTTTCAAGGAATGTCTCCATGAACAAGCTTATGCTTTAAACAGTTTCCAAAAAGCCAACCACAACCCATACTCCCAAACATACAACCCTGGTTTGAAAAATCACCAAAATTTCAGTTGGAAGAGTGATAATGCACAAACTTCACAACCACAGTTTCAAGCACACCATAATTTCCAAAATTATCATGGATATGCACCTCCTTGTGCTCCACCTCCTACAAGAAATTTTGAGGAAACTTTGTATGCATTCATTAAAAAGCAAGAGACAATCAACACTTAACTTGCTCCAAGTATAACCGATTTTAAAGATATTCTTGCAAAATTCACATCTGCTCTTAGTTTTCAAGAGAAAGGTAGGTTTCCATCTCAACTACAGCAAAATCCCAAGGGGCAATACAATGCAAATGCAAGTAGTTCTGGAAGTCAACACATGGATCAAGTCAAATCAGTCATTACTCTTCACAGTGGTAAGGTTATTGAAAAACCCACTCTTGAACCTTCTGAGAAAGATGATGAGTCAATCTCTAAGGGTAAGGAAGGGGTTGAATCTGAATATTATAAGGAAAAGAATGATTCCCTGCCAGCACTTCCATTTCCTCATGCTATGACTAATCAAGAAGAAATCGAGGATGAAAAAGGCATAGAAAATGTTGATGCAGATCTTTTATCAAAAGTGACAATAGATTCAACACCCGACATCACACCAATCAATGATTACTTTCCTGATGAATCTCTACTTTCTCTTAGTTTAATGCCTTGGTTTGCTAAAAATACCAATTTTCTTGCTTTAGGATTTTTGTCAGCTCGCTAGAGTACCGAAGATAAAAGAAAAGTTTTAAGCAACGTGCAAAATTTTTATTAGGATTACCCTTACTTATTCAATTATTATCCTCATCAAATATTTCAAATATGCGTTCCCAACAATGAGGTAAGTAATGTCATTAAATTTGCCACTCTAAGGCATGTGAGGATCATTTCTCGTAAAAAAAAAGGATTGTAGAAATCTTAAAAATCAGATTTTATTAGCCCACCATATTCAAGGAATCATATGCATTCCGCAAAACCTGTGAAAATTATCAAAAAGTGGGATTTATTTCAAAACACAAAGACTCTTGAGATAATCTTTTATTGACTCTTAAGTCTCATCATTGTTGAGATAAGCATCATGCAATTCATGACTTATGAACCCATTCTCATAAAGAACATGCTTGACATAGTCTTGGGAATCTGACTAAAAAAAAACCCTATTTGCCAGCTTTTCAGAAAATTGGATGGGAAGCCTATGCCGACCCACAGAGGGCGTTTAAGCCATTTTTGGACGTAAAACCAAGGGAAGATGTGAGTTACAATCACAACTACCTGTACATACACATGATTTTTCAAAAATAAATAAATAAATAAAAAGAGAGAGTGTGTTGTGTGTGAGACTCCAGCTGGCCTACACATAGGTGGTATGATTGCCTTTTTAATTTCTCATCTATAAATCCTCTCTTCCTTCCCTTCATTTCTACTCAATCCATACATTCAACAAATATAGAAGTGTGTAGAAATGACAAGTTCCTCAGGTCATCATATAAGAAATATTTGTGTTTTCGGTGGATCTAGTCCTGGGAAAGAAAAAGAGTTTTTAGAATTAGCAAATCATCTTGGTCAGGTGCTAGCTGAGAGAAAGATTCATTTAGTGTATGGGGGAGGCAATCTTGGGTTAATAGGAGGTGTGTCAATAGCTGTATTTTTAGGAGGTAGTCAAGTTTTGAGGGTCGTCCTCGAAGCTTTAGCACAAAGGGATATCATTGGAAAAACAATTAGAGAGGAACTACAGGTCTGCATGATGTCTACTCGAATGAATGCAATATTTAACCGTGCTGATGCCTTTATTACCTTACCAGGTGGTCTAGGTACATTGGAAGAGATCTTTCATATTTTTTTTTGGGCTCAAATGCACATTCACCATAAACCCATAGGTTTGTTAAATGTTAATGGTTATTATGATAAGTTGTTGTCTTTTCTTGATCATGCTGTGGAACAGGAATTTCTAACATCTTCTGCATGACAAATCATAATCTCTGCTGCTACTGCTGAACAATTGATTGACCAACTACTATCTTTCATTCATGTGATTGATCTTTCCATGAGTGACATAAATTGGTCATCTAAAGAAAGCCGTAAAAAGCTTAGATTGGATTTGAGCCTTCATTTGTGAATCTTTGTCTTTTGGTTTTATTATTGTGTTTTGTTGTTACTTATATTTGTTTCAATGTATTTCAGGTTTGTTAGTGTTCGTTATTTCAGGTGATATCTTCTATACTCTATCTTTCTACCTTAGAACATTGAGGACAATGTCTCGTTTTGGTTGGGGGGAGAGGGTAGTAGTTGATAAAAAAAAAAAATTGTTTTTCATTTCATAAAGCATGTGCATAATTGTTGTTACTAGGATGACAGAGTAAAGGAGTTCTTTTGTTAAAGTGACTCTTGAGACGCATCTTAGTAACCATTCTTAACAAGGTCTATTATAATACTTCTTGAAATATTCAGGTTTACAAACTCTCACATTGTTATCACTTAATTCTGCTCATATACTTATTTAACATGTATTCTTAAACCTTAATTTACACACACACACTTTAACATATGATTGTGGGTTGCATATTAGATTATTACATTATTTATGTTCTTTTGTTAAAGGTAATAACTAAGGGAAAGGGATTGTATATAATAACAAAAAAAGAAGAAAAACATGAAAAAAAAAAAGAAAAAAAAAGAAAAAAATGATGATAATAAAAATGTAGATAAGTTTGGTTTCGTAGCCTCCCTAACCTAAGCAATTAAGCCCGAAAGGGTGTTTTAACACCTAATACCCTAAAGTCAACTGACTTGGGAGCTATTGGCCCAACGCTTGTTACATGGGTTGAGGAGAAAAGCTTAAGGGAATCAAACATTGCACTATCTACATATCAGTATCTGCGACCCGAGTTACTAAGCTCGTTAGGGGAGAGGGTAGTAGTTGATAAAAAAAGAATTATTTTTCATTTCATAAAGCATGTGCATAATTGTTGTTACTAGGATGATAGAGTAAATGAGCTCTTTTGTTAAAGTGACTCTTAAGACGCATCTTAGTAACCATTCTTAACTAGATCTATTATAATACTTCTTGAAATATTCAGCTTTACAAACTCTCGCATTGTTATCATTTAATACTACTCATATACTTATTTAACATGTATTCTTAAACCTTAATTTACACACACACACTTTAACATATTATTGTGGGTTGCATATTGGATTATTATATTATTTATGTTCTTTTGTTAAAGGTAACAACTAAGGAAAAGAGATTGTATATAATTAAAAAAAAGAAAAAAATGAAGAAAAGAAAAAAATGATAATAGAAAAATGTAGATAAGTTTGGTTTCGTAGCCTCCCTAACCTAAGCAATTAAGCCCGAAGGGGTATTTTAACACCTAATACCCTAAAGTCAACTGACTTGGGAGCTATTGGTCCAGCGCTTGTTACATGGGTTGAGGAGAAACGCTTAAGGGAATCAAACATTGCACTATGTACATATCAGTATCTGCGACCTGAGTTACTAAACTCGTAGGGGTGTCTTAACACCTAATGCCCTAAGACCAACTAGTCTGCGAGTCATTATCTGAAAGCTCGTTACATGGGTTAAAGATGCATGATGTTTTTAAATTATATGTATATAATTTTTTTTTAAAAAAGAAGAAGACAAAAATAATAATCCCAACCCAAGGAAGTTAACCTTAAACATTAGAACAAAAATTTTATTTTCTTCCAAGAAAAGCCCTATAATTATGTGTTGATATATTGAGCACAAAAAAAAGTTTATTAATATCTTATTAAGAGGTATTGAGCAGATATATAAATTTAATGAGAGTTTGTTTATCTGGATAGATTAATGGAAGTTAAATGATGAATACCTTGCTTTATGGAATTTGCAAATTGTTTTTCTATTTTAACGCTTTGGTTACTAGGGACTAGTAATAAGCTGGATAGGGGGTGTGATTAGTACTTAAAAATGCATTTTTATCATGGTTTTATATCATCATTTTGCACTTGAAGTATCAATAACTCCTTAACTACAGCATGTTTTATAATAATATATCTAATAATATAAGATACCTTTAATTTGTGGTAAGTGATACATTTTTATCAGGTCTACATTTGAAATGAACAATTACCACAAATTAAAGGTATCTTATATTATTAGATATATTATTATAAAACATGCTCTAGTTAAGGAGTTATTGATACTTCAAGTGCAACATGATGATATAAAACCTTGATAAAAATGCACTTTTAAGTACAAATCAGCAAGGTCTACTTGTCCACTTATTTGAGGGTGATAAGGGGTGGCAACTTTGTGTGTGATTCCATATTTCTTCATTAAAGACTCAAATATCTTGTTGCAGAAATGTGTTCCACCATCACTTATTATGGCCCGAGGGACTCCAAATCGACGCAAAATATTTTCTTTCAAAAACTTTATCATTGTTTTGTGATCATTGTTTCGACTTGAAATTGCCTCTATCCATTTTGAAACATAATCTACTGTGACTAATATGTACATGAAACTAAATGATAAAGGCAATGGACCCATGAAATCTATACCCCAACAGTCAAAGATCTCAATGACAAGAATAGGATTTAAAGGCATCATGTGACATTTTAAAATTGATCCCAACTTTTGACAATTTTCACAAGACTTGCAGAATGCATGTGAGTCTTTGAACATGATGGGCCAATAAAATCCACTTTGTAAGATTTTTGCAGTTGTCTTTCTTGACGAGAAATGGCCCCCACATGCCTCATAATGATAAAATTTAATGACACTACTTACCTCATTGTCACGAATGCATCTTTAAAATATTTGATCAGGATAATATTTGAATAAATAAGGATCATCCCAATAAAAGTTCTTCACTTTATACAAAAACTTTTTTTTGTCTTGAGTACTCCAATCAGTTGGCAAATCTCCTAAAGCAAGAAAATTGATATTTTTATCATACCAAGGCATTGGACTAAGAAAAAGTAAGGATTCGTTAGGAAAGTAATAATTGATTGGTATGATGTCAGATGTCGAATCTATTGTCACTATTGATAAAAGATGCGCATCAATATTTTTAGTGCTTGTTTCATCCGTGATTTTTTTCTTAGAATAAATCATTTGCAAATCTTCAGATTCATCTAACTCTTTTTTACTTAAAGTAGATTCAAGTTGATCATAAACTAATTCATCAATATGATCTACTTCTTGTAAATCATTATCATCTCCAGGTTGCTTGCAAATGTTGAAAATATTCATCTCCAATGTCATGTTTCCAAATGATAGCTTCATCAATCCATTCCTATAATTAATCAATGCGTTAAAGGTTGCAAGAAACGAACATCCTAAAATAACAGGAAATGAATTACATGCTTCAACAGGTTGTGTGTCCAAGACAATAAAATTCACAGAATAAATGAATTTATCGACTTGTACTAATACATCTTTAATTATTCCTCTAGACACTTTTAGAGATCTATCAACAAGTAAAAGAGTTATAGAACGTTTTAACTCACCTAGATTGAGACTCTAAAAAACTAAATATGGAAGTAAATTCACACTAGCACCGAAATCAAGTAAGACTCTTTCAATTTTATGCTCTCCAATAAAGCAAGAAATTGTAGGACAACCAAGATCTTTATATTTCAAAGCATTATTGTTTTGAAGAATAACACTTACTTGTTCGACTAGAAAGGCTTTCTTTTTCATTTATAAAACCCTCTCTTCCTTCCTTTCGTTTCTACTTAACCCATACATTCAACAAATACAGAAGTGTGTAGAAATGACAAGTTCCTTAAGTCATCATATAAGAAATATTTATGTTTTCGGTGGATCTAGTCCTAGGAAAGAAAAGGAGTTTTTAGAATAAGCAAATCATCTTGGTCAAGTGCTAGCTGAGAGAAAGATTCATTTAATGTATGGGTGAGGCAGTCTTGGGTTAATTGGAGGTGTGTCAATAACTGCATTTTTAGGAGGTAGTCAAGTTTTGGGGGTCGTCCCCGAAACTTTAGCATAAGGGGACATCATTGAAAAAATAATTGGAGAGGAACTTTAGGTCTCCACAATGTCGGCTCGAATGAATGCAATGTTTAACCATGCTGATGCCTTCATTGCTTTACCAAGTGGTTTAGGCACATTGGAAGAGATCTTTCATATTTCTTCTTGGGCTTAACTGCACATTCACCATAAACCCATATGTTTGTTAAATGTTAATGGTTATTATGATAAGTTGTTGTCTTTTCTTGATCATGCTGTGGAACAGGAATTTCTAACATCTTCTGCACGACAAATCATAATCTCTACTGCTACTGCTGAACAATTAATTGACCAACTACAATCCTTCATTCCTGTGATTGATCCCTCTATGAGTCCTCTAAATTGGTCATCTAAGGAAAGCCGTAAAAAACTTAAATTAGATTTGAGCCTTCATTTGTGAATCTTTGTGTCTTTTGGTTTTATTATTATGTTTTGTTGTTTCTTAGATTTGTTTTAGTGTGTTTCAGGTTTGTTAGTGTTTGTGTATTTCAGGTGATATCTTCTATACTCTATCTTTTGACCTTAGAACATTAAGGACAATGTCTCGTTTTGGTTGGGGGGAGAGGGTAGTAGTTGATAAAAAAAAATTATTTTTCATTTTATAAAGCATGTGCATAATTGTTGTTACTAGCATGACATAATAAATGAGCTCTTTTGTTAAAGTGACTCTTGAGACGCATCTTAGTAACAATTCTTAACAAGGTCTATTATAATACTTCTTGAAATATTCAGGTTTACAAACTCTCGTAGTGTTATCACTTAATTCTGCTCATATACTCATTTAATATGTATTCTTAAATCTTAATTTGCACACACAAACTTTAACATATGATTGTGGGTTGCATATTGGATTATTACATTATTTATGTTCTTTTGTTAAAGGTAACAACTAAGGGAAAATGGATAGTATATAATTAAAAAAAGAAAGACAAAAAAAAAGAAAAACAAGAGAAAAAAATGATAATAATAAAAATGTAGATAACTTTGGTTTTATAGCCTCCCTAACCTAAGCAATTAAGCCCGAAGGGGTATTTTAACACCTAATACCCTAAAGTCAACTAACTTGGGAGTTATTGGCCCAACGCTTGCTACATGAGTTGAGGAGAAAAGCTTAAGGGAATCAAACATTGCACTATCTACATATCAGTATCTACGACCCGAGTTACTAAGCTTGTAGGGGTGTCTCAACACCTAATGCCCTAAGACGACCTAGTTTGGGAGTCATTAGCTGAAAGCTCGTTACATGGGTTAAAGATGCATGGTGTTTTAAATTATATGTATATATATTAAAAAAAAAAAGAAGAAGACAAAAATAATAATCCCAACCCAAGAAAGTTAACCTTAAACATTAGAACAAAAATTTTGTTTTCTTCTAAGAAAAGCCCCATAATTATGTGTTGATATATTGAGCACAAAAGAAAGGTTTATGAATATCTTGTTAAGAGGTATTGAGCAGGTATTTTGATTAGTACTTAAAAGTGCATTCTCATTAAGGATTTGTGTTATTATATTGCACCTAAAGTATCATTAAATTCCCTAACAAAAGGATGTTGTTGGTGCATTCCAAACTCAAACACCGTTCGGTAATTGGATCATATCTGGAGCTGTAGATATCCGATTCAGGTCTATTTTATATGGATGGAAAGGTAAGACATAGACCTACAACTTTCATATGGACTCAAAAACTCAGTTCTGCCATTTTCAAGTTCAAATCTTAGCAACAACGAAGACGTTGGAAGCTGTCCTACAGCTCAAACACTATTCGGTTTTTGGCTCATATCTTCAGTTCTAGAAGTCCAAATGAGCTCTGTTTTTTTTTTTGTTGAAAAGATGAGACAATTGCCCACAACTTTCATAATTCAATTGGCTATAATTTGGATGTTAGCAATACGTTTTGGCCAGCCAACAATATCAATAATCAACCCACAATATCAAAAAAACAATAGCCATTAATGTCAAAAACCAGCCACCAAATCAATGGATGCCCACCAATTATTCAATCAATCAATAGTTCTGAAACTTAGCCTATAAAAGGAGGCATTTTTTTTATGTATTTACTCATATTAATTTTGAGATCAAAGTTATCTTCTTGCTTTCTCTCTACATCTTTGTAATGTTCAAGTTTTCTTTTATGCTATAGTAATCTCTTGTTTATGCTCTTTCATTTCCTTTCCTATACTTAGTTAGCTTATATTATGTTTATGTTCTTATATTATTTATTTATGTTTTTCTCCTTTTTAATTTTTACCTAAGTTAATTATGTCAAGGTGAAAAGGTTTCTCTAATGGTGTTATAATATGTATAATATAAACTCAACATGGGCTTTAAATATTTATATCCAAGAAAGATTGTTATTAACATGTTTTATCTATTTATCTTACTAATTCTTAATATCTTGCTTATTAAATGATTAATTTAGATTTGTGTTGTATAATACTTAGTACATCAAATGTTTGATCCTTCATAGTCTTCGACTAACATCGTTATTATGATAGGAACTTGATTTGTTGTTAACATAAACTAGCAACATGATTGCTTGATGATATTTATAAGCATGGTGTTACTTAGATAAGATGATTAATATGATCATGTTAGTAATTTATAATGAGAAATCATCCGATTGGAACCTCCTTTTTGTGTGGTTTCTAGTTGAGTAATAAAAAGAGTTTATATTATATTTATTTGAAATACCATTAGTGAATCCTATAACCTTGACATATGTTTTGTTATTGTTTAATCCTTACATCAATATCACATCCCAAAACTTTCTTAAACTCTTTTTCTGCTATTATTCTCTTCAAATATTTTTCTTTATTTGCAATTTATATAATTCACCTCCCCGTGGTTCGACCCCGGTCTTGCCGGGTTATTTTACTTTGACACTCCTACACTTGGGACAAGACATTAACTCTTTGATCGTGTCAACTTTTTGGCACCGTTGCCGGGGAGGTAAGTTATTGTACAAATTAAATATCTTATCTTATTTTATTTTCACTTTTATTTATTTTTCTAATTGTTGTTTCTTTTTCTTTTTCTTTTTTCTTTTCTTTTCTTTTGTATTTACATGAGAGTTTGGACACATACATTAAGTGGTAGACTTTCTAGAAAATCCTCATTTTCTTTAGAAAATATGGCCGAAGAAGATAACCAATCAATTTATATTGAGAATAATGAGAATAATCGTGTTAGAAGACTTAAAGATCATATGAATCCAACAAGAACAAGTGCATTGACACGATAAAAAGATTGATGTCTTCTCCCAAGTGTACAAGTGTCAAAGTAATAAATTACCTGGCAAGACCGGGGTCGAACCACAAGGAGGTTAATTGTACAAATTATAAACAATAATAAGTGCAACAACAACAACAACAACAATAACAACAATACTAATACTAATAATAATAATAATAATAATTAAGAAAGAGAAGAAGAAAAAGATGCTGAGAACTTGGAGATGGAATATTAATGTATGGATTAAACGATGATAATAACAAAAGTCAAGGTTAAAGGATCCACTAATGGTATGTCAAACAAGTATAGTATAAACTCTTATTTTTCAATTGGAAATCACACACAAAAGAGGTTCCAATTGGATGATTTCTGAAAATAAACAAGTGTACCACTTGATCTATCACTAATGGTATGTCAAACAAGTGTTCTGACACGGTTATTCTCATTATTCTCATTATGAAGTGATTGATTATCTTCTTCGGCCATATTTTCTGAAAATGATGAGGATATCCTACAAAGTCTACCACTTGATGTACGTGACCACACTTTCATGCACGTGTAAGAATAAAATAAAAGGCAGAAGAAAACAAAAGAAGAAGAAATAAGAGAAACGAAACAAAGTTATATACAAGAAAAGTGAAAAGAGAAAATAAAATAAATATTATAATTTATACAAAACTTACCTTCCCAGCAACGCCGCCAAAAACTTAACATGACTAAAAGATTGATGTCTTCTCCCAAGTGCAGGAGTGTCGAAGTAATAAATAACCCGACAAGATCGGGGTCAAACCACATGGAGGTTAATTGTACAAATTATAAATAACAATAATAACAAGAACAACAACAACAACAACAACAACAATAATAGTAGTAGTAGTAATGAAAATAATACTAGTAGTAGTAGTAGTAGTAGTAGTAGTAGTAGTAATAAAGAAAAAGAAGGAGAAGAAGAAGAAGAAGATGAGAACTTTGAGAAGGAATATTAATGTAACGATTATACAATGGCAATAACAAATGTCAAGGTTAGAGATTCCACTAATGGTATGTTAAACAAGTATAATATAAACTCTTATTATTCAATTGGAAACCACACACAAAGGAGGTTCCAATCTAATTATAGATTGTTAACATGATTACATTAGTCATCTTATTCGATTAATGCTAATACTTGTAAATCTCGTCAAGCATTCACGATTATAACTTATGTTAACAACAAATCAAGTTCTTTTCATAGCTCAGGTGTCGCTTATACCATACAGTATGGGCTATGAAAGTGCCAAGCATTTGTTGTACCAAGTGTTATACAACATAAATCAAGATTAGTCATTTAACAAGCAAAGTATTAAAGAGTGAACAAGATAACAAATACAAAACATGTTAGTATCAAACATTAAAGTCCATATTAAGTTTACACTTTACTTATTCTTACACCATTAGTGTAACCTTTTCACCTTGACATAATAAACTTAGCTAGACATAATGAAAGAAAGAAAAATAAATAAACAAAATAAGAACATAAATAAGATAAGAGTTAACAAAGCAAAGGAAAGGAAATGAAAGGCATAAACTTGATATTAATGAAAGCAAAGCATAAACATTACAAAAAATACAAAGAGAGAAGGCAAAAGCATGATCTTGATCTGGAGACCAAGATGCCTAAATACATGGCAAATGCCTCCTTTTATAGGCCAAAATTGGGAACTATTGATTTGATGGCTAATTGATGAGTGGGTGACCAACTCTTGACTTGGTGACAATCCTTATCTTCTTTTGTCTGCCCAAAATGTTATTGATAACATCAAAATTTGAGCCACTTGAAAACATAAAAGTTGTAGAAAATTGTCTCAGCTTTCCTATGTAAAACATTCAGCTCAGTTCAACTTCTAGAACTCTAGATATGGTCAAAATACTGAACAATGCTCGGGCTGGAGGACATATTCGGGCTTCTTTGTTGTTGCAACAATTTGGATTTGAAAATGACATTTTTCGATCTTGGGCTCCATATGAAAGTTGTAGGCTATGTCTTACCTTTCCATCCATATAAAGTAAACCTAAATATGAGATCTATAGCTCCAGATATGGCCCAATTACCGAACAGTGTTCCGGTTTGGATTGCACCGACATCTCTTTTCTAATTTTGGTCATCTCTTTGCCCTTGCAATTTAAGTTCTTGAAGTCATCAATCAATCCTTTCATTTATGTGATAGGTCTGCATTTAAAATGAATAGTTACCACAAATTAAAGGTGACACGACTAAAAGGTTGATGTCTTCTCCCAAGTGCAGGAGTGTCGAAGTAATAAATAACCCGGCAAGACCGGGGTCGAACCACAGGGAGGTTAATTGTACAAATTATAAACAACAATTATAAAACAACAATAATAGTACTAACAATAACAATAATAATAATAATAATAACAATAATAATAATAATAATACTACTAGTAGTAGTAGTAGTAGTAGTAATAATAATAATAATAATAATAATAATAAAGAAAGAGAAGAAGAAGAAGATGATGATGATGAGAACTTAGAGATGAAATATTAAAGTAAGGATTAAACAATAATAATAACAAATGTCAAGGTTAGAGGTTCCACTAATGGTATATCAAACAAGTATAGTATAAACTCTTATTATTGAATTGGAAACCACACACAAAGGAGGTTCCAATCAGATTATATATTGTTAACATGATTACATTAGTCATCTTATTCAATTAATGCTAATACTTGTAAATCTCGTCAAGCATTCATGATTATAACTTATGTTAACAACAAATCAAGTTCCTTTCATAGCTCAGGTGTCGGTTATACCATACATTATGGGCTATGAAAGTGCCAAGCATTTGTTGTACCAAGTGTTATACAACATAAATCAAGATTAGTCATTTAACAAGCAAAGTATTAAAGAGTGAACAAGATAACAAATATAAAACATGTTAGTATCAAACATTAAAGTCCATATTAAGTTTACACTATACTTATTCTTACACCATTAGTGTAACCTTTTCACCTTGACATAATTAACTTAGCTAGACATAATGAAAGAAATAAAAATAGATAAACAAAATAAGGACATAAAAGTTAACTAAATAAAGGAAAGGAAATGAAAGGCATAAACTTGATATTAATGAAAGTAAAGCATAAACATTACAAAAAATACAAAGAGAGAAAGGAAGAGCATGATCTTGATCTGAACACCAAGATGCCTAAATGCATGGCAAATGCCTCCTTTTATAGGCCAAAATTGGGAACTATTGATTTGATGACTAATTGATAAGTGGGTGGCCAACTTTTGACTTGGTGACAATCCTTATCTTCTCTTGTCTGCCCAAAACGTCATTGATAACGTCAAAACTGGAGCCAGGTGCAAACATGAAAGTTGTAGCCAATTGTCTCAGCTTTCTTTTGTAAAAAATTCAGCTCATTTGGACTTCTAGAACTCCAGATATGGCCAAAATACCGAACAGTGCTCGGGCTGGAAGACAGATTCGGGCTTCTTTGTTGTTGCTACAATTTGGACTTGATAATGGCCTTTTTAGATCTTGGGCTCCATATGAAAGTTGTAGGCCTATGTCTTACCTTTCCATCCATATAAATTGGACCTAAATCTGAGATCTGTAGCTCCAGATATAGCCCAATTACCGAACAGTGTTCCGGTTTGGATTGCACCGACATCTCTTCTCTAAGTTTGACCATGTCTTTATCCATGCAATTTAAGTTCTTCAAGTCATCAATCAATCCTTTCATTTATGTGATAGACCTGCATTAAAAATAGACATTTACCACAAATTATAGGTATCTTATATTATTAGATACATTATTATAAAACATATTTTAGTTAAGGAGTTATTGATACTTCAAGTGCAAAATGATGATATAAAACCATGATAAAAATGCACTTTTAAGTACTAATCACACCCCTCAACCAGCTTATTACTAGTCCCTAGTAATTAAAGCATTAAAACAATTTGCAAATTTCAGAAAGCAAGGTATTCATCATTTAACTTCCATTAATCTATCCAGATAAACAAACTCTCATTAAATTTATATATCTGCTCAATACCACTTAACAAGATATTAACAAACCTTTCTTTTGTGCTCAATGTATCAACACATAATTATGGGGCTTTTCTTGGAAGAAAACAAAATTTTTGTTCTAATGTTTAAGGTTAACTTCCTTGGGATGGGATTATTATTTTTGTCGTCTTTTTTTTTTTTTTTTACTTTTTTTTTTTTTAAATGTATATACATATAATTTAAAAACATCATGCATCTTTAACCCATGTAACGAGCTTTCAGCTAATGACTCCCAGACCAGTTGGTCTTAGGGCATTAGGTGTTAAGACACCCCTACGAGCTTAGTAACTCGGGTCGTAAATACTGATATATAGATAGTACAATGTTTGATTTCCTTAAGCTTTTCTCCTCAACCCATGTAACAAGTGTTGGGCCAATAGCTCCTAAGTCAGTTGACTTTAGGGTATTAGGTGTTAAAACACCCCTTCGGGCTTAATTGCTTAGGTTAGGGAGGCTACGAAACCAAACTTATCTACATTTTTATTATCATCATTTTTTTTTCTTTTTTTTTTCTCTTTTTTTTTCTTTATGTTTTTTTTTTATTATATACAATCCCTTTCCCTTAGTTGTTACCTTTAACAAAAGAACATAAATAATGTAATAATCCAATATGCAACCCACAATCATATGTTAAAGTGTGTGTGTGTAAATTAAGGTTTAAGAATACATGTTAAATAAGTATATGAGCAGAATTAAGTGGTAACAATACAAGAGTTTGTAAACCTGAATATTTCAGGAAGTATTATAATAGACCTTGTTAAGAATGGTTACTAAGATGCGTCTCAAGAGTCACTTTAACAAAAGAACTCCTTTACTCTGCCATCCTAGTAACAACAATTATGCACATGCTTTATGAAATGAAAAACAATTTTTTTTTTTATATCAACTACTACCCTCTCCCCCCAACCAAAACGAGACATTGTCCTCAATGTTCTAAGGTAGAAAGATAGAGTATAGAAGATATCACCTGAAATAACGAACACTGACAAAACCTGAAACACACTGAAACAAATATAAGAAACAACAAAACACAATAATAAAACCAAAAGACACAAATATTCATAAATGCAGGCTCAAATCCAATCTAAGCTTTTTACGGCTTTCCGTAGATGACCAATTTATGCGACTCATGGAAGGATCAATCACAGGAGTGAAAGATTGTAGTTGGTCAATCAATTGTTCAGCAGTAGTAGCAGAGATTATGATTTGGCGTGCAGAAGATGTTAGAAATTCCTGTTCCACAGCATGATCAAGAAAAGACAACAACTTATCATAATAACCATTAACATTTAACAAACCTATGGGTTTATGGTGAATGTGCAATTGAGCCCAAGAGGAGATATGAAAGATCTCTTCCAATGTGCCTAGACCACCTGGTAAAGCAATGAAGGCATCAGCATGGTTAAACATTGCATTCATTCGAGCCGACATTGTGGAGACCTGAAGTTCCTCTCCAATTGTTTTTCCAATGATGTCCCCTTGTACCAAAGCTTCAGGGACGACCCCCAAAACTTGACTACCTCCTAAAAATGCAGCTATTGACACACCTCCCATTAACCCAAGACTGCCTCCCCCATATACTAAATGAATCTTTCTCTCAGCTAGCACCTGACCAAGATGATTTGCTGATTCTAAAAACTCCTTTTCTTTCCCAGGACTAGATCCACCGAAAACACAAATATTTCTTATTTGATGACTTGAGGAACTTGCCATTTCTACACACTTCTGTATTTGTTGAATGTATGGGTTGAGTAGAAATGAAAGGAAGGAAAATAGGGTTTTATAGATGAGAAAGTAGAAAGGCAATCATAACATCTATATGGAGGCCAGCTAGAGTCTCACACACTCTCTCTCTCTTTTTATTTATTTATTTATTTACTTTTGAAAAACATGTGTATGTACAGGTAGTTGTGATTGTGGCTCACATCTTCCCTTGGTTTTACGTCCAAGAACGGCTTAAACGCCCTCTATGGGTCGGGGATAGGCTTCCCATCCAGTTTTCTTAAAAACTGGCAAACAGGGTCTTTTTTAGTCAGATTCCCAAGACTAAGTCGATCATGTTCTTTATGAAATAGTGGCCATAAATCATGAATTGCACGATGCACATCTCCACTAGGATGCGTCTCAAGAGTCAATAGAAGATTATCTAAAGACTCCTTACTCAGGCCATCCTTAATGAATTGTATTTTATCTTCACGGTTTATAGATACCATTCCTAAAGAACGACATTGAGTATTACAAGTCCATCTAGCACATCGATAACAGACATCCAGTCGTTTTGCACGACGCTTCTTTGCAAAAGTGCTTTTACCTGTTCCAGGCATGTGTGAAATGAAGAAGTTAGAGGACTCACCTGATAATCGGACATTTGCTTCAATCAACCAACGAATATCTTCAGGAATTCCATGATTCATTAATAATCTTAATCTTGCACATCTAGCACGGTAAATTTTTGTAATCGCATTTTGAGGCAGAGCGGGAAAATAATTTTTTAATTTTTCAAGATTAGTGTCCATTTTCAAATGAGAATTGGAAGAGAGATTCAAAAAATTGCACAAATATATACACCGATATCAGTTATTGTGGGAAACTGAAAGAACCGACTTAAGTCACGGAGTACCGTTATCCGCCATTTGACCGGGGTGAGATAAACTAGCAAAAATCACTAAAAAAGAAACACAAAAACAATGTGAGAAAAAAAATAATCAACCTTTATCTACAAGATCATTCCAACCAGTTGATTCATTTTTACTAGGAAAATTATCAAAGTAAGCTTTCAAACGATGTCCATTTTCCTTAAAATCATTGTCATTCATTGAATTCTCAATATCACAGGCCCCATAAGGATTGCTCCATCTTGGTCTTAGCTCTCTAGGGACTGTATAGAGTTGAGAATTATAAAACAAAACTTTTTGACCAGTATCAATCTTTTGACAATTTTCACAAGTTTTGCAGAATGCATGCGTGTCCTTGAACATGGTGGGCCAATAAAATCCATTTTGAAAGATTTTTGCAACTGTCTTTTTTGAAGAAAAATAACTCCCACATGCTTCAGAATGACAAAGTTTAATGACACTACTTACCTCATTGTCGGGAATGAATCTTTGAAATATTTGATCAGGACAATATTTGAATAAGGTAGGGTCATCACAAGAAAAATTCTTCACTTCGTTTAAAAACTTTTCTTTGTCTTGGGTACTCCAATCAGCTGGCAAATCTCCTAAAGCAAGAAAATTGATATTTTTATCATACCAAGGCATTGGACTAAGAGAAAGTAAGGATTCGTTAGGAAAGTAATCATCGATTGGTGTGATGTCAGATGTCGAATCTGTTGTCACTATTGACAAAAGATTCACATCAACATTTTCGGTGCTTGTTTCATCCATGATTTCTTCCTCAGAATAAACCATTTGCAAATCTTCAGTTTCATCCAATTCATTTTTATTTAAAGTAGATTCAAGTTGATCATAAACTAATTCATCAATATGATCTACTTCTTGTGAATCATTATCATCTTCAGGTTGCTTGCAAATGTTGAAAATATTCATCTCCAATGTCATGTTTCCAAATGATAGCTTCATCAATCCATTCCTACAATTAATCAATGCATTAGAAGTTGCAAGAAATGGACGTCCTAAAATAACAGGAAATGAATTACATGCTTCAACAGGTTCTGTGTCCAAGACAATAAAATCCACAGGATAAATGAATTTATCGACTTGTACTAACACATCTTCAATTATTCCTCTAGGCACTTTTACAGATCTATCGGCAAGTAGAAGAGATATAGAAGTTGGTTTTAACTCACCTAGATTGAGACTTTGAAAAACTGAATATGGAAGTAAATTCACACTAGCTCCAAGATCAAGTAAGGCTCTTTCAATTTTATGCTCTCCAATAAAGCAGGAAATTGTAGGACAACCAGGGTCTTTATATTTCAAAGCATTATTGTTTTGAAGAATAGCACTTACTTGTTCGGCTAGAAAGGCTTTCTTTTTCACATTCAGTTTCCTCTTCACAGTGCATAGATCTTTCAAAAATTTAGCATAGGAAGGAACCTGTTTAATTGCATCCAACAAAGGTATATTGATCCTTACCTGTTTGAAAATTTCATAAATTTCAGAATTGTGATTGACTTTCCTTTGTTTGGTCATGGCTTGAGGAAATGGAAGTGCTGGCGGTGAATCAGTCGTTTCTTTGCAATTTTCAGATTCATCCCCTTCCTTACCCTCAGAGATTGACTCATCATCTTTCTCATAAGGTTCAAGAGAGGGTTTTTCAATAACCTTACTGCTGCGCAGAGTAGTGACTGATTTGACTTGATCCATGTGTTGGCTTCCGGAACTACTTGCATTTGTATTGTATTGCCCCTTGGGATTTTGTTGTGGTTGAGATGGAAACTTACCTTTCTCTTGGAAACTGAGAGCAGATGTTAATTTAGCAACAATATCTTTAAAATCTGTCATGTTTTGAGCAAGTTGAGTATTGATTGTCTCTTGCTTTTCAATGAATGCATGCAATGTTTCCTCAAGATTTCTTCTAGGAGGTGGAGCATAAGGAGGTGCATATCCATGAGAATTTTGGAAATTGTGGTGTGCTTGAAATGGTGGTTGTGAAGTTTGTGCATTGCTGTTCTCACTCTTCCAATTGAAATTTGGGTGATTTCTCCAACCAGGGTTGTATGTTTGGTAGTATGGGTTGTGGTTGCCCCTTTGAAAAATGTTTAAAGCATGGGCTTGTTCATGGAGACATTCCTTAAAAGAAGGCAAGGTTGGACAATCGTTGGTTGAGTGTTCATTTGTTTCACATATTTGACACACAATGTTTTCAACAGATTTTAATTGACCACTCTTTTTCAATTCTAGTGCCTCAACTTTTCTAGCTAAAGATGCAAACTTGGCTTGAAGGTCATGATCTTCCCTAAGGTTGTACATACCTCTACTAGATGTATGAGGTTGAGTTTTACTTGGTGCCTCATATGTACCCGCGGTGTCCCAATTTTGAGCATTTTCAGCTAACAAGTCTAAGTACTCCATTGCTTCTTCAGGGTCTTTATCTTCAAAAGTTCCATTGCACATCAATTCAACCATTTGCCTATCTTTAGGTGTTAACCCTTCATAGAAATGTGAAACCAATCTCCATGTTTCAAAACCATGATGAGGGCAAGTACTAAGCAAGTCTCGATACCTATCCCAATATTTATAAAATGTTTCTCCTGGTTTTTGAGTGAAAGTGGTGATTTGTCTTTTGAAAGAGTTTGTTCTATGAGATGGGAAAAACTTCTTTAAAAATTGTTGTTGCATTTCATCCCAAGCACGAATGGATCCTGGTCTCAAATTTTGTAGCCATGTTTTAGCTTTATCTTTTAATGAAAAAGGGAAAAGCTTTAATCTGATGGTGTTCATGCTACAATTTAAATTATTATATGTGTTGCAGACCTCTTCAAATTCCCTTAAATGCAAGTATGGATTTTCCAATTCTAAACCATGAAAAGAAGGTAAAAGTTGAATAATACCTGGTTTAAAATTAAAATGAGATGCATCAGGAGGAAAAACTATGCATGATGGTGCACTTGTTCTTGTGGGATTCATATGATCTCTAAGTGTTCTAGCACGGTTATTCTCATTATTTTCATTTTGAAGTGATTGATTATCTTCTTCGGCCATATTTTCTAAAAATGATGAGGATACCCTACAAAGTCTACCACTTGATGTACGTGACCACACTCTCATGCACGTGTAGGAATAAAATAAAAAAAAGAAGAAGAAAGCAAAAGAAGGAGGAAGAAAACAAAATAAAAAGAAACAAAAGAAAAGAAACAAAGTTATATACAAGAAAGGTGAAAAGAGAAAATAAAATAAATACTATAATTTATACAAGAACTTACCTCCCCGGCAACGGCGCCAAAAACTTGACACGACTAAAAGGTTGATGTCTTCTCCCAAGTGCAGGAGTGTCGAAGTAATAAATAACCCGGCAAGACCGGGGTCGAACCACAGGGAGGTTAATTGTACAAATTATAAACAACAATTATAAAACAACAATAATAGTACTAACAATAACAATAATAATAATAATAATAACAATAATAATAATAATAATACTAGTAGTAGTAGTAGTAGTAGTAGTAGTAATAATAATAATAATAATAATAATAATAATAATAATAAAGAAAGAGAAGAAGAAGAAGATGATGATGATGAGAACTTAGAGATGAAATATTAAAGTAAGGATTAAACAATAATAATAACAAATGTCAAGGTTAGAGGTTCCACTAATGGTATATCAAACAAGTATAGTATAAACTCTTATTATTGAATTGGAAACCACACACAAAGGAGGTTCCAATCAGATTATATATTGTTAACATGATTACATTAGTCATCTTATTCAATTAATGCTAATACTTGTAAATCTCGTCAAGCATTCATGATTATAACTTATGTTAACAACAAATCAAGTTCCTTTCATAGCTCAGGTGTCGGTTATACCATACATTATGGGCTATGAAAGTGCCAAGCATTTGTTGTACCAAGTGTTATACAACATAAATCAAGATTAGTCATTTAACAAGCAAAGTATTAAAGAGTGAACAAGATAACAAATATAAAACATGTTAGTATCAAACATTAAAGTCCATATTAAGTTTACACTATACTTATTCTTACACCATTAGTGTAACCTTTTCACCTTGACATAATTAACTTAGCTAGACATAATGAAAGAAATAAAAATAGATAAACAAAATAAGGACATAAAAGTTAACTAAATAAAGGAAAGGAAATGAAAGGCATAAACTTGATATTAATGAAAGTAAAGCATAAACATTACAAAAAATACAAAGAGAGAAAGGAAGAGCATGATCTTGATCTGAACACCAAGATGCCTAAATGCATGGCAAATGCCTCCTTTTATAGGCCAAAATTGGGAACTATTGATTTGATGACTAATTGATAAGTGGGTGGCCAACTTTTGACTTGGTGACAATCCTTATCTTCTCTTGTCTGCCCAAAACGTCATTGATAACGTCAAAACTGGAGCCAGGTGCAAACATGAAAGTTGTAGCCAATTGTCTCAGCTTTCTTTTGTAAAAAATTCAGCTCATTTGGACTTCTAGAACTCCAGATATGGCCAAAATACCGAACAGTGCTCGGGCTGGAAGACAGATTCGGGCTTCTTTGTTGTTGCTACAATTTGGACTTGATAATGGCCTTTTTAGATCTTGGGCTCCATATGAAAGTTGTAGGCCTATGTCTTACCTTTCCATCCATATAAATTGGACCTAAATCTGAGATCTGTAGCTCCAGATATAGCCCAATTACCGAACAGTGTTCCGGTTTGGATTGCACCGACATCTCTTCTCTAAGTTTGACCATGTCTTTATCCATGCAATTTAAGTTCTTCAAGTCATCAATCAATCCTTTCATTTATGTGATAGACCTGCATTAAAAATAGACATTTACCACAAATTATAGGTATCTTATATTATTAGATACATTATTATAAAACATATTTTAGTTAAGGAGTTATTGATACTTCAAGTGCAAAATGATGATATAAAACCATGATAAAAATGCACTTTTAAGTACTAATCAAAAGGTATCTTATATTATTAGATATATTATTATAAAACATGCTTTAGTTAAGGAGTTATTGATACTTCAAATGCAAAATGATGATATAAAACCATGATAAAAATGCACTTTTAAGTACTAATCACACCCCCAAACCAACTTATTACTAGTCCCTAGTAATCAAAGCATTAAAATAGAAAAATAATTTGCAAATTCTACAAAGCAAGGTATTCATCATTTAACTTCTATTAATCTATCTAGAAAAACAAACTCTCATTAAATTTATATATCTGCTCAATACCTCTTAATAAGATATTAATAAACCTTTCTTTTGAGCTCAATGTATCAACATATAATTATGGGGCTTTTCTTGAAAGAAAACAAAATTTTTGTTCTAATGTTTAAGGTTAACTTCCTTGGGTTGAGATTATTATTTGTCTTTTTTTAAATATATATACATATAATTTAAAACACCATGCATCTTTAACTCATGTAACGAGCTTTCAGCTAATAACTCCCAAACGAGTTGGTCTTAGGGCATTAGGTGTTAAGACACCCCTACGAGCTTAGTAACTCGGGTCGCAGATACTGATATGTAAATAATGCAATGTTTGATTCCCTTAAGCTTTTCTCCTCAACCCATGTAACAAGCGTTGGGCCAATAGCTCCCAAGTCAGTTGACTCTAGGATATTAGGTGTTAAAACACCCCTTCGGGCTTAATTGCTTAGGTTAGGGAGGCTACGAAACCAAACTTATCTACATTTTTATTATCATCATTTTTTTTCTTTTTTAAAATTATATACAATCCCTTTCCCTTAGTTGTTACCTCTAACAAAAGAACATAAATAATGTAATAATCCAATATGGAACCCACAGTCATATGTTAAAGTGTGTGTGTGTAAATTAAGGTTTAAAAATATATGTTAAATAAGTATATGAGCAGAATTAAGTGATAACACTGTGAGAGTTTTTAAACCTGAATATTTTAAGAAGTATTATGATAGACCTTTTTAAGAATGGTTACTAAGATGCGTCTCAAGAGTCACTTTAAGAAAAGAGCTTATTTACTCTGTCATCCTAGTAACAACAATTTTGCATATGCTTTATGAAATGAAAAACAATTTTTTTTTTTATCAACTACTACCCTCTCCCCCCAACCAAAACGAGACATTGTCCTCAATTTTCTAAGGTAGAAAGATAGCGTTTATAAGATATCACCTGAAATAACGAACATTGACAAACCTAAAACACACTGAAACAAATTTAAGAAACAACAAAACATAATAATAAAATCAAAAGACACAAAGATTCATAAATAAAGGCTCAAATTTAATTTAAGGTTTTTACGGCTTTCCTTAGATGATCAATTTATGCAACTCATAGAGGGATCAATCACAAGAATGAAAGATTATAGTTGGTCAATCAATTGTTCAGCAATAGCAGTAGAGATTATAATTTTTCATGCAGAAGATGTTAGAAATTCTTGTTCCACAACATGATCAAGAAAAGACAACAACTTATCATAATAACCATTAACATTTAACAAACCTATGGGTTTATGGTGAATGTGCAGTTGGGCCCAAGAGGAGATATGAAAGATCTCTTCCAATATGCCTAAAACACCTGGTAAAGCAATAAAGGCATCATCATGGTTAAACATTGCATTCATTCGAGCTGACATTGTGGAGACTTGAAGTTCCTCTCTAATTTTTTTTCCAATGATGTCCCCTTGTGCTAAAGCTTCGGGGACGACCCCCAAAACTTGACTACCTCCTAAAAATATAGCTATTAACACACCTCCTATTAACCCAAGACTGTCTCCCCCATACACTAAATGAATCTTTCTCTCAGCTAATACTTGACCAAGATGATTTGCTGATTCTAAAAACTCCTTTTCTTTCCCAGGACTAGATCCACTGAAAACACAAATATTTCTTATATGATGACTTGAGGAACTTGCCATTTCTACACACTTCTATATTTGTTGAATGTATGGGTTGAGTAGAAATGAAAGGTAGGAAGAGAGGATTTTATAGATGAAAAATTAGAAAGGCAATTATACCACCTATATGTAGGCCAGCTGGAGTCTCACACACACACTTTCTCTCTCTTTATTTATTTATTTTTTTAAAAAAATGTATGTTTAGGTGGTTGTGATTGTGGCTCACATCTTCCCTTGGTTTTACGTCCAAAAACGGCTTAAACACCCTCTATGGGTCGAGGATAGGCTTCCCATCCAGTTTTCTTAAAAACTGGTAAACATGGTTTTTTTTTTAGTCAGATTCCCAAGACCAAGTCGATCATGTTCTTTATGAAAATGGGTTCATAGGTCATGAATTGCACGATACTTCTCAACTATGATGATACTTAAGAGTCAATAGGAGATTATCTAAAGACTCTCTGTGTTTTGAAATAAATCCCACCTTTTGACAATTTTCATAGTTTTTGTGGAATGCATGTGACTCCTTGAAT
Source organism: Populus pruinosa (assembly GCA_026413675.1). Taxonomy (NCBI): domain Eukaryota; kingdom Viridiplantae; phylum Streptophyta; class Magnoliopsida; order Malpighiales; family Salicaceae; genus Populus; species Populus pruinosa. Next base: position 10,468,306 of record CM048598.1, read on the forward strand.
ATGGTGGGCCAGTAAAATCCACTTTGTAAGATTTCTACAGTCCTCTTTTTTGATGAAAAATGATCCCCACGTGCCTTAGAGTGCCAAAATTTAATGAAATTACTTACCTCATTATTGGGAAAGCATCTTTAAAATATTTGTTCAGGACGATAATTGAATAAGTAAGGGTCATCCCAATAAAAGTTTTACACGTTGCTCAAAAATTTTCTTTTGTCTTCGGTACTCTAATGAGCTGGGAAAAATCCTGAAGCAAGAAAATTGATATTTTTAGCAAACCAAGGCATTGAACTAAGAGAAAGTAGAGATTTATCAGGAAAGTAATAATTGATTGGTATGATGTCGGGTGTCGAATCTGTTGTCACTTTTGATAAAAGATCTGCATCAACATTTTCAGTGCCTTTTTCATCATCGATTTCTTCCTGATTGGTCATGGCATGAGGAAATGGAAGTGCTGGTAGGGAATCAGTCTTTTCCTTGCAATATTCAGATTCAACCCCTTCCTTACCCTTAAAGATTAACTCATCATCTTTCTCACAAGGTTCAAGAGTGGGTTTTTTAATAACCTTACCACTGTGAAAAGTGATGACTGATTTGACTTGATCCATGTGTTGACTTCCAGAACTATTTGCATTTGTATTGTATTGCCTCTTGGGATTTTGCTGTGGTTGAGCAGATGTGAAGTTTGCAAGAGTATCTTTAAAATCTTTTTGCTTTGAGCAAGTTGAGTGTTGACTGTCTCTTGCTTTTCAATGAATGCATCCAAAGTTTCCTCAAAATTTCTTATAGGAGGTGGAGCATAAAAAGGTGTATATCCATGAAAATTTTGGAAATTATGGTGTGCTTGAAATAGTGGTTGTAAAGTTTGTGCATTATCACTCTTCCTACTGAAATTTTGGTGATTTATACAACCAGGGTTGTATGTTTGTGAGTATGGGTTGTGGTTGCCCCTTTGGAAACTGTTTAAAGCATGGGCTTGTTCATGGAGACATCCCTTAAAAGAAGGCAAGGTTGGACAGTTACTAGTTAAGTGTTCATTTGTTTCACATATTTGACATGCAATCTTTTCAATAGATTTAAATTGACCACTCCTTTTCAATTCTAGTGCCTCGACTTTTCTAGCTAAAGATGCAAACTTAGCTTAGAGGTCATGATCTTCCCTAAGGTTGTACATACCACCACTAGATGTATGAGGTTGAGTTTTACTCGGTGCCTCATAAGTACCCGTGGTATCCTAATTTTGAGCATTTTCAGCTAACAAGTCTAAGTACTCCATTGCTTTATCAGGGTCTTTATCTTCAAAAGTTCCATTGCACATCAATTCAACCATTTGCCTATCTTTAGGTGTTAACCCTTCATAAAAATGTGAAACCAATCTCCATGTTTCAAAACCATGATGAGGGCAAGTACTAAGCAAGTCTCGATACCTATCCCAACATTGGTAAAATGTTTCTCCTAGTTTTTTAGTGAAAATGGTGATTTGTCTTTTGAAAGAGTTTATTTTTTAAGATGGAAAAAACTACTTTAAAAACTATTGTTGCATTTCATCCCAAGCACGAATGGATCCTGGTCTCAAATTTTGTAGCCATGTTTTAGCTTTATCTTTTAATGAAAAAGGAAAAAGCTTTAATCTAATGGTGTTTGCTTGAACGCTTTTTATGATCGGCTTGTTTTAACTCGCAAGTGCACGAGTGTGCGATGTAGCAATTAACTCGGTAAGATCGAGGTCATATCCACAGAGAGTTAGATCTGGAAATTAAGCTAAGTAACAAAAAAAAAACTCAAGAGAAATTAAATTAACAATAACTTGGTTGAAAATAATTGATGGATTTGTTTTCAAAGATAAAAAAAATGTAAATAGATTTTAAATGACAAGAAAAGTAAGTCTTGGTCCAAATCAATTTTAATGGTGATGTATTGGTGATTTCTTCAACATATATAAGATAACTCAACCTAATCTCAACGATGGTGATATTAGATCGGAAGATATTACAATGAAGATTAGAAAGATGAAGATTGATTATTGCTTAAGAATGAACAAGTACTTTCATATTAAGTAAGACATTGAATCAAGCAATCTCTATACCAAAACTAAAGTTTGTGCATAAAAATTCAAGATTATAACATTACCTAAATGATTTCTAAAATTTCTTTACAATAATAAATCATTCATGAAGAAAATAAGAAGATAAACATTAAGATTCATTCATATCCTAAAGAACTCACCTCAATCACCATTATCCTTGATTTGGATCCAAGAAAGAGTTTAGCCAACCATGATTATATATAAGAACACTTCAATAAACATGAAAGAACTTGAATCCAACTGAAAAAATAAGTTTTACAAACTAAAGAACCGAAATCTATAAAGAAGAACACAATACAATTTCAGAAAAAATTCGGACACAAATCTGACTCTAACTTTGGACAGCAATTCGACCCTCTTAGAAGCTTTGGATTACCCAAAATAAATCAATTGTTATTTGTTGTGTGGACATGTAAGATCATGGATTGTGTTTGGGTTGATTTGAAGGTTGATTTGGGGTTGATTTAGGGCTGATTTTGGGCTGATTTTGGGCTGAATTTGAGCATCAAATAAATATACAAATGTACTTATTATTTGGGCTAAGATTGACATTGAAACCTTGAGTGTTTAATGGTTGAAGTTTGCACACAATATAAGGCAAGTTTGGGCTTGAAATAAATCATATGATATTCTTTTCTAGAATTGGAATAGAATTGATTTTTAGGACAAATTTGGAGCACTTATTTGAACCAAGATTTGCTTCAATCTTCAACTAAATGTCTCTTCAATTCTTTGTTCTGAATTTCGACGTTGAATTTTCTGAATTAATTCATTTAAGCTCCAAAAACCTATCGAAACATTAAAACAAACTTCATTACTAAAAAACACATCAATTATTATAAAAACAACCAAATAAAAACAATAAATACATATATAAAATAAGAGACTTAATGACACTTTTGATGCACAATCACACCCCCCAACTTAGATTTTGCTAGTCCTCAAGCAAAACAAAACATAAAACCTTTAAAATAACAATAATAATAATAATAACAACCATAATTAGGCTCGATTCATCACACTTGAAGGACCTATCATGCAAACATTGGTATCTTTAACTTAGTGTACACAATAGCAAATAAAGAAAAATAAGCATACTCACATTCTCTAAATCAAACATCCATACAAAATTTCCAAATTCAGTCATATTTATCGTGCAACCAACATAATTGATTCATATGAAAACTCAACTTGTAATCTTCCCTTCTCACCAACACAAACAAGGTAACAAACTAGAGAAATATCTATATATATATATATATATATATATATATATATATATATATTGAAGATATGATTTATTCTTTGTCTTTAAGTTGTCACTTCCCTTTTGACGTGAATACAAACATTTGTGATGAATGCACCCAGTTACTCACAAAGTCACAAACTTAAAGTGCTTTGCATACTCATATTTCAAGCTGCCGTTTGACGTAAAGATAAACATTTGTGATGAATACCCCTAGTTACTGAGCAACTCAAAACATTGGAGTAGATAGAACTTTGTACACATTTATTTATTTATGTAATGATTATTACTCTATTTACTTAAACCTTGTTTAGGACTAGATCAAAAGGGATAATCACAAGTAAAGCATCATACTCATCTTTCATGCATATTCACACAACTCACACAACTTTTACAAGGAAAGATGTACTTCAGTAATCTTAAAAAAAAGTATGCTATATCTTGCTTTATAAGATATTATCTATCCCAAATTAAAGCATGCAATGTTCAACACAATAATGAACCCAAAAAGGTAATGATGATCCTAAACAAGTCTCATTCACATACGAATGCAAGTATTTTTTTTTTTTAACAAGCATGGTTATCTCAAGCATTCAACATAATGAAATATCTAAAATTAAGTTTTACATTATGCTCAATGTAAAAGAGAAAGAGAAGAAAAGTATAAAGATTAGAAAATTGTTACTCCCCTTCTGTTTTCAAGGATGAATGTCTGATTGAATTGGGTATCAGCTGACTTCTTGCTTGATTTTTTTTTTAACCTGCATATCACAACTAAAAGCAAACATAAAAGAAAACATTGATGTTTTTTTTTTAAATTTTTTTTTTGAAAATAAAGAACCTCACACCCCCCAACTTAAAATAATGCATTGTCTCGAATGCATGAACAAGAAAATATAAGAGATGGAAGAAAGAAGAAAAAAAATGAAAATGAAAATAAAAATAAAAATAAAAATAAAATAAAAATAAAAACTCATTACTTTTGATACTACAATGGTATTGGATCTTCAAGATCCAATGTCTCAACTTCAGCCACAACATTTTCAAGATAAAGTTTCAATCGATGACCATTTACTTTGAAAATATTTCCATTCTTGGGATTTTCTACCTCAAATGCACCATGCTCAGAGATGGATTTAATCACAAATGGACCAATCCATTTTGTCCTCAACTTTCCAGGAAAGAGATGTAATCGTGAATTATACAAGAGAACCTTTTGACCAACATGAAAGGATTTTCTAAGAATATGTTTATCATGCAAAGTTTTCATCTTATGTTTTGAAATTTTTGCATTTTCAAATGCATCATTTCTTAGCTCCTCTAATTCATCCAATTGAAGCTTTCTATTTTTGCCGACCTCATTTTCATTGTCATTGAATTGCCGAATGGCCCAATATGCACGGTGCTCAATCTCAACAGGGAGATGACAAGGCTTTCCATAAACTAGCCTATAAGGAGACATTCCTAAAGAGGTCTTATAAGCAGTGCGATATGCCTACAAAGCATCAACTAGTCGTAGGGACCAATCTTTACGGTTTGGATTGACTGTTTTCTCTAAAATGTTCTTGATCTCCCTATTTGCCAACTCAGCTTGGCCACTAGTCTGTGGGTGATAGGGGGTACTGACCTTGTGAATTACACCATATTTTCTCATCAAAATCCCAACGGGCTTGTTACAAAAATGTTTTCCCCCATCACTAATCATAGCCCGAGGCATGCCAAAACGAGAAAAAATATTTTCTTTCAAGAATTTGACCACAACTCGATGGTCATTGGTTCGAGATGCAATGGCCTCCACCCATTTAGACACATAATCAACAGCTACAAGGATGAATTGGTAACCAAATGAACTTGGAAAAGGTCTCATGAAATCAATCCCCCAACAATCAAATATTTCCAAAACAAGGATGGGGTTAAGGGGCATCATGTTACGCCTAGTGAGGCTACCTAGTCGTTGGCATCGGTCACATGCAACACACAAGGCATGAACATCTTTAAACATGGTAGGCCAATAAAAACCACACTGCAAGATTTTGGCAATGGTTTTCTTGGAAGAGAAATGCCCACCACAGGCTAATGCATGACAAAAATTAATGACCCTTGGAATTTCATGATCAGGGATGCACCGCCTAATAATTTGGTTAGGACAATATTTAAATAAGTAGGGGTCATCCCAAAAAAAGGTGCGCACATTGCGCAAGAATTTTTGTTTGTCAAGTTTAGACCAATGAGAAGGAATCTGACTTGTGGCTAGGTAATTTGCTATGTCAGCATACCATGGAGAACCAATGTAAGAGACAGTACCTGCACAAAATAAATTTTCATCAGCAAAGAGTTCATTTATTGGAGATTCATCAATTATGGTCTTATAGCTTGAAAGACGAGACAAATGATCAGCCACTACATTCTCTACTCCCTTTTTATCTCGAATTTCAATGTTAAACTCTTGGAGTAGGAGGATCCATCGTATCAAACGTGGTTTGGCATCTTGTTTTGTGAGCAAATATTTCAATGTTGCATGATCAGTGAAAACAATAACAAGAGATCCAACCAAATAAGACCTAAACTTGTCTAATGCAAAGACCACAGCTAAGAGTTCTTTTTCAGTTGTAGTGTAATTCAATTGAGCATCATTCAAAGTCTTGCTAGCATAATATATGACATGAGGTTTCTTGTCTTTTCTTTGCCCTAAAACAACCCCAACCGCAAAATCACTAGCATCACACATCAGTTCAAATGGTAAAGACCAATCAGGAGCTTGTATGATTGGTGTAGTTGTCAACAACCCTTTAAGCTTTTCAAAAGCTTCTTGACATTTTGATGTCCAATCAAATGGGACATCTTGTGACAACAAGTTACACAATGCTTTGGCAATGGTACTAAAAGAATGAATGAATCTTCGATAAAAACCAGCATGTCCTAAAAAGGATCTCACATCTTTCACAGTCTTAGGGGTAGTTAATTTTTGAATGACTTTCACTTTTGACTTATCTACCTCTATCCCTTTTGAAGAGACAATGTGACCTAAAACAATGCCATGTGTCACCATAAAATGACATTTCTCCCAATTGAGTACAAGATTGCTCTCTTCACACCTTTCAAAAACTTTTTCTAGATTCATTAGACACAACTCATAGGAATCCCCATAAACTGAAAAATCATCCATGAAAACTTCCAAAAAATTTTCCACTATGTCACTAAAGATACTCATCATACACCTTTGAAAAGTGGCTGGTGCATTACACAAACCAAATGGCATTCTTCTATAAGCATAAGTACCAAAAGGACAAGTGAAAGTGGTTTTTTCTTGGTCTTCTAAAGAAATCTCAATTTGGTTGTAACCTGAGTATCCATCCAGAAAACAATAGAAAGCTCTTCTAGCTACTCTTTCAAGCACTTGGTCTAAAAATGGAAGCGGAAAATGGTCCTTCCTAGTCACCATGTTCAATTTACGATAATCAATGCACATACGCCATCCAGTTTGGATTCTAGTTGGTACCAGCTCATTATTTTCATTCTTCATTACCGTGACTCTAGATTGTTTTGGGACAACTTGGGTTGGACTAACCCATTTTGAGTTTGCAATAGGGTAAATGATACCTGCATCAAGTAGCTTAAGCACTTCACCTCTCACTACTTCCTTCATGTTTGGGTTCAATCGTCTTTGCATTTGCCTCACAGATTTAGCCTCTTTTTCAAGATAAATTCTATGTGTACATAAAAGAGGGCTAATTCCTTTCAAGTCAGTAATTTTCCACCCAATTGCTTTCTTGTGTTTTCTCACCACTCTCAAAAGTTTTTGTTCTTGCTCTATGCTAAGTTTTGATGAGATCACAATAGGATATGATTCATCTTCCCCTAGAAATGCATACTTAAGATCACTCGGTAAAGGCTTCCTTTCTAGTTTATCAGGCTGGACAAGAGATTCCTCAACTTTCACTTGGGGTGAAATCAAAGGCTCAAATGATGGGGTCCATTGACCTATTGACATAATAGGCATTGGATCTAGATAAGTCTCGAGTTCTCTTACTTCCTCATCAACACACTCCAAAGAACAAAATCTTTCATCATGAATTAAAGTTCTCTCCAATGGATCCTTGATCCACACTCTCTCAAAGTGTTCTTGACAAACTGTTTGGATCAAATCTACCTCTCTAATGTCCTCATGTTCCCCGATTTGTTTGGAGACATTGAATATGTTCATCTCCATAGTCATATTCCCAAAAGACAATTTTATCACCCTATTCCTACAGTTAATTAAGGCATTGGATGTAGCTAGGAAAGGTCTCCCTAAGATGACTGGGATGGGGGCATTAGAACCTTGAATTGGTGCGGTGTCTAATACTACAAAATCAACAGGAAAGTAGAATTTATCTACTTGGACTAACACATCCTCAACGATACCCCTGGGAATCTTGATTGACCTATCAGCTAATTTAAATTCACACTTGCTCCTAAATCCAACAAAGCTTGATCTATCTTATGACTTCCAATAATGCATAAAATGGTAGGACAACCAGGATCTTTGTATTTAGGAGGGGTCTTAAACTGGATGATGGTACTAGCATGTTCAGTTAGAAAGGCTCTTTCTTTCACATTCAATCTCCTTTTGACTGTGCATAAATCCTTAAGAAACTTTGCATAAGATGGAACTTGTTTGATTGCATCAAGGAGTGGAATATTGACTTTCACTTATTTGAACAATTCATAGATTTCTGAGTTCATAAGATCTTGCTTAGGTTTCCCTAACCTTTGTGGAAATGGTGCTCTAGGAACAAATTCTAAGTTACTCACTTTGACTTCAATTTTTCTTGAATCATCTCCTTTCTCACTCATCTCTTTCTCATTTAGCTCACCTTCTTTATCTCTCAAACTCTCATTTGTCACTTGTGTTTTGATTCCCTCTTCACTTTCCCTAGATTTCTCCTCCACAATACCTTTAGGAATCCTAAAACCTACACCTTTGTCAACAATCTTTCCACTTCTAAGGGTAGTGATGGCTTGGACTTGTTCATGGTTTGAAGGTTCACTAGGTGAGGATTCACTCATGTGTACCTGACCTCTAGGATTGGGCATTGGTTGAGCTGGGATTTTTCCCTTCTCTTGAATGCTTAGTGATTGAGTCAACTTAGTTAGTTGACTTTGAATGTCATCTAAGGTCCTATTGGTCTGGTCTTGGAATTTGTAAACTTGGTTGTTGATTCCTCCTTGCGTTTGTATGAATTGTTGAAGAGTATCCTCTAAGGATCTCTTATGAGGTGGTTGGTATGTGTTATGTGTGGGAGCATGAAATGGTTGGGGTGGAGGTTGAAATGTTTGAGGTACTGAAGAGCCCTCATTTCTCCATCCAAAATTTGGGTGGTTCCTCCATCCAGGATTATAGGTCTCAGAGTAGGGATTGCCTACTTGGTTTGGAAATGGCTTTCTAACATTACTTGAATCAGAAGTTTGGCCATATAGCACTTCCTTGAAGGCTGGAATGGTAGGACACTCAGTTGTCCTATGCCCTTTGCTTTCACAAACAACACAACTTTTCTCTTGTTGTTCACTTATGACATGCACTCTTTTAATCTCAAGAGACTCTACTTTCCTAGCCAATGAGGCTAATCTAGCATTGAGGTCATCAGTCTCTTTCAATTGAAACTTCCCACTTGAATGAGAAATGATGTTTCTAGACTTAACATGAACTGGGAGAGAAGTCTCCCATTGCTTTGTGTTTTCAGCCAATTGATCAAACAAATCAAAGGCCTCACTTGGTTCTTTGTCATAAAACTCACCATTACACATGGTTGACACTAGCTTTTTAAAATCTGCGGTAAGAGAGTCATAAAAGAAACTCACTAACCTCCACATCTCAAAACCATGATGAGGGCATGCATTTAACAAGTCTTTGAACCTTTCCCAAGCTTGGTGAAATGACTCATTTGGACTACAAGAAAAAGTCATCATTTGACGTTGTAAAGCTGCTGTCCTATGAGTGGGGAAGTATTTTTTCAAAAATTCAGCTTGCATTTCTCTCCATGTACCTATAGACCTAGGACGCAAGGAGTTTAGCCGAAGCTTGGGTTTATCCTTTAGAGAGAATGGGAACAATTTAAGCCGAATGGTTTCCTCTGTGCATGTTCTATCAATAAAAGTATTACATACCTCTTCAAAGTCTTTAATGTGTATGTATGGATTTTCAGAATCCATACCATGAAATGTGGGAAGAAGTTGAATCATGCCCGGTTTCAAATTGAAAGCTTGTTGGTTAAGAGGTAAGATAATACACGAAGGTATACTTTGTCTAGCCGGGTGAAGATACTCTCTAAGAGTTCGAAAATTAGGTTGATCATTGAATTGTGGAGGTCCATTACCTTGAACACTCCCTTCACCCTCTATATCTTCAACATTAGCCATGATAAAATAATAATAATAATATAACAATTATATGAATATGAAAGGAAAGGAAAGAAAAAGAAAAAAAAATTGCAAATAAAAGTAATAGCTCAAAAATAAAAATACAACAAATTAAGAAATTCACTCTCCAACTAATAAACACTATTAACAACAATAAACATTAAAAGATAATTATAACAAGCTTGAATAAACAAAAGGCGGTAATACCGGCCAAGCACTTCAAACAATAAATATAAAAAAAATAACAATAAACATTAAAAGATAATTATAACAAGCTTGAATAAACAAAAGGCGGTAATACCGGCCAAGCACTTCAAACAATAAATATAAAAAAAAATAATCATAACAAAACCACAAAATAAAAAGGAAATAAACAAGAGGCGGTAATACCGACCAAGCACTTTAGACAATAAATATAAGAAAAATAACAACAATAAACATTAAAAGATAGTTATAACAAGCATTAATAAAAAAACAAAGGTGGTAATACCGGCCAAACACTTTAGACAATAAATAAAAATAAAACAACAAAATAAAATGAAATAAACAAGAAAAATATTAGAAACTAATAAGAATAGACAATAAAAGAAAAATGGTTGAACCAACCAAAATCCAATAATTAATACTCCAGTCCACGGTCCAATATCCGAAATGTTAAGGTCAATTGTTTTTTTTAGACGGTAAAACCAGCCAATTTTATTTTTTTTATATGATTTTTTTTAGTTTTCCAATAATCAAATCTAAATTTGTTACCTTTGCTTGCTAGCTCCCCGGCAACGGCGCCAAAATTGCTTGACCGCTTTTTATGATCGGCTTGTTTTAACTCGCAAGTGCACGAGTGTGCGATGTAGCAATTAACTCGGTAAGATCGAGGTATTGAGACTTGCTTAGTACTTGCCCTCATCATGGTTTTGAAACATGGAGATTGGTTTCACATTTCTATGAAGGGTTAACACCTAAAGATAGGCAAATGGTTGAATTGATGTGCAATGGAACTTTTAAAGATAAAGACCCTGATGAAGCAATGGAGTACTTGGACTTGTTAGCTGAAAATGCTCAAAATTGGGACACTGCGGGTACATATGAGGCACCGAGTAAAACTCAACCTCATACATCTAATGGAGGTATGTACAACCTTAGGGAAGATCATGACCTTCAAGCCAAGTTTGCATCTTTAGCTAGAAAAGTCGAGGCACTAGAATTGAAAAAGAGTGGTCAATTAAAATCTGTTGAAAATATTGTGTGTCAAATCTGTGAAACAAATGAGCACTCAACCAATAACTGTCCAACCTTGCCTTCTTTTAAGAAATGTCTCCATGAACAAGCTCATGCTTTAAATAGTTTCCAAAGGACCAACCACAACCCATACTCACAAACATACAATCCTGGTTGGAGAAATCACCCAAATTTCAATTGGAAGAGTGAGAACAACAATGCACAAACTTCACAAGCACCGTTTCAAGCACACCACAATTTCCAAAATTCTCATGGATATGCACCTCCTTATGCTCCACCTCCTAGAAGAAATCTTGAGGAAACATTGCATGCATTCATTGAAAAGCAAGAGACAATCAATACTCAACTTGCTCAAAACATGACAGATTTTAAAGATACTCTTGCTAAATTAACTTCTGCTCTTAATTTCCAAGAGAAAGGTAAGTTTCCATCTCAACCACAACAAAATCCCAAGGGGCAATACAATGCAAATGCAAGTAGTTCTGGAAGTCAACATATGGATCAAGTCAAATCAGTCACTACTCTGCGCAGTGGTAAGGTTATTGAAAAACCCTCTCTTGAACCTTATGAGAAAGATGATGAGTCAATCTCTGAGGGTAAGGAAGGGGATGAATCTGAAAATTGCAAAGAAACAACTGATTCACCGCCAGCACTTCCATTTCCTCAAGCCATGACCAAACAAAGAAAAGTGAATCACAACTCTGAAATTTTTGAAATTTTCAAACAGGTAAGGATCAATATACCTTTGCTGGATGCTATTAAACAGGTTCCTTCCTATGCTAAATTTTTGAAAGATCTATGCACTGTGAAGAGGAAACTGAATGTGAAAAAGAAAGCTTTTCTAGCCGAACAAGTAAGTGCTATTCTTCAAAACAATAATGCTTTGAAATATAAAGACCCTGGTTGTCCTACAATTTCTTGCTTTATTGGAGATCATAAAATTGAAAGAGCCTTACTTGATCTTGGTGCTAGTGTGAATTTACTTCCATATTCAGTTTTTCAGAGTCTCAATCTAGGTGAGTTAAAACCAACTTCTATAACTCTTTTACTTGCCGATAGATCTGTAAAAGTGCCTAGAGGAATAATTGAAGATGTGTTAGTACAAGTCGATAAATTCATTTATCCTGTGGACTTTATTGTTTTGGACACAGAACCTGTTGAAGCATGTAATTCATTTCCTATTATTTTAGGACGTCCATTTCTTGCAACTTCTAATGCATTGATTAATTGTAGGAATGGACTGATGAAGCTATCGTTTGGAAACATGACATTGGAGATGAATATTTTCAACATTTGCAAGCAACCTAGAGATGATAATGATTTACAAGAAGTAGATCATATTGATGAATTAGTTTATGATCAACTTGAATCTACTTTAAGAAAAAATGAATTCGATGAATCTGAAGATTTGCAAATGATTTATTCTAAGGAAGAAATCACGGATGAAACAAGCACCGAAAATGTTGATGCAAATCTTTTGTCAACATTGACAACAGATTCGACATCTAACATCACACCAATCGATGATTACTTTCCTAACAAATCCTTACTTTCTCTTAGTCCAATGCCTTGGTATAATAAAAATATCAATTTTCTTGCCTTAGAAGATTTGCTAGCTGATTGGAGTACGCAAGACAAAGAAAAGTTTTTGAACGAAGTGAAGAGCTTTTACTGTGATGATCCTAACTTATTCAAATATTGTCTTGATCAAATATTTCAAAGATTAATTCCCGACAATGAGGTAAGTAGTGTCATTAAACTTTTTCATTCTGAAGCATGTGGAAGTTATTTCTCGTCAAAAAAGACAGCTACAAAAATCTTTCAAATGGATTTTATTGGCCCACTATGTTCAAGGACACGCATGCATTCTGCAAAACTTGTGAAAATTGTCAAAAGATTGATACTAGTCAAAAAGTTTTGTTTTATGATTCTCAACTCTATGCAGTCCCTAGAGAGCTAAGACCAAGATGGAGCAATCCTTATGGGGCCTAAGATATTGAGAATTCAATGAATGACAATGATTTTAAGGAAAATGGACATCGTTTGACAGCTCACTTTGATAATTTTCTTAATGAAAACGAATCAACTGGTTTGAATGATTTTGTAGATAAAGGTTGATTATTTTTTTTCTCACATTGTTTTTATATTTCTTTTTGAGTGATTTTTGCTAGTTTCTCTCACCCCGGTCAAATGGCGGATAACGGTACTCCGTGACTTAAGTCGGTTCTTTCAGTTTCCCACAATTACTGATATTTATGTATATATTTGTGCAATTCTTTGAATCTCTCTTCCAATTCTCATTTGAAAATGGACACTAATCTTGAAAAATTGAAAAAGTATTTTCCCGCTCTACCTCAGAATGCGATTACAAAAATTTACGGTGCTGATGTGCAAGATTGAGATTGTTAATGAATCATGGAATTCCTGAAGATATTCGCTGGTTGATTGAAGCAAAGGTCCGATTATCAGGTGAGTCCTCTAACTTCATTTCACACATGCCTGGAATAGGTAAAAGCACTTTTGCAAAGAAGCGTCGTACAAAACGACTGGATGTCTGTCATCGATGTGCTAGATGGACTTGTAATACACAATGTCATTCTTTAGGAATGGTATCTATAAACCGTGAAGATAAAATACAATTCATTAAGGATGGCCTGAGTAAGGAGTCTTTAGATAATCTTCTATTAACTCTTGAGACGCATCCTAGTGGAGATGTGCATCGTGCAATTCATGATTTATGGCCACTATTTCATAAAGAACATGATCGACTTAGTCTTGGGAATCTGACTAAAAAAGACCTTGTTTGCCAGTTTTTAAGAAAACTGGATGGGAAGCCTATCCCCGACCCATAGAGGGCGTTTAAGCCGTTCTTGGACGTAAAACCAAGGGAAGATGTGAGCCACAATCACAACTACCTGTACATACACATGCTTTTTTCAAAAGTAAATAAATAAATAAATAAAAAGAGAGAGAGAGTGTGTGAGAGTCCAACTGGCCTACATATAGGTGTTATGATTGCCTTTCTAATTTCTCATCTATAAAACCCTCTCTTCCTTCCCTTCATTTCTACTCAACCCATACATTCAACAAATACAGAAGTGTGTAGAAATGGCAAGTTCCTCAAGTCATCAAATAAGAAATATTTGTGTTTTCGGTGGATCTAGTCCTGGGAAAGAAAAGGAGTTTTTAGAATCAGCAAATCATCTTGGTCAGGTGCTAGCTGAGAGAAAGATTCATTTAGTGTATGGGGGAGGCAGTCTTGGGTTAATGGGAGGTGTGTCAATAGCTGCATTTTTAGGAGGTAGTCAAGTTTTAGGAGTCGTCCCTGAAGCTTTGGCACAAGGGGACATCATTGGAAAAACAATTGGAGAGGAACTTCAGGTCTCCACAATGTCGGCTCGAATGAATGCAATGTTTAATCATGCTGATGCTTTCATTGCTTTACCAAGTGGTCTAGGCACATTGGAAGAGATCTTTCATATTTCCTCTTGGGCTCAATTGCACATTCACCATAAACCTATAGGTTTGTTAAATGTTAATGGTTATTATGATAAGTTGTTGTCTTTTCTTGATCATGCTGTGGAACAGGAATTTCTAACATCTTCTGCACGATAAATCATAATCTCTGCTACTACTGCTGAACAATTGATTGACCAACTACAATCTTTCATTCCTGTGATCGATCCTTCCATGAGTCGTATAAATTGGTCATCTACGGGAAGCCATAAAAAGCTTAGATTGGATTTGAGCCTTCATTTGTGAATTTTTGTGTATTTTTGTTTTATAATTGTGTTTTGTTATTTCTTATTTTTGTTTCAGTGTGTTTCAGGTTTTGTTAGTGTTCGTTATTTCAGGTGATATCTTCTATACTCTATCTTTCTACCTTAGAACATTGAGGACAATGTCTCGTTTTGGTTGGGGGGAGAGGGTAGTAGTTGATAAAAAAAAAAAATTGTTTTTCATTTCATAAAGCATGTGCATAATTGTTGTTACTAGGATGACAGAGTAAAGGAGTTCTTTTGTTAAAGTGACTCTTGAGACGCATCTTAGTAACCATTCTTAACAAGGTCTATTATAATACTTCTTGAAATATTCAGGTTTACAAACTCTCACATTGTTATCACTTAATTCTGCTCATATACTTATTTAACATGTATTCTTAAATCTTAATTTACACACACACACTTTAACATATGATTGTGGGTTGCATATTAGATTATTACATTATTTATGTTCTTTTGTTAAAGGTAATAACTAAGGGAAAGGGATTGTATATAATAACAAAAAAAGAAGAAAAACATGAAAAAAAAAAGAAAAAAAAAAGAAAAAAAATGATGATAATAAAAATGTAGATAAGTTTGGTTTTGTAGCCTCCCTAACCTAAGCAATTAAGCCCGAAAGGGTGTTTTAACACCTAATACCCTAAAGTCAACTGACTTGGGAGCTATTGGCCCAACGCTTGTTACATGGGTTGAGGAGAAAAGCTTAAGGGAATCAAACATTGCACTATCTACATATCAGTATCTGCGACCCGAGTTACTAAGCTCGTAGGGGTGTCTTAACACCTAATGCCCTAAGACCAACTGGTCTGGGAGTCATTAGTTGAAAGCTCGTTACATGGGTTAAAGATGCATGATGTTTTTAAATTATATGTATATAGATTTAAAAAAAAAATGAAAAAAAATGAAAAAAAAAGACAAAAATAGTAATCCCAACCCAAGGAAGTTAACCTTAAACATTAGAATAAAAATTTTGTTTTCTTCCAAGAAAAGCCCCATAATTATGTGTTGATACATTGAGCACAAAAAAAAAGGTTTATTAATATCTTGTTAAGAGGTATTGAGCAGATATATAAATTTCATGAGAGTTTGTTTATCTGGATAGATTAATGGAAGTTAAATGATGAATACCTTGCTTTGTGAAATTTGCAAATTGTTTTAACGCTTTGATTACTAGGGACTAGTAATAAGCTGGTTGGGGGGTGTGATTAGTACTTAAAAGTGCATTTTTATCATGGTTTCATATCATCATTTTGCACTTGAAGTATCAATAACTCCTTAACTAAAATATGTTTTATAATAATGTATCTAATAATATAAGATACCTATAATTTGTGGTAAATGTCTATTTTTAATGCAGGCCTATCATATAAATGAAAGGATTGATGGATGACTTGAAGAACTTAAATTGCAAGGATAAAGAGATGGCCAAACTTAGAAAAGAGATGTCGGTGCAATCCAAACCGGAACACTGTTTGGTAATTGGGTCATATCTGGAGCTATATATCTCAGATTTAGGTCCAATTTATATAGATGGAAAGGTAAGACATAGGCCTACAACTTTTATATGGAGCCCAAGATCTAAAAAGGCCATTTTCAAGTCCAAATTGTAGCAATAACAAAGAAGCCCGAATCTGTCTTCCAGCCCGAGCACTGTTCGGTATTTTGGCGATATCTGGAGTTCTAGAAGTCCAAATGAGCTGAATGTTTTACACAAGAAAGCTGAGACAATTGCCTACAACTTTCATGTTTACAACTGGCTCCAATTTTGATGTTATCAATGACGTTTTGGGCAGACAATAGAAGATAAGGATTGTCACCGAGTCAAAAGTTGGCCACCCACTTATCAATTAGTCATCAAATCAATAGTTCCCAATTTTGGCCTATAAAAGGAGGCATTTGCCATGCATTTAGGCATCTTGGTTTCCAGATCAAGATCATGCTCTTCCTTTCTCTCTTTGTATTTTTTGTAATGTTTATGCTTTGCTTTCATTAATATTAAGTTTATGCTTTTCATTTCCTTTCCTTTACTTAGTTAGCTTTTATGTTCTTATGTTGTTTATCTATTTTTCTTTCTTTCATTATGTCTAGCTAAGTTAATTATGTCAAGGTGAAAAGGTTACACTAATGGTGTAAGAATAAGTATAGTGTAAACTTAATATGGACTTTAATGTTTGATACTAACATGTTTTATATTTGTTATCTTGTTCACTCTTTAATACTTTGCTTGTTAAATGACTAATCTTGATTTATGTTGTATAACACTTGGTACAACAAATGCTTGGCACTTTCATAGCCCATAATGTATGGTATAACCGACACCTGAGCTATGAAAGGAACTTGATTTGTTGTTAACATAAGTTATAATCATGAATGCTTGACGAGATTTACAAGTATTAGCATTAATTGAATAAGATGACTAATGTAATCATGTTAACAATATATAATCTGATTGGAACCTCCTTTGTGTGTGGTTTCCAATTCAATAATAAGAGTTTATACTATACTTGTTTGATATACCATTAGTGGAACCTCTAACCTTGACATTTGTTATTATCATTGTTTAATCCTTACATTAATTTTCCATCTCCAAGTTCTCATCATCTTCTTCTTCTTCTCTTTCTTTATTATTACTACTACTACTACTACTACTACTACTACTACTACTACTATTATTATTATTATTACTATTGTTGTTGTTGTTATTGTTGTTTTATTATTGTTATTTATAATTTGTACAAATAACCTCCTTGTGGTTCGACCCCGGTCTTGCTGGGTTATTTATTACTTCGACACTCCTGCACTTGGGAGAAGACATCAATCTTTTAGTCGTGTCAAATAACAGAACATATGTCAAGGTTATAGGATTCACTAATGGTATTTCAAATAAATATAATATAAACTCTTTTTATTACTCAACTAGAAACCACACACAAAGGAGGTTCCAATCAGATGATTTCTCATTATTAGCTCATTATAAATTACTAACATGATCATATTAATTATCTTATCTAAGTAACACCATACTTATAAATATCATCAAGCAATCATGTTGCTAGTTTATGTTAACAACAAATCAAGTTCCTATCATAATAACGATGTCGGTCGAAGACTATGAAGGATCAAACATTTGATGTACCTAGTATTATACAACACAAATCTAAATTAACCATTTAATAAGCAAGGTATTAAGAATTAGTAAGATAAAAAGATAAAACATATTAATAACAATCTTTTTTGGATATAAACATTTAAAGCCCGTGTTGAGTTTATATTATACCTATTCTAACACCATTAGAGAAACATTTTCACCTTGACATAATTAACTTAGCTAAACATTAAGAAGGAGAAAAACATAAATAAACAATATAAGCACATAAACATAATATAAGCTAACTAAATATAGGAAAGGAAATGAAAGAGCATAAACAAGAGATTACTATAGCATGAAAGAAAACTTGAACATTACAAAGATGTAGAGAGGAAGCAAGAAGCTAACTTTGATCTAAAAATTAATATGACTAAATACATGAAAAATGCCTCCTTTTATAGGCTAAGTTTCAGAACTATTGATTGATTAAATAATTGGTGGACATCCATTGATTTGGTGGCTGGTTTTTGACGTTAATGGCTGTTGTTTTTTTTTTATATTATAGGCTTATTATTGATATTGTTGGCTGGCCAAAACATCATTGCTAACATCCAAATTATAGTCAACTAAATTATGAAAGTTGTGGGAAATTTTCTTATCTTTCCAACAAAAAAAACCAGAGCTCATTTGGACTTCTAAAACTCAAGATATGAGTGACACGACTAAAAGGTTGATGTTTTCTCCCAAGTGCAGGAGTGTCGAAGTAATAAATAACCCGGCAAGACCGGGGTCGAACCACATGGAGGTTAATTGTACAAATTATAAACGACAATAGTACAACAACAATAATAATAATAATAATAACAATAATAACAACAATGACAATAACAATAATAACTATAATAATAATAATAATAATAATAATAATAATAATAGTAGTAGTAGTAGTAGTAGTAGTAGTAGTAGTAGTAGTAGTAATAATAAAGAAAGAGAAGAAGAAGAAGATGATGAGAACTTGGAGATGGAAAATTAATGTAAGGATTAAACAATAATAATAATAACAAATGTCAAGGTTAGAGGTTCCACTAATGGTATATCAAACAAGTATAGTATAAACTCTTATTATTGAATTGGAAACCACACACAAAGGAGGTTCCAATCAGATTATATATTGTTAACATGATTACATTAGTCATCTTATTCAATTAATGCTAATACTTGTAAATCTCGTCAAGCATTCATGATTATAACTTATGTTAACAACAAATCAAGTTCCTTTCATAGCTCAGGTGTCGGTTATACCATACATTATGGGCTATGAAAGTGCCAAGCATTTGTTGTACTAAGTGTTATACAACATAAATCAAGATTAGTCATTTAACAAGCAAAGTATTAAAGAGTGAACAAGATAACAAATATAAAACATGTTAGTATCAAACATTAAGGTCCATATTAAGTTTACACTATACTTATTCTTCCACCATTAGTGTAACCTTTTCACCTTGACATAATTAACTTATCTAGACATAATGAAAGAAAGGAAAACAAATAAACAAAATAAGAACATAAAAGTTAACTAAGTAAAGGAAAGGAAATGAAAGGCATAAACTTGATATTAATGAAAGTAAAGCATAAACATTACAAAAAATACAAAGAGAGAAAGGAAGAGCATCATCTTGATCTGGAAACCAAGATGCCTAAATGCATGGCAAATGCCTCCTTTTATAGGCCAAAATTGGGAACTATTGATTTGATGACTAATTGATAAGTGGGTGGCCAACTTTTGACTTGGTGACAATCCTTATCTTGGGCTGGAAGACAGATTCGGGCTTCTTTGTTGTTGCTACAATTTGGACTTGTACATGGCCTTTTTAGATCTTGGGCTCCATATAAAAGTTGTAGGCCTATGTCTTACCTTTCCATCCATATAAATTGGACCTAAATCTGAGATCTGTAGCTCCAGATATGACCAAATTACCGAACAGTGTTCCGGTTTGGATTGCACCGACATCTCTTCTCTAAGTTTGACCATCTCTTTATCCTTGCAATTTAAGTTCTTCAAGTCATCCATCAATCCTTTCATTTATGTGATAGGCCTGCATTAAAAATAGACATTTACCACAAATTATAGGTATCTTATATTATTAGATACATTATTATAAAACCTATTTTAGTTAAGGAGTTATTGATACTTCAAGTGCAAAATAATGATATAAAACCATAATAAAAATGCACTTTTAAGTACAATCACACCTCTCAACCACCTTATTACTAGTCCCTAGTAATCAAAGCGTTACAACAATTTGCAAATTTCACAAAGCAAGGTATTCATCATTTAACTTCCATTAATCTATCCAGATAAACAAACTCTCATTAAATTTATATATCTGCTTAATACCTCTTAACAAGATATTAATAAACCTTTCTTTTAT
The DNA here is from genome assembly GCA_026413675.1 of Populus pruinosa. Taxonomy (NCBI): domain Eukaryota; kingdom Viridiplantae; phylum Streptophyta; class Magnoliopsida; order Malpighiales; family Salicaceae; genus Populus; species Populus pruinosa. Next base: position 10,488,572 of record CM048598.1, read on the forward strand.
GCTCAATGTATCAACACATAATTATAGGGCTTTTCTTGGAAGAAAACAAAATTTTTGTTCTAATGTTTAAGGTTAACTTCCTTGGGTTGGGATTACTATTTTTGTCTTCTTTTTTTTAACTCTATATACATATAATTTAAAAACATCATGCATCTTTAACCCATGTAACGAGCTTTCAGCTAATGACTCCCAGACCAGTTGGTCTTAGGGCATTAAGTGTTAAGACACCCCTACGAGCTTAGTAACTCGGGTCGCTGATACTGATATGTAGATAGTGCAATGTTTGATTCCCTTAAGCTTTTCTCCTCAACCCATGTAACAAGCGTTGGGCCAATAGCTCCCAAGTCAGTTGACTTTAAGGTATTAGGTGTTAAAACACCCATTTGGGCTTAATTGCTTAGGTTAGGGAGGCTACGAAACCAAACTTATCTACATTTTTATTATCATCATTTTTTTTCTTTTTGTTGTTTTTTTTCCTTTTTGTTTTCTTTTTGTTTTTTTTTTATTATATACAATCCCTTTCCCTTAGTTGTTACCTTTAACAAAAGAACATAAATAATGTAATAATCCAATATGCAACCCACAATCATATGTTAAAGTGTGTGTGTGTAAATTAAGGTTTAAGAATACATGTTAAATAAGTATATGAGCAGAATTAAGTGGTAACAATACGAGAGTTTGTAAACCTGAATATTTCAGGAAGTATTATAATAGACCTTGTTAAGAATGATTACTAAGATGCGTCTCAAGAGTCACTTTAACAAAAGAACTCCTTTACTCTGTCATCCTAGTAACAACAATTATGCACATGCTTTATGAAATGAAAAACAATTTTTTTTTTATCCACTGATTGCGCATCAAAAGTGTCATTAAGTCTATTGTTTTACATATGTATTTATTGTTTTTATAATAATTGATGTGTTTTTTAGTAATGAAGTTTGTTTTAATGTTTCGATAGGTTTTTGGAGCTTAAATGAATTAATTCAGAAAATTCAACGTCGGAATTCAGAACAAAGAATTGAAGAGACATTTAGTTGAAGATTGAAGCAAATCTTGGTTCAAATAAGTGCTCCAAATTTGTCCCAAAAATCAATTCTATTCCAATTCTAGAAAAGAATATCATATGATTTATTTCAAGCCCAAACTTGCCTTATGTTGTGTGCAAACTTCAACCATTAAACACTCAAGGTTTCAATGTCAATCTTAGCCCAAATAATAAGTACATTTGTATACTTATTTGATGCTCAAATTCAGCCCAAAATCAGCCCCAAATCAGCCCTAAATCAACCCCAAATCAACCTTCAAATCAACCCAAACACAATCCATGATCTTACATGTCCACACAACAAATAACAATTGATTTATTTTGGGTAATCCATTGATCCAAGAAGGCAAGCACATGGATGGAAAGCTGGAGGGGATATTTTAACATTATTTTGGGTCAAAAAGAAGAAGGAGACACCTCATAAATGAGGAAGAAAAACGTGCACCAAAGTAGTTGTAAAGCTGTCTTGATTTGATTTTTCAGAACACCTATCGGTGTTTTGCCCATAACTTTTGACTCAGGTGTCCAAATGAGCTGTTCTTTAATGATCTGGAAAGGTGACAGAATTGCCTATAAATATGTCTCTAATAGACTTCTCCAAAAAAAGCTTCTAAAAGGGTCAAATTTCTGTCCAACGTTAGAGTCAGATTTGTGTCCGAATTTTTTCTGAAATTGTATTGTGTTCTTCTTTATAGATTTCGGTTCTTTAGTTTGTAAAACTTATTTTTTCAGTTGGATTCAAGTTCTTTCATGTTTATTGAAGTGTTCTTATATATAATCATGGTTGGCTAAACTCTTTCTTGGATCCAAATCAAGGATATTGGTGATTGAGGTGAGTTCTTTAGGATATGAATGAATCTTAATGTTTATCTTCTTATTTTCTTCATGAATGATTTATTATTGTAAAGAAATTTTAGAAATCATTTAGGTAATGTTATAATCTTGAATTTTTATGCACAAACTTTAGTTTTGGTATAGAGATTGCTTGATTCAATGTCTTACTTAATATGAAAGTATTTGTTCATTCTTAAGCAATAATCAATCTTCATCTTTCTAATCTTCATTGTAATATCTTCCGATCTAATATCACCATCGTTGAGATTAGGTTGAGTTATTTTATATATGTTGAAGAAATCACCAATACATCACCATTAAAATTGATTTGGACGAGGACTTACTTTTCTTGTCATTTAAAATCTATTTACATTTTTTTTTATCTTTGAAAACAAATCCATCAATTATTTTCAACCAAGTTATTGTTAATTTACTTTCTCTTGAGTTTTTTTTGTTACTTAGCTTAATTTCCAGATCTAGCTCTCTGTGGATATGACCTCGATCTTACCGAGTTAATTGCTACATCGCACACTCGTGCACTTGCGAGTTAAAACAAGCCGATCATAAAAAGCGGTCAAGCAATTTTGGCGCCGTTGCCGGGGAGCTAGCAAGCAAAGGTAACAAATTTAGATTTGATTATTGGAAAACTAAAAAAAATCATATAAAAAAATCAATTGGCTGGTTTTACCGCCTAAAAAAAAATTTACCTTAACGTTTCGGATATTGGACTGTGGACTGAACTATTAATTGTTGGATTTTGGTTGGTTCAACCATTTTTCTTTTATTGTCTACTCTTATTAGTTTCTAATATTTTTCTTGTTTATTTCATTTTATTTTGATGATATTGTTTTTATTTATTGTCTAAAGTGTTTGGCCGGTATTACCGCCTCTTGTTTATTTCAGTTTATTTTGTTGTTTTGTTATGCTTATTTTTTTTATATATTTATTGTTTGAAGTGCTTGGCCGGTATTACCGCCTTTTTATTCATGCCTGTTATAATTATCTTTTAATGTTTATTATTGTTATTTTTCTTATATTTATTGTCTAAAGTGCTTGGTCGGTATTACCGCCTCTTGTTTATTTCATTTTATTTTGTTGTTTTGTTATGATTATTTTTTTTATATTTATTGTTTGAAGTGCTTGGCCGGTATTACCGCCTTTTGTTTATTCAAGCTTGTTATAATTATCTTTTAATGTTTATTGTTGTTAATAGTGTTTATTAGTTGGAGAGTGAATTTCTTAATTTGTTGTATTTTTATTTTTGAGCTATTACTTTTATTTGCAATTTTTTTTTCTTTTTCTTTCCTTTCCTTTCATATTCATATAATTGTTATATTATTATTATTATTTTATCATGGCTAATGTTGAAGATATAGAGGGTGAAGGGAGTGTTCAAGGTAATGGACCTCCACAATTCAATGATCAACCTAATTTTCGAACTCTTAGAGAGTATCTTCACCCGGCTAGACAAAGTATACCTTCGTGTATTATCTTACCTCTTAACCAACAAGCTTTCAATTTGAAACCGGGCATGATTCAACTTCTTCCCACATTTCATGGTATGGATTCTGAAAATCCATACATACACATTAAAGACTTTGAAGAGGTATGTAATACTTTTATTGATAGAACATGCACAGAGGAAACCATTCGGCTTAAATTGTTCCCATTCTCTCTAAAGGATAAAGCCAAGCTTTGGCTAAACTCTTTGCGTCCTAGGTCTATAGGTACATGGAGAGAAATGCAAGCTGAATTTTTGAAAAAATACTTCCCCACTCATAGGACAGCAGCCTTACAACGTCAAATGATGAATTTTTCTTGTAGTCCAAATGAGTCATTTCACCAAGCTTGGGAAAGGTTCAAAGACTTGTTAAATGCATGCCCTCACCATGGTTTTGAGATGTGGAGGTTAGTGAGTTTCTTTTATGACTCTCTTACTGCAGATTTTAAAAAGCTAGTGTCAACCATGTGTAATGGTGAGTTTTATGACAAAGAACCAAGTGAGGCCTTTGATTTTTTTGATCAATTGGCTGAAAACACAAAGCAATGGGAGACTTCTCTCCCAGTTCATGTTGAGTCTAGAAACACCATTTCTCATTCAAGTGGGAAGTTTCAATTGAAAGAGACTGATGACCTCAATGCTAGATTAGCCTCATTGGCTAGGAAAGTAGAGTCTCTTGAGATTAAAAAAGTGCATGTCATAAGTGAACAACAAGAGGAAAGTTGTGTTGTTTGTGAAAGCAAAGGGCATAGGACAACTGAATGTCCTACCATTCCAGCCTTCAAGGAAGTGCTATATGGCCAAACTTCTGATTCAAGTAATGTTAGAAAGCCATTTCCAAACCAAGTAGGCAATCCCTACTCTGAGACCTATAATCCTGGATGGAGGAACCACCCAAATTTTGGATGGAGAAATGAGGGCTCTTCAGTACCTCAAACATTTCAACCTCCACCCCAACCATTTCATGCTCCCACACATAACACATACCAACCACCTCATAAGAGATCCTTAGAGGATACTCTTCAACAATTCATGCAAACGCAAGGAGGAATCAACAACCAAGTTTACAAATTCCAAGACCAGACCAATAGGACCTTAGATGACATTCGAAGTCAACTAACTAAGTTGACTCAATCACTAAGCATTCAAGAGAAGGGAAAAATCCCAGCTCAACCAATGCCCAATCCTAGAGGTCAGGTACACATGAGTGAATCCTCACCTAGTGAACCTTCAAACCATGAACAAGTCCAAGCCATCACTACCCTTAGAAGTGGAAAGATTGTTGACAAAGGTGTAGGTTTTAGGATTCCTAAAGGTATTGTGGAGGAGAAATCTAGGGAAAGTGAAGAGGGAATCAAAACACAAGTGACAAATGAGAGTTTGAGAGATAAAGAAGGTGAGCTAAATGAGAAAGAGATGAGTGAGAAAGGAGATGATTCAAGAAAAATTGAAGTCAAAGTGAGTGACTTAGAATTTGTTCCTAGAGCACCATTTCCACAAAGGTTAGGGAAACCTAAGCAAGATCTTATGAACTTAGAAATCTATGAGTTGTTCAAACAAGTGAAAGTCAATATTCCACTCCTTGATGCAATTAAACAAGTTCCATCTTATGCAAAGTTTCTTAAGGATTTATGCACAGTCAAAAGGAGATTGAATGTGAAAGAAAGAGCCTTTCTAACTGAACATGCTAGTGCCATCATCCAGTTTAAGACCCCTCCCAAATACAAAGATCCTGGTTGTCCTACCATTTCATGCATTATTGGAAGTCATAAGATAGATCAAGCTTTGTTGGATTTAGGAGCAAGTGTGAATTTAATACCCTACACTATTTACGAACAATTAGGTTTAGGAGAAATCAAGCCTACTCGAATCACCCTTCAATTAGCTGATAGGTCAATCAAGATTCCCAGGGGTATCGTTGAGGATGTGTTGGTCCAAGTAGATAAATTCTACTTTCCTGTTGATTTTGTAGTATTAGACACCGCACCAATTCAAGGTTCTAATGCCCCCATCCCAGTCATCTTAGGGAGACCTTTCCTAGCTACATCCAATGCCTTAATTAACTGTAGGAATGGGGTGATGAAATTGTCTTTTGGGAATATGACTGTGGAGATGAACATATTTAATGTCTCCAAACAAATCGGGGAACATGAGGACATTAGAGAGGTAGATTTCATCCAAACAGTTTGTCAAGAACACTTTGAGAGAGTGTGGATCAAGGATCCATTGGAGAGAACTTTAATTCATGATGAAAGATTTTGTTCTTTGGAATGTGTTGATGAGGAAGTAAGAGAACTCGAGACTTATCTAGATCCAATGCCTATTATGTCAATAGGTCAATGGACCCCATCATTTGAGCCTTTGATTTCACCCCAAGTGAAAGTTGAGGAATCTCTTGTCCAGCCTGATAAACTAGAAAGGAAGCCTTTACCGAGTGATCTTAAGTATGCATTTCTAGGGGAAGATGAATCATATCCTATTGTGATCTCATCAAAACTTAGCATAGAGCAAGAACACAAACTTTTGAGAGTGGTGAGAAAACACAAGAAAGCAATTGGGTGGAAAATTACTGACTTGAAAGGAATTAGCCCTCTTTTATGTACACATAGAATCTATCTTGAAGAAGAGGCTAAATCTGTGAGGCAAATGCAAAGACGATTGAACCCAAACATGAAGGAAGTAGTGAGAGGTGAAGTGCTTAAGCTACTTGATGCAGGTATCATTTACCCTATTGCAAACTCAAAATGGGTTAGTCCAACCCAAGTTGTCCCAAAAAAATCTAGAGTCACGGTAGTGAAGAATGAAAATAATGAGCTGGTACCAACTAGAATCCAAACTGGATGGCGTATGTGCATTGATTATCGTAAATTGAACATGGTGACTAGGAAGGACCATTTTCCGCTTCCATTTTTAGACCAAGTGCTTGAAAGAGTAGCTGGAAGAGCTTTCTATTGTTTTCTGGATGGATACTCAGGTTACAACCAAATTGAGATTTCTTTAGAAGACCAAGAAAAAACCACTTTCACTTGTCCTTTTGGTACTTATGCTTATAGAAGAATGCCATTTGGTTTATGTAATGCACCAGCCACTTTTCAAAGGTGTATGATGAGTATCTTTAGTGACATGGTGGAAAATTTTTTGGAAGTTTTCATGGATGATTTTTCAGTTTATGGGGATTCTTATGAGTTGTGTCTAATGAATCTAGAAAAAGTTCTTGAAAGGTGTGAAGAGAGCAATCTTGTACTCAATTGGGAGAAGTGTCATTTTATGGTGACACATGGCATTGTTTTAAGTCACATTGTCTCTTCAAAAGGGATAGAGGTAGATAAGTCAAAAGTGGAAGTCATTCAAAAATTAACTACCCCTAAGACTGTGAAAGATGTGAGATCCTTTTTAGGACATGCTGGTTTTTATCGAAGATTCATTCATTCTTTTAGTACCATTGCCAAACCATTGTGTAACTTGTTGTCACAAGATGTCCCATTTGATTGGACATCAAAATGTCAAGAAGCTTTTGAAAAGCTTAAAGGGTTGTTGACAACTGCACCAATCATACAAGCTCCTGATTGGTCTTTACCATTTGAACTGATGTGTGATGCTAGTGATTTTGCGGTTGGGGCTGTTTTAGGGCAAAGAAAAGACAAGAAACCTGATGTCATATATTATGCTAGCAAGACTTTGAATGATGCTCAATTGAATTACACTACAACTGAAAAAGAACTCTTAGTTGTGGTCTTTGCATTAGACAAGTTTAGGTCTTATTTGGTTGGATCTCTTGTGATTGTTTTCACTGATCATGTAGGATTGAAATATTTGCTCACAAAACAAGATGCCAAACCACGTTTGATTCGATGGATCCTCCTACTCCAAGAGTTTAACATTGAAATTCGAGATAAAAAGGGAGTAGAGAATGTAGTAGCTGATCATTTGTCTCGTCTTTCAAGCTATAAGACCATAATTGATGAATCTCCAATAAATGAACTCTTTGCTGATGAAAATTTATTTTGTGCAGGTACTGTCTCTTACATTGGTTCTCCATGGTATGCTGACATAGCAAATTACCTAGCCACAAGTCAAATTCCTTCTCATTGGTCTAAACTTGACAAACAAAAATTCTTGCGCAATGTGCGCACCTTTTTTTGGGATGACCCCTACCTATTTAAATATTGTCCTGACCAAATTATTAGGCGGTGCATCCCTGATCATGAAATTCCAAGGGTCATTAATTTTTGTCATGCATTAGCCTGTGGTGGGCATTTCTCTTCCAAGAAAACCATTGCCAAAATCTTGCAGTGTGGTTTTTATTGGCCTACCATGTTTAAAGATGTTCATGCCTTTTGTGCTGCATGTGACCGATGCCAACGACTAGGTAGCCTCACTAGGCGTAACATGATGCCCCTTAACCCCATCCTTGTTTTGGAAATATTTGATTGTTGGGGGATTGATTTCATGGGACCTTTTCCAAGTTCATTTGGTTACCAATTCATCCTTGTAGCTGTTGATTAAGTGTCTAAATGGGTGGAGGCCATTGCATCTCGAACCAATGACCATCGAGTTGTGGTCAAATTCTTGAAAGAAAATATTTTCTCTCGTTTTGGCATGCCTCGGGCTATGATTAGTGATGGGGGAAAACATTTTTGTAACAAGCCCATTGGGATTTTGATGAGAAAATATAGTGTAATTCACAAGGTCAGTACCCCCTATCACCCACAGACTAGTGGCCAAGCTGAGTTGGCAAATAGGGAGATCAAGAACATTTGAGAGAAAACAGTCAATCCAAACAGTAAAGATTGGTCCCTACGACTAGTTGATGCTTTGTGGGCATATCGCACTGCTTATAAGACCTCTTTAGGAATGTCTCCTTATAGGCTAGTTTATGGAAAGCCTTGTCATCTCCCTGTTGAGATTGAGCACCGTGCATATTGGGCCATTCGGCAATTCAATGACAATGAAAACGAGGTTGGCAAAAATAGAAAGCTTCAATTGGATGAATTAGAGGAGTTGAGAAATGATGCATTTGAAAATGCAAAAATTTCAAAACATAAGATGAAAACTTTGCATGATAAACATATTCTTAGAAAATCCTTTCATGTTGGTCAAAAGGTTCTCTTGTATAATTCACGATTACATCTCTTTCCTGGGAAGTTGAGGACAAAATGGACTGGTCCATTTGTGATTAAATCCATCTCTGAGCATGGTGCATTTGAGGTAGAAAATCCCAAGAATGGAAATATTTTCAAAGTAAATGGTCATCGATTGAAACCTTATCTTGAAAATGTTGTGGCTGAAGTTGAGACATTGGATCTTCAAGATCCAATACCATTGTAGTATTAGAAGTAATGAGTTTTTATTTTTATTTTATTTTTATTTTTATTTTTCATTTTTATTATTTTTTCTTCTTTCTTCCATCTCTTATATTTTCATGTTCATGCATTCGGGACAATGCATTATTTTAAGTTGGGGGGTGTGAGGTTCTTTATTTTCAAAAAAAAAAATCAAAGTTTTCTTTTAGTTGTGATATGCAGGTTAAAAAAAAATCAAGCAAGAAGTCAGCTCATGCCCAATTCAATCAGACATTCATCCTTGAAAACAGAAGGGGAGTAATAATTTTCTAATCTTTATACTTTTCTTCTCTTTCTCTTTTACATTGAGGATAATGTAAAACTTAATTTTAGATATTTCATTATGTTGAATGCTTGAGATAACCATGCTTGTTAAAAAAAAAAAAACTTGCATTCGTATGTGAATGAGACTTGTTTAGGATCATCATTACATTTTTGGATTCATTATTATGTTGAACATTGCATACTTTAATTTGGGATAGATAATATCTTATAAAGCAAGATATAGCATACTTTTTTTTAAGATTACTGAAATACATCTTTCCTTGTAAAAGTTGTGTGAGTTGTGTGATTATGCATGAAAGATGAGTATGATGCTTTACTTGTGATTATCCCTTTTGATCCAGTCCTAAACAAGGTTTAAGTAAATAGAGTAATAATTATTACACGAATAAATAAATAAAAGTGTACAAAGTTCTATCTACTCCAATGTTTTGAGTTGCTCAGTAACTAGGGGTATTCATCACAAATGTTTATCTTTACGTCAAACGGCAGCTTAAAATATGAGTATGCAAAGCACTTTAAGTTTGTGACTTTGTGAGTAACCGGGTGCATTCATCACAAATGTTTGTATTCGCGTCAAAAGGGAAGTGACTACTTAAAGACAAAAAATAAATCATATCTTCAAAAAAAAAAAACAAAGAAAGAAAAAAGAAAGAAAGAAAATATATAGATATTTCTCTAGTTTGCTACCTTGTTTGTGTTGGTTAGAATGGAAGATTACAAGTTGAGTTTTCGTATGAATCAATTATGTTGGTTGCACGATAAATATGACTGAATTTGGAAATTTTGTATGGATGTTTGATTTAGAGAATGTGAGTATGCTTACTTTTCTTTATTTGCTATTGTGTACACTAAGTTAAAGATACCAATGTTTGCATGATAGGTCCTTCAAGTGTGATGAATCGAGTCTAATTATGGTTGTTATTATTATTATTTTTATTTTAAAGGTTTTATGTTTTGTTTTGCTTGAGGACTAGCAAAATCTAAGTTGGGGGGTGTGATTGCGCATCAAAAGTGTCATTAAGTCTATTGTTTTACATATGTATTTATTGTTTTTATAATAATTGATGTGTTTTTTAGTAATGAAGTTTGTTTTAATGTTTCGATAGGTTTTTGGAGCTTAAATGAATTAATTCAGAAAATTCAACGTCGGAATTCAGAACAAAGAATTGAAGAGACATTTAGTTGAAGATTGAAGCAAATCTTGGTTCAAATAAGTGCTCCAAATTTGTCCCAAAAATCAATTCTATTCCAATTCTAGAAAAGAATATCATATGATTTATTTCAAGCCCAAACTTGCCTTATGTTGTGTGCAAACTTCAACCATTAAACACTCAAGGTTTCAATGTCAATCTTAGCCCAAATAATAAGTACATTTGTATACTTATTTGATGCTCAAATTCAGCCCAAAATCAGCCCAAAATCAGCCCTAAATCAACCCCAAATCAACCCAAACACAATCCATGATCTTACATGTCCACACAACAAATAACAATTGATTTATTTTGGGTAATCCATTGATCCAAGAAGGCAAGCACATGGATGGAAAGCTGGAGGGGATATTTTAACATTATTTTGGGTAAAAAAGAAGAAGGAGACACCTCATAAATGAGGAAGAAAAACGTGCACCAAAGTAGTTGTAAAGCTGTCTTGATTTGATTTTTCAGAACACCAAAGTAGTTGGTGTCCAAATGAGCTGTTCTTTAATTATCTGGAAAGGTGACAGAATTGCCTATAAATATGTCTCTAATAGACTTCTCCAAAAAAAGCTTCTAAAAGGGTCAAATTGCTGTCCAAAGTTAGAGTCAGATTTGTGTCCGAATTTTTTCTGAAATTGTATTGTGTTCTTCTTTATAGATTTCGGTTCTTTAGTTTGTAAAACTTATTTTTTCAGTTGGATTCAAGTTCTTTCATGTTTATTGAAGTGTTCTTATATATAATCATGGTTGGCTAAACTCTTTCTTGGATCCAAATCAAGGATAATGGTGATTGAGGTGAGTTCTTTAGGATATGAATGAATCTTAATGTTTATCTTCTTATTTTCTTCATGAATGATTTATTATTGTAAAGAAATTTTAGAAATCATTTAGGTAATGTTATAATCTTGAATTTTGATGCACAAACTTTAGTTTTGGTATAGAGATTGCTTGATTCAATGTCTTACTTAATATGAAAGTACTTGTTCATTCTTAAGCAATAATCAATCTTCATCTTTCTAATCTTCATTGTAATATCTTCCGATCTAATATCACCATCGTTGAGATTAGGTTGAGTTATCTTATATATGTTGAAGAAATCACCAATACATCACCATTAAAATTGATTTGGACCAAGACTTACTTTTCTTGTCATTTAAAATCTATTTACATTTTTTTTTATCTTTGAAAACAAATCCATCAATTATTTTCAACCAAGTTATTGTTAATTTAATTTCTTTTGAGTTTTTTTTGTTACTTAGCTTAATTTCCAGATCTAGCTCTCTGTGGATATGACCTCGATCTTACCGAGTTAATTGCTACATCGCACACTCGTGCACTTGCGAGTTAAAACAAGCTGATCATAAAAAGCGGTCAAGCATCAACTACTACCCTCTCCCCCCAACCAAAACGAGACATTGTCCTCAATGTTCTAAGGTAGAAAGATAGAGTATAGAAGATATCACCTGAAATAACGAACACTGACAAAACCTGAAACACACTGAAACAAAAATAAGAAATAACAAAACACAATAATAAAACCAAAAGACACAAGTTTTTACAAACAAAAAAAAATTCAAATCACAGTTGTGAATGTGGCTCACATCTTCCCTTGGTTTTACGTCCAAGAACAGCTTAAACGCCCTCAATGGGTCGGGGATAGGCTTCCCATCCAGTTTTCTTAAAAACTGGCAAACAGGGTCTTTTTTAGTCAGATTCCCAAGACTAAGTCAAGTATGTTCTCTATGAAAATGGGTTCATAAGTCATGAATTACACGATGCTTATCTCGACTATGATGAGACTTAAGAGTCAATAGAAGATTATCTATAGACTCTCTGTGTTTTGAAATAAATCCCACCTTTTGACAATTTTCACAGTTTTTGCGGAATGCATCTGACTCCTTGAATATGATGGGCCAGTAAAATTCACTTTGTAAGATTTCTACAATCCTCTTTTTTGATGAGAAATGATCCCCACATGCCTTAGAGTAACAAAATTTAATGAAATTACTTACCTCATTGTCGAGAATGCATTTTTGAAATATTTGATCAAGACAATATTTGAATAAGTTAGGGTCATCACAATAAAAGCTCTTCACTTCGTTCAAAAACTTTTCTTTGTCTTGGGTACTCCAATCAGCTGGCAAATCTCCTAAAGTAAGAAAATTGATATTTTTATCATACCAAGGCATTGGACTAAGAGAAAGTAAGGATTCGTTAGGAAAGTAATCATCGATTGGTGTGATGCCAGATGTCGAATCTGTTGTCACTGTTGACAAAAGATTCGCATCAACATTTTCGGTGCTTGTTTCATCCGTGATTTCTTCCTCGGAATAAATCATTTGCAAATCTTCAGTTTCATCCAATTCATTTTTACTTAAAGTAGATTCAAGTTGATCATAAACTAATTCCTCAATATGATCTACTTCTTGTAAATCATTATCATCTCCAGGTTGCTTGCAAATGTTGAAAATATTCATCTCCAATGTCATGTTTCCAAATGATAGCTTCATCAGTCCATTCCTACAATTAATCAATGCATTAGAAGTTGCAAGAAATGGACGTCCTAAAATAACAGGAAATGAATTACATGCTTCAACAGGTTATGTGTCCAAGACAATAAAATCCACAGGATAAATGAATGTATCGACTTGTACTAACACATCTTCAATTATTCCTCTAGGCACTTTTACAGATCTATCGGCAAGTAAAAGAGATATAGAAGTTGGTTTTAACTCACCAAGATTGAGACTTTGAAAAACTGAATATGGAAGTAAATTCACACTAGCTCCAAGATCAAGTAAGGCTCTTTCAATTTTATGCTCTCCAATAAAGCAAGAAATTGTAGGACAACCAGGGTCTTTATATTTCAAAGCATTATTGTTTTGAAGAATGGCACTTACTTGTTCAGCTAGAAAGGCTTTCTTTTTCACATTCAGTTTCCTCTTCACAGTGCATAGATCTTTCAAAAATTTAGCATAGGAAGGAACCTGTTTAATAGCATCCAGCAAAGGTATATTGATCCTTACCTGTTTGAAAGTTTCAAAGATTTTAGAGTTGTGATTGACTTTCCTTTGTTTAGTCATGACATGAGGAAATGGAAGTGCTGGCGGTGAATCAGTCGTTTCTTTGTAATTTTCAGATTCATCCCCTTCCTTACCCTCAGAGATTGACTCATCATCTTTCTCATAAGGTTCAAGAGAGGGTTTTTCAATAACCTTACCACTACGCAGAGTAGTGACTGATTTGACTTGATCCATATGTTGGCTTCCGGAACTACTTGCATTTGCATTGTATTGCCCATTAGGATTTTGTTGTGGTTGAGATGGAAACTTACCTTTCTCTTGGAAACTAAGAGCAGATGTTAATTTAGCAAGAGTATCTTTAAAATCTGTCATGTTTTGAGCAAGTTGAGTTTTAATTGTCTCTTGTTTTTCAATGAATGCATGCAATGTTTCCTCAAGATTTCTTCTAGGAGGTGGAGCATAAGGAGGTGCATATCCATGAGAATTTTGGAAATTATGGTATGCTTGAAACGGTGGTTGTGAAGTTTGTGCATTGTTGTTCTCACTCTTCCAACTGAAATTTGGGTGATTCCTCCAACCAGGGTTGTATGTTTGGGAGTATGGGTGGTGGTTAGGCCTTTGGAAACTGTTTAAAGCATGGGCTTGTTCATGGAGACATTCCTTAAAAGAAGGCAAGGTTGGACAATCGTTGATTGAGTGTTCATTTGTTTCACAGATTTGACACACAATGTTTTCAATAGATTTTAATTGACTACTCTTTTTCAATTCTAGTGCCTCGACTTTTCTAGCTAAAGATGCAAACTTGGCTTGAAGGTCATGATCTTCCCTAAGGTTGTACATACCTCCACTAGATGTATGAGGTTGAGTTTTACTCGGTGCCTCATATGTACCCGCGGTGTCCCAATTTTGAGCATTTTCAGCTAACAAGTCTAAGTACTCCATTGCTTCATCAGGGTCTTTATCTTCAAAAGTTCCATTGCACATGAATTCAACCATTTGCCTATCTTTAGGTGTTAACCCTTCATAGAAATGTGAAACCAATCTCCATGTTTCAAAACCATGATGAGGGCAAGTACTAAGCAAGTCTCGATACCTATCCCAACATTTGTAAAATGTTTCTCCTGGTTTTTGAGTGAAAGTGGTGATTTGTCTCTTGAAAGAGTTTGTTCTATGAGATGGGAAAAACTTCTTTAAAAATTGTTGTTGCATTTCATCCCAAGCACGAATGGATCCTGGTCTTAAATTTTGTAGCCATGTTTTAGCTTTATCTTTTAATGAAAAAGGAAAAAGCTTTAATCTGATGGTGTTCATGCTACAATTTAAATTATTATATGTGTTGCAGACCTCCTCAAATTCCCTTAAATGCAAGTATGGATTTTCCAATTCCAAGCCATGAAATGAAGGTAAAAGTTGAATAATGCCTGGCTTAAAATTAAAATGAGATGCATCGGGAGGAAAAACTATGCATGATGGTGCACTTGTTCTTGTGGGATTCATGTGGTTTCTAAGTGTTCTAGCACGGTTATTCTCATTATTCTCATTTTGAAGTGATTGATTATCTTCTTCGGCCATATTTTCTGAAAATGATGAGGATATCCTACAAAGTCTACCACTAGATGTACGTGACCACACTCTCATGCACGTGTAGGAATAAAATAAAAGGAAGAAGAAAACAAAAGAAGAAGGAAGAAAACAAAATAAGGAGAAACAAAATAAAAGAGACAAAGTTATATATAAGAAAAGTGAAAAGAGAAAATAAAATAAATATTATAATTTATACAAGGACTTACCTCCCCGGCAACGGCGCCAAAAACTTGACACGACTAAAAGGTTGATGTCTTCTCCCAAGTGCAGGAGTGTCGAAGTAATAAATAACCCGGCAAGACTGGGGGCGAACCACAGGGAGGTTAATTGTACAAATTATAAACGACAATAGTACAACAACAACAATAATAATAATAACAATAATAACAACAATGACAATAACAATAATAACTATAATAATAATAATAATAATAATAATAATAGTAGTAGTAGTAGTAGTAGTAGTAGTAGTAGTAGTAGTAGTAGTAGTAGTAGTAGTAGTAGTAGTAGTAGTAATAATAAAGAAAGAGAAGAAGAAGAAGATGATGAGAACTTGGAGATGAAAAATTAATGTAAGGATTAAACAATAATAATAATAACAAATGTCAAGGTTAGAGGTTCCACTAATGGTATATCAAACAAGTATAGTATAAACTCTTATTATTGAATTGAAAACCACACACAAAGGAGGTTCCAATCAGATTATATATTGTTAACATGATTACATTAGTCATCTTATTCAATTAATGCTAATACTTGTAAATCTCGTCAAGCATTCATGATTATAACTTATGTTAACAACAAATCAAGTTCCTTTCATAGCTCAGGTGTCGATTATACCATACATTATGGGCTATAAAAGTGCCAAGCATTTGTTGTACCAAGTGTTATACAACATAAATCAAGATTAGTCATTTAACAAGCAAAGTATTAAAGAGTGAACAAGATAACAAATATAAAACATGTTAGTATCAAACATTAAGGTCCATATTAAGTTTACACTATACTTATTCTTCCACCATTAGTGTAACCTTTTCACCTTGACATAATTAACTTAGCTAGACATAATGAAAGAAAGGAAAACAAATAAACAAAATAAGAACATAAAAGTTAACTAAGTAAAGGAAAGGAAATGAAAGGCATAAACTTGATATTAATGAAAGTAAAGCATAAACATTACAAAAAATACAAAGAGAGAAAGGAAGAGCATCATCTTGATCTGGAAACCAAGATGCCTAAATGCATGGCAAATGCCTCCTTTTATAGGCCAAAATTGGGAACTATTGATTTGATGACTAATTGATAAGTGGGTGGCCAACTTTTGACTTGGTGACAATCCTTATCTTCTCTTGTCTGCCCAAAACTTCATTGATAACGTCAAAACTGGAGCCAGTTGTAACATGAAAGTTGTAGGCAATTGTCTCATCTTCCTTGTGTAAAACATTCAGCTCATTTGGACTTTTAGAACTCCAGATATGGCCAAAATACTGAATAGTACTCGGGCTGGAAGACAGATTCAGGCTTCTTTGTTGTTGCTATAATTTGGACTTGTACATGGCCTTTTTAGATCTTAGGCTCCATATGAAAGTTGTAGGCCTATGTCTTACCTTTCCATCCATATAAATTGGACCTAAATCTGAGATCTGTAGCTCCAGATATGACCAAATTACCGAACAGTGTTCCGGTTTGGATTGCACCGACATCTCTTCTCTAAGTTTGACCATCTCTTTATCCTTGCAATTTAAGTTCTTCAAGTCATCCATCAATCCTTTCATTTATGTGATAGGCCTGCATTAAAAATAGACATTTACCACAAATTATAGGTATCTTATATTATTAGATACATTATTATAAAACCTATTTTAGTTAAGGAGTTATTGATACTTCAAGTGCAAAATAATGATATAAAACCATAATAAAAATGCACTTTTAAGTACTAATCAATGAGCCAAAAACCGAATAGTGTTTGAGATGTAGGATAACTTCCGACGTCTTTGTTATTGCTAAGATTTGAACTTGAAACGGAAGAATTGAGTCTTTGAGTCCATATGAAAGTTGTAGGTCTATGTCTTACCTTTCCATCCATATAAAATGGATCTAAATCTAATATCTACAGCTCTAGATATGATCAAATTACCCAACAGTGTTCGAGTTTGGAATGCACCAGTAACACTTTGCTAAGTTTGGCCTTCTTTTTATCCTTTCAATTTCAATCCTTAAACTCATAAATCAATCCTTTTATTTATATTATAGACCTGCATTTAGAATGAACATTTACCATGAATTAAAGGTATATTATATTTTTAGACTTAATAATATAAAACATGCTTTTGTTGGGGAATTTAATGATACTTTAGGTGCAATATGATGACATAAATCCTTAATAAGAATGCACTTTTAAGTACTAATAAATATGCACCTCCTTCTATTCCCCCTCCTAGAAGAAATCTTGAGGAAACATTACATGCATTCATTGAAAAGCAAGAGACATTCACCACTCAAAATGCTCAAACCATGGCTGATTTGAAAGATACTCTTGTATTGTGTTCTTCTTTAAGAGGGTCAATTCCTGTCCAAAGTTATAGTCAGATTTATGTCCGAATTTTTTCTGAAATTGTATTGTGTTCTTCTTTATAGATTTTGGTTCTTTAGTTTGTAAAACTTATTATTTCAGTTTGATTCAAGTTATTTCATGTTTATTGAAGTGTTCTTATATATAATCATGGTTGGCTAAACTCTTTCTTGAATCCAAATCAAGGATAATGGTGATTGAGGTGAGTTCTTTAGGATATGAATGAATCTTAATGTTTATCTTCTCATTTTCTTCATGAATGATTTATTATTGCAAAGAAATTTTAGAAATCATTTAGGTAATGTTATAATCTTGAATTTTTATGCACAAACTTTAGTTTTGGTATAGAGATTGCTTGATTCAATGTCATACTTAATATGAAAGTACTTGTTCATTCTTAAGCAATAATCAATCTTCATCTTTCTAAACTTCATTGTAATATCTTCCGATCTAATATCACCATCGTTGATATTAGGTTGAGTTATCTTATATATGTTGAAGAAATCACCAATAAATCACCATTAAAATTGATTTGGACCAAGACTTACTTTTTCTTGTCATTTAAAATCTATTTACACTTTTTCATCTTTGAAAACAAATCCATCAATTATTTTCAACCAAGTTATTGTTAATTTAATTTCTCTTGAGTTTTTTTTTTGTTACCTAGCTTAATTTCCAGATCTAGCTCTCTATGGATATGACCTCAATCTCACCGAGTTAATTGCTACATCGCACACTCGTGCACTTGCGAGTTAAAACAAGCCGATCATAAAAGCGGTCAAGCAATTTTGGCGTCGTTGCTAGGGAGCTAGCAAGTAAAGGTAACAAATTTAGATTTGATTATTGGAAAACTAAAAAAAATCATATAAAAAAATCCTATTGGCTAGTTTTACCCCCTCAAAAAAAAATTGAAAAACAAATGAAGTGGCTAGTTTTACCACCTAAAAAAAAATTGACCTTAACATTTCGGATATTGGACTGTGGATTGGACTATTAATTGTTGAATTTTGGTTGGTTCAACCATTTTTCTTTTATTGTCTATTCTTATTAGTTTCTAATATTTTTCTTGTTTATTTCATTTTATTTTGTTGATATTGTTTTTATTTATTGTCTAAAGTGCTTGGCCGGTATTACCGCCTTTTCATTCATGCTTGTTATAATTATCTTTTAGTGTTTATTGTTGTTATTTTTCTTATATTTATTGTCTAAAGTGCTTGGTCGGTATTACTGCCTCTTGTGTATTTCAATTTATTTTGTTGTTTTGTTATGATTATTTTTCTTATATTTATTGTTTGAAGTGCTTGGTAGATATTACCGCCTCTTGTTTATTTCATTTTATTTTGTTGTTTTGTTATGATTATTTTTCTTATATTTATTGTTTGAAATGCTTAGCCGGTATTACCGCCTTTTTATTCAAGCTTGTTATAATTATCTTTTAATGTTTATTGTTGTCATTTTTCTTATATTTATTGTCTAAAGTGCTTGGTCGGTATTACCGCCTCTTGTTTATTTCAGTTTATTTTGTTGTTTTGTTATGATTATTTTTTTTATATTTATTGTTTGAAGTGCTTGGTCGGTATTACCGCCTCTTGTTTATTTCATTCTATCTTGTTGTTTTGTTATGATTATTTTTCTTATATTTATTGTTGAAATGCTTAGCCAGTATTATCGCTTTTTTATTCAAGCTTGTTATAATTATCTTTTAATGTTTATTGTTGTTATTTTTCTTATATTTATTGTCTAAAGTGCTTGGTCGGTATTACCGCCTCTTGTTTATTTCAGTTTATTTTGTTGTTTCGTTATGATTATTTTTCTTATATTTATTGTTTGAAGTGCTTGGTCGGTATTAACGCCTCTTATTTATTTCATTTTATTTTGTTGTTTTGTTATGATTATTTTTCTTATATTTATTGCTTGAAATGCTTGGCCGGTATTACCGCCTTTTTATTCAAGCTTGTTATAATTATCTTTTAATGTTTATTGTTGTTAATAGTGCTTATTAGCTGGAGAGTAAATTTCTTAATTTGTTGTATTTTTATTTTTGAACTATTACTTTTATTTGCATTTTTTTTCTTTCCTTTCCTTTCCTTTCATATTCATATAATTTTTATATTATTATTATTATTATTATTATTATTATTATTTTATCATGGCTAATGTTGAAGATGTAGAGGGTGAAGGGAGTGTTCAAGGTAATGTACCTCCACAATTTAATGATCAACCTAATTTTCGAACTCTTAGAGAGAATCTTCACCCGGCTAGACAAAGTACACCTTCGTGTATTATCTTACCTCTTAACCAACAAGCTTTCAATTTGAAACCGGGCATGATTCAACTTCTTCCCACATTTCATGGCATGAATTCTGAAAATCCATACATACACATTAAAGACTTTGAAGAGGTATGTAATACTTTTATTGATAGAACATGCACCGAGGAAACCATTCGGCTTAAATTGTTCCCATTCTCTCTAAAGGATAAACCCAAGCTTTGGCTAAACTCCTTGCGTCCTAGGTCTATAGGTACATGGAGAGAAATGCAAGCTGAATTTTTGAAAAAATACTTCCCCACTCATAGGATAGCAGCCTTACAACGTCAAATGATGAATTTTTCTTGTAGTCCAAATGAGTCATTTCACCAAGTTTGGGAAAGGTTCAAAGACTTGTTAAATGCATGCCCTCACCATAGTTTTGAGATGTGGAGGTTAGTGAGTTTCTTTTATGACTCTCTTACCGCAGATTTTAATAAGCTAGTGTCAACCATGTGTAATGGTGAGTTTTATGACAAAGAACCAAGTGAGGCCTTTGATTTTTTTGATCAATTGGCTGAAAACACAAAGCAATGGGAGACTTCTCTCCCAGTTCATGTTGAGTCTAGAAATACCATTTCTCATTCAAGTGGGAAGTTTCAATTGAAAGAGACTGATGACCTCAATGCTAGATTAGCCTCATTGGCTAGGAAAGTAGAGTCTCTTGAGATTAAAAAAGTGCATGTCATAGGTGACCAACAAGAGGAAAGTTGTGTTATTTGTGAGAGCAAAGGGCATAGGACAACTGAGTGTCCTACCATTCCAGCCTTCAAAGAAGTGCTATATGGCCAAACTTCTGATTCAAGTAATGTTAGAAAGCCATTTCCAAACCAAGTAGGCAATCCCTACTCTAAGACCTATAATCCTGGATGGAGGAACCACCCAAATTTTGGATGGAGAAATGAGGGCTCTTCAATACCTCAAACATTTCAACCTCCACCCCAACCATTTCATGCTCCCACACATAACACATACCAACCACCTCATAAGAGATCCTTAGAGGATACTCTTCAACAATTCATGCAAACACAAGGAGGAATCAACAACCAAGCTTACAAATTCCAAGACCAGACCAATAGGACCTTAGATGACATTCAAAGTCAACTAATTAAGTTGACTCAATCACTAAGCATTCAAGAGAAGGGAAAAATCCCAACTCAACCAATGCCCAATCCTAGAGGTCAGGTACACATGAGTGAATCCTCACCTAGTGAACCTTCAAACCATGAACAAGTCCAAGCCATCACTACCTTTAGAAGTGGAAAGATTGTTGACAAAGGTATAGGTTTTAGGATTCCTAAAGGTATTGTGGAGGAGAAATCTAGGGAAAGTGAAGAGGGAATCAAAACACAAGTGAAAAATGAGAGTTTGAGTGATAAAGAAGGGGAGCTAAGTGAGAAAGACATGAGTGAGAAAGGAGATGATTCAAGAAAAATTGAAGTCAAAATGAGTGATTTAGAATTTGTTCCTAGAGCACCATTTCCACAAAGGTGAGGGAAACCTAAACAAGATCTTATGAACTCAGAAATCTGTGAATTGTTCAAACAAGTGAAAGTCAATATTCCACTCCTTGATGCAATTAAACAAGTTCCATCTTATGCAAAGTTTCTTAAGGATTTATGCACAATCAAAAGGAGATTGAATGTTAAAGAAAGAGCCTTTCTGGCTGAACATGCTAGTGCCATCATCCAGTTTAAGACCCCTCCCAAATACAAAGATCCTGGTTGTCCTACCATTTCATGCATTATTGGAAGTCATAAGATAGATCAAGCTTTGTTGGATTTAGGAGCAAGTGTGAATTTAATACCCTACACTGTTTACGAACAATTAGGTTTAGGAGAAATCAAGCCTACTCGAATCACCCTTCAATTAGCTGATAGGTCAATCAAGATTCCCAAGGGTTTTGTTGAGGATGTGTTGGTCCAAGTAGATAAATTCTACTTTCCTGTTGATTTTGTAGTGTTAGACACCGCACCAATTCAAGGTTCTAGTGCTCCCACCCTAGTCATCTTAGGGAGACCTTTCCTAGCTACATCCAATGCCTTAATTAACTGTAGGAATAGGGTGATGAAATTGTCTTTTGGGAATATGACTGTGGAGATGAACATATTCAATGTCTCCAAACAAATTGGGGAACATGAGGACATTAGAGAGGTAGATTTGATCCAAATAGTTTGTCAAGAACACTTTCAGAGAGTGTGGATCAAGGATCTATTGGAGAGAACTTTAATTCATGATGAAAGATTTTGTTCTTTGTAATATGTTGATGTGGAAGTAAGAGAACTCGAGACTTATCTAGATCCAATGTCTATTATGTCAATAGGTCAATGGACCCCATCACTTGAGACTTTGATTTCATCCCATGTGAAAGTTGAGGCATCTCATGTCCAGCCTTATAAACCAGAAAGAAAGCCTTTACCGAGTGATCTTAAGTATGCATTTCTAGGGGAAGATGAATCATATCCTATTGTGATCTCATCAAAACATAGCATAGAGCAAGAACAAAACTTTTGAGAGTGGTGAGAAAACACAAGAAAGCAATTGGGTGGAAAATCACTGAGTTGAAAGGAATTAGCCCTCTTTTATGTACACATAGAATCTATCTTGAAGAAGAGGCTAAATCTGTGAGGCAAATGCAAAAACGATTGAACCCAAACATGAAGGAAGTAGTGAGAGGTGAAGTGCTTAACTACTTGATGCAGGTATCATTTACCCTATTACAAACTCAAAATGGGTTAGTCCAACCCAAGTTATCCCTAAAACATCTGGAGTCACGGTAGTGAAGAATGAAAATAATGAACTAGTACCAACTAGAATCCAAACTGGATGGCGTATGTGCATTGATTATCGTAAATTGAACATGGTGACTAGGAAGGACCATTTTCCGCTTCCATTTTTAGACCAGGTGCTTGATAGAGTAGCTGGAAGAGCTTTCTATTGTTTTCTTGATGGATACTCAAGTTACAACCAAATTGAGATTTCTTTAGAAGACCAAGAAAAAACCACTTTCACTTGTCCTTTTGGTACCTATGCTTATAGAAGAATGCCTTTTGGTTTGTGTAATGCACCAGCCACTTTTCAAAGGTGTATAATGAGTATCTTTAGTGACATGGTGGACAATTTTTTTGAAGTTTTCATGGATGATTTTTCAGTTTATGGGGATTCTTAAGAGTTGTGTCTAATGCATTTAGAAAAAGTTCTTGAAAGGTGTGAAGAGAGCAATCTTGTACTCAATTGGGAGAAGTGTCATTTTATGGTGACACATGGCATTGTTTTACGTCACATTGTCTCTTCAAAAGGGATAAAGGTAGATAAGTCAAAAGTGGAAGTCATTCAAAAATTAACTACCCCTAAGACTGTGAAAGATGTGAGATCCTTTTTAGAACATGCTGGGTTTTATCGAAGATTCATTCATTCTTTTAGTACCATTGCCAAACCATTGTGTAACTTGTTATCACAAGATGTCCAATTTGATTGGACATTAAAATGTCAAGAAGCTTTTGAAAAGCTTAAAGGGTTGTTGACCACTGCACCAATCATGCAAGCTCCTGATTGGTCCTTACCATTTGAATTGATGTGTGATGCTAGTGATTTTGCAGTTGGGGCAGTTTTAGGGCAAAGAAAAGACAAGAAACCTCATGTCATTTATTATGCTAGCAAGACTTTGAATGATGCTCAATTGAATTACACTACAACTGAAAAAGAACTCGTAGCTATAGTCTTTGCATTAGACAAATTTAGGTCTTATTTGGTTGGATCTCTTGTTATTGTTTTCACTGATCATGTAGCATTGAAATATTTGCTCACAAAACAAGATGCCAAACCACGTTTGATTCAATGGATCCTCCTACTCCAAGAGTTTAACCTTGAAATTTGAGATAAAAAGGGAGTAGAGAATGTAGTAGCTGATCATTTGTCTCATCTTTCAAGCTATGAGACCATAATTGATGAATCTCCAATAAATGAACTCTTTACTGATGAAAATTTATTTTATGCAGGTACTGTCTCCTACATTGGTTCTCCATGTTATGCTGACATAGTAAATTACCTAGCCACAAGTCAGATTCCTTCTCATTGGTCTAAACTTGACAAACAAAAATTCTTGCGCAATGTGCGCACCTTTTTTAGGGATGACCCCTACCTATTTAAATGTTGTCCTGACCAAATTATTAAGCGGTGCATCCTTGATCATGAAATTCCAAGTGTTATTAATTTTTGTCATGCATTAGCCTGTGGTGGGCATTTCTCTTCCAAGAAAACCATTGCCAAAATCTTGCAGTATGGTTTTTATTGGCCCACCATGTTTAAAGATGTCCATGCCTTCTGTGTTGCATGTAACCGATGCCAACGACTAGGTAGCCTCATTAGGCGTAACATGATGCCCCTTAACCCCATCCTTGTTTTAGAAATATTTGATTGTTAGGAGATTGATTTAATGGGACCTTTTCCAAGTTTATTTGGTTACCAATTCATCCTTGTTGCTATTGATTATGTGTCTAAATAGGTGGAGGTCATTGCATCTCGAACCAATGACCATCGAGTTGTGGTCAAATTCTTGAAAGAAAATATTTTCTTTCATTTTGGCATGCCCCGAGCTATGATTAGTGATGGGGGAAAATATTTTTGTAACAAGCCCATTGGGATTTTGATGAGAAAATATGGTGTAATTCACAAGGTCAGTACCCCCGATCACTCACAGACTAGTGGCCAAGCTGAGTTGGCAAATAGGGAGATCAAGAACATTTTAGAGAAAACAGTCAATCTAAACCGTAAAGATTGGTCCCTACGACTAGTTGATGCTTTGTGGGCATATCGCATTGCTTATAAAACCTCTTTAGGAATGTCTCCTTATAGGCTAGTTTATGGAAAGCCTTGTCATCTCCCTGTTGAGATTGAGCATCGTGCATATTGGGCCATTCGGCAATTCAATGACAATGAAAATGAGGTTGGCGAAAATAGAGAGCTTCAATTGGATGAATTAGAGAAGCTGAGAAATGATGCATTTGAAAATGCAAAAATTTCAAAACATAAGATAAAAACTTTGCATGATAAACATATTCTTAGAAAATCCTTTCATATTAGTCAAAAGGTTCTCTTGCATAATTCACGATTACATCTCTTTCCTAGGAAGTTGAGGACAAAATGGATTGGTCCATTTGTGATTAAATCCATCTCTAAGCATGGTGCATTTGAGGTAGAAAATCCCAAGAATGGAAATATTTTCAAAGTAAATGGTCATCGATTGAAACCTTATCTTGAAAACGTTGTGGCTGAAGTTCAGACATTGGATCTTGAAGATCCAATACCATTGTAATATCAGAAGTAATGAGTTTTTTATTTTTATTTTTATTTTTATTTTTATTTTTTTCTTCTTTCTTCCATCTCTTATATTTTCTTGTTCATGCATTCGGGACAATGCATTATTTTAAGTTGGGGGGTGTGAGGTTCTTTATTTTCAAAAAAAAAAACATCAATGTTTTCTTTTAGTTGTGATATGCAGGTTAAAAAAAAATCAATCAAGCAAGAAGTCAGTTCATGCCCAATTTAGTTGTGAATGAGACTTGTTTAGGATCATCATTACATTTTTTGGTTCATTATTGTGTTGAACATTGTATGCTTTAATTTGGGATAGATAATATCTTATAAAGCAAGATATAACATACTTTTTTTTTAAGATTACTGAAGTACATCTTTCCTTGTAAAAGTTGTGTGAGTTGTGTGAGTTGTGTGAATATGCAAGAAAGATGAGTATGATGCTTTACTTGTAAATAGAGTAATAATTATTACATAAATAAATAAATAAATGTGTACAAAGTTGTATCTACTCCAATGTTTTGAGTTGCTCAGTAACTAGGGGTATTCATCACAAATGTTCATCTTTACGTCGAACGGCAGCTTGAAATATGAGTATGCAAAGCACTTTAAGTTTGTGACTTTGTGAGTAACTGGGTGCATTCATCGCAAATGTTTGTATTCACGTCAAAAAGGAAGTGACTACTTAAAGACAAAGAAT
The DNA here is from genome assembly GCA_026413675.1 of Populus pruinosa. Lineage (NCBI taxonomy): Eukaryota > Viridiplantae > Streptophyta > Magnoliopsida > Malpighiales > Salicaceae > Populus > Populus pruinosa. The sequence continues at coordinate 10,514,275 of CM048598.1, forward strand.
AAATCATATCTTCAAAAAAAAAAAAGAAAAAAAAAAGAATATATATATATATATATATATATATTTCTCTAGTTTGCTACCTTGTTTGTGTTGGTGAGAAGGGAAGATTACAAGTTGAGTTTCCGTATGAATCAATTATATTGGTTGCATAATAAATATGGCTAAATTTGGAAATTTTGTATGGATGTTTGATTTAGAGAATGTGAGTATGCTTATTTTTCTTTATTTGCTATTGTATACACTAAGTTAAAGATACCAATGTTTGCATGATAGGTCCTTCAAGTGTGATGAATCGAGCCTAATTATGGTTGTTATTATTTTTTTTTATTTCAAAGGTTTTATGTTTTGTTTTGCTTGAGGACTAGCAAAATCAAAGTTGGGGGGTGTGATTGTGCATCAAAAGTATCATTAAGTCTCTTATTTTACATATGTATTTATTGTTTTTATTTGGTTGTTTTTATAATAATTGATGTGTTTTTTTAGTAATGAAGTTTGTTTTAATGTTTCGATATGTTTTTGGAGCTTCAATGAATTAATTCAGAAAATTTAACGTCGAAATTCAGAACAAAGAATTGAAGAGACATTTAGTTGAAGATTGAAGCAAATGTTGGTTCAAATAAGTGCTTTAAATTTGCCCCAAAAATCAATTCTATTCCAATTCTAGAAAAGAATATCATATGATCTATTACAAGCCCAAACTTGCCTTATGTTGTGTGCAAACTTCAATCATTAAACACTTAAGGTTTCATTGCCAATCTTAGCCCAAATAATAAGTACATTTGTATACTTATTTGATGCTCAAATTCAGCCCTAAATCAGCCCTAAATCAACCCCAAATCAACCTTCAAATTAGCCCAAACAGAATCTATGATCTTACATGTCCACATAACAAATAACAATTGATTTATTTTGGGTAATCTATTGATCCAAGAAGGCAAGCACATGGATGGAAAGCTAGAGGGGATATTTTAACATTATTTTGGGTCAAAAAGAAGAAGGAGACACCTTATAAATGAGGAAGAAAAACGTGCACCAAAGTGGTTGCAAAGCTGTCCTGATGTGATTTTTCAGAACATATTTTGGTGTTTTGTCCATAACTTTTAACTCAGGTGTCCAAATGAGCTGTTCTTTAATAATTTGAAAAGGTGACAACATTTCCTATAAATATGTCTCTAATAGACATCTCGAAGAAAAGCTTTTAAGAGGGTCAATTGCTGTCCAAAGTTAGAGTCAGATTTATGTCCGAATTTTTTCTGAAATTGTATTGTGTTCTTCTTTATAGATTTTGGTTCTTTAGTTTGTAAAACTTATTATTTCAGTTTGATTCAAGTTATTTCATTTTATTGAAGTGTTCTTATATATAATCATAGTTGGCTAAACTCTTTCTTGAATCCAAATCAAGGATAATGCTGATTGAGGTGAGTTCTTTAGGATATGAATGAATCTTAATGTTTATCTTCTCATTTTCTTCATGAATGATTTATTATTGAAAAGAAATTTTAGAAATCATTTAGGTAATGTTATAGTCTTGAATTTTCATGCACAAACTTTAGTTTTGGTATAGAGATTGTTTGATTCAATGTCATACTTAATATGAAAGTACTTGTTCATTCTTAAGCAATAATCAATCTTCATCTTTCTAAACTTCATTATAATATCTTCCGATCTAATATCACCATCGTTGATATTAGGTTGAGTTATCTTATATATGTTGAAGAAATCACCAATAAATCACCATTAAAATTGATTTGGACCAAGACTTACTTTTTCTTGTCATTTAAAATCTATTTACACTTTTTCATCTTTGAAAACAAATCCATCAATTATTTTCAACCAAGTTATTGTTAATTTAATTTCTCTTGAGTTTTTTTTTGTTACCTAGCTTAATTTCCAGATCTAGCTCTCTGTGGATATGACCTCGATCTTACCGAGTTAATTGTTACATCGCACACTCATGCACTTGCGAGTTAAAACAAGTCGATCATAAAAAGTGGTCAAGCACAAAGCTTATTGGGCTATTAAAATTTTCAATTCAAACCTGGATGATGCTAGCCAGCTGCGTAAGTTACAAATAAATGAGTTTGAAGAAATAAGAAATGATGCATATGAGAATTCAAAAATTCATAAAGCAAGAATCAAAGACATTCATGATAAAAAAATCTTGAGAAAAACATTTGATGTTGGTCAAAAAGTTTTGCTTTATAATTCTCGACTCCATTTATTTCCTAGAAAGCTAAGATCAAGATGGAGTAGTCCATTTCTTGTGAAACATGTATATCCTTATGGGGCCTTTGATATTGAGAATCCAAAGAATGGTAATGTTTTCAAGGTCAATGGACATCGTTTGAAAGCTTACTTTGATAATTTTCCTAGTGAAAATGAATCCATTGGTTTGAATGATCCTGTATATAAAGGTTGATTATTTTGTTTTTCTCATATTTTTTTTGTGTTTCTTTTTGGTGTGACTTTTGTTTTGCTAGTCTTTCTCCAACCCTAGTCAAATGACGGATAACGATACTTCATGACTCTTAAGTCGGTTCTTTCAGTTTCCCATGATAATTGATATCTGTGCATATATTTGTTCAATTTCTTATTCCTTCTCTTTTCTTTACATCCTTTCTTCACTTCTCTTTTAAAAAAAATGGACACCACTCTTGAAAAATTGAAAAAGTATTTTCCCGCTCTGCCTCAAAATGCGATTATAAAAATTTACTGATGTAACCATATTATTCGATAGTTTCACCCATATTTACCTAATGTTTTGTCCATGTTTTATATGTAAAATGCCTTGATATTCTTTGTTTTATGTTTTGAAGGCACTTTTGGATGAAAAATGCAAAAAGGAGTAAATTGGAGATAATTGGCAGATTTGACGTTCAGTCAATGTTTTGTGCAGAGCGTGAGTTCTAGAGATCGAAATGAAGTGATTCTAGTGGCAATAAAAAGCTAACATCCATACCTTTCTGGAAATGCAATGCAAGAAAAATAAAAAGAGGAAGATCATGGAAATCACATCCTTCAAAGTCAAATCTTGCATTCTGCCACTGTTGACCTTTTTCTATTAAAAATTCAATATCTGGAGCTATAGAAGTCCAATTTATGCAAACTAAATTTTTTTGGATTCTTGACTCAAAGTACTATAAACGCTCCAAATTTCATCCAAAAACAAAGTCATATGAGGGAGATATGATTTTTCAAAGATGATAAATGAATTCTGCCAGCAATCAGGTTTCGTGAAGAAATGAGTCCAAATTACATTTCGAAGCTTCTAAACCGTCATCCAAGTTTTTATATCAGCAATTTAGCTCCTCTAAGTCAGAGTTTGAACATTTCATGCATGGCTATTTCTCTTTTTTAGGGAAAATAGTTATAGAAGTACTTAAATGTCAATTGTCAACTTAAGGGAGGACTACTTTGTAAATTAGGAACTAGGGTTTCTTAGCATATAAAAACAAAGAGAGAGAGGAGAGAAGGGGGGCAGCAGCCAGAAGTGAAGAAATACAAATTCTCTCCTCTACAAACCCAAAAAATCATGCTCTCTTCATTCTTTAAGAGTAGTTGTTCAATGGTTATGCAAGGCTAAGCTCTTTTCTTGGTTGCAAGGACACAACAAACCTTCGGATTTCAAGAACCATGAGATTTATTCTTCCTTTTATTTTCAGTTTATATTATGAATAAGTATGGTTGTTTTCCTATGCATATTTTCTATGATTGTTGTTGATAATTGCTAGAGCGGAACTCTAAGTTATTATTGTGAACAATTTATTGCTAAGTTTGATATCAAAACCGGAGTTGTGATGTATGAACTTGTGAAGCAACTAAGCTTGATAATTGTGGCGGAACTACATTATTAAACTTAGGAAAAACACTCAAATATCTAGTTCTTAGGGCTGCCATTGAACTAAATCATTAATGCGGACATTGTGATTATTTGTTGGTTAGGGTTAATTATACGGCGGATCCGTTAATTAACCAACATTAAGAAAAGATAAAAATTCAGAATATAAATTGTAGTTTTGTTTCAAGGATCGGTTCTAATTTCTATTGGTGGATGTGTGCTTGCAACCAAGGTTTGTTTTCTTGATAAATTTCGATTTCAATTGATTTTGTTTGCTAGTTTAATTTATTCCATAGTTTAGATCATCACAAATCAAAACCCCCCAATTGCATAACGTATAGTATAAAAATCTGAACTAAATCTTCCTTGTGGGATCGACCCCTTGCTTGCTCTATACTATCTTGTGTGTTGTGTTTTAAGCTAGGGTAATTAATTTGTGCGACCACGACATCGCAACATTTACCGTGCTAGGTGTGAAAGATTGAGGTTGTTAATGAACCATGGAATTCCTGAAAATATTTGCTAAATAATTAAAGCAAAGATCTAATTATCAGGCGAGTTTTCCAACTCTTTTATTTCATACATGCTAGGAACAAGTAAAAGCACTTTTGTAAAGAAACATCGTGCAAAACGACTAAAATTTTGTCACCGATGTGCCAGATGGACTTGTAATGCAAAATGTCGTTCTTTAGGAATGGTATCTATAAACTATAAAGATAAAATACAATTCATTAAGGATGGCCTGAGTAAAAAGTCTTTAGATAATCTTCTATTAACTCTTGAGACACATCCTAGTGGAGATGTGCATCGTGCAATTCATGATTTATGGCCTCATTTTCATAAAGAACATGATCGACTTAGTCTTGGGAATTTGACTAAAAAAGACCTTGTTTGCCGGTTTTTAAGAAAATTGGATGGAAAGCCTATCCCCGACCCATAGAGGGCGTTTAAGCTGTTCTTGGATGTAAAACCAAGGGAAAGCTGTGAGCCACAATCACAACTACTTGTACATACATATTTTATATATAATAATAATAATAATAATAATAACAATAATAATAATAATAATAATAATAATAAATAAAAAAAGAAAGAGAGAGAGAGTGAGACTTCAGCTAGCCTACATAAAGGTGGTATGCTTTGCATTTTCAATTTCTCATCTATAAAATCTTCTCTTCCTTCCCATCATTTCTACTCAACTTATTCATTCAGCATATATAAAAGTATATAGAAATGGCAAGTTCCTCTGTTCCTAAAATAAAAACTATTTGTGTTTTTTGTGGATCTAGTTCTGGGAAAGAGAAAGAGTTTTTAGAATCAACAAATCATCTTGGTCAAGTACTAGCTGAGAGAAAGATTCAGTTAGTGTATAAGGGAGACAACCTTGGGTTAATGGGGGGTGTTTCAATAGCTGCATTTGTAGGAGGCAGTCAAGTTTTGGGGGTTGTCCCCAAATCTTTAGCCAAAGGGGACATCATTGGAAAAACAATTAGAGAGGAATTACAGGTCTCTACAATGTCTGATAGAATGAATATAATGTTTAACCATGTTGATGCCTTCATTGCCTTACCAGGTGGTCTGGGTACATTGGAAGAGATCTTTCATATTTCCTTTTGGGCCCAACTGCACATTCACCATAAACCTATAGATTTGTTAAATGTTAATGGTTTTTATGATAATTTGTTGTCTTTTCTTAATCAAACTATGGAATAGGAATTTCTAACATCTTCAGCACGACAAATCATAATCTCTGCTGCTACTGCTGAATAATTGATTGACCAACTACAATCTTTCATCCCTATAATTGGTCCCTTCATGAGTCAACTCAATTGGTCAAACATGAAACGCTGTAAAAAGCTTAAATTGGATTTGAGCCTTAGTTTGTGAAAAATTATGTCTTTTGGTTTTATTAATAGCATAATATTTGTGTTTTGTTGTTTCTTATATTTGTCTTAGTGTGTTTCAAGTTTGTGAATAGTCAATGTTTCAGGTGATATCTTCTACACTCTATCTTTTAGCTTAGAATATTAAGGACAATATCTCGTTTTGCTTGGGGGGAGAGGGTAGTAATTGATATTAAAAAAAATTGTTATTAAGTGACACGACTAAAGGATTAATGTCTTCTCCCAAGTGCAAGAGTGTCAAAGTAATAAATAACCCGGCAAGACCGGGGTCGAACCACAGGGAGGTTAACTGTACAAATTATAAATAACAATAATACAACAATAATAACAATAACAACAACAACAACTATAACAACAACAACAACAATAATAGTAGTAGTAGTAGTAGTAGTAGTAGTAGTAGTAGTAGCAGCAATAATCTTTGTTGGCTTGTGGGGCTGCATGGCTCAGCTTCGTTTAAGTTTGTATGGTCTTTCGTCTTGACCCTCCATAGCCCACATGGCTTCTGCATAATTTATTTACGTCATGATAATCTTTGTCCTAATATTGTTTCTCTTAGTGGCGTTTTTTAAGGAGATTGTTTTACATTTGTTTTGTTTCGGGTATCTGTTACCCTCTTCTCTGTACATAAGTTGTTTTTGCTGCTTTTGTGGCATGGTGACTTTTGATCTTAATATATACTTACATTTGATAAAAAAAAAAATAATAAAGAAAAAAAAGGAGGAGAAGAAGAAGATGATGAGAACTTTGAGAAGAAATATTAAGTAACGATTAAACAATGATAATAAAAAATGTCAAGGTTAGAGGTTCCACTAATGGTATGTCAAACAAGTATAGTATAAACTCTTATTATTCAATTGGAAACCACACATAAAGGAGGTTCCAATCAGATTATAGATTGTTAACATGATTACATTAGTCATCTTATTTGATTAACGCTAATACTTGTAAATCTCGTCAAGCATTCATGATTATAACTTATGTTAACAACAAATCAAGTTCCTTTCATAGCTCAGGTGTCGATCATACCATACAATATGAACTATGAAAGTGTCAAGTATTTGTTGTACCAAGTGCTATACAACATAAATCAAGATTAGTTATTTAACAAGTAAAGTATTAAAGAGTGAACAAGATAATAAATATAAAGCATGTTAGTATCAAACATTAAAGTCCATATTAAGTTTACATTATACTTATTCTTATACCATTAGTGTAACCTTTTCACCTTGACATAATTAACTTAGCTAGACATAATACAAGAAAAAAAAATAGATAAACAAAATAAGAACATAAATAAGATAAAAGTTAACTAAGTAAATGAAAGGAAATGAAAGGCATAAATTTGATATTAATGAAAACAAAACATAAACACTACAAAAAATAGAAAGAGAGAAAGGAAGAGCATGATCTTGATCTAGAAACCAAGATACCTAAATGCATGGAAAATGCCTCCTTTTATAGGCCAAAATTGGGAACTATTGATTTGATGACTAATTGATAAGTGGGTAGCCAACTCTTAACTTGGTGACAATCTTTATCTTCTCTTGTCTGCCCAAAACATCATTGATAACGTCAAAATTAGAGCCACTTGAAAACATGAACATTGTAGGCAATTGTCTTAGCTATCTTGTGTAAACAATTCAGCTCATTTGGACTTTTAGAACTCCAAATATGGCCAAAATACTGAACAGTGCTCGGGCTAGAGGATAGATTCGAGCTTCTTTGTTGTTGCTATAATTTAGACTTGAAAATGGCTTTTTAAGATCTTGGGCTCCATATGAAAGTTGTACGCCTATGTCTTACCTTTCCATCCATATAAAGTAGACCTAAATCTGAGATCTATAGCTTCAGATATGACCCAATTACCGAATAGTGTTCCGGTTTGAATTGCATCAACATCTCTTTTCTAAGTTTGGCCATCTCTTTATCCTTGCAATTTAAGTTCTTAAAGTCATCAATCAATCCTTTCATTTATGTGATAAGCTTGCATTTAAAATGAAAATTTATCACAAATTAAAGGTATCTTATATTATTAGATATATTATTATAAAACATGTTTTAGTTAAGGAGTTATTGATACTTCAAGTGCAAAATGATGATATAAAACCATGATAAAAATGCACTTTTAAGTACTAATCACACCCCTCAACCACCATATTACTAGTCCCTAGTAATCAAAGCGTTAAAATAGAAAAACAATTTGCAAATTCCACAAAGCAAGGTATTCATCATTTAACTTCCATTAATCTATCCAGATAAACAAACTCTCATTAAATTTATATATCTACTCAATACCTCTTAACAAGATATTAATAAACCTTTCTTTTGTGCTCAATGTATCAACACATAATTATGAGGCTTTTCTTGGAAGAAAACAAAATTTTTGTTCTAATGTTTAAGGTTAACTTCCTTGGGGTGGGATAATTATTTTTGTCTTCTCTGTTTTTTTTTGTTTTTTTTTAAATATATATACATATAATTTAAAAATATCATGCATCTTTAACCCATGTAACGAGCTTTCAGCTAATGACTCCCAAACCAGTTGGTCTTAGGGCATTAGGTGTTAAGACACCCCTACGAGCTTAGTAACTCGGGTCGCAGATATTGATATGTAAATAATGCAATGTTTGATTCCCTTAAGCTTTTCTCCTTAACCCATGTATCAAGTGTTGGGCCAATAGTTCCCAAGTCAGTTGACTTTAGGGTATTAGGTGTTAAAACACCCCTTCGGGCTTAATTACTTAGGTTAGGGAGGCTACGAAACCAAACTTATCTACATTTTTATTATTATTATTTTTTCTTTTTTTTCTTTTTTTATTATATATTATCTATTTCTCTTAGTTGTTGTTACCTTTAACAAAAGAACATAAATAATGTAATAATCCAATATGCAACCCACAATCATATGTTAAAGTGTGTGTGCGTGTGTAAATTAAGGTTTAAGAATACATGTTAAATAAGTATATGAGCAGAATTAAGTGATAATTGTACGAGAGTTTGTAAACCTTAATATTTCAAGTATTATAATAGACCTTGTTAAGAATGGTTACTAAGATGTGTCTCAAGAGTCACTTTAACAAAAGAGCTCCTTTACTCTATCATCCTAGTAACAACAATTATGCACATGCTTTATGAAATGAAAAACAATTTCTTTTTATCAGCTACTACCCTCTCCCCCCAACCAAAATGAGACATTGTTGACACGACTAAAAGATTGATGTCTTCTCCCAAGTGCAGAAGTGTCAAAGTAATAAATAACCCGACAAGACCGGGGTCGAACCACAGGGAGGTTAATTGTATAAATTATAAACAACAATTATAAAACAACAATAACAACAACAATAATAGTAATAATAATAATAATAATAATAATAATAATAATAATAATAGCAGTAGTAGTAATAATAATAATAATAATAATAATAATAATAATAAAGAAAGAGAAGAAGAAGATGATGATGATGATGAGAACTTAGAGATGAAATATTAATGTAAGGATTAAACAATAATAATAACAAATGTCAAGGTTAGAGGTTCCACTAATGATATATCAAACAAGTATAGTATAAACTCTTATTATTGAATTGGAAACCACACACAAAGGAGGTTCCAATCAGATTATATATTGTTAACATGATTACATTAGTCATCTTATTCAATTAATGCTAATACTTGTAAATCTCGTCAAGCATTCATGATTATAACTTATGTTAACAACAAATCAAGTTCCTTTCATAGCTCAGGTGTCGGTTATACCATACATTATGGGCTATGAAAGTATCAAGCATTTGTTGTACCAAGTGTTATACAACATAAATCAAGATTAATCATTTAACTTATTCTCACACCATTAGTGTAACCTTTTCACCTTGACATAATTAACTTAGCTAGACATAATGAAAGAAAGCAAAATAGATAAACAAAATAAGAACATAAAAGTTACCTAAGAAAAGGAAAGGAAATGAAAGGCATAAACTTAATAATAATGAAAGCAAAGCATAAGCATTACCAAAAATACAAAGAGAGAAAGGAAGAGCATGATCTTGATCTGAAAACCAAGATGCCTAAATGCATGGCAAATACCTCCTTTTATAGGCCAAAATTGGGAACTATTGATTTGATAACTAATTGATAAGTAGGTGACCAACTTTTGACGTGGTGACAATCCTTATCTTCTCTTGTCTGCCCAAAACGTCATTGATAACGTCAAAATTGGAGCCAGTTGTAAACATGAAAGTTGTAGGCAATTGCCTCAGCTTTCTTGTGTAAAACATTTAGCTCATTTGGACTTCTAGAACTCCAGATATGGCCAAAATAGCGAACAGTGCTCGGGCTGGAAGATAGATTCGGGCTTCTTTGTTGTTGCTACAATTTGGACTTGATAATGACCTTTTTAGATCTTGGGCTCCATATGAAAGTTGTAGGCATATGTCTTACCTTTCCATCCATATAAATTGGACCTCAATCTGAGATCTGTAGCTCCAGATATGACCCAATTACCGAACAGTGTTCCGGTTTGGATTGCACCGACATCTCTTCTCTAAGTTTGACCATCTCTTTATCCTTGCAATTTAAGTTCTTCAAGTCATCAATCAATCCTTTCATTTATGTGATAGGCCTGCATTAAAAATAGACATTTACCACAAATTATAGGTATCTTATATTATTAGATATATTATTATAAAACATATTTTAGTTAAGGAGTTATTGATACTTCAAGTGCAAAATGATGATATAAAACCATGATAAAAATGCACTTTTAAGTACTAATCACACCCCTCAACCAGCTTATTACTAGTCCCTAGTAATCAAAGCGTTACAACAATTTGCAAATTTTACAAAGCAAGGTATTCATCATTTAACTTCCATTAATCTATCCAGATAAACAAACTCTCATTAAATTTATATATCTGCTCAATACCTCTTAACAAGATATTAATAAACCCCCTTTTTTTTTTGCTCAATGTATCAACACATAATTATGGGGCTTTTCTTGGAAGAAAACAACATTTTTATTCTAATGTTTAAGGTTAACTTCCTTGGGTTGGGATTACTATTTTTGTCTTTTTTTTTCCTTTTGTTTTAAATCTATATACATATAATTTAAAAACATCATGCATCTTTAACCCATGTAACGAGCTTTCAGCTAATGACTCCCAGACCAGTTGGTCTTAAGGCATTAGGTGTTAAGACACCCTTACGAGCTTAGTAACTCGGGTCGCAGATACTGATATGTAGATAGTGCAATGTTTGATTCCCTTAAGCTTTTCTCCTCAACCCATGTAACAAGCGTTGGGCCACTAGCTCCCAAGTCAGTTGACTTTAGGGTATTAGGTGTTAAAACACCCCTTCGGGCTTAATTGCTTAGGTTAGGGAGGCTACGAAACCAAACTTATCTATATTTTTATTATCATCATTTTTTTTTTCTTTTTTTTTAATTATATACAATCCCTTTCCCTTAGTTGTTACCTTTAACAAAAGAACATAAATAATGTAATAATCCAATATGCAACCCACAATCATATGTTAAAGTGTGTGTGTATGTGTGTGTAAATTAAGGTTTAAGAATACATGTTAAATAAGTATGTGAGCAGAATTAAGCGGTAACAATACGAGAGTTTGTAAACCTGAATATTTCAGGAAGTATTATAATAGACCTTGTTAAGAATGGTTACTAAGATGCGTCTCAAGAGTCACTTTAACAAAAGAACTCCTTTACTCTGTCATCCTAGTAACAACAATTATGCACATGCTTTATGAAATGAAAAACAATTTTTTTTTTTATCAACTACTACCCTCTCCCCCCAACCAAAACGAGACATTGTCCTCAATGTTCTAAGGTAGAAAGATAGAGTATAGAAGATATCACCTGAAATAACGAACACTAACACCTGAAACACACTAAAACAAAAATAAGAAATAAAAAAACACAATAATAAAACCAAAAGATACAAAAATTCACAAATGAAGGCTCAAATCTAATCTAAGCTTTTTACGGCTTCCCGTAGATGACCAATTTATGCGACTCATGGAAAGATCAATCACAGGAATGAAAGATTGTAGTTGGTCAATCAATTGTTCAGCAGTAGTAGCAGAGATTATGATTTGTCGTACAGAAGATGTTAGAAATTCCTGTTCCACAGCATGATCAAGAAAAGACAACAACTTATCATAATAACCATTAACATTTAACAAACCTATGGGTTTATAGTGAATGTGCAATTGAGCCCAAGAGGAAATATGAAAGATCTCTTCCAATGTGCCTAGACCACCTGGTAAAGCAATGAAGGCATCAGCATGATTAAACATTGCATTCATTCGAGCCGACATTGTGGAGACCTGAAGTTCCTCTCCAATTGTTTTTCCAATGATGTCCCCTTGTGCCAAAGCTTCAGGGACGACCCCCAAAACTTGACTACCTCGTAAAAATGCAGCTATTGACACACCTCCCATTAACCCAAGACTGCCTCCCCCATATACTAAATGAATCTTTCTCTCAGCTAGCACCTGACCAAGATGATTTGCTGATTCTAAAAACTCCTTTTCTTTCCCAAGACTAGATCCACCGAAAACACAAATATTTCTTATTTGATGACTTGAGGAACTTGCCATTTCTACACACTTCTGTATTTGTTGAATGTATGGGTTGAGTAGAAATGAAAGGAAGGAAAAGAGGGTTTTATAGATGAGAAATTAGAAAGGCAATCATAACACCTATATGTAGGCCAGCTGGAGTCTCACACTCTCTCTTTCTCTTTTTATTTATTTATTTATTTACTTTTTGAAAAAGCATGTGTATGTACAGGTAGTTGTGATTGTGGCTCACATCTTCCCTTGGTTTTACGTCCAAGAACGGCTTAAACGCCCTCTATGGGTCGGGGATAGGCTTCCCATCCAGTTTTCTTAAAAACTGGCAAACAGGGTCTTTTTTAGTCAGATTCCCAAGACTAAGTCGATCATGTTCTTTATGAAATAGTGGCCATAAATCATGAATTGCACGATGCACATCTCCACTAGGATGCGTCTCAAGAGTCAATAGAAGATTATCTAAAGACTCCTTACTCAGGCCATCCTTAATGAATTGTATTTTATCTTCACGGTTTATAGATACCATTCCTAAAGAACGACATTGTGTATTACAAGTCCATCTAGCACATCGATGACAGACTTCTAGTCGTTTTGCACGACGCTTCTTTGCAAAAGTGCTTTTACCTGTTCCAGGCATGTGTGAAATAAAGAAATTAGAGGACTCACCTGATAATCGGACCTTTGCTTCAATCATCCAACAAATATCCTCAGGAATTCCATGATTCATTAACAATCTCAATCTTGCACATCTAGCACGGTAAATTTGTGTAATCGCATTCTGAGGCAGAGCGGGAAAGACTTTTTCAATTTTTCAAGATTAGTGTCCATTTTCAAATGAGAATTGGAAGAGAGATTCAAAGAATTGCACAGATATATACACAGATATCAGTAATTGTGGGAAACTGAAAGAACCGACTTAAGTCACGGAGTACCGTTATCCGCCATTTGACCGGGGTGAAAGAAACTTGCAAAAATCACTCAAAAAGAAAAAAAAAATGTGAGAAAAACAAAATAATCAACCTTTATCTACAAGATCATTCAAACCAGTTGATTCATTTTCATTAGGAAAATTATCAAAGTGAGCTTTCAAACGATGTCCATTGTCCTTAAAATCATTGTCATTCATTGAATTCTCAATATCACAGGCCCCATAAGGATTGGTCCATCTTGGTCTTAGCTCTCTAGGGACTACATAGAGTTGAGAATCATAAAACAAAACTTTTTGACCAGTATCAATCTTTTGACAATTTTCACAAGTTTTGCAGAATGCATGCGTGTCCTTGAACATGGTGGGCCAATAAAATCCATTTTGAAAGATTTTTGCAACTGTCTTTTTTGAAGAAAAATGACTCCCACATGCTTCAGAATGACAAAGTTTAATGACACTACTTACCTCATTGTCGGGAATGAATCTTTGAAATATTTGATCAGGACAATATTTGAATGAGGTAGGGTCATCACAATAAAAATTCTTCACTTCGTTCAAAAACTTTTCTTTGTCTTGGGTACTCCAATCAGCTGGCAAATCTCCTAAAGCAAGAAAATTGATATTTTTATCATACCAAGGCATTGGACTAAGAGAAAGTAAGGATTCGTTAGGAAAGTAATCATCCATTGGTGTGATGTCAGGTATCGAATTTGTTGTCACTATTGACAAAAAATTCGCATCAACATTTTCGGTGCTTGTTTCATCCGTGATTTCTTCCTCAGAATAAACCATTTGCAAATCTTCAGTTTCATCCAATTCATTTTTACTTAAAGTAGATTCAAGTTGATCATAAACTAATTCGTCAATATGATCTACTTCTTGTAAATCATTATCATCTCCAGGTTGCTTGCAAATGTTGAAAATATTCATCTCCAATGTCATGTTTCCAAATGATAGCTTCATCAGTCCATTCCTACAATTAATCAATGCGTTAGAGGTTGCAAGAAACGGACGTCCTAAAATAACAGGAAATGAATTACATGCTTCAACAGGTTCTGTGTCCAAGACAATAAAATCCACAGGATAAATGAATTTATCAACTTGTACTAACACATCTTCAATTATTCATCTAGGCACTTTTACAGATCTATCGGCAAGTAAAAGAGATATAGAAGTTGGTTTTAACTCACCTAGATTGAGACTGTGAAAAACTGAATATGGAAGTAAATTCACACTAGCTCCAAGATCAAGTAAGGCTCTTTCAATTTTATGCTCTCCAATAAAGCAAGAAATTGTAGGACAACCAGGGTCTTTATATTTCAAAGCATTATTGTTCTGAAGAATAGCACTTACTTGTTCGGCTAGAAAGGCTTTCTTTTTCACATTCAGTTTCCTCTTCACAGTGCATAGATCTTTCAAAAATTTAGCATAGGAAGGAACCTGTTTAATAGCATCCAGCAAAGGTATATTGATCCTTACCTGTTTGAAAATTTCATAAATTTCAGAATTGTGATTGACTTTCCTTTGTTTGGTCATGGCTTGAGGAAATGGAAGTGCTGGTGGTGAATCAGTCGTTTTTTTGCAATTTTCAGATTCATCCCCTTCCTTACCCTCAGAGATTGACTCATCATCTTTCTCATAAGGTTCAAAAGAGGGTTTTTCAATAACCTTACCACTGCGCAGAGTAGTGACTGATTTGACTTGATCCATGTGTTGGCTTCCGGAACTACTTGCATTTGCATTGTATTGCCCCTTGGGATTTTGTTGTGGTTGAGATGGAAATTTACCTTTCTCTTGGAAACTGAGAGCAGATGTTAACTTTGTAAGAGTATCTTTAAAATCTGTCATGTTTTGAGCAAGTTGAGTATTGATTGTCTCTTGCTTTTCAATGAATGCATGCAATGTTTCCTCAAGATTTCTTCTAGGAGGTGGAGCATAAGGAGGTGCATATCCATAAGAATTTTGGAAATTGTGGTGTGCTTGAAATGGTGGTTGTGAAGTTTGTGCATTGTTGTTCTCACTCTTCCAATTGAAATTTGGGTGATTTCTCCAACCAGGGTTGTATGTTTGGGAGTATGGGTTGTGGTTGGGCCTTTGGAAACTGTTTAAAGCATGGGCTTGTTCATGTAGACATTCCTTAAAAGAAGGCAAGGTTGGACAATCGTTGGTTGAGTGTTCATTTGTTTCACAGATTTGACACACAATGTTTTCAACAGATTTTAATTGACCACTCTTTTTCAATTCTAGTGCCTCGACTTTGCTAGCTAAAGATGCAAACTTGGCTTGAAGGTCATGATCTTCCCTAAGGTTGTACATACCTCCACTAGATGTATGAGGTTGAGTTTTACTCGGTGCCTCATATGTACCCGCAGTGTCCCAATTTTGAGCATTTTCAGCTAACAAGTCTAAGTACTCCATTGCTTCATCAGGGTCTTTATCTTCAAAGGTTCCATTGCACATCAATTCAACCATTTGCCTATCTTTAGGTGTTAACCCTTCATAGAAATGTGAAACCAATCTCCATGTTTCAAAACCATGATGAGGGCAAGTACTAAGCAAGTCTCGATACCTATCCCAACATTTGTAAAATGTTTCTCCTGGTTTTTGAGTGAAAGTGGTGATTTGTCTCTTGAAAGAGTTTGTTCTATGAGATGGGAAAAACTTCTTTAAAAATTGTTGTTGCATTTCATCCCAAGCATGAATGGATCCTGGTCTTAAATTTTGTAGCCATGTTTTAGCTTTATCTTTTAATGAAAAAGGAAAAAGCTTTAATCTAATGGTGTTCATGCTACAATTTAAGTTATTATATGTGTTGCACACCTCCTCAAATTCCCTTAGATGCAAGTATGGATTTTCCAATTCCAAACCATGAAAAGATGGTAAAAGTTGAATAATACCTGGTTTAAAATTAAAATGAGATGCATCAGGAGGAAAAACTATGCATGATGGTGCACTTGTTCTTGTGGGATTCATGTGGTCTCTAAGTGTTCTAGCATGGTTATTCTCATTATTCTCATTTTGAAGTGATTGATTATCTTCTTCGGCCATATTTTCTGAAAATGATGAGGATAGCCTACAAAGTCTACCATTTGATGTACGTGACCACACTCTCATGCACGTGTAGGAATAAAAAAAAAAAAGAAACAAAAGTTATATACAAGAAAAGTGAAAAGAGAAAATAAAATAAATACTATAATTTATACAAGAACTTACCTCCCCGGCAAAAAACTTGACACGACGAAAAGATTGATGTCTTCTCCCAAGTGCAGGAGTGTCGAAGTAATAAATAACCCGGCAAGACCGGGGTCGAACCACAGGGAGGTTAATTGTATAAATTATAAACAACAATTATAAAACAACAATAACAACAACAACAACAACAACAATAATAATAATAATAATAATAATAATAATAATAATAATAATAATAATAGCAGTAGTAGTAATAATAATAATAATAATAATAATAAAGAAAGAGAAGAAGAAGATGATGATGATGATGAGAACTTAGAGATGGAATATTAATGTAAGGATTAAACAATAATAATAACAAATGTCAAGGTTAGAGGTTCCACTAATGGTATATCAAACAAGTATAGTATAAACTCTTATTATTGAATTGGAAACCACACACAAAGGAGGTTCCAATCAGCTTATATATTGTTAACATGATTACATTAGTCATCTTATTCAATTAATGCTAATACTTGTAAATCTCGTCAAGCATTCATGATTATAACTTATGTTAACAACAAATCAAGTTCCTTTCATAGCTCAGGTGTCGGTTATACCATACATTATGGGCTATGAAAGTATCAAGCATTTGTTGTACCAAGTGTTATACAACATAAATCAAGATTAGTCATTTAACAAGCAAAGTATTAAAGAGTGAACAAGATAACAAATATAAAACATGTTAGTATCAAACATTAAAGTCCATATTAAGTTTACATTATAGTTATTCTCACACCATTAGTGTAACCTTTTCACCTTGACATAATTAACTTAGCTAGACATAATGAAAGAAAGCAAAATAGATAAACAAAATAAGAACATAAAAGATGCAAACTTGGCTTGAAGGTCATGATCTTCCCTAAGGTTGTATATACCTCCACTAGATGTATGAGGTTGAGTTTTACTCGGTGCCTCATAAGTACCCACGGTGTCCCAATTTTGAGCATTTTCAGCTAACAAGTCTAAGTACTCCATTGCTTCATCAGGGTCTTTATCTTCAAAAGTTCCATTGCACATCAATTCAACCATTTGTCTATCTTTGGGTGTTAACCCTTCATAGAAATGTGAAACCAATCTCCATGTTTCAAAACCATGATGAGGGCAAATACTAAGCAAGTCTCGATACCTATCCCAACATTGGTAAAATTTTTCTCCTGGTTTTTGAGTGAAAGTGGTGATTTGTCTCTTGAAAGAGTTTGTTCTATGAGATGGGAAAAACTTCTTTAAAAATTGTTGTTGCATTTCATCCCAAGCATGAATGGATCCTGGTCTTAAATTTTGTAGCCATGTTTTAGCTTTATCTTTTAATGAAAAAGGAAAAAGCTTTAATCTAATGGTGTTCATGCTACAATTTAAGTTATTATATGTGTTGCACACCTCCTCAAATTCCCTTAAATGCAAGTATGGATTTTCCAATTCAAAACCATGAAAAGAAGATAAAAGTTGAATAATACCTGGTTTAAAATTAAAATGAGATGCATCGGGAGAAAACACTATGCATGATGGTGCACTTGTTCTTGTGGGATTCATGTGGTCTCTAAGTGTTCTAGCACGGTTATTCTCATTATTTTCATTATGAAGTGATTGATTATCTTTTTCGGCCATATTTTATGAAAATGATGAGGATATCCTACAAAGTCTACCACTTGATGTACGTGACCACACTCTCATGCACGTTTAGGAATAAAATAAAAAAGAAGAAGAAAGCAAAAGAAGGAGGAAGAAAACAAAATAAAAAGAAACAAAAGAAAAGAAACAAAGTTATATATAAGAAAGGTGAAAAGAGAAAATAAAATAAATACTATAATTTATACAAGAACTTACCTCCCCGGCAACGACGCCAAAAACTTGACACGACTAAAAGATTGATGTCTTCTCCCAACTGCAGGAGTGTCGAAGTAATAAATAACCCGGCAAGACCGGGGTCGAACTATAGGGAGGTTAATTGTACAAATTATAAACAACAATTATAAACAACAATAATAGTAATAACGATAACAATAATATTAATAATAATAATAACAACAACAACAACAATAATAATAATAATAATAATAATAATAATACTAGTAGTAGTAGTAGTAGTAGTAATAATAATAATAATAATAATAATAATAATAAAGAAAGAGAAGAAGAAGATGATGATGATGATGAGAACTTAGAGATGGAATATTAATGTAAGGATTAAACAATAATAATAACAAATGTCAAGGTTAGAGGTTCCACTAATGGTATATCAAACAAGTATAGTATAAACTCTTATTATTGAATTGGAAACCACACACAAAGGAGGTTCCAATCAGCTTATATATTGTTAACATGATTACATTAGTCATCTTATTCAATTAATGCTAATACTTGTAAATCTCGTCAAGCATTCATGATTATAACTTATGTTAACAACAAATCAAGTTCCTTTCATAGCTCAGGTGTCGGTTATACCATACATTATGGGCTATGAAAGTATCAAGCATTTGTTGTACCAAGTGTTATACAACATAAATCAAGATTAGTCATTTAACAAGCAAAGTATTAAAGAGTGAACAAGATAACAAATATAAAACATGTTAGTATCAAACATTAAAGTCCATATTAAGTTTACATTATAGTTATTCTCACACCATTAGTGTAACCTTTTCACCTTGACATAATTAACTTAGCTAGACATAATGAAAGAAAGCAAAATAGATAAACAAAATAAGAACATAAAAGATGCAAACTTGGCTTGAAGGTCATGATCTTCCCTAAGGTTGTATATACCTCCACTAGATGTATGAGGTTGAGTTTTACTCGGTGCCTCATAAGTACCCACGGTGTCCCAATTTTGAGCATTTTCAGCTAACAAGTCTAAGTACTCCATTGCTTCATCAGGGTCTTTATCTTCAAAAGTTCCATTGCACATCAATTCAACCATTTGTCTATCTTTGGGTGTTAACCCTTCATAGAAATGTGAAACCAATCTCCATGTTTCAAAACCATGATGAGGGCAAATACTAAGCAAGTCTCGATACCTATCCCAACATTGGTAAAATTTTTCTCCTGGTTTTTGAGTGAAAGTGGTGATTTGTCTCTTGAAAGAGTTTGTTCTATGAGATGGGAAAAACTTCTTTAAAAATTGTTGTTGCATTTCATCCCAAGCATGAATGGATCCTGGTCTTAAATTTTGTAGCCATGTTTTAGCTTTATCTTTTAATGAAAAAGGAAAAAGCTTTAATCTAATGGTGTTCATGCTACAATTTAAGTTATTATATGTGTTGCACACCTCCTCAAATTCCCTTAGATGCAAGTATGGATTTTCCAATTCCAAACCATGAAAAGATGGTAAAAGTTGAATAATACCTGGTTTAAAATTAAAATGAGATGCATCAGGAGGAAAAACTATGCATGATGGTGCACTTGTTCTTGTGGGATTCATGTGGTCTCTAAGTGTTCTAGCACGGTTATTCTCATTATTCTCATTTTGAAGTGATTGATTATCTTCTTCGGCCATATTTTCTGAAAATGATGAGGATAGCCTACAAAGTCTACCATTTGATGTACGTGACCACACTCTCATGCACGTGTAGGAATAAAAAAAAAAAAAAGAAACAAAAGTTATATACAAGAAAAGTGAAAAGAGAAAATAAAATAAATACTATAATTTATACAAGAACTTACCTCCCCGGCAAAAAACTTGACACGACGAAAAGATTGATGTCTTCTCCCAAGTGCAGGAGTGTCGAAGTAATAAATAACCCGGCAAGACCGGGGTCGAACCACAGGGAGGTTAATTGTATAAATTATAAACAACAATTATAAAACAACAATAACAACAACAACAACAACAATAATAATAATAATAATAATAATAATAATAATAATAATAATAATAATAGCAGTAGTAGTAATAATAATAATAATAATAATAATAAAGAAAGAGAAGAAGAAGATGATGATGATGATGAGAACTTAGAGATGAAATATTAATGTAAGGATTAAACAATAATAATAACAAATGTCAAGGTTAGAGGTTCCACTAATGGTATATCAAACAAGTATAGTATAAACTCTTATTATTGAATTGGAAACCACACACAAAGGAGGTTCCAATCAGCTTATATATTGTTAACATGATTACATTAGTCATCTTATTCAATTAATGCTAATACTTGTAAATCTCGTCAAGCATTCATGATTATAACTTATGTTAACAACAAATCAAGTTCCTTTCATAGCTCAGGTGTCGGTTATACCATACATTATGGGCTATGAAAGTATCAAGCATTTGTTGTACCAAGTGTTATACAACATAAATCAAGATTAGTCATTTAACAAGCAAAGTATTAAAGAGTGAACAAGATAACAAATATAAAACATGTTAGTATCAAACATTAAAGTCCATATTAAGTTTACATTATAGTTATTCTCACACCATTAGTGTAACCTTTTCACCTTGACATAATTAACTTAGCTAGACATAATGAAAGAAAGCAAAATAGATAAACAAAATAAGAACATAAAAGATGCAAACTTGGCTTGAAGGTCATGATCTTCCCTAAGGTTGTATATACCTCCACTAGATGTATGAGGTTGAGTTTTACTCGGTGCCTCATAAGTACCCACGGTGTCCCAATTTTGAGCATTTTCAGCTAACAAGTCTAAGTACTCCATTGCTTCATCAGGGTCTTTATCTTCAAAAGTTCCATTGCACATCAATTCAACCATTTGTCTATCTTTGGGTGTTAACCCTTCATAGAAATGTGAAACCAATCTCCATGTTTCAAAACCATGATGAGGGCAAATACTAAGCAAGTCTCGATACCTATCCCAACATTGGTAAAATTTTTCTCCTGGTTTTTGAGTGAAAGTGGTGATTTGTCTCTTGAAAGAGTTTGTTCTATGAGATGGGAAAAACTTCTTTAAAAATTGTTGTTGCATTTCATCCCAAGCATGAATGGATCCTGGTCTTAAATTTTGTAGCCATGTTTTAGCTTTATCTTTTAATGAAAAAGGAAAAAGCTTTAATCTAATGGTGTTCATGCTACAATTTAAGTTATTATATGTGTTGCACACCTCCTCAAATTCCCTTAGATGCAAGTATGGATTTTCCAATTCCAAACCATGAAAAGATGGTAAAAGTTGAATAATACCTGGTTTAAAATTAAAATGAGATGCATCAGGAGGAAAAACTATGCATGATGGTGCACTTGTTCTTGTGGGATTCATGTGGTCTCTAAGTGTTCTAGCACGGTTATTCTCATTATTCTCATTTTGAAGTGATTGATTATCTTCTTCGGCCATATTTTCTGAAAATGATGAGGATAGCCTACAAAGTCTACCATTTGATGTACGTGACCACACTCTCATGCACGTGTAGGAATAAAAAAAAAAAAAAGAAACAAAAGTTATATACAAGAAAAGTGAAAAGAGAAAATAAAATAAATACTATAATTTATACAAGAACTTACCTCCCCGGCAAAAAACTTGACACGACGAAAAGATTGATGTCTTCTCCCAAGTGCAGGAGTGTCGAAGTAATAAATAACCCGGCAAGACCGGGGTCGAACCACAGGGAGGTTAATTGTATAAATTATAAACAACAATTATAAAACAACAATAACAACAACAACAACAACAATAATAATAATAATAATAATAATAATAATAATAATAATAATAATAATAGCAGTAGTAGTAATAATAATAATAATAATAATAATAAAGAAAGAGAAGAAGAAGATGATGATGATGATGAGAACTTAGAGATGAAATATTAATGTAAGGATTAAACAATAATAATAACAAATGTCAAGGTTAGAGGTTCCACTAATGGTATATCAAACAAGTATAGTATAAACTCTTATTATTGAATTGGAAACCACACACAAAGGAGGTTCCAATCAGCTTATATATTGTTAACATGATTACATTAGTCATCTTATTCAATTAATGCTAATACTTGTAAATCTCGTCAAGCATTCATGATTATAACTTATGTTAACAACAAATCAAGTTCCTTTCATAGCTCAGGTGTCGGTTATACCATACATTATGGGCTATGAAAGTATCAAGCATTTGTTGTACCAAGTGTTATACAACATAAATCAAGATTAGTCATTTAACAAGCAAAGTATTAAAGAGTGAACAAGATAACAAATATAAAACATGTTAGTATCAAACATTAAAGTCCATATTAAGTTTACATTATAGTTATTCTCACACCATTAGTGTAACCTTTTCACCTTGACATAATTAACTTAGCTAGACATAATGAAAGAAAGCAAAATAGATAAACAAAATAAGAACATAAAAGATGCAAACTTGGCTTGAAGGTCATGATCTTCCCTAAGGTTGTATATACCTCCACTAGATGTATGAGGTTGAGTTTTACTCGGTGCCTCATAAGTACCCACGGTGTCCCAATTTTGAGCATTTTCAGCTAACAAGTCTAAGTACTCCATTGCTTCATCAGGGTCTTTATCTTCAAAAGTTCCATTGCACATCAATTCAACCATTTGTCTATCTTTGGGTGTTAACCCTTCATAGAAATGTGAAACCAATCTCCATGTTTCAAAACCATGATGAGGGCAAATACTAAGCAAGTCTCGATACCTATCCCAACATTGGTAAAATTTTTCTCCTGGTTTTTGAGTGAAAGTGGTGATTTGTCTCTTGAAAGAGTTTGTTCTATGAGATGGGAAAAACTTCTTTAAAAATTGTTGTTGCATTTCATCCCAAGCATGAATGGATCCTGGTCTTAAATTTTGTAGCCATGTTTTAGCTTTATCTTTTAATGAAAAAGGAAAAAGCTTTAATCTAATGGTGTTCATGCTACAATTTAAGTTATTATATGTGTTGCACACCTCCTCAAATTCCCTTAAATGCAAGTATGGATTTTCCAATTCAAAACCATGAAAAGAAGATAAAAGTTGAATAATACCTGGTTTAAAATTAAAATGAGATGCATCGGGAGAAAACACTATGCATGATGGTGCACTTGTTCTTGTGGGATTCATGTGGTCTCTAAGTGTTCTAGCACGGTTATTCTCATTATTTTCATTATGAAGTGATTGATTATCTTTTTCGGCCATATTTTATGAAAATGATGAGGATATCCTACAAAGTCTACCACTTGATGTACGTGACCACACTCTCATGCACGTTTAGGAATAAAATAAAAAAGAAGAAGAAAGCAAAAGAAGGAGGAAGAAAACAAAATAAAAAGAAACAAAAGAAAAGAAACAAAGTTATATATAAGAAAGGTGAAAAGAGAAAATAAAATAAATACTATAATTTATACAAGAACTTACCTCCCCGGCAACGACGCCAAAAACTTGACACGACTAAAAGATTGATGTCTTCTCCCAACTGCAGGAGTGTCGAAGTAATAAATAACCCGGCAAGACCGGGGTCGAACCATAGGGAGGTTAATTGTACAAATTATAAACAACAATTATAAACAACAATAATAGTAATAACGATAACAATAATATTAATAATAATAATAACAACAACAACAACAATAATAATAATAATAATAATAATAATAATACTAGTAGTAGTAGTAGTAGTAGTAATAATAATAATAATAATAATAATAATAATAAAGAAAGAGAAGAAGAAGAAGATGATGATGATGAGAACTTAGAGATGTAATATTAATGTAAGGATTAAACAATAATAATAACACATGTCAAGGTTAGAGGTTCCACTAATGGTATATCAAACAAGTATAGTATAAACTCTTATTATTGAATTGGAAACCACACACAAAGGAGGTTCCAATCAGATTATATATTGTTAACATGATTATATTAGTCATCTTATTCAATTAATGCTAATACTTGTAAATCTCGTCAAGCATTCATGATTATAACTTATGTTAACAACAAATCAAGTTCCTTTCATAGCTCAGGTGTCGGTTATACCATACATTATGGGCTATGAAAGTGCCAAGCATTTGTTGTACCAAGTGTTATACAACATAAATCAAGATTAGTCATTTAACAAGCAAAGTATTAAAGAGTGAACAAGATAACAAATATAAAACATGTTAGTACCAAACATTAAAGTCCATATTAAGTTTACATTATACTTATTCTCACACCATTAGTGTAACCTTTTCACCTTGACATAATTAACTTAGCTAGACATAATGAAAGAAAGAAAAATAGATAAACAAAATAAGAACATAAAAGTTAACTAAGTAAAGGAAAGGAAAGGAAAGACATAAACTTGATATTAATGAAAGCAAAGCATAAATATTATAAAAAATACAAAGAGAGAAAGGAATAGCATGATCTTGATCTGGAAACCAAGATGCCTAAATGCATGGCAAATGCCTCCTTTTATAGGCCAAAATTGGGAACTATTGATTTGATGACTAATTGATAAGTGGGTGGCCAACTTTTGACTTGGTGACAATCCTTATCTTCTCTTGTCTGCCCAAAACGTCATTGATAACGTCAAAATTGGAGCTAGTTGCAAACATGAAAGTTGTAGGCAATTATCTCAGCTTTCTTGTGTAAACAATTCAGCTCATTTGGACTTCTAGAACTCCAGATATGGCTAAAATACCGAACAGTGCTCGGGCTGGAAAACAGATTCGGGCCTTCTTTGTTGTTGCTACAATTTGGACTTGATAATGGCCTTTTAAGATCTTGGGCTCCATATGAAAGTTGTAGGCCTATGTCTTACCTTTCTATCCATATAAATTGGACCTAAATCTGAGATATATAGCTCCAGATATGACCCAATTACCGAACAGTGTTCCGGTTTGGATTGCACCGACATCTCTTTTCTAAGTTTGACCATCTCTTTGCCTTTGCAATTTAAGTTCTTAAAGTCATCAATCAATATTTTCATTTATGTGATAGGCCTGCATTTAAAATGAACATTTACCATAAATTAAAGGTATCTTATATTATTAGATATATTATTATAAAACATGCTTTAGTTAAGGAGTTATTGATACTTCAAGTGCAAAATGATGATATAAAACCATGATAAAAATGCACTTTTAAGTACTAATCAGACGCCAAAAACTTGACATGACTAAAAGATTGATGTCTTCTCCCAAGTGCAGGAGTGTCGAAGTAATAAATAACCCGGCAAGACTAGGGTCAAACCACAGGGAGGTTAATTGTACAAATTATAAATAGCAACAATAACAACAACAACAACAACAACAACAACAATTATAATAATAATAATAATAATAATAATAATAATAATAATAATAATAATAATAATAATAATAATAATAATACTAGTAGTAGTAGTAGTAGTAGTAGTAGTAATAAAGAAAAAGAAGGGCAAGAAGAAGAAGAAGATGAGAACTTTGAGAAGAAATATTAATGTAATGATTAAACAATGATAATAACAAATGTCAAGGTTAGAGATTCCACTAATGGTATGTTAAACAAGTATAATATAAACTCTTATTATTCAATTGGAAATCACACATAAATGAGGTTCCAATCAGATTATAGATTGTTAACATGATTACATTAGTCATCTTATTCGATTAATGCTAATACTTGTAAATCTCGTCAAGCATTCATGATTATAACTTATGTTAACAACAAATCAAGTTCCTTTCATAGCTCAAGTGTCGGTTATACCATACAGTATGAACTATGAAAGTGCCAAGCATTTGTTGTACCAAGTGTTATACAACATAAATCAAGATTAGTCATTTAACAAGCAAAGTATTAAAGAGTGAACAACATAACAAATACAAAACATGTTAGTATCAAACATTAAAGTCCATATGAAGTTTACACTATACTTATTCTTATACCATTGTTAAAAGAAGATAAATATTCAAAATATAAATTGATGTTTTGTTTCCATAACAAGTTCTGATTTATGTTGATAGATGTGTGCTTGCGACTAAGGTTTGTTCTCTTGATAATGTTCTAATTTTATTTAATTTTGTTTGATAGTTTTCTTTTACTTTAACCTAAATAACATTCAAACTCCCCCCCTCAATTGCATATCATCTAGCATAAAAATCTAACTTAAACCTTCCTCGTGGGATCAACTCCTTGCTTGCTCTATGCTATTTTGTGTGTTATGCTTTAAGCTAGGGTAAATAATTTGTGCAACCGTGACATTGCAATATAAACTCAACATGGACTTTAATGTTTGATACTAATATATTTTATATTTGTTATCTTGTTCACTTTTAATACTTTTCTTGTTAAATGGTTAATCTAGATTTATGTTGTATAACACATAGTACAACAAATACTTAGCACTTTCACAGCCCAACTATATGGTTTAACCTATACTTGTATAATGAAAAATAGTTGATTTATTGTTAACTTAAGTTATAATCATGAATCTTTGACAACATTTACAAATATTAGCATTATTCGAATAAGATAACTAATATAATCATGTTAGCAATTTATAATCCAATTGAAACCTCCTTTATATGTGGTTTCTAGTTAAGTAATAAAAAAAGTTTATACAATTTTTGTTTGAAATACTGTTACTGGATCCTTAAACCTTGACATTTATTTTTATCATTTTTTAATCCTCACATTAATCTTACATCTAAAAGTCCTCTTTAACTTCTTCTTCTTCTTCTTCTTCTTCTTCTTCTTCTTCTTCTTTTTCTTCTTATAGTTGTTGTTATTTATAATTTATATAGTTAATCTCTTTGTGGTTCAACCCCGGTCTTGTCGGGTTATTTATTACTTTGACACTCCTACACTTGAGAGAAGACATCAATCTTTTGGTCATGTCACTTTTTTTGGACATGCTACTCTCTCACACGGTAAAGAGCTAAGGTTACCTTTGCCTATATTTGTTATCCCCTTAATGAATATGGTCTGTCTATTAAAAAAAGGTTTAAACTAGGAATAGATTAGCTATTCTCAAGCATATTTGGAAAATGTTTTCAAATAGATCATCAATTTAGGTAGGATGGGTTCACAATGTTCTTTTAAGAAATATATTTTTCTGGCATGTTAGGCCTTCTTTAGTGTCCTCTTGGTTATGTACGAAGATTCATTTTAGCAGATATTGGTAAGGAGGGAAGTTTGTCCCTTGAAATGGTGATGAGTCTATTACCTCTGTATTGTTAGACTATTGGTTTCTAGATAAGCAATGGTTTTCCAACCTTTTGCTTTTCAGGGTTCTATAATCTACAAGGCTTTATTGAGATGCTAATGTCTCAAACATTATAAAGAAGGGTACTTGGGATTTTGATGTGATCCAAGCACTAAAGGATCCATTGGAGGTTTTGTTTGGTTTAGTTACAAGGCTTAAAGCTAAGAGATTCAAATAGGTTTTCAATGGATTTCTTCTAGATATATGGCCAAGGTAGACTTCAAAAGGATATTAAATAATAAGGAGCAAGCCATGATTAATCTGATTTATGTTCAAAAGGGGCTTATTGGTGGAACCAAGACCGTTACACAAGGATTGAGAAAAGAAGACTAGATTCGATCAGTTTGACCTTTCCCTACCCTAGTTTTTTTTTATTATAACTAAAGATACAAGTTCGAATTCGAGGTGATTCTAGTTAGGATGGATACTAAACTTCCATACTTTTTCAACAGTATATGGAACGCCTTATAATTCTTTAAGATGAGAGAGAACTATACAATTGAAGTTGAGCTTTGTTATTGCTCGACAGAATGTGAAAATAACTGAATTTATCTTATTAAATTAGTTAGGCTATTGAACTTTCTTTATTTTATAAGAAAACACTTGTTTGGGTTTTAGACTTTTTTTTTTATTTATTTTAATTAGTTTGGGCTAGTTTTAGCTGGAGTTAATTATTATTTAAATTAGGTTTATATGTGATCCATTAGGAAAACTAGGGTTTTTTTAGCTTGGGGTATAAATACTCTTGAGAATAATTTTCAGCACACTTTTTTTTGCTAATAATATTCTAAATTTTTCTGACCTTTGGTTATCAATTTTGGTTCTTGATCAAACTTTTAACTCTTTAAAGAAGTGACCAATCTTTATTGTGAATTTATAGTCCTTTTTCTCGTCTCCAAGTGTAAGCGTTGTGATTAGGTTGGTTTATAGTATTATTACTGACACGACTAAAAGGTTGATGTCTTCTCCCAAGTGCAGGAGTGTCGAAGTAATAAATAACCTGGCAAGACCGGGGTCGAACCACAGGGAGGTTAATTGTACAAATTATAGACAACAATTATAAGCAACAATAATAGCAATAACAATAACAATAACAACAACTATAATAATAATAATAATAATAATAATAATAATAATAATAATAATAATAATAATAATAATAGTAGTAGTAGTAGTAGTAGTAGTAGTAGTAATAATAATAATAATAATAATAATAATAAAGAAAGAGAAGAAGAAGATGATGATGATAACTTGGAGATGGAAAATTAATGTAAGGATTAAACAATAATAATAACAAATGTCAAGGTTAGAGGTTCCACCAATGGTATATCAAACAAGTATAATATAAACTCTTATTATTGAATTGGAAACTACACACAAAGGAGGTTCCAATCAGATTATATATTGTTAACATGATTACATTAGTCATCTTATTCAATTAATGCTAATACTTGTAAATCTCGTCAAGCATTCATGATTATAACTTATGTTAACAACAAATCATGTTCCTTTCATAGCTCAGGTGTCGGTTATACCATACATTATGGGCTATGAAAGTGCCAAACATTTGTTGTACCAAGTGTTATACAACATAAATCAAGATTAGTCATTTAACAAGCAAAGTATTAAAGAGTGAACAAGATAACAATTATAAAACATGTTAGTATCAAATATTAAAGTCCATATTAAGTTTACATTATACTTATTCTTACACCATTAGTGTAACCTTTTCACCTTGACATAATTAACTTAGCTAGACATAATGAAAGAAAGAAAAATAGATAAACAAAATAAGAACATAAAAGCTAACTAAGTAAAGGAAAGGAAATGAAAAGCATAAACTTAATATTAATGAAAGCAAAGCATAAACATTACAAAAAATACAAAGAGAGAAACGAAGAGAATGATCTTGATCTGAACACCAAGATGCCTAAATGCATGGCAAATGCCTCCTTTTATAGGCCAAAATTGGGAACTATTGATTTGATGACTAATTGATAAGTGGGTGGCCAACTTTTGACTTGGTGACAATCCTTATCTTCTCTTGTCTGCCCAAAACGTCATTGATAACGTCAAAATTGGAGCTAGTTGCAAACATGAAAGTTGTAGGCAATTATCTCAGCTTTCTTGTGTAAACAATTCAGCTCATTTGGACTTCTAGAACTCCAGATATGGCTAAAATACCGAACAGTGCTCGGGCTGGAAAACAGATTCAGGCATCTTTGTTGTTGCTACAATTTGGACTTGATAATGGCCTTTTTAGATCTTGGGCTCCATATGAAAGTTGTATGCCTATGTCTTACCTTTCCATCCATATAAATTGGACCTAAATCTGAGATCTATAGCTCCAGATATGACCCAATTACCGAACAGTGTTCCGATTTGGATTGCACCGACATCTCTTTTCTAAGTTTGACCATCTCTTTGCCTTTGCAATTTAAGTTCTTAAAGTCATCAATCAATATTTTCATTTATGTGATAGGCCTGCATTTAAAATGAACATTTACCATAAATTAAAGGTATCTTATATTATTAGATATATTATTATCAAACATGCTTTAATTAAGGAGTTATTGATACTTCAAGTGCAAAATGATGATATAAAACCATGATAAAAATGCACTTTTAAGTACTAATCAATTACCTTGGAACAAGTCTTTCATTGTGATAAGTAATTAATACTATCATGCATCTTTAACCCATGTAACGAGTTTTCGACTAATGACTCCCAGACCAGTTGGTCTTAGGGCATTAGGTGTTAAGACACCCCTACGAGCTTAGTAACTCGGGTTGCAGATACTGATATGTAGATAGTGCAATGTTTGATTCCCATAAGCTTTTCTCCTCAACCCATATAACAAGCGTTAGGCCAGTAGCTCCCAAGTCAGTTGACTTTAGGGTATTAGGTGTTAAAACACCCCTTCGGGCTTAATTGCTTAGGTTAGGGAGGCTACGAAACCAAACTTATCTATATTTTTATTATCATCATTTTTTTTCTTTTCTTTTTTTAATGTTTTTTTTAATTATATACAATCCCTTTCCCTTAGTTGTTACCTTTAACAAAAGAACATAAATAATGTAATAATCCAATATGCAACCCACAATCATATGTTAAAGTGTGTGTGTGTAAATTAAGGTTTAAGAATACATGTTAAATAAGTATATGAGCAGAATTAAGTGGTAACAATACGAGAGTTTGTAAACCTGAATATTTCAGGAAGTATTATAATAGACCTTGTTAAGAATGGTTACTAAGATGCGTCTCAAGAGTCACTTTAACAAAAGAACTCCTTTACTTTGCCATCCTAGTAACAACAATTATGCACATGCTTTATGAAATGAAAAACAATTTTTTTTTATATCAACTACTACCCTCTCCCCCCAACCAAAACGAGACATTGCCCTCAATGTTCTAAGGTAGAAAGATAGAGTATAGAAGATATCACCTGAAATAACGAACACTGACAAAACCTGAAACACACTGGACAAAAATAAGAAACAACAAAAACTAATATTATGCTATTTATAAAATCAAAAGACACAAATTTTTACAAGCTAAGACTCAAATCGCAGTTGTGATTGTGGCTCACATCTTCCTTTGGTTTTATGTCCAAGAACGGCTTAAATGCCCTCTATGGGTCGGGGATAGGCTTCCCATCCAGTTTTCTTAAAAACTAGCAAACAAGGTCTTTTTTTAGTCAGATTCCCAAGACTATGCCAAGCATGTTCTTTATGAAAATGGGTTCCTAAGTTATGAATTGCACGATGCTTATCTTGACTATGATGAGACTTAAGAGTCAATAGAAGATTATCTAAAGACTCTCTGTGTTTTGAAATAAATCCCACCTTTTGATAATTTTCACAGTTTTTGTAAAATGCATACGACTCCTTGAATATCGTGGGCCAGGAAAATCCGTTTGTAAGATTTCTACAATCCTCTTTTTTGACGAGAAATGATCCCCACATGCCTTAGAGTGACAAAATTTAATGAAATTACTTACCTCATTGTCGAAAATGCATTTTTGAAATATTTGATCAGGACAATAATTGAATAAGTAAGGGTCATCCCAACAAAAATTTTGCTCGTTGCTCAAAAATTTTCTTTTGTCTTCAATACTCTAGTGAGTTGGGAAAAATCCTGAAGCAAGAAAATTGATATTTTTAGCAAACCAAGGCATTGAACTAAGAGAAAGTAGAGATTTATCAGGAAAGTAATCATCGATTGGTGTGATGTCGGGTGTCGAATCTATTGTCACTTTTGATAAAAGATCTGCATCAACCTTTTCGGTGCCTTTTTCATCCTCGATTTCTTCTTGATTGGTCATGGCATGAGAAAATGAAAGTGCTGGCGAAGAATCAGTCGTTTCTTTGCAATTTTCATATTCAACCCCTTCCTTACTCTTAGAGGTTGACTCATCATCTTTCTCACAAGGTTCAAGAATTGGTTTTTGAATAACCTTACCACTACACAAAGTGATGATTGATTTGACTTGATCCATGTGTGGACTTCGATAACTACTTGCATTTGCATTGTATTGCTCCTTGAGATTTTGCTATGGTTCAGATGGAAACTTACCTTGCTCTTGAAAATTGAGAGCATATGTGAATTTTGCAAGAGTATCTTTAAAATCTGTTATGCTTTGAGCAAGTTGATTGTTGATTATCTCTTGCTTTTCAATGAATGCATACAAAGTTTCCTCAAAATTTCTTGTAGGAGGTGGAGCATAAGGAGGTGCATATCCATGATAATTTTGGAAATTATAGTGTGCTTGAAACTGTGGTTGTGAAGTTTGTGCATTGCTGTTCTCACTCTTCCAACTGAAATTTGGATGATTTCTCCAACCAGGGTTGTATGTTTGGGAGTATGGGTTATGGTTGGCCCTTTGGAAATTGTTTAAAGCATGGGCTTGTTCATGGAGACATTCTTTAAAAGAAGGCAAGGTTGGACAATCGTTGGTTGAGTGTTCATTTGTTTCACAGATTTGACACACAATGTTTTCAACAGATTTTAATTGACCACTCTTTTTCAATTCTAGTGCCTCGACTTTTCTAGCTAAAGATGCAAACTTGGCTTGAAGGTCATGATCTTCCCTAAGGTTGTACATACCTCCACTAGATGTATGAGGTTGAGTTTTACCCGGTGCCTCATATGTACCCGCGGTGTCCCAATTTTGAGCATTTTCAGCTAACAAGTCTAAGTACTCCATTGCTTCATCAGGGTCTTTATCTTCAAAAGTTCCATTGCACATCAATTCAACCATTTGCCTATCTTTAGGTGTTAACCCTTCATAGAAATGTGAAACCAATCTCCATGTTTCAAAACCATGATGAGGGCAAGTACTGA
Organism: Populus pruinosa; assembly: GCA_026413675.1. Classification (NCBI taxonomy): domain Eukaryota; kingdom Viridiplantae; phylum Streptophyta; class Magnoliopsida; order Malpighiales; family Salicaceae; genus Populus; species Populus pruinosa. Next base: position 10,547,214 of record CM048598.1, read on the forward strand.
TTAGTACTTAAAAGTGCATTTTTATCATGGTTTTATATCATCATTTTGCACTTGAAGTATCAATAACTCCTTAACTAAAAGATGTTTTATAATAATGTATCTAATAATATAAGATACCTATAATTTGTGGTAAATGTCTATTTTTAATGCAGGCCTATCATATAAATGAAAGGATTGATTGATGACTTGAAGAACTTAAATTGCAAGGATAAAGAGATGGCCAAACTTAGAAAAGAGATGTCGGTGCGATCCAAACCGGAACATTGTTCGGTAATTGGGTCATATCTGGAGCTATATATCTCAGATTTAGGTCCAATTTATATGGATGGAAAGGTAAGACATAGGGCTACAACTTTCATATGGAGCCCAAGATCTAAAAAGGCCATTTTCAAGTCCAAATTGTAGCAACAACAAAGAAGCCCGAATCTGTCTTCCAGCCCGAGCACTGTTCGGTATTTTGGCCATATCTAGAGTTCTAGAAGTCCAAATGAGCTGAATTTTTTACACAAGAAAGCCGAGACAATTGCCTACAACTTTCATGTTTTCAGCTGGCTCCAATTTTGACGTTATCAATGACGTTTTGGGCAGACAAGAGAAGATAAGGATTGTCACCAAGTCAAAAGTTGGCCACCCACTTATCAATTAGTCATCAAATCAATAGTTCCCAATTTTGGCCTATAAAAGGAGGCATTTGCCATTCATTTAGGATCTTGGTGTTCAGATCAAGATCATGCTCTTCCTTTCTCTCTTTGTATTTTTTGTATTAAAGATTAAAGAGTGAACAAGATAACAATTATAAAACATGTTAGTATCAAATATTAAAGTCCATATTAAGTTTACATTATACTTATTCTTACACCATTAGTGTAACCTTTTCACCTTGACATAATTAACTTAGCTAGACATAATGAAAGAAAGAAAAATAGATAAACAAAATAAGAACATAAAAGCTAACTAAGTAAAGGAAAGGAAATGAAAAGCATAAACTTAATATTAATGAAAGCAAAGCATAAACATTACAAAAAATACAAAGAGAGAAACGAAGAGAATGATCTTGATCTGAACACCAAGATGCCTAAATGCATGGCAAATGCCTCCTTTTATAGGCCAAAATTGGGAACTATTGATTTGATGACTAATTGATAAGTGGGTGGCCAACTTTTGACTTGGTGACAATCCTTATCTTCTCTTGTCTGCCCAAAACGTCATTGATAACGTCAAAATTGGAGCTAGTTGCAAACATGAAAGTTGTAGGCAATTATCTCAGCTTTCTTGTGTAAACAATTCAGCTCATTTGGACTTCTAGAACTCCAGATATGGCTAAAATACCGAACAGTGCTCGGGCTGGAAAACAGATTCAGGCATCTTTGTTGTTGCTACAATTTGGACTTGATAATGGCCTTTTTAGATCTTGGGCTCCATATGAAAGTTGTATGCCTATGTCTTACCTTTCCATCCATATAAATTGGACCTAAATCTGAGATCTGTAGCTCCAGATATGACCCAATTACCAAACAGTGTTCCGATTTGGATTGCACCGACATCTCTTTTCTAAGTTTGACCATCTCTTTGCCTTTGCAATTTAAGTTCTTAAAGTCATCAATCAATATTTTCATTTATGTGATAGGCCTGCATTTAAAATGAACATTTACCATAAATTAAAGGTATCTTATATTATTAGATATATTATTATCAAACATGCTTTAATTAAGGAGTTATTGATACTTCAAGTGCAAAATGATGATATAAAACCATGATAAAAATGCACTTTTAAGTACTAATCAATTACCTTGGAACAAGTCTTTCATTGTGATAAGTAATTAATACTTAAAAATGTATTTTTATCAAGTTTTTATATATCATTTTACACTTGAAGTATCAATAACTTCTTAACTAGAGCATGTTTTATAATAACATATCTAATAAATATAAGAAACTTTTAATTTATGGTAAATGTTCATTTCAAAATGTAGGTCTATCATATAAATAAAAGGATTGATTGATAAATTCAACTACTGAAATTGAGAAGAAGAAAAAAGGGCTAAACTTAAAAAAGAGATGTTGGTTCAATTCCAACTAGAACACTATTCAGTCATTGAGTTATATCTGGAGCTGTAGATCTTGGATTTTAGTTTAGTTCATATGGCTATAAATCTAAGACATAGGCTTAAAACATTAATAAAAAGTATAACACTCAATTCTATAATTTTGAAGTCCATATCTTAGCATCAAAAGAGAAGTCTGAATTTGTCATATAGCCTAGATATTATTCAGTTTCAGCCGATATCTCGAGTTCTAGAAGTCCAAATGCACCTATTCTGTTTTTGTTGGAAAGCTGAGATAATTTTCTAGAACTTTTATGAAGATTAGGATTGTCACCAAGTGAAGATGTGGTCAGTTGCTCAACAATTAATCATCAAATTAATAGTTCCAAATTTTGGCCTATAAAAGGAGGCATTTGCCATGTATTTAGGCATCTTAGTTTTTAGATCAAGATCATGTTCTTACTCTCTCCTTTTATATTTTTGTAATATTTAAGTTTTGCATATATTAATCTCTTATTTATACTTTTCATTTCCTTTCATTTACTTGGTTAACTTGTATCTTATTTATATTCTTATCTTGTTTATTTATGTTTCTATCTTTTATTATGTTTAGTTAAGTTTGTTATGTCAAGGTGAAAATATTATACTAATGGTATAAGAATAAGTATAATATAAACTCAACATGGACTTTAATTTTTGATACTAACATGTTTTGTATTTGTTATCATGTTTACTTTTAATCTAGATTTATGTTGTATAATACTTGGCACTTTCATAACCCAACCGTATGGTATAATCGACACTTGTGCTATAAAAAGAACTTGATTTAGTATTAACATAAGTTAGCATCTTGAATATCTGACAGTATTTATTCGAATAAGATAACTAATATAATCATGTTAACAATTTATAATTTGATTGGAACCTCCTTTATGTGTGGTTTTCACTTGGGTAATAAAAAGAGTTTATACTATACTTGTTCAAAATATCATTAGTGAATTCTCTAACCTTGACAATTATTTTATTCTTGTTTAATCCTTACATCAATATCACATTTCAAAGCTCTCTTCAACTTCTTTTCTATTATTATCTATTTCTTTATTTGTATTTTATACAATTAATTGATTAGTACTTAAAAGTGCATTTTTGTCATGGTTTTATATCATCATTTTGCACTTGAAGTATCAATAACTCCTTAACTAAAACATGTTTTATAATAATATATCTAATAATATAAGATACCTTTAATTTGTGGTAAATGTTCATTTTAAATGCAGGCCTATCACATAAATGAAAGGATTGATTGATGACTTTAAGAACTTAAATTGCAAGGGCAAAGAGATGGTCAAACTTAGAAAAGAGATGTCGGTGCAATCCAAACCGGAACACTGTTCGGTAATTAGGTCATATCTGGAGCTACAGATCTCAGATTTAGGTCCAATTTATATGGATGGAAAGGTAAGTAAGACATAGGCCTACAACTTTAATATGGAGCCCAAGATCTAAAAAGGCCATTATCAAGTCCAAATTGTAGCAACAACAAAGAAGCCCGAATCTGTCTTCCAGCCCGAGCACTGTTCGGTATTTGGGCCATATCTGGAGTTCTAGAAGTCCAAATGAGCTGAATGTTTTACACAAGAAAGCTGAGACAATTGCCTACAACTTTCATGTTTACAACTGGCTCCACTTATGATGTTATCAATGACGTTTTGGGCAGACAAGAGAAGATAAGGATTGTCACCAAGTCAAAAGTTGGTCACCCACTTATCAATTAGTCATCAAATCAATAGTTCCCAATTTTGGCCTATAAAAGGAGGCATTTGCCATGTATTTAGGCATCTTGGTATTCAGATCAAGATCATGCTCTTCCTTTCTCTCTTTGTATTTTTTGTAATGTTTATGTTTTGCTTTCATTAATATCAAGTTTATGCCTTTCATTTCCTTTCCTTTACTTAGTTAACTTTTATATTCTTATTTTGTTTATCTATTTTGCTTTCTTTCATTATGTCTAGCTAAGTTAGTTATGTCAAGGTGAAAAGGTTACACTAATGGTGTAAGAATAAGTATAATGTAAACTTAATATGGACTTTAATGTTTGATACTAACATGTTTTATATTTGTTATCTTGTTCACTCTTTAATACTTTGCTTGTTAAATGACTAATCTTGATTTATGTTGTATAACACTTGGTACAACAAATGCTTGGCACTTTCATAGCCCATAATGTATGGTATAACCGACACCTCAGCTATGAAAGGAACTTGATTTGTTGTTAACATAAGTTATAATCATGAATGCTTGACGAGATTTACAAGTATTAGCATTAATTGAATAAGATGACTAATGTAATCATGTTAACAATATATAATCTGATTGGAACCTCCTTTGTGTGTGGTTTCCAATTCAATAATAAGAGTTTATACTATACTTGTTTGATATACCATTAGCGGAACCTCTAACCTTGACATTTGTTATTATTATTGTTTAATCTTTACATTAATTTTCCATCTCCAAGTTCTCATCATCTTCTTCTTCTTCTCTTTCTTTATTATTATTATTATTATTACTACTACTAATAGTACTACTACTACTACTACTACTACTACTACTACTATTATTATTATTATTGTTGTTGTTGTTGTTATTGTTATTGTTATTGTTGTTGTATTATTGTTATTTATAATTTGTACAATTAACCTCTCTGTGGTTCGACCCCGGTCTTGCCGGGTTATTTATTACTTTAACACTCCTACACTTAGGAGAAGACATCAACCTTTTAGTCGTGTCATTAATCTTCTTATTGTTCGACCCCAGTCTTACCGAGTTATTTATTACATCAACACTCCTATACTTAGAAGAAGACATCAACTCGATAGTCGTGTCAATAAGCTTATCCTATTTTCAATAAACTTGAATTAGATAGATCTTGGGTTTATACATTCAATTCAATTTTGCTAGGGTTTGTATTAGATTTCCTATCAGGTAGTTCAAAGCTTTAGCTTATTTAGGATTCATTTCATTTTTACCCCAAGAATGTCTTTCCATATCATTATGTTTGGAAAGTTCATTCTTTATGGAGGTTTTTTATTAACTCAACTAGGAGATTCTTATAGTCTAAGCCCATATAGCATTTTGTAATGACAAAAAAAAGAAGAAAAAGAAATCATAAGTACAAGTCAAGAAGTTTAATCATGAATTTCTTTTATTGATTTAGTATTCAAGGTTTGTTTTTATTGATTTTTTATTTTTAATTTTCCATTTAAAATAGTTTTTGGTGCTAAACTTTCATCTTTACATTCCATGTAACTTAATTCAACCTTATTCCTTTCTAATTTCATTTCTTTTGCTCTTTGTTCCTATATTTCGTAGTTGTTTTTTGTTTGTTTTTTTTTTTTTTTTCTTTGAATTCTATGATTTGAACACTACATCGTATTTTATTTTTGATTAAGTTTTTTAGTTCAACAATGAACAAAATCAAGAGTGAAACATGAATGAAGAGAAATAATTTTTAGTGCAAACATGTAAGAGAGTGTGTAGGGTTTATGAAAAGCATATTTTATAACTCTTGATTATGTCTTCCAAGTGGGAGTTAATATCAAAAAAGGAAAATGAGAACATATTCTTTGTATTGCATACAATGTAAAAAATAAAGATAAGGATAAAAGTGATCGAGCATGAATGGTTAATATAGGTACATTTAAGCCCTATAATTATGTGTCGATACATTGAGCACAAAAGAAAGGTTTATTAATATCTTGTTAAGAGGTATTGAGCAGATATATAAATTTAATGAGAGTTTGTTTATCTGGATAGATTAATGGAAGTTAAATGATGAATACCTTGCTTTGTGGAATTTACAAATTGTTTTTCTATTTTAACGCTTTAATTACTATGGAATAGTAATAAGCTGGTTGGGGGGTGTGATTAGTACTCAAAAATGCATTTTTATCAAGGTTTTATATCATCATTTTGCACTTGAAGTATCAATAACTCCTTAACTAAAGCATGTTTTATAATAATATATCTAATAATATAAGATACCTTTAATTTGTGGTAAATGTTCATTTTAAATGCAGGTCTATCACATAAATGAAAAGATTGATTGATGAATTTAAGAACTTAAATTGCAAGGGTAAAGAGATGACCAAAATTAGAAAAGAGATGTTGGTGCAATCCAAACCAGAACACTATTCAGTAATTGAAAACCACACACAAAGAAGGTTCCAATCTGATTATTGAGTGTTAACATGATTACATTAGTCATCTTATTTGATTAATGCTAATACTTGTAAATCTCATCAAGCATTCATGATTATAACTTATGTTAACAACAAATCAAGTTCCTTTCATAGCTCAAGTGTCGGTATTTGATGTAACCATATTATTCGATAGTTTCACCCACATTTACCTAATGTTTTGTCCATGTTTTATATGTAAAATGCCTTGATATTCTTTGTTTTATGTTTTGAAGGCACTTTTGGATGAAAAATGCAAAAAGGAGTAAATTGGAGATAATTGGCAGATTTGATATTCAGTCGATGTTTTGTGCAGAGCGTGAGTTCTAGAGATCAAAATAAAGTGATTCTAGTGGCTCTAAAAAGCTAACATCCATACCTTTCTGGAAATGTAATGCAAGAAAAATACGAAGAGGAAGATCATGGAAATCACATCCTTCAAAGAATCTCGTATTCTGCCACTGTTGACCTTTGTCCTTTCAAAATTCCATATCTGGAGCTATAGAAGTCCAATTGATGCAAACTCAATTTTGTTCGATTCCTAACGCAAAGGTCTAGAAACGCTCCAATTGTCAGCCAAAAATGATGTCAGATGAGGGCGATATGATTTTTCAAAAATGACAACTGAATTCTGCCAACAATCAGGTTTCGTGAAGAAATGAGTCCAAAATATGTTTCGAAGCTTCTAAACTATCATCCAAGTTATAATTTCAGCAATTTAGCCCCTCTAGTAAATCAATCTAGAAGGTCAAGAAAAGTAGCCACCAACCTCAATCCACCAACCTCAAATCACCAACCACAAACCAACTGCAAGTTGGAATGCTGCCATTGTGAAAGAAGGAGGCTACAATGGTGGGTTGTTTGTGGTGACTACTAATGTCAAAGTTTGGCATGTTTGGCAGCCACCATTATTGATAAAGAAGCAAGAGGAGCTGCCATTAAAGCCTATATATAGACACCAAGAGAGCCAAGAAAGGAGAGGAGGGAGTGCAATAGAATCAAAGAAAGGTGGTAGCAACTAGAAGTGAAGAAACACAAACTCTCCTCTCTACATACTAGAAATAATGTTTTCTTTTATCTTTAGGAGTAGTTGTTCAATAGATATGCAAGGCTAAGCTCTTTTCTTGGTTGTAAGGACGTAGAAACTTTCAGATTTCAAGAACTGTGAGATTTATTCTTCATTTATTTTCAGTTTGTATTATGAATGAGTATGATTGTTTTCCTATGCATATTTTGTTGTTGATAATTGCTAGAGCGGACTCTAAGTTATTATTGTGAACAATCTATTGCTAAGTTTGATATCAAAACCGGAGTTAGGGTATATAAACTTGTGAAGCAACTAAGCTTGATAATTGTGGCGGAACTACGTTATTAAACTTAGGGAAAACATTCGATCAAAGCAACACAAGCAGACAACTTGGTTGTTAAGATTAATGAATTTATCTAGATATTAAGGCTGCCATCAGATTAAATCATTAGTGCGGACACTGTGATTATTTGTTGGTTAGGCCTAGTTATACGGCGGATCCGTTAATTAACCAAAGTTAAGAAAATATAAAAATTCAGAATATAAACTAGAGTTTCGTTTTAAGGATCAGTTATGATTTCTATATGTGGATGTGTGCTTGTGACCAATGTTTGTTTTCTTGATAAATTTTAGTTTTAATTGATTGTGTTCACTAGTTTAATTTCTTCCATATTTTAGATTATCACAAATCAAAACCCCCCAATTGCATAACGTATAGCATAAACATCTGAACTAAATCTTCCTCGTGGGATCGATCCCTTGCTTGCTCTATACTATCTTGTGTGATTTAAGCTAGGGTAATTAATTTGTGCAACCGCGACATCACAACAGTTATACCATACAGTATGGGCTGTGAGAGTGCCAAGCATTTGTTGTACCAAGTGTTATACAACATAAATCAAGATTAGTCATTTAACAAGCAAAGTATTAAAGAGTGAACAACATAACAAATACAAAACATGTTAGTATCAAACATTAAAGTCCATATGAAGTTTACACTATACTTATTCTTACACCATTAGTGTAACCTTTTCACATTGACCTATTAAACTTAGCTAGACATAATGAAAGAAAGAAAATTATAAACATGTTAATGCAGGCCTTAATTCTTACATCATGTTAATGATTAGTACTTAAAAGTGCATTTTTATCATGGTTTTATATCATCATTTTGCACTTAAAGTATCAATAACTCCTTAACTAAAGCATGTTTTATAATAATATATCTAATAATAGAAGATACCTTTAATTTATGTTAAATGTTCATTTTAAATGCAGGCCTATCACATAAATGAAAATATTGATTGATGACTTTAAGAACTTAAATTGCAAAGGCAAAGAGATGGTCAAACTTAGAAAAGAAATGTCGGTGCAATCCAAACCGGAACACTGTTTGGTAATTGGGTCATATCTGGAGCTACAGATCTCAGATTTAGGTCCAATTTATATGGATGGAAAGATAAGACATAGGCCTACAACTTTCATATGGAGCCCAAGATCTAAAAAGGCCATTATCAAGTCCAAATTGTAGCAACAACAAAGAAGCCCGAATCTTTCTTCCAGCCCGAGCACTGTTCGGTATTTTGGCCATATCTGGAGTTCTAGAAGTCCAAATGAGCTGAATTGTTTACACAAGAAAGCTGAGATAATTTCCTACAACTTTCATGTTTACAACTGGCTCCAATGTTGACGTTATCAATGACGTTTTGGGCAGACAAGAGAAGATAAGGATTGTCACCAAGTCAAAAGTTGGTCACCCACTTATCAATTAGTCATCAAATCAATAGTTCCCAATTTTGGCCTATAAAAGGAGGCATTTGCCATGCATTTAGGCATCTTGGTTTCCAGATCAAGATCATGCTCTTTCTTTCTCTCTTTGTATTTTTTGTAATGTTTATGCTTTACTTTCATTAATATCAAGTTTATGCCTTTCATTTCCTTTCCTTTACTTAGTTAGCTTTTATGTTCTTATTTAGTTTATTTGTTTTCCTTTCTTTCATTATGTCTAGCTAAGTTAATTATGTCAAGGTGAAAAGGTTACACTAATGGTGGAAGAATAAGTATAGTGTAAACTTAATATGGACCTTAATGTTTGATACTAACATGTTTTATATTTGTTATCTTGTTCACTCTTTAATACTTTTCTTGTTAAATGACTAATCTTGATTGATGTTGTATAACACTTGGTACAACAAATGCTTGGCACTTTCATAGCCCATAATGTATGGTATAACCGACACCTGAGCTATGAAAGGAACTTGATTTGTTGTTAACATAAGTTATAATCATGAATGCTTGACGAGATTTACAAGTATTAGCATTAATTGAATAAGATGACTAATGTAATCATGTTAACAATATATAATCTGATTGGAACCTCCTTTGTGTGTGGTTTCCAATTCAATAATAAGAGTTTATACTATACTTGTTTGATATACCATTAGTGGAACCTCTAACCTTGACATTTGTTATTATTATTGTTTAATCCTTACATTAATTTTCCATCTCCAAGTTCTCATCATCTTCTTCTTCTTCTCTTTCTTTATTATTATTATTATTATTATTATTATTACTACTACTACTACTATTACTACTACTACTACTACTACTACTACTACTACTACTATTATTATAGTTGTTGTTGTTGTTGTTGTTATTGTTGTTGTTATTATTGCTATTATTGTTGCTTATAATTGTTGTCTATAATTTGTACAATTAACCTCCCTGTGGTTCGACCCCGGTCTTGCCGGGTTATTTATTACTTCGACACTCCTGCACTTGGGAGAAGACATCAACCTTTTAGTCGTGTCAGTTAACAATATATAATCTGATTGGAACCTCCTTTGTGTGTGGTTTCCAATTCAATAATAAGAGTTTATACTATACTTGTTTGATATACCATTAGTGGAACCTCTAACCTCTAACCTTGAAATTTGTTATTATTATTGTTTAATCCTTACATTAATATTTCATCTCTAAGTTGTCATCATCATCATCTTCTTCTTCTTCTCTTTCTTTATTATTATTATTATTATTATTATTATTAGTAGTAGTAGTACTACTACTACTACTACTACTATTATTATTATTATTATTATTACTATTACTATTATTGTTGTTGTTATTGTTATTTTATAATTGTTGTTTATAATTTGTATAATTAACCTCCCTGTGGTTCGACCCCGGTCTTGCCGGGTTATTTATTACTTCGACACTCCTGCACTTGGGAGAAGACATCAACCGTTTAGTCGTGTCAGATAACGTCAAAATTGGAGCCACTCGAAAACATGAAAAATTTAGGAAATTGTGTCATCTTTCTTGTGTAAACAATGCAGCTCATTTGGACATCTAGAAATCCACATATGGCCAAAATACTGAATAGTGCTCGGGTGGAGGACGGATTTGGGCTTCTTTGCTTTTGCTATAATGGCCTTTTTAGATCTTAAGCTCCATATGAATGTTGTAGGCCTATGTCTTACCTTTCCATCTATATAAAGTACACCTAAATCTAAGATCTATAGCTCTAGATATGACCCAATTACCGAATAGTGTTCCGGTTTGGATCACACCGAAATCTCTTTTCAATGTTTGGTCATCTCTTGGCCCTTGCAATTTAAGTTTTAAAGTTATCAATCAATCCTTTCATTTATGTGATAGGCCTGCATTTAAAATGAACATTTACCATAAACTAAAGGTATCTTATATTATTAGATATATTATTATAAAACATGCTTTAGTTGAGGAGTTATTGATACTTCAAGTGCAAAATGATGATATAAAACCATGATAAAAATGCACTTTTAAGTACTAATCATATATTATTAGATATATTATTATAAAACATGCTTTAGTTAAGGATTTATTCATACTTCAAGTGCAAAATGATGATATAACACCTTGATATAAATACACTCTTAACTACTAACCATACATATTGAGTTAATTGTACAAATTACAAACAACAATTATAAACAACGACAATAGAACAACAACAACAACAACAACAATAATACTAATAATAATAATAATAAAGAAAAAGAAGGATAAGAAGAAGAAGATGATGATGATGAGAACTTTGAGATGGAATATTAATGTAAGGATTAAACAATGATAATAACAAATGTCAAGGTTCGTTTCATTAACGTAAGGATTAAACAATGATAACAAACAATGTCAAGGTTAGAGGATCCACTAATCGTATGCCAAACAAGTATAGTATAAACTCTTATTATTCAATAGGAAATCACACATAAAGGAGGTTCCAATCTAATTATAGAGTGTTAACATGATTACATTAGTCATCTTATTCGATTAATTGTAATACTTGTAAATCTCATCAAACATGCATGATTATAACTTATGTAAACAACAAATCAAGTTCCTTTCAGAGCTCAGGTGTCGGTTATACCATACAGTATGGGCTGTGAGTGAGCCAAGCATTTGTTGCACGAAGTGTTATACAACATAAATCAAGATTAGTCATTTAACAAGCAAAGTATTAAAGAGTGAACAACATAACAAAAACAAAACATGTTAGTATCAAACATTAAAGTCCATATGAAGTTTACACTATACTTATTCTTACACCATTAGTGTAACCTTTTCACATTGACCTATTAAACTTAGCTAGACATAATGAAAGAAAGAAAAATAGATAAACAACATAAGAACATAAATAAGATAAAAGTTAACTAAGTAAACGAAAGGAAATGAAAGGCATAAACTTGATATTAATGAAGGAAAGCATAAACATTACAAAAAATACAAAGAGAGAGAGGAAGAGCATGATCTTGATTTGGAAACCAAGATGCCTAAATGCTTGGAAAATGCCTCCTTTTATAGGCCAAAATTGGGAACCATTGATTTGATGACTAATTGATGAGTGGGTGGCCAACTCTTGACTTGGTGACAATCCTTATCTTCTCTTGTCTGCCCAAAACTTCATTGATAACGTCAAAATTGGAGCCACTCGAAAACATAAAAGTTGTAGGAAATTGTGTCATCTTTCTTGTGTAAACAATGCAGCTTATTTGGACATCTAGAAATCCACATATGGCCAAAATACTAAATAGTGCTCGGGTGGAGGACGGATTTGGGCTTCTTTGCTTTTGCTACAATGGCCTTTTTAGATCTTAGGCTCCATATGAATGTTGTAGGCCTATGTCTTACCTTTCCATCCATATAAAGTACACCTAAATCTAAGATCTATACCTCTAAATATGACCCAATTACCGAACAGTGTTCCGGTTTGGATCACACCAAAATCTCTTTTCTATGTTTGGTCATCTATTTGCCCTTGCAATTTAAGTTCTTAAAGTCATCAATCAATCCTTTCATTTATGTGATAGGCCTACATTTAAAATGAACATTTACCATAAACTAAAGGTATCTTATATTATTAGATATATTATTATAAAACATGCTTTAGTTAAGGAGTTATTGATACTTCAAGTGCAAAATGATGATATAAAACCATGATAAAAATGCACTTTTAAGTACTAATCATATATTATTAGATATACTATTATAAAACATGCTTTAGTTAAGGATTTATTCATACTTCAAGTGCAAAATGATGATATAAAACCTTGATATCAATGCACTCTTAAGTACTAATCATACATATTGAGTTAATTGTACAAATTACAAACAACAATTATAAACAACGACAATAGAACAACAACAACAACTACAACAACAACAACAATAATAATAATAATAATTGTATTAAGAATAATAATAATAATAATAAAGAAAAAGAAGGATAAGAAGAAGAAGATGATGATGATGAGAACTTTGAGATGGAATATTAATGTAAGGATTAAACAATGATAATAACAAATGTCAAGGTTAGTTTCATTAACGTAAGGATTAAACAATGATAACAAAAAATGTCAAGGTTAGAGGATCCACTAATGGTATGTCAAACAAGTATAGTATAAACTCTTATTATTCAATAGGAAACCACACACAAAGAAGGTTCCAATCTAATTATAAAGTGTTAACATGATTACATTAGTCATCTTATTCGATTAATGTTAATACTTGTAAATCTTGTCAAGCATTCATGATTATAACTTATGTTAACAACAAATCAATTTCCTTTCATAGCTCACGTGTCGGTTATACCATACAGTATGGCTTGTGAGAATGTCAAGTATTTGTTGTACCAAGTGTTATACAACAAAAATCAAGATTAGTCATTTAACAAGCAAAGTATTAAAGAGTGAGCAAGATAACAAATACAAAACATGTTAGTATCAAACATTAAAGTCCATATGAAGTTTACACTATACTTATTCTTACACCATTAATGTAACATTTTCACCTTCATATAATAAAATTAGCTAGACATAATGAAAGAAAGAAATATAAATAAACAAAATAAGAACATGAATAAGATTAAAGTTAACTAAATAAGTGAAAGGAAATGAAAGGCATGAACTTGAAATTAATGAAAACAAAGCATAAATATTACAAAAAATAGAAAGAGAGAAGGCAAGAGCATGATCTTGATCTGGAAACCAATATGCCTAAATGCATGGTAAATGCCTCCTTTTATAGGCCAAAATTGGAAACTATTGATTTGATGACTAATTGATGAGTGAGTGGCCAACTCTTGACTTTGTGACAATTCTTATCTTCTCTTATCTGCCCCAAACGTCAGTGATAACATCAAAATTGGAGCCACTCGAAAACATGAAAGTTGTAGGCAATTGTCTCATCTTTCTTGTATAAACAATGCAGCTCATTTGGATTTCTAGAACTCCAAATATGGCCAAAATACTAAACAGTGCTCGGGTTAGAGGACAGATTCGGGCTTCTTTGTTGTTGCTATAATTTAGACTTGAAAATGGCATTTTTAGATCTTGAGCGCCATATGAAAGTTGTAGGCATATGTCCTACCTTTCCATCCATATAAAGTAGACCTAAATCTGAGATCTATAGCTCCAGATATCACCCAATTAACGAACAGTGTTTTGGTTTGGATTGCACTGACATCTCTTTTCTAATTTTGGTCATCTCTTTGCCCTTGCAATTTAAGTTCTTACAGTCAGCAATCAATCCTTTCATTTGTGTGATAGGCCTGCATTTAAAATAAATATTTACCATAAATTAAAGGTATCTTATATTATTAGATATATTATTATAAAACATGCTTTAGTTGAGTTATTGATACTTAAAGTGCAAAATGATGATATAAAACTATGATAAAAATGCACTTGTAAGTATTAATCACACCCCCCAACCAGCTTATTACTAGTCCCTAGTAATTAAAGTGTTAAAATAGAAAATATTTTTGCAAATTCCACAAAGTAAGGTATTCATCGTTTAACTCTGATTAAATTTATATATCTGCTCAATACCTCTTAACAAGATATTAATAAACCTTTCTTTTTTGCTCAATATATCAACACATAATTATGGGGCTTTTCTTGGAAGAAAACGAAATTTTTGTTCTAATATTTAAGGTTAACTTCCTTGGGTTGGGATTATTATTTTTGTCTTCTTTTTTAAAAATATATATACATATAATTTAAAAGCACCATGCATCTTTAACGCATGTAACAAGCTTTCAGCTAATGACTCCCAAAGTAGTTGGTCTTAGGGCATTAGGTGTTGAGACACCCCTACGAGCTTAATAACTTGGGTCATAGATACTGACACGTAGATACTAAGGGAAATGCATCTTTAACCCATGTAACAAGTGTTGAGCCAATAGCTCCCAAGTCAGTTGACTTTAGGGTATTAGGTTTTGAAACACCCCTTCGGGCTTAATTGCTTAGGTCAGAGAGGCTATGAAACCAAACTTACCTACATTTTTATTATTATTATTTTTTCTCTTTTTTTTTAAATTATATACTATCCATTTCCCTTAGTTGTTACCTTTAATAAAAGAACATAAATAATGTAATAATCCAATATGCAACCCACAATCATATGTTAATGTGTGTGTGTAAATTAAGGTTTAAGAATACATGTTAAATAAGTATATGAGCAGAATTAAGTGATAACAATGTGAGTGTTTGTAAACCTGAATATTTCAAAAAGTATTATGATAGACCTTATTAAGAATAGTTACTAAGATGCGTCTCAAGAGTCATAAAAGTTCTCCCTACTCTGCCATCATAGTAACAAGTGTTATATAACATAAATCAAGATTAGTCATTTAACAAGCAAAGTATTAAAGAGTGAACAAGATAACAAATATAAAACATGTTAGTATCAAACATTAAAGTCCATATTAAGTTTACACTATACTTATTCTTACACCATTAGTGTAACCTTTTCACCTTAACATAATAAACTTAGCTAGACATAATAAAAGAAAGAAAAATAAATAAACAAAATAAGAACATGATTACATTAGCCATCTTATTCGATTAATGCTAATACTTGTAAATCTCGTTAAGCATTCATGATTATAACTTATATTAACAACAAATCAAGTTCCTTTCATAGCTCAGGTATGCTCAAAGATTCATTCCCGGCAATGAGGTAAGTAGTGTCATTAAACTTTGTCATTCTGAAGCATGTAGAAGTTATTTCTTGTCAAAAAAGATATCTATAAAAATATTTCAAAATAGAGTTTATTGGCCCACCGTGTTCAAGGACACGCATGCATTCTGCAAAACTTGTGAAAATTGTCAAAAAGTTGATACTGGTCAAAAAGTTTTGTTTTATAATTATCAAATCTATGCATTCCCTAGAAAGCTAAGACCAAGATGGAGCAATCCTTATGGGGCCTATGATATTGAGAATTTAATGAATGACAATGATTTTAAGGAAAATGGACATCGTTTGAAAGCTTACTTTGATGATTTTCCTAGCGAAAATGAACCAACTGGTTCGAATGATCTTGTAGATAAAGGTTGATTATTATTTTTTCTTACATTGTTTTTGTGTTTCTTTTTTTAGTGATTGTTTTTGCTAGTTTCTCTGACCCTGGTAAAATGGCAGACAACAGTACTCCGTGACTTAAGTCGATTATTTCAGTTTCCCACAATAACTGATATTTGTGTATATATTTATGCAATTCTTTGAATCTCTCTTTCAATTCTCATTTGAAAATGGACACTAATCTTGAAAAATTGAAAAAGTATTTTCCTGTTTTACCTCAGAATGCGATTACAAAAATTTACCGTGCTAGATGTCCAAGATTGAGATTGTTAATGAATCATGGAATTCCTGAAGATATTTGCTGGTTGATTGAAGAAAAGGTCCGATTATCAGGTGAGTCCTCTAACTCCTTCATTTCACACATGCCTGGAAGAGGTAAAAGCACTTTTGCAAAGAAGCGTCGTGCAAAACGATTGAAAGTCTATCATCGATGTGCTAGATGGACTTATAATACACAATGTCATTCTTTAGGAATGATATCTATAAACTGTGAAGATAAAATACAATTCATTAAGGATGGCCTGAGTAAGGAGTCTTTAGATAATCTTCTATTGACTCTTGAGACGCATCGTAGTGGAGATGTACATCATGCAATTCATGATTTATGGCCCTATTTTCATAAAGAACATGATCGACTTAGTCTTGGGAATCTGACTAAAAATGACCATGTTTGCTAGTTTTTAAGAAAACTGGATGGGAAGCCTATCCCCGACCCATAGAGGGTGTTTAAGCCGTTCTTCAACGTAAAACCAAGGGAAGATGTGAGCCACAATCATAACTACCTATACATACACATGCTTCTTCAAAAGTAAATAGATAAATAAATAAAGAGAGAGAGTGTGTAAGTGTGACACTCTAGCTGACCTACATATAGGTAGTATGATTGCCTTTCTAATTTCTCATCTATAAAATCCTCTCTTCCTTCCTTTCATTTCTACTCAACCCATACTTTCAACAAATATAGAAGTGTGTAGAAATGGCAAGTTCCTCAGATCATCAGATAAGAAATATTTGTATTTTTGGTGGATCTAGTCCTGGAAAAGAAAAGGAGTTTTTAGAATCAGCAAATCATCTTGGTCACGTGCTAGTTGAGGAAAAGATTCATTTAGTGTATGGGGGAGGCAGTTTAGGGTTAATGGAAGGTGTGTCAATAGCTGTATTTTTAGGAGGTAGTCAAGTTTTGGGGGTCGTCCCCAAAGCTTTAACACAAGGGGACATCATTGAAAAAACAATTAGAGAGGAACTTCAGGTCTCCACAATGTCGGCTCGAATAAATGCAATGTTTAACCATGTTGATGCCTTCATTGCTTTACCCGGTGGTCTAGGCACATTGGAAGAGATCTTTCATATTTCCTCTTGGGCTTAACTGCACATTCACCATAAACCCATAGGTTTGTTAAATGTTAATGGTTATTATGATAAGTTGTTGTCTTTTCTTGATCATGCTGTGGAACAGGAATTTCTAGCATCTTCTACACGACAAATCATAATCTCTGCTGCTACTGCTAAACAATTGATTGACCAACTACAGTCTTTCATTCCTGTGATTGATCCTTCCATGAGTCGCATAAATTGGTCATCTAAGGAAAACCGTAAAAAGCTTAGATTGGATTTGAGCCTTCATTTGTGAATTTTTGTGTCTTTCAGTTTTATTATTGTGTTTTGTTATTTTTTATTTTTGTTTCAGTGTGTTTCAGGTTTTGTTAGTGTTCGTTATTTCAGGTGATATCTTCTATACTCTATCTTTCTACCTTAGAACATTGAGGACAATGTCTCGTTTTGGTTGGGGGGAGAGGGTAGTAGTTGATAAAAAAAAAATTGTTTTTCATTTCATAAAGCATGTGCATAATTGTTGTTACTAGGATGGCAGAGTAAAGGAGTTCTTTTGTTAAAGTGACTCTTGAGACGCATCTTAGTAACCATTCTTAACAAGGTCTATTATAATACTTCCTGAAATATTCAGGTTTACAAACTCTTGTATTGTTACCGCTTAATTCTGCTCATATACTTATTTAACATGTATTCTTAAACCTTAATTTACACACACACACTTTAACATATAATTGTGGGTTGCATATTGGATTATTATATTATTTATGTTCTCTTGTTAAAGGTAACAACTAAGGGAAAAGGATTGTATATAATTAAAAAAATGAAAAGAAAAATGATAATAATAAAAATATAGATAAGTTTGGTTTCGTAGCCTCCCTAACCTAAGCAATTAAGCACGAAAGGGTGTTTTAACACCTAATACCCTAAAGTCAACTGACTTGGAACCTATTGGCACAACGCTTGTTATATGGGTTGAGGAGAAAAGCTTAAGGGAATCAAACATTGCACTATCTACATATCAGTATCTGCGACCCGAGTTACTAAGCTCGTAGGGGTGTCTTAACACCTAATGTCCTAAGACCAACTGGTCTGGGAGTCATTAGCTGAAAGCTCGTTACATGGGTTAAAGATGCATGATGTTTTTAAATTATATGTATATATATTTAAAAAAGAGAAGACAAAAATAATAATCTCAACTCAAGGAAGTTAACCTTAAACATTAGAACAAAAATTTTGTTTTCTTCCAAGAAAAGCCCCATAATTATATGTTGATACATTGAGCACAAAAAAAAGGTTTATGAATATCTTGTTAAGAGGTATTGAGCAGGTATATAAATTTAAGGAGAGTTTGTTTATCTGGATAGATTAATGGAAGTTAAATGATGAATACCTTGCTTTGTGGAATTTACAAATTGTTTTTCTATTTTAATGCTTTGATTACTAGGGACTAGTAATAAGCTAGTTGGGGGGGTGATTAGTACTTAAAAGTGCATTTTTATCATGGTTTTATATCATCATTTTACACTTGAAGTATCAATAACTCCTTAACTAAAGCATGTTTTATAATAATATATCTAATAATATAAGATACCTTTAATTTATGGTAAATGTTCATTTTAAATGCAGGCCTATCACATAAATGAAAATATTGATTGATGACTTTAAGAACTTAAATTGCAAAGGCAAAGAGATGGTCAAACTTAGAAAAGAGATGTCGGTGCAATCCAAACCGGAACACTATTCGGTAATTGGGTCATATTTGGAGTTACAGATCTCAGATTTAGGTCCAATTTATATGGATGGAAAGGTAAGACATAGGCCTACAACTTTCATATAGAGCCCAAGATCTAAAAAGGCCATTATCAAGTCCAAATTGTAGCAACAACAAAGAAGCCCGAATCAGTCTTCCAGCCCGAGCACTGGTCGGTATTTTAGCCATATCTGGAGTTATAGAAGTCCAAATGAGCTGAATCTTTTACACAAGAAAGATGAGACAATTGCCTACAACTTTCAGGTTTTCAAGTGGCTCCAATTTTGATGTTATCAATGACGTTTTAGGCAGACAAGAGAAGATAAGGATTGTCACCAAGTCAAGAGTTGGTCACCCTGACACGACAAAAAGATTGATGTCTTCTCCCAAGTGCAGGAGTGTCGAAGTAATAAATAACCCGGCAAGACCGGGGTCGAACCACAGGGAGGTTAATTGTACAAATTATAAACAACAATTATAAAACAACAATAATAATAACAACAATAGTAATAATAATAATAATAATAATAATAATAATAATAAAGAAAGAGAAGAAGAAGAAGAAGATGATGATGAGAACTTAGAGATGAAATATTAATGTAAGGATTAAACAATAATAATAACAAATATCAAGGTTAGAGGTTCCACTAATAGTATATCAAACAAGTATAGTATACACTCTTATTATTGAATTGGAAACCACACACAAAGGAGGTCCCAATCAGATTATATATTATTAACATGATTACATTAGTCATCTTATTCAATTAATGCTAATACTTGTAAATCTCGTCAAGCATTCATGATTATAACTTATGTTAACAACAAATCAAGTTCCTTTCATAGCTTAGGTGTCGGTTATACCATACATTATGGGCTATGAAAGTGCCAAGCATTTGTTGTACCAAGTGTTATACAACATAAATCAAGATTAGTCATTTAACAAGCAAAGTATTAAAGAGTGAACAAGATAACAAATATAAAACATGTTAGTATCAAACATTAAAGTCCATATTAAGTTTTCATTATACTTATTCTCACACCATTAGTGTAACCTTTTCACCTTGACATAATTAACTTAGCTAGACATAATGAAAGAAAGAAAAATAGATAAACATAATAAGAACATAAAAGCTAACTAAGTAAAAGAAAGGAAATGAAAGGCATAAACTTGATATTAATGAAAGGAAAGCATAAATATTACAAAGAATACAAAGAGAGAAAGGAAGAGCATGATCTTGATCTAGAAACCAAGATGCCTCCTTTTATAGGCCAAAATTGGGAACTATTGATTTGATGACTAATTGATAAGTGGGTGGCCAACTTTTGACTTGGTGACAATCCTTATCTTCTCTTGTCTGGCCAAAACGTCATTTATAACGTTAAAATTGGAGCCAGGTGAAAACATGAAAGTTGTAGATAAATGTCTCAGATTTCTTGTGAAAAGATTCAACTCATTTGGACTTCTAGAACTCCAGATATGGCCAAAATACCGAACAGTGCTCGGGCTAGAAGACAGATTCGGGCTTCTTTGTTGTTGCTACAATTTGGACTTGATAATGGCCTTTTTAGATCTTGGGCTCCATATGAAAGTTGTAGGCCTATGTCTTACCTTTCCATCCATATAAATTGGACCTAAATTTGAGATATATAGCTCTAGATATGACCCAATTACCAAACAGTGTTCCGGTTTGGATTGCACCGACATCTCTTTTCTATGTTTGACCATCTCTTTACCTTTGCAATTTAAGTTCTTAAAGTCATCAATCAATATTTTCATTTATGTGATAGCCCTGCATTTAAAATGAACATTTACCATAAATTAAAAGTATCTTATATTATTAGATATATTATTATAAAACATGCTTTAGTTAAGGAGTTATTGACACTTCAAGTGCAAAATGATGATATAAAACCATGATAAAAATGCACTTTTAAGTACTAATCACACCCACTAATCAATTAGTCATCAAATCAATAGTTCCCAATTTTGGCCTATAAAAGGAGGCATTTGCCATGCATTTAGGCATCTTGGTCTCCAGATCAAGATCATGCTCTTGCTTTCTCTGTTTGTATTTTTTGTAATGTTTATGCTTTGCTTTCATTAATATCAAGTTTATGCCTTTCATTTCCTTTCCTTTACTTAGTTAACTTTTATCTTATTTATTTTCTTATTTTGTTTATCTATTTTTCTTTGTTTCATTATGTCTAGCTAAGTTAATTATGTCAAGGTGAAAAGATTACACTAATGGTGTAAGAATAAGTATAATGTAAACTTAATATGGACTTTAATGTTTGATAATAACATGTTTTATATTTGTTATCTTGTTCACTCTTTAATACTTTGCTTGTTAAATAACTAATCTTGATTTATGTTGTATAACACTTGGTACAACAAATGCTTGGTGACACGACTAAAAGGTTGATGTCTTCTCCCAACTGCAGGAGTGTCGAAGTAATAAATAACCCGGCAAGACCGGGGTCGAACCACAGGGAGGTTAATTATACAAATTATAGACAACAATTATAAACAACAATAACAACAACAACAATAGTAGTAGTAGTAGTAGTAGTAGTAGTAATAATAATAATAATAATAATAATAATAATAATAATAATAATAATAATACTAGTAGTAGTAGTAGTAGTAGTAGTAGTAGTAGTAGTAGTAGTAATAAAGAAAGAGAAGAAGAAGAAGATGATGAGAACTTGAAGATGGAAAATTAATGTAAGGATTAAACTATAATAATAACAAATGTCAAGGTTAGAGGTTCCACTAATGGTATATCAAACAAATATAGTATAGACTCTTATTATTGAATTGGAAACCACACACAAAGGAGGTTCCAATCAGATTATATATTGTTAACATGATTACATTAGTCATCTTATTCAATTAATGCTAATACTTGTAAATCTCGTCAAGCATTCATGATTATAACTTATGTTAACAACAAATCAAGTTCCTTTCATAGCTCAGGTGTCGGTTATACCATACATTATGGGCTATGAAAGTACCAAGCATTTGTTGTACCAAGTGTTATACAACATAAATCAAGATTAATCATTTAACAAGCAAAGTATTAAAGAGTGAACAATATAACAAATATAAAACATGTTAGTAGCAAACATTAAAGTCCATATTAAGTTTACACTATACTTATTCTTACACCTTTAGTGTAACCTTTTCACCTTGACATAATTAACTTAGCTAGACATAATGGAAGAAAGCAAAATAGATAAACAAGATAAGAACATAAAAGCTAACTAAGTAAAGGAAACAAAATGAAAGGCATAAACTTGATATTAATGAAAGCAAAGCATAAACATTACAAAGAATACAAAGAGAGAAAAGAAGAGCATGATCTTGATCTGAACACCAAGATGCCTAAATGCATGGCAAATGCCTCCTTTTATAGGCCAAAATTGGGAACTATTGATTTGATGACTAATTGATAAGTGGGTGGCTAACTTTTGACTTGGTGACAATCCTTATCTTCTCTTGTCTGCCCAAAACATCATTGATAACGTCAAAATTGGAGCCAGTTGTAAACATGAAAGTTGTAGGCAATTGTCTCAGCTTTCTTGTGTAAACAATTCAGCTCATTTGGACTTCTAGAACTCTAGATATGGCCAAAATACCGAACAGTGCTCGGGCTGGAAGACAGATTCGGGCTTCTTTGTTGTTGCTATAATTTGGACTTGATAATGGCCTTTTTAGATCTTGGGCTCCATATGAAAGTTGTAGGCCTATGTGTTACCTTTCCATCCATATAAATTGGACCTAAATTTGGGATCTGTAGCTCCAGATATGACCCAATTACCAAACAGTATTCCGGTTTGGATTGCACCGACATCTCTTTCTAAGTTTGACCATCTCTTTGCCTTTGCAATTTAAGTTCTTAAAGTCATCAATCAATATTTTCATTTATGTGATAGGCCTGCATTTAAAATGAACATTTACCATAAATTAAAGGTATCTTATATTATTAGATGTATTATTATAAAACATGTTTTAGTTAAGGAGTTATTGATACTTCAAGTGCAAAATGATGATATAAAACCATGATAAAAATGCACTTTTAAGTACTAATCACACCCCTCAACCAGCTTATTACTAGTCCCTAGTAATCAAAGCGTTAAAACAATTTGCAAATTTCACAAAGCAAGGTATTCATCATTTAACTTCCATTAATCTATCCAGATAAACAAACTCTCATTAAATTTATATATCTGCTCAATACCACTTAACAAGATATTAATAAACCTTTCTTTTGTGCTCAATGTATCAACACATAATTATGGGGCTTTTCTTGGAAGAAAACAAAATTTTTGTTCTAATGTTTAAGGTTAACTTCCTTAGGTTGGGATTACTATTTTTATCTTTTTTTTTGTTTTTTTTTTTAAATCTATATACATATAATTTAAAAACATCATGCATCTTTAACCCATGTAACGAGCTTTCAGCTAATGACTCTCAGACCAGTTGGCCTTAGGGCATTAGGTGTTAAGACACCCCTACGAGCTTAGTAACTCGGGTCGCAGATACTGATATGTAGATAGTGCAATGTTTGATTCCCTTAAGCTTTTCTCCTCAACCCATGTAACAAGCGTTGGGCCAATAGCTCTCAAGTTAGTTGACTTTAGGGTATTAGGTGTTAAAACACCTCTTCGGGCTTAATTGCTTAGGTTAGAGAGGCTACGAAACCAAACTTATCTATATTTTTATTATCATCATTTTTTTTTATTTTTTTTTCTTTTTTTCTTTTTTTTTAATTATATACAATCCCTTTCCCTTAGTTGTTACCTTTAACAAAAGAACATAAATAATGTAATAATCCAATATGCAAGCCACAATCATATGTTAAAGTGTGTGTGTGTAAATTAAGGTTTAAGAATACATGTTAAATAAGTATGTGAGCAGAATTAAGTGGTAACAATACGAGAGTTTGTAAACCTGAATATTTCAAGAAGTATTATAATAGACCTTGTTAAGAATGGTTACTAAGATGCATCTCAAGAGTCACTTTAACAAAAGAACTCCTTTACTCTGCCATCCTAGTAACAACAATTATGCACATGCTTTATGAAATGAAAAATAATTATTTTTTTTTATCAACTACTACCCTCTCCCCCCAACCAAAACGAGACATTGTCCTCAATGTTCTAAGGTAAAAAGATAGAGTATAGAAGATATCACCTGAAATAACGAACACTAACAAAACCTGAAACACACTGAAACAAAAATAAGAAATAACAAAACGCAATAATAAAACCAAAAGACACAAGTTTTTACAAACAAAAAATTTCAAATCGCAGTAGTGATTGTGGCTCACATCTTCCCTTGGTTTTACGTCCAAGAACAGCTTAAACGCCCTCAATAGGTCGGGGATAGGCTTCCCATCCAGTTTTCTTAAAAACTGGCAAACGTGGTCTTTTTTAGTCAGATTCCCAAGACTATGCAAAGTATGTTCTTTATGAAAATGGGTTCATAAGTCATGAATTACACGATGCTTATCTCGACTATGATGAGATTTAAGAGTCAATAGAAGATTATCTAAAGACTCTCTATGTTTTGAAATAAATCCCACCTTCTGACAATTTTCACAGTTTTTGCGGAATGCATCTGACTCCTTGAATATGATGGGCCAGTAAAATCCACTTTGTAAGATTTCTACAATCCTTTTTTTTTATGAGAAATGATCCCCATATGCCTTAGAGTGACAAAATTTAATGAAATTACTTACCTCATTGTCGAGAATGTATTTTTTAAATATTTGATCAGGACAATAATTGAATAAGTAAGGGTCATCCCAACAAAAATTTTGCTCATTGCTCAAAAATTTTCTTGTATCTTCAATACTCCACTGAGCTGGCAAAAATCCTGAAGCAAGAAAATTGATATTTTTAGCAAATCAAGGCATTGAACTAAGAGAAAGTAGAGATTTATCAGGAAAGTAATCATCAATTGATGTGATGTCGGGTGTCGAATCTGTTGTCACTTTTGATAAAAGATCCGCATCAACCTTTTCAGTGCCTTTTTCATCCTCGATTTCTTCCTGATTGGTCATGGCATGAGAAAATGAAAGTGTTGGTGGAGAATTAGTCATTTCTTTGCAATTTTCATATTCAACCCCTTCCTTACCCTTAGAGGTTGACACATCATCTTTCTCACAAGGTTCAAGAATTGGTTTTTGAATAACCTTACCACTACAAAAAGTGATGACTGATTTGACTTGATCCATGTGTTGACTTCCATAACTACTTGCATTTGCATTGTATTGCTCCTTGAGATTTTGCTGTGGTTCAGATGGAAACTTACCTTGCTCTTGAAAATTGAGAGCAAATGTGAATTTTGCAAGAGTTTCTTTAAAATCTGTTATGCTTTGAGTAAGTTGAGTATTGATTGTCTCTTGCTTTTCAATGAATGCATACAAAGTTTCCTCAAAATTACTTCTAAGAGGTGGAGCATAAGAAGGTGCATATCCATAAGAATTTTGGAAATTATGGTGTGCTTGAAACTGTGGTGGTGAAGTTTGTGCATTGTCACTCTTCCAACTGAAATTTAGGTGATTTCTCCAACTAGGATTGTATGTTTATGAATATGGGTTATGATTGGACCTTTCAAAACTGTTTAAAGCATGAGCTTGTTCATGGAGACATTTCTTAAAAGAAGGAAAGGTTGGACAATCATTGGTTGAGTGTTCCTTTGTTTCACAGATTTGACACACAATGTTTTCAACAGATTTTAATTGACCACTCTTTTTCAATTCTAGTGCCTCGACTTTTTTAGCTAAAGATGCAAACTTGGCTTGAAGGTCATGATCTTCCCTAAGGTTGTACATACCTCCACTAGATGTATGAGGTTGAGTTTTACTCGGTGCCTTATATGTACCCGCGGTGTCCCAATTTTGAGCATTTTTAGCTAACAAGTCTAAGTACTCCATTGCTTCATCAGGGTCTTTATCTTCAAAAGTTCCATTGCACATCAATTCAACCATTTGTCTATCTTTGGGTGTTAACCATTCATAGAAATGTGAAACCAATCTCCATGTTTCAAAACCATGATGGGGGCAAGTACTAAGCAAGTCTCGATACCTATCCCAACATTGGTAAAATGTTTCTCCTGGTTTTTGAGTGAAAGTGGTGATTTGTCTCTTGAAAGAGTTTGTTCTATGAGATGGGAAAAACTTCTTTAAAAACTGTTGTTGCATTTCATCCCAAGCACGAATGGATCCTGGTCTCAAATTTTGTAGCCATGTTTTAGCTTTATCTTTTAATGAAAAAGGAAAAAGCTTTAATCTAATGGTGTTCATGCTATAATTTAAATTATTATATGTGTTGCACACCTCCTCAAATTCCCTTAAATGCAAGTATGGATTTTCCAATTCTACACCATGAAAAGAAGGTAAAAGTTGAATAATACCTGGTTTAAAATTAAAATGAGATGCATCAGGAGGAAAAACTATGCATGATGGTGCACTTGTTCTTGTGGGATTCATGTGGTCTCTAAGTGTTCTAGCACGGTTATTCTCATTATTTTCATTATGAAGTGATTGATTATCTTCTTCGGCCATATTTTCTGAAAATGATGAGGATATCCTACAAAGTCTACCACTTGATGTACATGACCACACTCTCATGCATGTGTAGGAATAAAATAAAAGGAAGAAGAAAACAAAAGAAGAAGAAACAAGAGAAAAGAAACAAAGTTATATACAAGAAAAGTGAAAAGAGAAAATAAAATAAATATTATAATTTATACAAGAACTTACCTCCCCGGCAACGACGCCAAAAACTTGACACAACTAAAAGGTTGATGTCTTCTCCCAAGTGCAGGAGTGTCGAAGTAATAAATAACCCGGCAAGACCGGGGTCGAACCACAAGGAGGTTAATTGTACAAATTATAGACAACAATTATAAACAACAATAACAACAACAACAATAGTAGTAGTAGTAGTAATAATAATAATAACTTAGCTAGACATAATGAAAGAAAGCAAAATAGATAAACAAGATAAGAACATAAAAGCTAACTAAGTAAAGGAAACAAAATGAAAGGCATAAACTTGATATTAATGAAAGCAAAGCATAAACATTACAAAGAATACAAAGAGAGAAAAGAAGAGCATGATCTTGATCTGAACACCAAGATGCCTAAATGCATGGCAAATGCCTCCTTTTATAGGCCAAAATTGGGAACTATTGATTTGATGACTAATTGATAAGTGGGTGGCCAACTTTTGACTTGGTGACAATCCTTATCTTCTCTTGTCTGCCGAAAACGTCATTGATAACGTCAAAATTGGAGCCAGTTGTAAACATGAAAGTTGTAGGCAATTGTCTCATCTTTCTTGTGTAAAAGATTCAGCTCATTTGGACTTCTATAACTCCAGATATGGCTAAAATACCAAACAGTGCTCGGGCTGGAAGACAGATTCGGGCTTCTTTATTGTTGCTATAATTTGGACTTGATAATGGCCTTTTTAGATCTTAGGCTCTATATGAAAGTTGTAGGCCTATGTCTTACCTTTCCATCCATATAAATTAGACCTAAATCTGAGATCTGTAGCTTTAGATATGACCCAATTACCGAACAGTATTCCGGTTTGGATTGCACCGACATCTCTTTTCTATGTTTGACCATCTCTTTGCCTTTGCAATTTAAGTTCTTAAAGTCATCAATCAATATTTTCATTTATGTGATAGGCCTACATTTAAAATGAACATTTACCATAAAGTAAAGGTATCTTATATTATTAGATATATTATTATAAAACATGCTTTAGTTAAGGAGTTATTGATACTTCAAGTGCAAAATGATGATATAAAACCATGATAAAAATGCACTTTTAAGTACTAATCACTTGGCACAACAAATGATTGGCACTTTCATAGTGCATACTGTATGGTTTAACTGACACCTAAGTTATGAAAGGAACTTGATTTATTGTTAACATAAGTTATAATCATGAATGCTTGATAAAATTTACAAATATTAGCATTAATCGAATAAGATGACTAATGTAATCATGTTAACAATCTATAATCTGATTGGAACCTCCTTTATGTGTGGCTTCTAATTAAATAATAAGAGTTTATATTATACTTATTTGACATACCATTAGTGGAATCTCTAACCTTGACATTTGTTATTATCATTGTTTAATTGTTACATTAATATTCAATCTTAAAGTTCTCATCATCATCTTCTTCTTCTCCTTCTTTTTCTTTATTATTATTATTATTACTACTACTACTGCTACTACTATTATTATTGTTGTTGTTGTTGTTGTTGTTGTTGTTGTTGTATTATTGTTATTTATAATTTGTACAATTAACCTCCCTGTGGTTCGACCCCGGTCTTGTCGGGTTATTTATTACTTTGGCACTCCTACACTTGGGAGAAGACATCAATCTTTTAGTCGTATCAAGTTTTTGGCGCCATTGCCACCAATGGGTAAGTCCTACTCAAGGTGTACCCAAGAAGTCTGGAGTCACTGTGATAACAAATGCGAACAATGAGTTAATTTCCACTAGAATTGTTACTGGTTGACGCATGTGCATTGACTATAGGAAACTTAGTTTAATGACTAGAAAAGATCATTTTCCTTTACCTTTCATGGATCAAATCCTAGAAAGAGTTGCATGTCATGAATTTTACTGTTTCCTAGATGGCTATTCAGGTTACAATCAAATTGAAATTACATTGGAAGATCAAGAAAAGACTACTTTCACATGTCCATTTGGTACTTTTGCATATTGAAGGATGCCTTTTGGATTATGTAATGCACCAGCCACATTTTGAAGATGCATGCTTAGTATATTTAGTGATATGGTTGAACATTTTCTTGAGATTTTCATGGATGATTTTTCTATTTTTGGCGATTCATTTGATGATTGTTTAACTAACTTAAGAAAGGTTTTGACTAGGTGTGAAGAGAAGAATCTTGTGCTGAATTGGGAAAAATGTCATTTTATGGTAACAAACAACATTGTACTTGGTCATATTATTTCATCAAAAGGAATTGAGGTTGACAAATCTAAAATCGAGTTAATTGCAAACTTGCCAACACCAAAATCTCTTAAAGATGTTAGATCATTCCTGGGACATGCTGGTTTTTATAGAAGGTTCATCAAAGATTTTAGTGTAATATCTAAGCCTTTAAATAACCTTCTAACAAAGGATAATATTTTTAATGAACTGAACATTGTGAAGAAGCCTTTGTTAAACTTAAAAACTTGCTTACTTGTGCTCCTATCATTCAACCTCCCGATTGGTCATTACCTTTTGAAATAATGTGTGATGCTAGTGATTATGTCGTAGGTGCTGTTTTGGGACAAAGAAAAGATATAAGAAACCTTATGTAATTTACTATACAAGTAAAACTTTAAATGGTGCTCAAATGAATTATACCACCACTAAAAAAAATTACTTGCAGTAGTAGTATTTGCATGTGAAAAATACAGATCTTATCTTGTTGGCTCACCTGTTGTTGTTTTTAGTGATCATGCAGCATTGAAATATCTTCTTTCTAAAAAAGATTCTAAGACTAGATTGGTGCGGTGGATTTTATTACTTCAAGAATTTCATATCACAATCAAAGATAAGAAAGGCAGCGAAAATGTTGTCATAGATCACTTGTCAAGATTGACAATAGATTCAAAAACTGACATCACACCAATCAATGACTACTTTCCTGATAAATCTTTACTTTCTATCTCTACAATGCCTTGGTTTCCTAATATTGTCAATTTTCTTGTTTAAGGACAATTGCCAACTCATTGGAGTACCCAAGATAAAAGAAAGTTCTTGAACAAAGTGAAGAACTTTTATTGGGATGATCCTTATTTATTCAAATATTTTCTTGGTCAAATATTTTAAAGATGCATTCCTGACAATGAGGTAAGTAGTGTCATTAAATTTTATCCTTCTAAGGTATGTGGGGGTCATTTCTCATCAAGAAAGACAACTGTAAAAATCTTACAAAGTGGATTTTACTAGCTCACCATGTTCAAAGACTCACATGCATTCTAAAAGTCTTGTGAAAATTGTCAAAAGTTGGGATCTATTTCAAAACGTCACATGATGCCTTTAAATCCTATTATTGTCATTGAGATCTTTGATTATTGGGGTATAGATTTCATGGGTCCATTCCCTCCATCATTTGGTTTCTTATACATATTAGTCGTAGTAGATTATGTTTCAAAATGGATAGAGGCAATTCCAAGTCGAAATAATGATCACAAAACAGTGATAAAGTTTTTGAAAGAAAATATTTTGAGTCGATTTGGAGTCCCTTGAGCCATAATAAGTGATGGTGGAATACATTTCTACAACAAGCCATTTGAGTCTTTAATGAAGAAATATAGAATCACACACAAAGTTGCCACCCTTTATCACCCTCAAACAAGTGGACAAGTAGAGCTTGCTAATAGGGAGATCAAACATATTCTGGAGAAAACAGTGAACCCTAATAGGAAAGACTGATCTTTAAGACTTAATGATATACTTTGGGCTTATTAAACTGTTTATAAAACATCATTAGGTATGTCACCTTATAGACTAGTCTATCGAAAACCTTGTCACTTGCCTGTGGAACTTGAACATAAAGCTTATTGGGCTATTAAAGCTTTCAATTCAAATCTGGATGATGCTAGTCAACTATGAAAATTACAAATAAATGAGCTTGAGGAAATAAGAAATAATGCATATGAAAATTCAAGAATTCATAAAGTAAGAATTAAAAAGTTTCATGACAAGAAAATACTGAGAAAAACATTCAATGTTGGTCAAAAAGTCTTGCTTTATAATTCTCGACTGCATTTATTTCCTGGAAAATTAAGATCAAGATGGAGCGGTCCTTTTATTGTGAAACATGTGTATCCAAATGGGGCCTATGACATCGAGAATCCAAAGAATGGCAATGTGTTCAAGGTAAATGGACATCGTCTGAAAGTTTACTTTGATAATTTTTCAGTTAAACATGACTCTACTGAATTGGGTGATCCTGTATATAAAGATTGATTTTTATTTTTTTTTGTTTCTTTTTGAGTGATTTTTGCTAGTTTCTCTCACCCCGGTCAAATGGTGGATAACGTTACTCCGTGACTTAAGTCGATTCTTTCAGTTTCCCACGATAACTGATATTTGTGTATATATGACACGACCAAAAGATTGATGTCTTCTCCCAAGTGTAGGAGTGTCGAAGTAATAAATAACCCGGCAAGACCGGGGTTGAACCACAAGAGAGGTTAATTGTACAAATTATAAATAACAATAATACAACAACAATAACAATAACAATAACAATAACAACAATAATAATAACAATAATAACAATAATAAAAAAAAAGAAGAAGAAGAAGATGAGAACTTTGAGAAGGAATATTAATGTAACGATTAAATAATGATAATAACAAATGTCAAGGTTAGAGATTCCACTAATGGTATGTCAAACAAGTATAATATAAACTTGACATGACGAAAAGATTGATGTCTTCTTCCAAGTGCAGGAGTGTCGAAGTAATAAATAACTCGGCAAGACGGGGGTCTAACCACATGGAGGTTAATTGTACAAATTATAAATAATAATAATACAACAACAATAACAATAACAATAACAATAATAATTGTAATAACAATAATAGAATAATAATAATAATAATAATAGTAGTAGTAGTAGTAGTAGTAGTAGTAGTAGTAGTAATAAAGAAAAAGACGGAGAAGAAGAAGAAGAAGATGAGAACTTTAAGAAGGAATATTAATGTAACGATTAAACAATGATAATAACAAATGTCAAGGTTAGAGATTCCACTAATGGTATGTCAAACAAGTATAATATAAACTCTTATTATTCAATTGGAAACCACACATAAAGGAGGTTCCAATCAGATTATAGATTGTTAATATGATTACATTAGTCATCTTATTTGATTAATGCTAATACTTGTAAATCTCGTCAAGCATTGATGATTATAACTTATGTTAACAATAAATCAAGTTCCTTTCATAACTCAGGTGTCGATTATACCATATAGTATGAGCTGTAAAAGTGCTTTTACCTGTTCCAAGCATGTGTGAAATGAAAGAGTTAGAGGACTTACCTGATAATCGAACCTTTGCTTCAATCAACCAGTGAATATCTTGAGGAATTCCATGATTCATTAATAATCTCAATCTTGCACATCTAGCACGGTAAATTTTTGTAATCGCTTTCTAAGGCAGAGCGGGAAAATACTTTTTCAAATTTTCAAGATTGGTGTCCATTTTCAAATGAGAATTGGAAGAGAGATTCAAAGAATTGCACAAATATATACACAAATATCAGTTATTGTGGGAAACTTAAAGAACCGACTTAAGTCATGGAGTACCGTTGTCCGCCATTTGACTGGGGTGAGAGAAACTAGCAAAAATCACTCAAAAAGAAACATAAAAACAATGTAAGAAAAACAAAATAATCAACCTTTATCTACAAGATCATTCAAACCAGTTAATTCATTTTCACTAGGAAAATTATCAAAGTAAGCTTTCAAACGATGTCCATTTTCCTTAAAATCATTGTCATTCATTGAATTCTCAATATCACAGGCCCTATAAGGATTGTTCCATCTTGATCTTAGCTCTCTAAGGAATGAATAGAGTTGAGAATTATAAAACAAATCTTTTTGACTAGTATCAACTTTTTGACAATTTTCACAAGTTTTGCAGAATGCATGTGTGTCCTTGAACATGGTGGGCCAATAAAATCCATTTTAAAAGATTTTTATAATTGTCTTTTTTTACGAGAAATAACTTCCACATGCTTCAGAATGACAAAGTTTAATGACACTACTTACCTCATTGTCGGGAATGAATCTTTGAAATATTTGATTAGGACAATATTTGAATAAGTTAGGGTCATCATAATAAAAGCTCTTCACTTTGTTCAAAAACTTTTCTTTGTCTTGAGTACTCCAATCAGCTGGCAAATCTCCCAAAGGAAGAAAATTAATATTTTTATCATACCAAGGCATTGGACTAAGAGAAAGTAAGGATTTGTTAGGAAAGTAATCATCGATTGGTGTGATGTTAGATGTCGAATCTGTTGTCACTAGTGACAAAAGATTAGCATCAACATTTTCTATGCTTGTTTCATCTGTGATTTCTTCCTTAGAATAAATCATTTGCAAATCTTCAGATTCATCTAACTCATTTTTACTTAAAGTATATTCAAGTTGATCATAAACTAATTCATCAATATGATCTACTTCTTTTAAATCATTATCATCTCCAGGTTGCTTGTAAATGTTGAAAATATTCATCTCCAATGTCATGTTTCCAAACAATAGCTTCATCAGTTCATTCCTACAATTAATCAATGCATTAGAGGTTGCAAGAAATGGACGTCCTAAAATAACAGGAAATGAATTACATGCTTCAACAGGCTTTGTTCAAGACAATAAAATCCATAGGATAAATGAATTTATCGACTTGTACTAACACATCTTCAATTATTCCTCTAGACACTTTTACAGATCTATCGGCAAGTAAAAGAGATATAGAAGTTGGTTTTAACTCACCTAGATTGAAACTCTGAAAAACTGAATATGAAAGTAAATTCACACTAACACCAAGATCAAGTAAGGCTTTTTCAATTTTATGCTCTCCAATAAAGCAAGAAATTGTAAGACAACCAGGGTCTTTATATTTCAAAGCATTACTGTTCTGAAGAATAGCACTTAGTTGTTCGGCTAGAAAGGCTTTCTTTTTCACATTCAGTTTTCCCTTCACAGTGCATAGATCTTTCAAAAATTTAGCATAGGAAGGAATCTGTTTAATAGCATCCAGCAAAGGTATATTGATTCTTACCTGTTTGAAAGTTTCAAAAATTTTAGAGTTGTGATTGACTTTCCTTTGTTTGGTCATGGCTTGAGGAAATGGAAGTGCTGGCAGAGAATCAGTCTTTTCTTTGCAATTTTCAGATTCAACCCCTTCCTTACCCTCAGAGATTGACTCATCATCTTTCTTGTAAGGTTCAAGAGAGGGTTTTTCAATAACCTTACCACTGCGCAGAGTAGTGACTGATTTGACTTGATCCATGTGTTGGCTTCTGGAACTACTTGCATTTGTATTGTATTGCCCTTTGGGATTTTGTTGTGGTTGAGATGGAAACTTACCTTTCTCTTGGAAACTGAGAGCAAATGTTAATTTTGCAAGAGTATCTTTAAAATCTGTCATGTTTTGAGCAAGTTGAGTATTGATTGTCTCTTGCTTTTCAATGAATGCATGCAATGTTTCCTCATGATTTATTCTGAGAGGTGGAGCATAAGGAGGTGCATATGCATGAGAATTTTAGAAATTGTGGTGTGCTTGAAAAGATTGATGTCTTCTCCCAAGTGCAGGAGTGTCGAAGTAATAAATAACCCGGCAAGACCAGGGTCGAACCACACGGAGGTTAATTGTATAAATTATAAATAATAATAATACAACAACAATAACAATAACAATAACAACAATAATTGTAATAATAATAATAATAATAATAATAATAATAATAATAATAGTAGTAGTAGTAGTAGTAGTAGTAGTAGTAGTAGCAGTAGTAGTAATAATAAAGAAAAAGAAGGAGAAGAAGAAGATGAGAACTTTGAGAAGGAATATTAATGTAACGATTAAACAATGATAATAACAAATGTCAAGGTTAGAGATTCCACTAATGGTATGTCAAACAAGTATAATATAAACTCTTATTATTCAATTGGAAACCACACATAAAGGAGGTTCTAATCAGATTATAGATTGTTAACATGATTACATTAGTCATCTTATTCAATTAATGCTAATACTTGTAAATCTCGTCAAGCATTCATGATTATAACTTATGTTAACAATAAATCAAGTTCCTTTCATAACTCAGGTGTCGATTATACCATACAGTATGAGCTGTAAAAGTGCCAAGCATTTGTTGTACCAAGTGTTATACAATATAAATCAAGATTAGTGATTTAACAAGCAAAGTATTAAAGAGTAAATAAGATAACAAATATAAAACATGTTAATATCAAACATTAAAGTCCATATTAGTGTAACCTTTTCACCTTGATATAATAAACTTAGCTAGACATAATGAAAGAAAGAAAAATAAATAAACAAAATAAGAACATAAATAAGATAAAAGTTAGCTAAGTAAAGGAAAGGAAATGAAAGGCATAAACTTGATATTAATGAAAGCAAACCATAAACATTACAAATAACCCAAAGAGAGAAAGGAAGAGCATGATCTTGATTTGGAAACCAAGATGTCTAAATGCATGGCAAATGCCTCCTTTTATAGGCCAAAATTGTGAACTATTGATTTGATGACTAATTGATAAGTGGGTGGCCAACTCTTGACTTGGTGACAATCCTTATCTTCTCTTGTCTGCCCAAAATGTTATTGATAACGTCAAAATGTTAACAACAAAGTAAGTTCCTTTCATAGCTTAGGTGTCGGTTATACCATACAGTATGAACTATGAAAGTGCCAAGCATTTGTTTTACCAAGTGTTATACAACATAAATCAAGATTAGTTATCTAACAAGCAAAGTATTAAAGAGTGAACAAGATAACAAATACAAAACATGTTAGCATCAAACATTAAAGTCCATATTAAGTTTACACTATACTTATTATTACACCATTAATGTACCCTTTTCACCTTGACATAATAAACTTAGTTAGACATAATGAAAGAAAGAAAAATAGATAAACAAAATAAGAACATAAATAAGATAAAAGTTAACTAAGTAAAGGAAAGGAAACGAAAGGTATAAACTTGATATTAATGAAACCAAAACATAAACATTACAAAAAATACAAAGAGAGAAAGCAAAAGCATGATCTTGATTTGGAGATCAAGATGCCTAAATGCATGGCAAATGCCTCCTTTTATAGGCCAAAATTGGGAACTATTGATTTGATGACTAATTAATGAGTGGGTGGCCAACTCTTGACTTGGTAACAATTCTTATCTCCTCTTGTCTACCTAAAACGTCATTGATAACGTCAAAATTGGAGCCAGTCGAAACATGAAAGTTGTAGGCAATTGTCTCAGCTTTCTTGTGTAAAAACTTCAACTCATTTGGACTTCTAGAACTCCAGATATGGCTAAAATACTGAACAGTGCTCGGGCTAGAAGACAGATTCGGGCTTCTTTATTGTTGCTACAATTTGGACTTGAAAATAAATTTTTAGATCTTGGGCTCCATATGAAAGTTATAGGCCTATGTGTTACCTTTCCATCCATATAAAGTAGACCTAAATCTAAGATCTATAGCTCCAGATATAACCCAATTACCAAACAGTGTTCCGGTTTGAATTACACTGACATCTCTTTTCTAATTTTGGTCATCTCTTTGCCCTTGCAATTTAAGTTCTTAAAGTCATCAATCAATCCTTTCATTCATGTGATAGGCCTGCATTTAAAATGAACATTTACCACAAATTAAAGGTATCTTTTATTATTAGATATATTATTATAAAACATGCTTTAGTTAAGGAGTTATTGATACTTCAAGTGCAAAATAATGATATAAAACCATGATAAAAATGCACTTTTAAGTACTAATCACACCCCTAACCAGCTTATTACTAGTCCCTAGTAATCAGAGCGTTAAAATAGAAAAACAATTTGCAAATTCCACAAAGCAAGGTATTCATCATTTAACTTCCATTAATCTATTCAGATAAACAAACTCTCATTAAATTTATATATCTGCTCAATACCTCTTAACAAGATATTAATAAACCTTTCTTTTGTGCTCAAAGTATCAACACATAATTATGGGGCTTTTCTTGGAAGAAAATAAAATTTTTGTTTTAATGTTTAAGGTTAACTTCCTTGGGTTGGGATTATTATTTTTGTCTTTTTTTTTAATTTATATACATATAATTTAAAAACATCATGCACCTTTAACCCATGTAACGAGCTTTCGGCTAATGACTTCCAGATTAGTTGGTCTTAGGGCATTAGATGTTGAGACACCCCTACGAGTTTACTAACTCGGGTCGCAGATACTGATATATAGATAGTGCAATGTTTGATTCCCTTAAGCTTTTCTCCTCAACCTATGTAACAAGTGTTGGGTCAATAGCTCCCAAGTCAGTTGACTTTAGGGTATTAGGTGTTAAAACACCCCTTCAGGCTTAATTGCTTAGGTTAAAGAGGCTACGAAACCAAACTTATTTACATTTTTATTATTATTATTATATTTTTTTTTAATTATATACTATCCATTTCCCTTAATTGTTATAATGTAATAATCCAATATGCAACCCACAATCATATGTTAAAGTGTGTGTGTAAATTAAGGTTTAAGAATACATGTTAAATAAGTATATGAGCAGAATTAAGTGATAACAATGCGAGAGTTTATAAACCTGAATATTTCAAGAAGTATTATGATAGACCTTATTAATAATGGTTGCTAAGATGCGTCTCAAGAGTCATTTTAACAAAAGAGCCCCTTTACTCCGCCATCCTAGTAACAATAATGTTGCATATGTTTTATGAAATGAAAAATATTTTTTTTTATTTTTTATCACCTACTACCCTCTCCCCCAACCAAAACAAAACATTGTCCTCAATATTCTAAGGTAGAAAGATAGAGTACAGAAGATATCACCTAAAATAACGAACACTGATAAACCTGAAACACACTGAAACAAAAATAAGAAATAACTAAACACAATAATAAAACCAAAAGACACAGAAATTCACAAATGAAGGCTTAAATCCAATCTAAGCTTTTTACGGCTTTTCTTAGTTGACCAATTTATGCGACTCATGGAGGGATCAATTACTGGAATGAAAGACTGTAGTTGGTCAATTAATTATTCAGCAGTAGCAGCAGAGATTATGATTTGTCGTGCAGAAGATGTTAGAAATTCCTGTTCCACAGCATGATCAAGAAAAGACAACAACTTATCATAATAACCATTAACATTTAACAAACCTATGAGTTTATGGTGAATGTGCAGTTGAGCCCAAGAGGAAATATGAAAGATCTCTTCTAATATGCCTAGACCACCTGGTAAAGCATGAAGGCATCAGTATGGTTAAACATTGCATTCATTCGAGCCGACATTGTGGAGACCTGAAGTTCCTCTCTAATTGTTTTTCCAATGATGTCTGCTTGACCGCTTTTTATGATCGGCTTGTTTTAACTCGCAAGTGCACGAGTGTGCGATGTAGCAATTAACTCGGTAAGATCGAGGTCATATCCACAGAGAGCTAGATCTGGAAATTAAGCTAAGTAACAAAAAAAAACTCAAGAGAAATTAAATTAACAATAACTTGGTTGAAAATAATTGATGGATTTGTTTTCAAAGATAAAAAAAAATATAAATAGATTTTAAATGACAAGAAAAGTAAGTCTTGGTCCAAATCAATTTTAATGGTGATGTATTGGTGATTTCTTCAACATATATAAGATAACTCAACCTAATCTCAACGATGGTGATATTAGATCGGAAGATATTACAATGAAGATTAGAAAGATGAAGATTGATTATTGCTTAAGAATGAACAAGTACTTTCATATTAAGTAAGACATTGAATCAAGCAATCTCTATACCAAAACTAAAGTTTGTGCATAAAAATTCAAGATTATAACATTACCTAAATGATTTCTAAAATTTCTTTACAATAATAAATCATTCATGAAGAAAATAAGAAGATAAACATTAAGATTCATTCATATCCTAAAGAACTCACCTCAATCACTATTATCCTTGATTTGGATTCAAGAAAGAGTTTAGCCAACCATGATTATATATAAGAACACTTCAATAAACATGAAAGAACTTGAATCCAACTGAAAAAATAAGTTTTACAAACTAAAAAACCGAAATCTATAAAGAAGAACACAATACAATTTCAGAAAAAATTCGGACATAAATCTGACTCTAACTTTGGACAGAAATTCAACCCTCTTAGAAGCTTTTTTTCGAGAAGTATATTAGAGACATATTTATAGGAAATTCTGTCATCTTTCTAGATCATTAAAGAACAGCTCATTTGGACACCTGAATCAAAAGTTATGGGCAAAACACCGAAAGGTCTTCTGAAAAATCAAATCAAGACAGCTTTACAACTACTTTGGTGCACGTTTTTCTTCCTCATTTATGAGGTGTCTCCTTCTTCTTTTTAACCCAAAATAATGTTAAAATATCCCCTCCAGCTTTCCATCCATGTGCTTGCCTTCTTGGATCAATGGATTACCCAAAATAAATCAATTGTTATTTGTTGTGTGGACATGTAAGATCATGGATTGTGTTTGGGTTGATTTGAAGGTTGATTTGGGGTTGATTTAGGGCTAATTTTGGGCTGATTTTGGGCTGAATTTAAGCATCAAATAAGTATACAAATGTACTTATTATTTGGGCTAAGATTGACATTGAAACCTTGAGTGTTTAAGGCAAGTTTGGGCTTGAAATAAATCATATGATATTCTTTTCTAGAATTGGAATAGAATTGATTTTTGGGACAAATTTGGAGCACTTATTTGAACCAAGATTTGCTTCAATCTTCAACTAAATGTCTCTTCAATTCTTTGTTCTAAATTCCGACGTTGAATTTTCTGAATTAATTCATTTAAGCTCCAAAAACCTATCGAAACATTAAAACAAACTTCATTACTAAAAAACACATCAATTATTATAAAAACAACCAAATAAAAACAATAAATACATATGTAAAATAAGAGACTTAATGACACTTTTGATGCACAATCAATGTCCCCTTGTGTTAAAGCTTTGGGGAAGACCCCCAAAACTTGACTACCTCCTAAAAATGCAGTTATTGACACACCTCCCATTAACTCAAGACTACCTCCCCCATACACTATGTCGCACGTGTGCGGTGTCGCAGCGATCATCCATCATCCATGCTAACGATGGGATGTGGTGTATTTCTAGCAAGATATGAAGAGACAAGAAATTCTTGTCTCTTATTAGTGAAAATTTGAATGGGAGTCGCCACCTAGTATTCTGGTAACTAGGAATCCTAACTGGTCTCAGAGATCGAGTACGGAGACTGGTTGCGTAAAGGGAAGGTATTAACACCCCAAATACGCCCTACCTAAGGTAGGCTGGATTGTTTTGTCTAATAAAATATGAAATCATATTGTGGTATCTAATTATATGTATCTAAGGTTTTAAAAAAAGTCTTTCTTTGTAAGGAGATCTTTATCTTATCGGGTAAAACCTAGTTGTTCTATGTCGTTAATAAAAACAAATAACCTTTTAATATTAAGAATACGTGTTATGTATAACCTCATAATCCCTGATACTAAACAAAAAAAAAATTATTGTTTTTGATATTTTGGCCAACGTTCTCTTAACTTTAATAAACAGGTTATTAAAGCCAAAATACATGCTAAAAAATTGTTTTTGATGTAAGAAAAATATAATATGTTTTTTTAGCTTTGAGACAGTTGGCCGTATGCACAAAAACATTTTTGTTTGTTTCTTTTCAAAAAAAATTTAAGTGTTGACAAAACAAACTAGGTATTGTTAATATCAAATTTATATTTTTTTTTTATTGACATAAAATACAAACCAATACTAAGAAAAAAGGCATAAATAAAAAACAAGGAGAAATTAAAAATATAAAAAATTAATTAATTAATTTTTTTTCAAAATGGGCCGGACTCGGCCCAGATTAGTGGGTTGGGTCGGACCCGGCCCAAAACCAAATAGGTTGGTTATTGTATAAAAAATACAAAGAGAGAAAGCAAAAGCATGATCTTGATTTGGAGATCAAGATGTCTAAATGCATAACAAATGCCTCCTTTTATAGGCCAAAATTAGGAACTATTGATTTGATGACTAATTAATGAGTGGGTGACCAACTCTTGATGTGGTGACAATTCTTATCTTCTCTTGTCTGTCTAAAATGTCATTGATAACATCAAAATTGGAGTCACTCGAAACATGAAAATTGTGAGAAATTGTCTTAGCTTTCTTGTATAAAAACTTCAGCTCATTTGGACTTCTAGAACTCCAGATATGGCCAAAATACTGAACAGTGCTCTGGTTGGAGGACAGATTCAGGCTTCTTTGTTGTTGCTACAATTTGGACTTGAAAATGACCTTTTTAGATCTTGGGCTCTATATAAAAGTTATAGGCCTATGTCTTACCTTTCCATCCATATAAAGTAGACCTAAATCTGAGATCTATAGCTCCAGATATAACCCAATTACCAAACAGTATTCTAGTTTGGATTGCACCGACATCTCTTTTCTAATTTTGGTCATCTCTTTGCCCTTGCAATTTAAGTTCTTAAAGTCATCAATCAATCCTTTCATTTATGTGATAGGCCTCCATTTAAAATAAACATTTACCATAAATTAAAGGTATCTTATACTATTAGATATATTATTATAAAACATGCGTTAAAGAGTTATTGATACTTCAAGTGCAAAATGATGATATAAAACCATGATAAAAATGCACTTTCAAGTACTAATCAATATATTTGTGCAATTCTTTGAATCTCTCTTCCAATTCTCATTTGAAAATGGACACTAATCTTGAAAAATTAAAAAAATATTTTCCGGCTTTGCCTTAGAATGCGATTACAAAAATTTGCCATGCTAGATGTGCAAGATTGAGATTGTTAATGAATCTTGGAATTCCTGAAGATATTAAGATGCTTTTTTAAAAATAAATAAATAAAGAGAGAGAAAGTGTGTGAGACTCTAACTAGTCTACATATAGGTGGAATGATTGCCTTTCTAATTTCTCATCTATAAAAATCCTCTCTTCTTTCCCTTCATTTCCATTCAATCCATACATTCATCAAATATAAAAGTGTGTAGAAATGACAAGTTCCTCACGTCATCAAATAAGAAATATTTGTGTTTTTGGTGGATCTAGTCATGGGAAAGAAAAGAAGTTTTTAGAATTAGCAAATCATCTTGGTCAAGTGCTAGTTGAGAGAAAGATTCATTTAGTGTATGGGGGAGGCAGTCTTGGGTTAATGGGAGGTGTGTCAATAGCTATATTTTTAGGAGGTAGTCAAGTTTTAGAGGTCGTCCCCTGACACGACTAAAAGATTGATGTCTTCTCCTAAGTGCAGGAGTGTCGAAGTAATAAATAACTCGGCAAGACCGGGGTCGAACCACAGGAAGGTTAATTGTACAAATTATAAACAACAATTATAAAACAACAATAACAACAACAACAACAACAACAACAATAATAATAATAATAATAATAATAATAATAATAATAATAATAGTAGTAGTAGTAGTAGTAGTAGTAGTAGTAGTAGTAGTAGTAGTACTAATAACAATAATAATAATAATAATAATAATAATAATAATAATAATAATAATAAAGAAAGAGAAGAAGAAGAAGATGATGATGATGAGAACTTAGAGATGAAATATTAATGTAAGGATTAAACAATAATAATAACAAATGTCAAGGTTAGAGGTTCCACTAATGGTATATCAAACAAGTATAGTATAAACTCTTATTATTGAATTGGAAACCACACACAAAGGAGGTTCCAATCAGATTATATATTGTTAACATGATTACATTAGTCATCTTATTCAATTAATGTTAATACTTGTAAATCTCGTCAAGCATTCATGATTATAACTTATGTTAACAACAAATCAAGTTCCTTTCGTAGCTCAGGTGTCGGTTATACCATACATTATGGACTATGAAAGTGCCAAGCATTTGTTGTACCAAGTGTTATACAACATAAATCAAGATTAGTCATTTAACAAGCAAAGTATTAAAGAGTGAACAAGATAACAAATATAAAACATGTTAGTATCAAACATTAAAGTCCATATTAAGTTTACCCTATACTTATTCTTACACCATTAGTGTAACCTTTTCACCTTGACATAATTAACTTAGCTAGACATAATGAAAGAAAGAAAAATAAATAAACAAAATAAGAACATAAAAGTTAACTAAGTAAAGGAAAGGAAATGAAAAGCATAAACTTAATATTAATGAAAGTAAAGCATAAACATTACAAAAAATACAAAGAGAGAAAGGAAGAGCATGATCTTGATCTGGAAACCAAGATGCCTAAATGCATGGCAAATGCCTCCTTTTATAGGCCAAAATTGGGAACTATTGATTTGATGACTAATTGATAAGTGGGTGGCCAACTTTTGACTTGGTGACAATCCTTATCTTCTCTTGTCTGCCCAAAACGTCATTGATAACGTCAAAATTGGAGCCAGGTGAAAACATGAAAGTTCTAGGAAATT
The DNA here is from genome assembly GCA_026413675.1 of Populus pruinosa. Classification (NCBI taxonomy): domain Eukaryota; kingdom Viridiplantae; phylum Streptophyta; class Magnoliopsida; order Malpighiales; family Salicaceae; genus Populus; species Populus pruinosa. Next base: position 10,590,771 of record CM048598.1, read on the forward strand.
GTCTCAGCTTTCTTGTGTAAACAATTCAGCTTATTTGGACTTCTAGAACTCCAGATATGGCCAAAATACCGAACAGTGCTCGGGCTGGAAGACAGATTCGGGCTTCTTTGTTGTTGCTACAATTTGGACTTGCAAATGGCCTTTTTAGATCTTGGGCTCCATATGAAAGTTGTAGGCCTATGTCTTACCTTTCCATCCATATAAATTGGACCTAAATCTAAGATCTGTAGCTCCAGATATGACCCAATTACCAAACAGTGTTCCGGTTTGGATTGCACCGACATCTCTTCTCTAAGTTTGACCATCTCTTTATCCTTGCAATTTAAGTTCTTCAAGTCATCAATCAATCCTTTCATTTATGTGATAGGCCTGCATTAAAAATAGACATTTACCACAAATTATAGGTATCTTATATTATTGGATACATTATTATAAAACATATTTTAGTTAAGGAGTTATTGATACTTCAAGTGCAAAATGATGATATAAAACCATGATAAAAATGCACTTTTAAGTACTAATCATCCCCGAAGTTTTGGCATAAGGGGACATCATTGGAAAAACAATTGGAGAGGAACTTTAGGTCCCCATAATATCGGTTTGAATGAATGCAATGTTTAAACATGTTGATGCCTTCATTGCTTTACCAGGTGGTCTAGCACATTGGAAGAGATCTTTCATATTTCCTCTTAGGCTCAACTACACATTCACCATAAACCCATAGGTTTGTTAAATGTTAATGGTTATTATGATAAGTTGTTGTCTTTTCTTGATCATGCTGTGGAACAGGAATTTCTAACATCTTCTGTACGACAAATCATAATCTCTACTGCTACTACTGAATAATTAATTGACCAACTATAATCCTTTATTCCTGTAATTGATCCCTCCATGAGTCACATAAATTGGTCAACTAAGAAAAGTCGTAAAAAGTTTAGATTGGATTTGAGCCTTCATTTATAAAAGTCTTTTGGTTTTATTATTGTGTTTTGTTATTTCTTATTTTTGTTTCAGTGTGTTTCAGGTTTATCAGTATTTGTTATTTCAGGTAATATCTTCTATACTCTATCTTTCTATCTTAGAACATTGAGGACAATGTCTTGTTTTGGTTGGGGGGAGAGGGTAGTAGTTGATAAAAAAAAAATTATTTTTCATTTCATAAAGCATGTGTATAATTGTTGTTAAATGAGCTCTTTTGTTAAAGTGACTCTTAAGATACATCTTAGTAACCATTCTTACTAAGGCCTATTATAATACTCCTTAAAATATTCAGGTTTACAAACTCTCGCATTGTTATCACTTAATTCTGCTCATATACTTATTTAACATGTATTCTTAAACCTTAATTTACACACACACACTTTAACATATGATTGTGGGTTGTATATTGGATTATAATATTATTTATGTTCTTTTGTTAAAGGTAACAACTAAGGAAAAAGGATTGTATATAATTAAAAAAAAGAAAAGAAAAAAAAAGAAAAAAAACGATAATAATAAAAATGTAGATAAGTTTGGTTTCGTAGCCTCCGTAACCTAAGCAATTAAGCCCGAAGGGGTATTTTAACACGTAATACCCTAAAGTCAACTGACTTGGAAACTATTGATCCAACGCTTGTTACATGGGTTGAGGAGAAAAGTTTAAGGAAATCAAACATTGCACTATCTACATATCAGTATATGCGACCCGAGTTACTAAGCTCGTAGGGATGTCTTAACACCTAATCCCCTAAGACCAATTGGTCTGGGAGTCATTAGCTGAAAGCTCGTTACATATGTATATATATTTAAAAAAAAGAAAAAAAAGAAGACAAAAATAATAATTCCAAGTCAAGGAAGTTAACCTTAAACATTAGAACAAAAAAATTGTTTTTTTCCAAGAAAAGCCCCACAATTATGTGTTGATATATTGAGCATAAAAGAAAGGTTTATTAATATCTTGTTAAGAGATATTGAGCAAAAATATAAATTTAAAAAGCGTTTGCAAATTGATTTATAAATTTAATAAAAGTTAAATGATGAATACCTTGCTTTGTGGAATTTGCAAATTGTTTTTCTATTTTAATGCTTTGATTACTTGGGACTAGTAATAAGCTAGTTAGGGGGTGTGATTTAAAAGTGCATTTTTATCATGGTTTTATATCATCATTTTGCACTTGAATTATCAATAACTCCTTAACTAAAACATGTTTTATAATAATATATCTAATAATGTAAGATACCTTTAATTTGTGGTAAATGTTCATTTTAAATGCAGACCTATCATATAAATGAAAGGATTGATTGATGACTTTAAGAACTTAAATTGCAAGGGCAAAGAGATGACTAAAATTAAAAAAGAGATGTTAGTACAATCCAAACCAGAACACTGTTCGGTAATTGAGTCATATCTGGAGCTATAGATCTTAGATTTAGGTCTACTTTATATGGATGGAAAGGTAAGATATAGGCCTACAACTTTCATATGGAGCTCAAGATCTAAAAAAGTCATTTTCAAGTCCAAATTGTAGCACCAACAAAAAAGCCCGAATTTGTCCTCCAGCCCGAGCACTGTTCCGTATTTTGGCCATATCTCGAGTTCTAAATGTCCAAATGAGCTGAAGGTTTTACACAAGAAAGTTGAGATAATTGCCTACAACTTTCATGTTTTCAAGTGGCTCCAATTTTGACGTTATCAATGACGTTTTGGGCAGACAATAGAAGATAAGGATTGTCACCAAGTCAAGAGTTAGCCACCCACTCATCAATTAGTTATCAAATCAATAGTTACTAATTTTGGCCTATAAAAGAAGGCATTTGCCATGCATTTAGGCATCTTGGTTTCTAGATCGAGATCATGCTCTTGCTTTCTCTCTTTGTTTTTTTAGTAATTGACACGACTAAAAGATTGATGTCTTCTCCCAAGTGCAGGAGTGTCGAAGTAATAAATAACCCGGCAAGACCGGGGTCGAACCACAGGGAGGTTAATTGTACAAATTATAAACAATAATTATAAACAACAATAATAGTAATAACGATAACAATAATAATAATAATAATAATAATAATAATAATAATAATAATAATAATAATAATAATACTAATACTAATAATACTAATAATACTAATAATAGTAGTAGTAGTAGTAGTAGTAGTAGTAGTAGTAGTAATAATAATAATAATAATAATAATAATAATAATAATAATAATAATAAAGAAAGAGAAGAAGAAGAAGATGATGAGCACTTGGAGATGAAATATTAATGTAAGGATTAAACAATAATAATAACAAATGTCAAGGTTAGAGGTTCCACTAATGGCATATCAAACAAGTATAGTATAAACTCTTATTATTGAATTGGAAACCACACACAAAGGAGGTTCCAATCAGATTATATATTGTTAACATGATTACATTAGTCATCTTATTCAATTAATGCTAATACTTGTAAATCTCGTCAAGCATTCATGATTATAACTTATGTTAACAACAAATCAAGTTCCTTTCATAGCTCAGGTGTCGGTTATACCATACATTATGGGCTATGAAAGTGCCAAGCATTTGTTGTACCAAGTGTTATACAACATAAATCAAGATTAGTCATTTAACAAGCAAAGTATTAAAGAATGAACAAGATAACAAATATAAAACATGTTAGTATCAAACATTAAAGTCCATATTAAGTTTACATTATACTTATTCTCACACCATTAGTGTAACCTTTTCACCTTGACATAATTAATTTAGCTAGACATAATGAAAGAAAGGAAAACAAATAAACAAAATAAGAACATAAAAGTTAACTAAGTAAAGGAAATGAAATGAAAGGCATAAACTTAATATTAATGAAAGTAAAGCATAAACATTACAAAAAATACAAAGAGAGAAAGGAAGAGCATGATCTTGATCTGAACACCAAGATGCCTAAATGCATGGCAAATGCCTCCTTTTATAGGCCAAAATTGGGAACTATTGATTTGATGACTAATTGATAAGTGGGTGGCCAACTTTTGACTTGGTGACAATCCTTATCTTCTCTTGTCTGCCCAAAACGTCATTGATAACGTCAAAACTGGAGCCAGGTGCAAACATAAAAGTTGTAGGCAATTGTCTCAGCTTTCTTGTGTAAAAAATTCAGCTCATTTGGACTTCTAGAACTCCAGATATGGCCAAAATACCGAACAGTGCTCGGGCTGGAAGACAGATTCGGGCTTCTTTGTTGTTGCTACAATTTGGACTTGATAATGGCCTTTTTAGATCTTGGGCTCCATATGAAAGTTGTAGGCCTATGTCTTACCTTTCCATCCATATAAATTGGACCTAAATCTGAGATCTGTAGCTCTAGATATGACCCAATTACCGAACAGTGTTCCGGTTTGGATTGCACCGACATCTCTTCTCTAAGTTTGACCATCTCTTTATCCTTGCAATTTAAGTTCTTCAAGTCATCAATCAATCCTTTCATTTATTTGATAGGCCTGCATTAAAAATAGACATTTACCACAAATTATAGGTATCTTATATTATTAGATACATTATTATAAAACATATTTTAGTTAAGGAGTTATTGATACTTCAAGTGCAAAATGATGATATAAAACCATGATAAAAATGCACTTTTAAGTACTAATCACACCCCTCAACCAGCTTATTACTAGTCCCTAGTAATTAAAGCGTTAAAACAATTTGCAAATTTCACAAAGCAAGGTATTCATCATTTAACTTCCATTAATCTATCCAGATAAACAAACTCTCATTAAATTTATATATCTGCTCAATACCACTTAACAAGATATTAATAAACCTTTCTTTTGTGCTCAATGTATCAACACATAATTATGGGGCTTTTCTTGGAAGAAAACAAAATTTTTGTTCTAATGTTTAAGGTTAACTTCCTTGGGTTGGGATTACTATTTTTGTCTTTTTTTTTTTTTTAACTCTATATTCATATACTTTAAAAACATCATGCATCTTTAACCCATGTAACGAGCTTTCAGCTAATGACTCCCAGACCAGTTAGTCTTAGGGCATTAGGTATTAAGACACCCCTATGAGCTTAGTAACTCGGGTCGCAGATACTGATATGTAGATAGTGCAATGTTTGATTTCTTTAAGCTTTTCTCCTCAACCCATGTAACAAGCGTTGGGCCAATAGCTCCCAAGTCAGTTGACTTTAGGGTATTAGGTGTTAAAACACCCCTTCGGGCTTAATTGCTTAGGTTAGGGAGGCTACGAAATCAAACTTATCTACATTTTTATTATCATCATTTTTTTATTTTTTATTTTTTCTTTTTTTTTTCATGTTTTTTTTTTAATTATATACAATCCCTTTCCCTTAGTTGTTACCTTTAACAAAAGAACATAAATAATGTAATAATCCAATATGCAACCCACAATCATATGTTAAAGTGTGTGTGTGTAAATTAAGGTTTAAAAATACATGTTAAATAAGTATATGAGCAGAATTAAGTGGTAACAATACGAGAGTTTGTAAACCTGAATATTTCAGGAAGTATTATAATAGACCTTGTTAAGAATGGTTACTAAGATGCGTCTCAAGAGTCACTTTAACAAAAGAACTCCTTTACTCTGCCATCCTAGTAACAACAATTATGCACATGCTTTATGAAATGAAAAACAATTTTTTTTTTTTTTTATCAACTACTACCCTCTCCCCCCAACCAAAATGAGACATTGTCCTCAATGTTCTAAGGTAGAAAGATAGAGTATAAAAGATATCACCTGAAATAACGAACACTGACAAAACCTGAAACACACTGAAGCAAAAATAAGAAATAACAAAACGTAATAAAACCAAAAGACACAAAAATTCACAAATGAAGGCTCAAATCCAATCGAAGCTTTTTACGGCTTTCCTTAGATGACCAATTTATGCGACTCATGGAAGGATCAATCACAGGAATGAAAGATTGTAGTTGGTCAATCAATTGTTCAGCAGTAGAAGCAGAGATTATGATTTGTCGTGCAGAAGATGTTAAAAATTCCTGTTCCACAGCATGATCAAGAAAAGACAACAACTTATCATAATAACCATTAACATTTAACAAACCTATGGGTTTATGGTGAATGTGCAATTGAGCCCAAGAGGAAATATGAAAGATCTCTTCCAATGTGCCTAGACCACCTGGTAAAGCAATGAAAGCATCAGCATGGTTAAACATTGCATTCATTCGAGCTGACATTGTAGAGACTTGAAGTTCCTCTCCAATTGTTTTTCCAATGATGTCCCCTTGTGCCAAAGCTTCAGGGACGATTCCTAAAACTTGACTACCTCTTAAAAATACAGCTATTGACACACCTCCCATTAACCCAAGACTGCCTCCCCCATACACTAAATGAATCTTTCTCTCAGCTAGCACCTGACCAAGATGATTTGCTGATTCTAAAAACTCCTTTTCTTTCCCAGGACTAGATCCACCGAAAACACAAATATTTCTTATTTGATGACTTGAGGAACTTGCCATTTCTACACACTTCTGTATTTGTTGAAGGTATGGGTTGAGTAGAAATGAAAGGAAGGAAAAGAGGGTTTTATAGATGAGAAATTAGAAAGGCAATCATAACACCTATATATAGGCCAGCTGGAGTCTCACACTCTCTCTCTCTCTTTTTATTTATTTATTTATTTACTTTTAAAAAAAAATATGTATGTACAGGTAGTTGTGATTGTGGCTCACATCTTCCCTTGGTTTTACGTCCAAGAACAGCTTAAACGCCCTCTATGGGTCGGGGATAGGCTTCCCATCCAGTTTTCTTAAAAACTGGCAAACAGGGTCTTTTTTAGTCAGATTCCCAAGACTAAGTCGATCATGTTCTTTATGAAATAGTGGCCATAAATCATGAATTGCACGATGCACATCTCCACTAGGATGCGTCTCAAGAGTCAATAGAAGATTATCTAAAGACTCCTTACTCAGGCCATCCTTAATGAATTGTATTTTATCTTCACGGTTTATAGATACCATTCCTAAAGAACGACATTGTGTATTACAAGTCCATCTAGCACATCGATGACAGACATCCAGTCGTTTTGCACGACGCTTCTTTGCAAAAGTGCTTTTACCTGTTCCAGGCATGTGTGAAATGAAGAAGTTAGAGGACTCACCTGATAATCAGACCTTTGCTTCAATCAACCAACGAATATCTTCAGGAATTTCATGATTCATTAATAATCTCAATCTTGCATATCTAGCACGGTAAATTTTTGTAATCGCATTCTGAGGCAGAGCGGGAAAATACTTTTTCAATTTTTCAAGATTAGTGTCCATTTTCAAATGAGAATTGGAAGAGAGATTCAAAGAATTGCACAGATATATACACAGATATCAGTAATTGTGGGAAACTGAAAGAACCGACTTAAGTCACGGAGTACCGTTATCCGCCATTTGACCGGGGTGAGAGAAACTAGCAAAAATCACTCAAAAAGAAACATAAAAAAGAAAATGTGAGAAAATAAAATAATCAACCTTTATCTACAAGATCATTCAAACCAGCTGATTCATTTTCACTAGGAAAATTATCAAAGTAAGCTTTCAAACGATGTCCATTTTCCTTAAAATCATTGTCATTCATTGAATTCTCAATATCACAGGCCCCATAAGGATTGCTCCATCTTAATCTTAGCTTTTTAGGGAATGCATAGAGTTGAGAATCATAAAACAAAACTTTTTGACCAGTATCAATCTTTTGACAATTTTCACAAGTTTTGTAGAATGCATGCGTGTCCTTGAACATGGTGGGCCAATAAAATCCATTTTGAAAGATTTTTGCAATTGTCTTTTTTGACGAGAAATAACTTCCACATGCTTCAGAATGACAAAGTTTAATGACACTACTTACCTCATTGTCGGGAATGAATCTTTGAAATATTTGATGAGGACAATATTTGAATAAGGTAGGGTCATCACAAGAAAAATTCTTCACTTCGTTCAAAAACTTTTCTTTGTCTTGGGTACTCCAATCAGCTGGCAAATCTCCTAAAGAAAGAAAATTGATATTTTTATTATACCAAGGCATTGGACTAAGAGAAAGTAAGGATTCGTTAGGAAAGTAATCATCTTTTGGTGTGATGTCAGATGTCAAATCTGTTGTCACTATTGACAAAAGATTCACATCAACATTTTCGGTGCTTGTTTCATCCATGATTTCTTCCTCAGAATAAACCATTTGCAAATCTTCAGTTTCATCCAATTCATTTTTATTTAAAGTAGATTCAAGTTGATCATAAACTAATTCATCAATATGATCTACTTCTTGTGAATCATTATCATCTCTAGGTTGCTTGCAAATGTTGAAAATATTCATCTCCAATGTCATGTTTCCAAATGATAGCTTCATCAATCCATTCCTACAATTAATCAATGCGTTAGAGGTTGCAAGAAATGGACGTCCTAAAATAACAGGAAATGAATTACATGCTTCAACAGGTTCTGTGTCCAAGACAATAAAATCCACAGGATAAATGAATTTATCGACTTGTACTAACACGTCTTCAATTATTCCTCTAGGCACTTTTACAGATCTATCAGCAAGTAAAAGAGATATAGAAGTTGGTTTTAACTCACCTAGATTGAGACTCTGAAAAACTGAATATGGAAGTAAATTCACACTAGCACCAAGATCAAGTAAGGCTCTTTCAATTTTATGCTCTCCAATAAAGCAAGAAATTGTAGGACAACCAGGGTCTTTATATTTCAAAGCATTATTGTTCTGAAGAATAGCACTTACTTGTTCGGCTAGAAAGGCTTTCTTTTTCACATTCAGTTTCCTCTTCACAGTGCATAGATCTTTCAAAAATTTAGCATAGGAAGGAACCTGTTTAATTGCATCCAGCAAAGGTATATTGATCCTTACCTGTTTGAAAATTTCATAAATTTCAGAGTTGTGATTAACTTTCCTTTGTTTGGTCATGGCTTGAGGAAATGGAAGTGCTGGCGGTGAATCAGTCGTTTCTTTGCAATTTTCAGATTCATCCCCTTCCTTACCCTCAGAGATTGACTCATCATCTTTCTTATAAGGGTCAAGAGAGGGTTTTTCAATAACCTTACCACTGCGCAGAGTAGTGACTGATTTGACTTGATCCATATGTTGGCTTCCGGAACTACTTGCATTTGCATTGTATTGCCCTTTGGGATTTTGTTGTGTTTGAGATGGAAACTTACCTTTCTCTTGGAAACTAAGAGCAGATGTTAATTTAGCAAGAGTATCTTTAAAATCTGTCATGTTTTGAACAAGTTGAGTATTAATTGTCTCTTGCTTTTCAATGAATGCATGCAATGTTTCCTCAAGATTTCTTCTAGGAGGTGGAGCATAAGGAGGTGCATATCCATGAGAATTTTGGAAATTGTGGTGTGCTTGAAACGGTGGTTGTGAAGTTTGTGCATTGTTGTTCTCACTCTTCCAATTGAAATTTGGGTGATTTCTCCAACCAGGGTTGTATGTTTGGGAGTATGGGTTGTAGTTGGCCCTTTGGAAACTGTTTAAAGCATGGGCTTGTTCATGGAGACATTCCTTAAAAGAAGGCAAGGTTGGACAATCGTTGGTTGAGTGTTCATTTGTTTCACAGATTTGACACACAATGTTTTCAACAGATTTTAATTGACCACTCTTTTTCAATTCTAGTGCATCGACTTTTCTAACTAAAGATGCAAATTTGGCTTGGAGGTCATGATCTTCCCTAAGGTTGTACATACCTCCACTAGATGTATGAGGTTGAGTTTTACTCGGTGCCTCATAAGTACCCGCAGTGTCCCAATTTTGAGCATTTTCAGCTAACAAGTCTAAGTACTCCATTGCTTCATCAGGGTCTTTATCTTCAAAAGTTCCATTGCACATCAATTCAACCATTTGCCTATCTTTAGGTGTTAACCCTTCATAGAAATGTGAAACCAATCTCCATATTTCAAAACCATGATGAGGGCAAGTACTAAGCAAGTCTCGATACCTATCCCAATATTTGTAAAATGTTTCTCCTGGTTTTTGAGTGAAAGTGGTGATTTGTCTCTTGAAAGAGTTTGTTCTATGAGATGGGAAAAACTTCTTTAAAAACTGTTGTTGCATTTCATCCCAAGCACGAATGGATCCTGGTCTCAAATTTTGTAGCCATGTTTTAGCTTTATCTTTTAATGAAAAAGGAAAAAGCTTTAATCTGATGGTGTTCATGCTACAATTTAAATTATTATATGTGTTGCACACCTCCTCAAATTCCCTTAAATGCAAGTATGGATTTTCCAATTCCAAACCATGAAAAGATGGTAAAAGTTGAATAATACCTGGTTTAAAATTAAAATGAGATGCATCAGGAGGAAAAACTATACATGATGGTGCACTTGTTCTTGTGGGATTCATGTGGTCTCTAAGTGTTCTAGCACGGTTATTCTCATTATTCTCATTTTGAAGTGATTGATTATCTTCTTCGGCCATATTTTCTGAAAATGATGAGGATATCCTACAAAGTCTACCACTTGATGTACGTGACCACACTCTCATGCACGTGTAGGAATAAAATAAAAGGAAGAAGAAAATAAAAGAAGAAGGAAGAAAACAAAATAAAAAGAAACAAAGTTATATACAAGAAAAGTGAAAAGAGAAAATAAAATAAATACTATAATTTATACAAGAACTTACCTCCCCGGCAACGGCGCCAAAAACTTGACACGACTAAAAGATTGATGTCTTCTCCCAAGTGCAGGAGTGTCGAAGTAATAAATAACCCGGCAAGACCGGGGTCGAACCACAGGGAGGTTAATTGTACAAATTATAAACAATAATTATAAACAACAATAATAGTAATAACGATAACAATAATAATAATAATAATAATAATAATAATAATAATAATAATAATAATAATAATAATACTAATACTAATAATACTAATAATACTAATAATAGTAGTAGTAGTAGTAGTAGTAGTAGTAGTAGTAATAATAATAATAATAATAATAATAATAATAATAATAAAGAAAGAGAAGAAGAAGAAGATGATGAGCACTTGGAGATGAAATATTAATGTAAGGATTAAACAATAATAATAACAAATGTCAAGGTTAGAGGTTCCACTAATGGCATATCAAACAAGTATAGTATAAACTCTTATTATTGAATTGGAAACCACACACAAAGGAGGTTCCAATCAGATTATATATTGTTAACATGATTACATTAGTCATCTTATTCAATTAATGCTAATACTTGTAAATCTCGTCAAGCATTCATGATTATAACTTATGTTAACAACAAATCAAGTTCCTTTCATAGCTCAGGTGTCGGTTATACCATACATTATGGGCTATGAAAGTGCCAAGCATTTGTTGTACCAAGTGTTATACAACATAAATCAAGATTAGTCATTTAACAAGCAAAGTATTAAAGAATGAACAAGATAACAAATATAAAACATGTTAGTATCAAACATTAAAGTCCATATTAAGTTTACATTATACTTATTCTCACACCATTAGTGTAACCTTTTCACCTTGACATAATTAATTTAGCTAGACATAATGAAAGAAAGGAAAACAAATAAACAAAATAAGAACATAAAAGTTAACTAAGTAAAGGAAATGAAATGAAAGGCATAAACTTAATATTAATGAAAGTAAAGCATAAACATTACAAAAAATACAAAGAGAGAAAGGAAGAGCATGATCTTGATCTGAACACCAAGATGCCTAAATGCATGGCAAATGCCTCCTTTTATAGGCCAAAATTGGGAACTATTGATTTGATGACTAATTGATAAGTGGGTGGCCAACTTTTGACTTGGTGACAATCCTTATCTTCTCTTGTCTGCCCAAAACGTCATTGATAACGTCAAAACTGGAGCCAGGTGCAAACATAAAAGTTGTAGGCAATTGTCTCAGCTTTCTTGTGTAAAAAATTCAGCTCATTTGGACTTCTAGAACTCCAGATATGGCCAAAATACCGAACAGTGCTCGGGCTGGAAGACAGATTCGGGCTTCTTTGTTGTTGCTACAATTTGGACTTGATAATGGCCTTTTTAGATCTTGGGCTCCATATGAAAGTTGTAGGCCTATGTCTTACCTTTCCATCCATATAAATTGGACCTAAATCTGAGATCTGTAGCTCTAGATATGACCCAATTACCGAACAGTGTTCCGGTTTGGATTGCACCGACATCTCTTCTCTAAGTTTGACCATCTCTTTATCCTTGCAATTTAAGTTCTTCAAGTCATCAATCAATCCTTTCATTTATTTGATAGGCCTGCATTAAAAATAGACATTTACCACAAATTATAGGTATCTTATATTATTAGATACATTATTATAAAACATATTTTAGTTAAGGAGTTATTGATACTTCAAGTGCAAAATGATGATATAAAACCATGATAAAAATGCACTTTTAAGTACTAATCAGTAATGTTTATGCTTTGCTTTCATTAATATAAAGTTTATGCCTTTCATTTCCTTTTATTTACTTAGTTAACTTTTATCTTATTTATATTCTTATTTTATTTATTTATTTTTCTTTCTTTTATTATGTCTAGCTAATTTTATTATGTCAAGGTGAAAAGGTTACTGATTAGTACTTAAAAGTGCATTTTTATCATGGTTTTATATCATCATTTTGCACTTGAAGTATCAATAACTCCTTAACTAAAATATGTTTTATAATAATGTATCTAATAATATAAGATACCTATAATTTGTGGTAAATGTCTATTTTTAATGCAGGTCTATCACATAAATGAAAGGATTGATTGATGACTTGAAGAACTTAAATTGCATGGATAAAGAGATGGTCAAACTTAGAGAAGAGATGTCGGTGCAATCCAAACCGGAACACTGTTCGGTAATTAGGCCATATCTGGAGCTACAGATCTCAGATTTAGGTCCAATTTATATGAATGGAAAGGTAAGACATAGGCCTACAACTTTCATATGGAGCCCAAGATCTAAAAAGGCCATTATCAAGTCCAAATTGTAGCAACAACAAAGAAGCCCGAATCTGTCTTCCAGCCCGAGCACTGTTCGGTATTTTGGCCATATCTGGAGTTCTAGAAGTCCAAATGAGCTGAATTTTTTAAACAAGAAAGCCGAGACAATTGCCTACAACTTTCATGTTTGCACCTGGCTCCAGTTTTGACGTTATCAATGACGTTTTGGGCAGACAAGAGAAGATAAGGATTGTCACCAAGTCAAAAGTTGGCCACCCACTTATCAATTAGTCATCAAATCAATAGTTCCCAATTTTGGCCTATAAAAGGAGGCATTTGCCATGCATTTAGGCATCTTGGTTTCCAGATCAAGATCATGCTCTTCCTTTCTCTCTTTGTATTTTTTATGCTTTGTTTTCATTAATATTAAGTTTATGCCTTTCATTTCCTTTCCTTTACTTAGTTAACTTTCATGTTCTTATTTTGTTTATCTATTTTTATTTCTTTCATTATGTCTAGCTGAGTTAATTATGTCAAGGTGAAAAGGTTACACTAATGGTGTAAGAATAAGTATAGCGTAAACTTAATATGGACTTTAATGTTTGATACTAACATGTTTTATATTTGTTATCTTGTTCACTCTTTAATACTTTGCTTGTTAAATGAGTAATCTTGATTTATGTTGTATAACACTTGGTACAACAAATGCTTGGCACTTTCATAGCCCATAATGTATGGTATAACCGACACCTGAGCTATGAAAGGAACTTGATTTGTTGTTAACATAAGTTATAATCATGAATGCTTGACGAGATTTACAAGTATTAGCATTAATTGAATAAGATGACTAATGTAATCATGTTAACAATATATAATCTGATTGGAACCTCCTTTGTGTGTGGTTTCCAATTCAATAATAAGAGTTTATACTATACTTGTTTGATATACCATTAGTGGAACCTCTAACCTTGACATTTGTTATTATCATTGTTTAATCCTTACATTAATTTTCCATCTCCAAGTTCTCATCATCTTCATCTTCTTCTCTTTCTTTATTATTATTATTAGTACTACTACTACTACTACTACTACTACTATTATTATTATTATTATTATTATTATTATTATTATTACTACTACTACTACTATTGTTGTTGTTTTATAATTGTTGTTTATAATTTGTACAATTAACCTCCCTGTGGTTCGACCCCGGTCTTGCCGGGTTATTTATTACTTCGACACTCCTGCACTTGGGAGAAGACATCAATCTTTTAGTCGTGAGAGTTACATTAATGGTGTAAGAATAAGTATATTGTAAACTTAATATGGACTTTAATGTTTGATGCTAACATGTTTTGTATTTGTTATCTTGTTCACTCTTTAATACTTTGCTTGTTAAATGACTAATTTTGATTTATGTTGTATAACACTTGGTACAACAAATACTTGGCACTCTCATAGCCAATACTGTATGGTATAACCGATACCTAAGTTATGAAAGGAACTTAATTTGTTGTTAACATAAGTTATAATGAAAAAAAAAGAACAAAAACAAAATGAAAAAAATCATGAAGAGAAATACTGTAGCAATCTATAGTATTTCATGAGAAAATCTACCGTTATAATTTTCAACTAGCTCTATATTAAAAATAATAAAATAGATAAAGATAATTTTTAAAAAATCATAACAAAAAGAATCATGTAGGGAACATTGTAGCAATCTACAGTGTTTTAAAGAAAAAAACTTATGAAACTAAATTTCCAATTAGCTTAATATGAAAAAAATAAAATAAAAAAAGACAATTCTGAAAAACAATTGTAAAAAAAAACACTATATGAGGAAAGACTGTAACAATCTATAGTGTTTTAAAGAAAAAACTATAAAACTAAATTCTCAATTAGTTCCATAATAAAAAATGAAATCAACAAAAAAATTCTAAAGAAAAAACATGTTGGGAAAATTAAATCTAAATTCTTAACTAGGTCAATATTAAAAAAAATTAATAAAGATAATTGTAAAAAAAACAAGTGGAGAAATATTATAGCAAAACAAAAACTATATAGAGAAATATTGTAACAATTTATAGTGATTTAAAAAAAAAAACTATGAAGCAACATTCTCAACCAACTTGATATAAAAAAATAAAATCAATAAAAATTATTTTTAAAAAAATAAAAAAAATATTTATAAAATTAAGTCATGGAGAAAAATACTGTAGTAATCTATAATATTTTTTAAAAAATAAATATTAAAAAAATTAATAAAAATAATTTTTTTTTAAAGGAAGAAGACAATCTTAAGAAAACAATAAATGTAAAATCTAAAAAAAAAATATGGGGAAGAAAAAAGAAAAAAATACAAAAAAAATAAACAAAAAAACAAAATAATTCTTTTTAAAAATAAAAAATATATAATATAAGAAAAGCTAAAATACTTTTCTCAAGTTTTTTAAAGAATTAGTTAATAAAATAGGACAGAAGAAACTTGTGCTCAAAGATTTTCAACTAAAGCCCAGTCAACAGACGAAAAAAACCCTAGCTTCGTCGAATACAGTGAAACGTGAAGATATTTTACAAACGCATATTCCCCCATTCGCAACTATCCCTCTGTTGTGTCTCCATATATTGATGCGTCTCTCTTTCAGCTTCAAACACTGCTTGCTCATAAAGAGAGAGATCCTCCGGTAGTCTCTCTATCTTTCTCTTTCCCTCACTTCTCGTGCAGCTTTTTGCTCACTCTCTCATTTTCCATCTTCAGGTACCGTTTCTTTTCCATATCTAATCGATGTTAGTTTGTATTTTCCTAGATTTACACAGATCGTAATTATTTCCACTCTCTTTCTCTAGTTTTGTTGTTGAATGTTTAATAACTTCTTTTTATCTCTGTAATCGCCTGTGATTTGCGTAGATCCTTCTTTGATTTCTAGATCATAATTTTACTTATGTATATCTCTGTAATCGCCTGTGAGTTTGACTGATTTTCTGAATGGTTTTTCTGCAGTTACATCTGTAAAAGTTGTTTAATTTTCTTTTTAAAATAAAATGGAGTCTTTCGATAAGCTTTGATATTTTTGTGGTACTTTTATCATTGATGCTTCAATTTTGAAAATCTGTAGTTGCTTTTTTATTAGAGTATTTTCTTGGTGGATCTGTGAATTTTTTACGCTGACCTTGTTGATATTTTGGTGGCAGGTGTTTTCTTTTGTTTTTGATAATAATTTGGTGAAATTTTAAATACTAGCCAAAATGGTAAGCGTTACTGTTGTTTTACTAAGTTCTCTGTTTTTTTTTGGTGGTTTACTCTATGGCTGTAATTTATTTCTTAATTATCTACGCGACGGGATGTTATTTTGATATCTGCAGGTTAAGTTTACAGCAGAAGAGCTTCGGCGTATTATGGACTTCAAGCATAACATCCGAAATATGTCTGTTATTGCTCATGTTGACCATGGTAAAGTTTTGTCTCCTTCATCTGCTAAGTGAATGTGTCTCAGCATCTTTATTTTTTTTCACTGGAAATATTGTTGTGATTCTTAAGTTCACCCTGTATGTGCAGTAATAAGTTGTTCTTTATGGTTGGTTGTGTGAGATCAATCATAATATCTGTTAATTGTTCTAGCATTAAAAACCAGGCGGCTAAAAATTAACTTCTATTTTTTGTATGACACGTGGTTGCTTGATTTAAATTGCTCAAGTTTTATCGCCCATTGACCTTGTGTAAGCAGCTGGGACTATGTATTGAATACCTCATGTAGTTTTTCGAGCCAGCCTTTTTTTATTTTTTTTTAACATTTGTGCTGCTATTTATGTGTGCTTATTTTACTTCTGTTTTTGAAAGTTCGTGCTTGTATGTGTGAAATTCTTTGTTGGGCTGGATTTGATCTTTGTTCCTTTGCAGGAAAATCAACTCTCACTGATTCTCTTGTCGCTGCTGCTGGTATCATTGCCCAAGAGGTTGCTGGTGATGTTCGAATGACTGATACCCGGGCAGATGAGGCAGAACGTGGTATCACAATCAAATCTACTGGCATCTCTCTATACTATGAGATGTCAGATGAAGCCCTCAAGAGCTACAAGGGAGAGAGGCAAGGAAATGAGTATCTTATCAATCTTATAGACTCTCCTGGACATGTTGACTTTTCATCTGAGGTCACAGCTGCTCTTCGTATCACTGATGGTGCTCTGGTTGTTGTGGACTGTATTGAGGGTGTGTGTGTCCAGACTGAAACTGTGCTTCGACAGGCTTTGGGTGAGAGGATCAGGCCTGTCCTGACAGTTAACAAGATGGACAGGTGTTTCCTGGAGCTCCAGGTTGATGGAGAGGAGGCATTTCAGACATTTTCTAGGGTTATTGAGAATGCCAATGTCATCATGGCAACCTATGAAGATCCCCTCCTTGGTGACTGTCAAGTCTACCCTGAGAAGGGTACTGTTGCTTTCTCTGCTGGTTTGCACGGTTGGGCTTTCACTTTGACCAACTTTGCCAAGATGTATGCCTCAAAGTTTGGAGTGGATGAGTCTAAGATGATGGAGAGGCTGTGGGGTGAGAACTTTTTTGATCCTGCTACCAAGAAGTGGACCAGCAAGAACACTGGTTCTGCTACTTGCAAGCGTGGTTTTGTGCAGTTTTGTTATGAGCCAATCAAACAGATTATTAACACGTGCATGAATGATCAGAAGGATAAATTGTGGCCCATGTTGCAAAAGCTTGGTGTTGTCATGAAGTCTGATGAGAAGGACTTGATGGGAAAGCCTCTAATGAAGCGTGTGATGCAGACCTGGCTGCCAGCAAGCACTGCTCTGCTTGAAATGATGATCTTTCACCTGCCTTCTCCTGCAACGGCTCAGAGATACCGTGTGGAGAACTTGTATGAGGGTCCCCTTGATGATGCTTATGCCAATGCTATTAGGAATTGTGACCCTAATGGCCCCCTCATGCTTTATGTGTCTAAGATGATTCCTGCTTCTGACAAGGGTAGGTTCTTTGCCTTTGGGCGTGTTTTCGCTGGAAAGGTAACAACTGGTCTGAAGGTTAGGATCATGGGACCAAACTATGTGCCTGGTGAGAAGAAGGACTTGTATGTGAAGAGTGTGCAGAGGACTGTCATTTGGATGGGGAAGAGGCAAGAAACCGTTGAGGATGTGCCTTGTGGTAACACTGTTGCCTTGGTTGGATTGGATCAGTTCATCACTAAGAATGCCACTTTAACTAATGAAAAGGAAGTTGATGCCCACCCTATTCGTGCTATGAAGTTCTCTGTCTCACCTGTTGTGCGTGTGGCTGTTCAGTGCAAGGTAGCATCTGACCTGCCCAAGCTGGTAGAAGGTCTGAAGCGTTTGTCCAAGTCTGATCCCATGGTTGTCTGTAGCATTGAGGAATCTGGAGAGCATATCATTGCTGGAGCTGGAGAACTGCACCTTGAGATCTGTTTGAAGGATTTGCAGGATGATTTTATGGGTGGGGCAGAAATCATCAAGTCTGACCCTGTTGTGTCGTTCCGTGAGACTGTCCTAGAGAAGTCCTGCCGTGTGGTGATGAGTAAATCTCCTAACAAGCACAACCGTCTCTATATGGAGGCACGACCCATGGAAGAAGGGCTTGCAGAGGCTATTGATGATGGTCGTATTGGTCCAAGAGACGATCCAAAGATTCGTGGCAAGATCTTGTCTGAGGAGTTTGGATGGGACAAGGATCTTGCAAAGAAAATCTGGTGCTTTGGTCCTGAGACCACTGGGCCAAACATGGTTGTGGATATGTGTAAGGGAGTTCAGTACCTTAATGAAATCAAGGATTCTGTTGTTGCTGGTTTCCAGTGGGCTTCAAAGGAAGGTGCCTTGGCTGAAGAAAACATGCGAGGTATCTGCTTTGAAGTCTGTGATGTGGTTCTTCATTCGGATGCCATTCACAGAGGTGGCGGGCAGGTCATTCCTACTGCCAGGAGGGTTATCTATGCCTCCCAGCTGACTGCCAAGCCCAGGCTTCTTGAGCCCGTGTACATGGTGGAGATCCAAGCCCCTGAGCAGGCTCTCGGTGGCATCTACAGTGTTCTTAACCAGAAACGTGGTCATGTGTTTGAAGAAATGCAGAGGCCCGGTACCCCCTTGTACAATATCAAGGCGTACCTCCCTGTTGTCGAGTCTTTTGGATTTTCCAGCACTTTGAGGGCTGCAACATCAGGACAGGCTTTCCCACAAAGTGTTTTTGATCATTGGGAGATGATGTCTTCTGATCCAATGGAAGCCGGTACACAAGCAGCACAGCTTGTTACAGAAATCAGGAAGCGAAAGGGTTTGAAGGAGCAGATGACCCCATTATCTGAGTTCGAGGACAAGCTGTGAGCATTTCAGTTACGTGCTCAAGAAACTTTGACGAGCACAGTTTGGTTCTTGGCTGCTGTGCTAATTTTGTGATGTTTTTAAATTTTGTCACGGGGCAGTGGCGTAGTTGCCTGGCCTTTTGGAACACTAAAGTATTTTTGTTTTTTAAACTCATTTTTATTTTCTCCTGTAAGAACTCAGAATGTTGTGATTGTTTCTTTTCGTGTTTATGAATGCAAGCTCAAATTAGATTACGAAAAAGCGAAAAAGCCCTTTGATCAATTTTGTGCTTCGTTGCAAACAAGTGTGGGTTGTTGCTGCGCTGCTTTCGAGATGCAACAAATAAAAACCAAAAAGAACATGAACTATAATCAGGCTAATCTGGGGATCCCCGACCCAGCTCTTGGGGAAGAAGCTTGCTGGGGTTGGATAACAAGTCAAAACGTGGTTTAGATGCCACTAGTATATATTGATACGTGCTTCACAACATGTTAATAATTATGAACTATAATCAGGCTAATCTGGGGATCCCCGACCCAGCTCTTGGGGAAGAAGCTTGCTGGGGTTGGATAACAAGTCAAAACGTGGTTTAGATGCCACTAGTATATATTGATACGTGCTTCACAACATGTTAATAATTATTATATATATATATATATATATATATATATATATATATATATATATAATAAAAAGTATAGAGATTTTTTTTTTGAATATTTTAAGTATGTTCAAAACTAAATCTAAAAATATTGAATCTATATCTTAAAACCAAAAGTATTAATCTTGTTCTTAATTTCTAGTAAGGGTAAAACTCAATACTAATAAATAGTACTGTAGGTAAAACTTAATACTGAGAGGTACAAGTGCAGCATAACCCATCACTATTAAGCCTGCTTATGTAGAATACAAAATTATTAAATTTTGTTGGGGAATTATACCTAAAATTACTATTAAGCCTGCTTATGTAGAATACAAAATTATTAGGTTTTGTTGGGGAATTATACCTAAAATTATTGGTCCTGCTTGGTAGTTGGCAAGACCAAAAACATAATTTATTTATGAATTAAATAATATATATAATTCAAAACTATTTAATAAAAAAATCTAAAAAAATCAAACATTAAACTTTATAATATTATCCGGTCTTGTAATATTATCTAAAATAATATTATATTATAATATTTATGAATTATTTTGTAATGGATTTCTTATATAATAAAAGTATATAAAATATATGATGTGAATACAAAGTTTATGTAGAACTCCATCAAATTTAATATAATAATATTAAAATTATAATTTTTTTGAATTTTTTTATTTTAAAGAGTTCATTGCTATTACATATGAGACATGAATTAAGAATATGAACATATAAAATTTTTATGCCACTATTAATTTTTTTTTTAAATATTAATAAAGTATGTTAATATATATATATATATATATATATATATATATATATAAATTATTTAGTATAATCTAAATTAATAAAAAATAACACTAAAATTACCAAGATTTTTTTTTAAATAATATCACTGAATGAATTCTTCTTTTATGTTTATTAAAGATAACATAATCCCTCAAGAGGTAAGACAATTTTTTTTCCTTTCTACTTTTTATTGAAATAGATTATGCATATACTACATTCACCATTATTGTTAACTTGTTAGCATTTTTAAAATACACAAAACAAACATTCTTTAATAAGAAAATTTAAGGCAACCTCAAATGAAATTTTTTTTTATCATCACCCAATATAATATAAAAAAGTTTCATCAATTTATTCTATTTACTGCATGAAACAAATATTGCATAAGAGAAAAGGAAAAAAATTGAAAAGGGAAAAAAAATTAATTTGAAGTAAGGAAAAAAATTAAAAAATTAAAAATTTTGGAAAAAGAATTTTTGAAATGCAAAAACAATCATCCTTTAATAATAAAATTCAACTCAACCTAAAATAAAAAAAAATATCATCATCTAACTTTTGTACAATATAAAAGAAACATCTATCAATTTATTTCCTTTTTATCGTATGAATAATAAATAAAAAGAAGAAAAATTTAAAGTATTAGGTCATGCTGGGTCCGGATTCAAGAACTTCAAGTCTGGCTGCAATACTAGACCCAACAATAATATTTATAATATAAATAATAATATTTAACTTGTTTGACCAAATTTTTATATTTTTTTAATCTTTTAAAAGAAATTTTGGTTTTTCTTCAATAGTTATTGACATGACCAAAGAGTTGATGTCTTCTCCCAAATATAAGAGTGTTGAAGTAATAAATAACCTGATAAAATTGGGGTTGAACTACAAGGAAATTAACTATATAAACTACAAATAAAAAAATAGATAATAACAGAAAAAGAGTTGAAGAGAGCTTTAAGATGTGATATTGATATAAGGATTTAAACAAATATAAAAGAATTGTTAATGTTAGAAGATCCACTAATGATATTTCAAACAAGTATAGTATAAACTCTTTTTATTACTCAACTGGAAATTACATACAAAAAAGGTTTTAATTGGATTATAAATTGTTAACATGAATACATTAGTTTTCTTATTTGAATAATGCTAATTGACACGACTAAAAGGTTGATGTCTTCTCCCAAGTGCAGGAGTGTCGAAGTAATAAATAACCCGGCAAGACCGGGGTCGAACCACAGGGAGGTTAATTGTACAAATTATAAATAACAATAATACAACAACAATAATAATATCAATAACAACAATAATAATAACAATAATAATAATAATAATAATAATAATAATAATAATAATAATAATAATAATAATAGTAGTAGTAGTAGTAGTAGTAGTAGTAATAGTATTAGTAGTAGTAATAATAATAATAATAATAATAAAGAAAGAGAAGAAGAAGAAGATGATGATGATGAGAACTTAGAGATGAAATATTAATGTAAGGATTAAACAATAATAATAACAAATGTCAAGGTTAGAGGTTCCACTAATGGTATATCAAACAAGTATAGTATAAACTCTTATTATTGAATTGGAAACCACACACAAAGGAGGTTCCAATCAGATTATATATTGTTAACATGATTATATTAGTCATCTTATTCAATTAATGCTAATATTTGTAAATCTCGTCAAGCATTCA
Source organism: Populus pruinosa (assembly GCA_026413675.1). Taxonomy (NCBI): domain Eukaryota; kingdom Viridiplantae; phylum Streptophyta; class Magnoliopsida; order Malpighiales; family Salicaceae; genus Populus; species Populus pruinosa. The sequence continues at coordinate 10,613,123 of CM048598.1, forward strand.
TGATTATAACTTATGTTAACAACAAATCAAGTTCCTTTCATAGCTCAGGTGTCGGTTATACCATACATTATGGGCTATGAAAGTGCTAAGCATTTGTTGTACCAAGTGTTATACAACATAAATCAAGATTAGTCATTTAACAAGCAAAGTATTAAAGAGTGAACAAGATAACAAATATAAAACATGTTAGTATCAAACATTAAAGTCCACATTAAGTTTACATTATACTTATTCTCTTTCTTTCTTTACTACTACTACTACTACTACTACTACTACTATTATTATTATTACTATTGTTGTTGTTGTTATTGTTGTTTTATAATTGTTGTTTATAATTTGTACAATTAACCTCTCTGTGTTTCGACCCCAGTCTTGCCGGGTTATTTATTACTTCGACACTTAGAGACCACATGAATCCCACAAGAACAAGTGCACCATCATACATAGTTTTTCCTCCCGATGCATCTCATTTTAATTTTAAACCAGGTATTATTCAACTTTTACCTTCTTTTCATGGTTTAGAATTGAAAAATCCATACTTGCATTTAAGGGAATTTGAGGAGGTGTGCAACACATATAATAACTTAAATTGTAGCATGAACACCATCAGATTAAAGCTTTTTCCTTTTTCATTAAAAGATAAAGCTAAAATATGGCTACAAAATTTGAGACCAGGATCCATTCGTGCTTGGGATGAAATGCAACAAAAGTTTTTAAAGAAGTTTTTCCCATCTCATAGAACAAACTCTTTCAAAAGACAAATTACCACTTTCACTAAAAACCAGAAGAAACATTTTACAAATATTGGGATAGGTATCGAGACTTGCTTAGTACTTGCCCTCATCATGGTTTTGAAACATGGAGATTGGTTTCACATTTCTATGAAGGGTTAACACCTAAAGATAGGCAAATGGTTGAATTGATGTGCAATGGAACTTTTGAAGATAAAGACCCTGATGAAGCAATGGAGTAAGACTTATTAGCTGAAAATGCTCAAAATTGGGACACTGCGGGTACATATGAGGCACCGAGTAAAACTCAACCTCATACATCTAGTGGAGGTATGTACAACCTTAGGGAAGATCATGACCTTCAAGCCAAATTTGCATCTTTAGTTAGAAAAGTCGAGGCATTAGAATTGAAAAAGAGTGGTCAATTAAAATCTGTTGAAAACATTGTGTGTCAAATCTGTGAAACAAATGAACACTCAACCAACGATTGTCCAACCTTGCCTTCTTTTAAGGAATGTCTCCATGAACAAGCCCATGCTTTAAACAGTTTTCAAAGGGCCAACCACAACCCATACTCCCAAACATACAACCTTGGTTGGAGAAATCACCCAAATTTTAGTTGGAAGAGTGAGAACAACAATGCACAAACTTCACAACCACCGTTTCAAGCACACCATAATTTCCAAAATTCTCATGGATATGCACCTCCTTATGCTACACCTCTTAGAAGAAATCTTGAGGAAACATTGCATGCATTCATTGAAAAGCAAGAGACAATCAATACTCAACTTGTTCAAAACATGACAGATTTTAAAGATACTCTTGCTAAATTAACATCTGCTCTTAGTTTCCAAGAGAAAGGTAAGTTTCCATCTCAAACACAATAAAATCCTAAGGGGCAATACAATGCAAATGCAAGTAGTTCCGAAAGCCAACACATGGATCAAGTCATATCAGTCACTACTCTGCGCAGTGGTAAGGTTATTGAAAAACCCTCTCTTGAACCTTATGAGAAAGATGATGAGTCAATCTCTGAGGGTAAGGAAGGGGTTGAATTTGAAAATTGCAAAGAAACGACAGATTCACCGCCAGCACTTCCATTTCCTCAAGCCACGACCAACAAAAGGAAAGTTAATCACAACTCTGAAATTTTTGAAATTTTCAAACAGGTAAGGATCAATATACCATTGTTGGATGCTATTAAACAGGTTCCTTCCTATGCTAAATTTTTGAAAGATCTATGCACTATAAAGAGGAAACTGAATGTGAAAAAGAAAGCCTTTCTAGCCGAACAAGTAAGTGCTATTCTTCAGAACAATAATGCTTTGAAATATAAAGACCTTGGTTGTCCCATAATTTCTTGCTTTATTGGAGAGCATAAAATTGAAAGAGCCTTACTTGATCTTGGAGCTAGTGTGAATTTACTTCCATATTCAGTTTTTCAAAGTCTCAATCTAGGTGAGTTAAAACCAACTTCTATATCTCTTTTACTTGCCGATAGATCTGTAAAAGTGCCTAGAGGAATAATTGAAGATGTGTTAGTACAAGTCGATAAATTCATTTATCCTATGAATTTTATTGTCTTGGACACAGAACCTGTTGAAACATGTAATTCATTTCCTGTTATTTTAGGACGTCCATTTCTTGCAACTTCTAATGCATTGATTAATTGTAGGAATGGACTAATAAAGCTATCATTTGGAAACATGACATTGGAGATGAATATTTTCAACATTTGCAAGCAACCTGGAGATGATAATGATTTACAAGAAGTAGATCATATTGAGAAATTAGTTTATGATCAACTTGAATCTACTTTAAGTAAAAATGAGTTGGATGAATCTGAAGATTTGCAAATGATTTATTCTGAGAAAGAAATCACGGATAACAAACGCACAGAAAATGTTGATGTGAATCTTTTGTCAACAGTGACAACAGATTCGACATCTGGCATCACACCAATCGATGATTACTTTCCTAACGAATCCTTACTTTCTCTTAGTCCAATGCCTTGGTATGATAAAAATATCAATTTTCTTACTTTAGGAGATTTGCTAGCTGATTGGAGTACCCAAGAAAAAGAAAAGTTTTTGAACGAAGTGAAGAATTTTTATTGTTATGACCCTAACTTATTCAAATATTGTCCTGATCAAATATTTCAAAGATTCATTCCCGACAATGAGGTAAGTAGTGTCATTAAACTTTATCATTATGAAGCATGTGGAAGTTGTTTCTCGTCAAAAAAGACAATTGCAAAAATATTTCAAAATGGATTTTATTGGCCCACCATGTTCAAGGACACGCATGCATTCTGCAAAACTTGTGCAAATTGTCGAAAAGTTGATACTGATAAAAAAGTTTTGTTTTATAGTTCTCAATTCTATGCATTCCCTAAAAAGATAAGATTAAAATGGAGCAATCCTTATGGGGCCTGTGATATTAAGAATTCAATGAATGACAATGATTTTAAGGAAAATGAACATCGTTTGAAAGCTTACTATGATAAGATTCCTAGTGAAAATGAATCAACTGGTTGGAATGATCTTGTAGATAAAGGTTGATTATGTTGTTTTTCTTATATTTTTTTTGTGTTTCTTTTTTAGTGATTTTTGCTAGTTTCTCTCACCCCGGTCAAATAGCGGATAACGGTACTCCGTGACTTAAGTCGGTTCTTTCAGTTTCCCACAATAACTGATATCTGTGTATATATCTGTGCAATTCTTTGAATCTTTCTTCCAATTCTCATTTGAAAATGGACACTAATCTTGAAAAATTGAAAAAGTATTTTCCCGCTCTGCCTCAAAATGCGATTATAAAAATTTACCGTGCTAGATGTGCAAGATTGAGATTGTTAATGAATCATGGAATTCTTGAAGATATTCACTGGTTGATTGAAGCAAAGGTTCGATTATCAGGTGAGTCCTCTAACTTCATTTCACACATGCCTGGAACAGGTAAAAGCACTTTTGCAAAGATGCGTCGTGCAAAACGACTGGATGTCTGTCATCGATGTGCTAGATGGACTTGTAATACACAATGTCCTTTTTTAGGAATGGTATCTATAAACCATAAAGATAAAATACAATTCATTAAGGATGGCTTGAGTGAGGAGTCTTTAGATAATCTTCTATTGACTCTTGAGACGCATCCTAGTGGAGATGTGCATCGTGCAATTCATGATTTATGGCCACTATTTCATAAAGAACATGATCGACTTAGTCTTGGGAATCTGACTAAAAAAGACCCTGTTTGCCAGTTTTTAAGAAAACTGGATGGGAAGCCTATCCCCGACCCATAGAGGGCATTTAAGCCGTTCTTGGACGTAAAACCAAGGGAAGATGTGAGCCACAATCACAACTACCTGTACATACACATGTTTTTTTTCAAAAGTAAATAAATAAATAAATAAAAAGAGAGAGAGGGTGTGTGAGACTCTAGCTGGCCTACATATAGATGTTATGATTGCCTTTCTACTTTCTCATCTATAAAACCCTCTTTTCCTTCCTTTCATTTCTACTCAACCCATACATTCAACAAATACAAAAGTGTGTAGAAATGGCAAGTTCCTCAAGTCATCAAATAAGAAATATTTGTGTTTTTGGTGGATCTAGTCCTGGGAAAGAAAAGGAGTTTTTAGAATCAGCAAACCATCTTGGTCAGGTGCTAGCTGAGAGAAAGATTCATTTAGTGTATGGGGGAGGCAGTCTTGGGTTAATGGGAGGTGTGTCAATAGCTGCATTTTTAGGAGGTAGTCAAGTTTTAGGAATCGTCCCTGAAGCTTTGGCACAAGGGGACATCATTGGAAAAACAATTGGAGAGGAACTTCAGGTCTCCACAATGTCGGCTCGAATGAATGCAATGTTTAACCATGCTGATGCTTTCATTGCTTTACCAGGTGGTCTAGGCACATTGGAAGAGATCTTTTATATTTCCTCTTGGGCTCAATTGCACATTCACCATAAACCCATTGGCTTGTTAAATGTTAATGGTTATTATGATAAGTTGTTGTCTTTTCTTGATCATGCTGTGGAACAGGAATTTCTAACATCTTCTGCACGACAAATCATAATCTCTGCTACTACTGCTGAATAATTGATTGACCAACTACAATCTTTCATTCCTGTGATTGATCCTTCCATGAGTCGCATAAATTGGTCATCTACGGGAAGCCGTAAAAAGCTTAGATTGGATTTGAGCCTTCATTTGTGAATTTTTGTGTATTTTGGTTTTATTATTGTGTTTTGTTATTTCTTATTTTTGTTTTAGTGTGTTTCAGGTTTTCTCAGTGTTCGTTATTTCAGGTGATATCTTCTATACTCTATCTTTCTACCTTAGAACATTGAGGACAATGTCTCGTTTTGGTTGGGGGGAGAGGGTAGTAGTTGATAAAAAAAAAATTGTTTTTCATTTTTCGACACTCCTGCACTTGGAAGAAGACATCAACCTTTTAGTCGTGTCAAGTTTTTGGCGCCGTTGCCGGGGAGGTAAGTTTTGTATAAATTATAATAGTTATTTTATTTTCTCTTTTCACTTTTCTTGTATATAACTTTATTTCTTTTCTCTTGTTTCTTCTTCTTTTGTTTTATGTTTTCTTTTATTTTATTTCTACACGTGCATGAGAGTGTGGTCACGTACATCAAGTTGTAGACTTTATAGGATATCCTCATCATTTTCAGAAAATATGGCCGAAGAAGATAATCAATCAATTCATAATGAAAATAATGAGAATAACCGTGCTAGAACACTTAGAGACCACATGAATCCCACAAGAACAAGTGCACCATCATGCATAGTTTTTCCTCCCGATGCATCTCATTTTAATTTTAAACCAGGTATTATTCAACTTTTACCTTCTTTTCATTGTTTAGAATTGGAAAATCCATACTTGCATTTAAGGGAATTTGAGGAGGTGTGCAACACATATAATAACTTAAATTGTAGCATGAACACCATCAGATTAAAGCTTTTTCCTTTTTCATTAAAAGATAAAGCTAAAACATGGCTACAAAATTTAAGACCAGGATCTATTCGTGCTTGGGATGAAATGTAACAACAGTTTTTAAAGAAGTTTTTCCCATCTCATATAACAAACTCTTTCAAGAGACAAATCATCACTTTCACTCAAAAACCAGGAGAAACATTTTACAAATGTTGGGATAGGTATCGAGACTTGCTTAGTACTTGCCCTCATCATGGTTTTGAAACATGGAGATTGGTTTCACATTTCTATGAAGGGTTAACACCTAAAGATAGGCAAATAGTTGAATTGATGTGCAATGGAATTTTTGAAGATAAAGTCCCTGATGAAGCAATGGAGTACTTAGACTTATTAGCTGAAAATGCTCAAAATTAGGACACCGCGGGTACTTATGAGGCACTGAGTAAAACTCAATTAAAATCTGTTGAAAACATTGTGTGTCAAATTTGTGAAACAAATGAACACTTAACCAACGATTGTCCAACCTTGCCTTCTTTTAAGGAATGTCTCCATGAACAAGCCCATGCTTTAAACAGTTTCCAAAGGGCCAACTACAACCCATACTCCCAAACATACAAACCTGGTTGGAGAAATCACCCAAATTTCAATTGGAAGAGTGAGAACAACAATGCACAAACTTCACAACCACCATTTCAAGCACACCACAATTTCCAAAATTCTCATGGATATGCACCTCCTTATGCTCCACCTCCTAGAAGAAATCTTGAGGAAACATTGCATGCATTCATTGAAAAGCAAGAGACAATCAATATTCAACTTGCTCAAAACATGACAGATTTTAAAGATACTCTTGCAAAATTAACATCTGCTCTCAGTTTCCAAGAGAAAGGTAAGTTTCCATCTCAACCACAAAAAAATCCCAAGGGGCAATACAATGCAAATGCAAGTAGTTCCGGAAGCCAACATATGGATCAAGTCAAATTAGTCACTACTCTGCACAGTGGTAAGGTTATTGAAAAACCCTCTCTTGAACCTTATGAGAAAGATGATGAGTCAATCTCTGAGGGTAAGGAAAGGGATGAATCTGAAAATTGCAAAGAAACGACTGATTCACCGCCAGCACTTCCATTTCCTCATGCCATGACCAAACAAAGGAAAGTCAATCACAACTCTGAAATTTTTGAAATTTTCAAACAGGTAAGGATCAATATACCTTTGTTGGATGCTATTAAACAGGTTCCTTTTTATGCTAAATTTTTGAAAGATCTATGCACTTTGAAGAGGAAACTGAATGTGAAAAAGAAAGCCTTTTTAGCCGAACAAGTGAGTGCTATTCTTCAAAACAATAATGCTTTGAAATATAAAGACCCTGGTTGTCCTACAATTTCTTGCTTTATTGGAGAGCATAAAATTGAAAGAGCCTTACTTGATCTTGGAGCTAGTGTGAATTTACTTCCATATTCAGTTTTTCAAAGTCTCGATCTAGGTGAGTTAAAACCAACTTCTATATCTTTTTTAGTTGCCGATAGATCTGTAAAAGTGCCTAGAGGAATAATTGAAGATGTGTTAGTACAAGTCGATAAATTCATTTATCCTATGGATTTTATTGTCTTGGATACAGAACCTGTTGAAACATGTAATTCATTTCCTGTTATTTTAGGACGTCCATTTCTTGCAACCTCTAATGCATTGATTAATTGTAGGAATGGACTAATGAAGCTATCATTTGGAAACATGACATTGGAGATGAATATTTTCAACATTTGCAAGCAACCTGGAGATGATAATGATTTACAAGAAGTAGATCATATTGACGAATTAGTTTATGATCAACTTGAATCTACTTTAAGTAAAAATGAATTGGATGAATCTGAAGATTTGCCAATAACTTATTCTAAGGAAGAAATCACGGATGAAAAAAGCACCGAAAATGTTGATGTGAATCTTTTGTCAACAGTGACAACAAATTTGACATCTGACATCACACCAATCGATGATTACTTTCCTAACGAATCCTTACTTTCTCTTAGTCCAATGCCTTGGTATAATAAAAATATCAATTTTCTTGCTTTAGGAGATTTGCCAGCTGATTGGATCAAGACAAAGAAAAGTTTTTGAACGAAGTGAAGATCTTTTATTGTGATGACCCTAACTTATTCAAATATTGTCCTGATCAAATATTTCAAAGATTCATTCCCGACAATGAGGTAAGTAGTGTCATTAAATTTTGTCATTCTGAAGCATGTGGAAGTTATTTCTCGTCAAAAAAGACAGCTGCAAAAATCTTTCAAAATGGATTTTATTGGCCCACCATGTTCAAGGACACGCATGCATTCTGCAAAACTTGTGAAAATTGTCAAAATATTGATACTGGTCAAAAAGTTTTGTTTTATAATTCTCAACTCTATTCATTCCCTATAGAGCTAAGATCAAGATGGAGCAATCCGTATAGGGCCTGTGATATTGAGAATTCAATGAATGACAATGATTTTAAGGAAAATGGACATCGTTCGAAAGCTCACTTTGATAATTTTCCTAATGAAAATGAATCAACTGGTTTGAATGATTTTGTAGATAAAGTGTGTAGAAATGACAAGTTCCTCAAGTCATCAAATAAGAAATATTTGTGTTTTCGGTGGATCTTGTCCTGGGAAAGAAAAGGAGTTTTTAGAATCAGCAAACCATCTTGGTCAGGTGCTAGCTGAGAGAAAGATTCATTTAGTGTATGGGGGAGGCAGTCTTGGGTTAATGGGAGGTGTGTCAATAGCTGCATTTTTAGGAGGTAGTCAAGTTTTGGGGGTCGTCCCCGAAGCTTTAGCAAAAAGGGACATCATTGGAAAAACAATTGGAGAGGAACTTCAGGTCTCCACAATGTCGGCTCGAATGAATGCAATGTTTAACCATGCTGATGCTTTCATTGCTTTACCAGGTGGTCTAGGCACATTGGAAGAGATCTTTCATATTTCCTCTTGGGCTCAATTGCACATTCACCATAAACCCATTGGTTTGTTAAATGTTAATGGTTATTATAATAAGTTGTTGTCTTTTCTTGATCATGCTGTGGAACAAGAATTTTTAACATCTTCTCCACGACAAATCATAATCTCTGCTACTACTGCTGAACAATTGATTGACCAACTACATTCTTTCATTCCTGTGATTGATCCTTCCATGAGTCGTATAAATTGGTCATCTACGGGAAGTCGTAAAAAGCTTAGATTGGATTTAAGCCTTCATTTGTGAATTTTTGTGTATTTTGGTTTTATTATTGTGTTTTGTTATTTCTTATTTTTGTTTCAGTGTGTTTCAGGTTTTCTCAGTGTTCGTTATTTCAGGTGATATCTTCTATACTCTATCTTTCTACCTTAGAACATTGAGGACAATGTCTCGTTTTGGTTGGGGGGAGAGGGTAGTAGTTCATAAAAAAAAAATTATTTTTCATTTCATAAGCATGTGCATAATTGTTGTTACTAGGATGGCAGAGTAAAGGAGTTCTTTTGTTAAAGTGACTCTTGAGACGCATCTTAGTAACCATTCTTAACAAGGTCTATTATAATACTTCCTGAAATATTCAGGTTTACAAACTCTCGTACTGTTACCACTTAATTCTCCTCATATACTTATTTAACATGTATTCTTAAATCTTAATTTACACACACACACTTTAACATATGATTGTGGGTTGCATATTGGATTATTACATTATTTATGTTCTTTTGTTAAAGGTAACAACTAAGGGAAAGGGATTGTATATAATTAAAAAAAAAACATGAAAAAAAAGAAAAAAAATGATGATAATAAAAATATAGATAAGTTTGGTTTCGTAGCCTCCCTAACCTAAGCAATTAAGCCCGAAGGGGTGTTTTAACACCTAATACCCTAAAGTCAACTGACTTGGGAGCTATTGGCCCAACGCTTGTTACATGGGTTGAGGAGAAAAGCTTAAGGGAATCAAACATTGCACTATCTACATATCAGTATCTGCGACCTGAGTTACTAAGCTCGTAGGGGTGTCTTAACACCTAATGCCCTAAGACCAACTGGTCTGGGAGTCATTAGCTGAAAGCTCGTTACATGGGTTAAAGATGCATGATGTTTTTAAATTATATGTATATATTTTTTTTTTAAAAAAAAAGACAAAAAAAAAGACAAAAATAATAATCCCAACCCAAGGAAGTTAACTGATTAGTACTTAAAAGTGTATTTTTATCATGGTTTTATATCATCATTTTGCACTTGAAGTATCAATAACTCCTTAACTAAAATATGTTTTATAATAATGTATCTAATAATATAAGATACCTATAATTTGTGGTAAATGTCTATTTTTAATGCAGGCCTATCACATAAATGAAAGGATTGATTGATGACTTGAAGAACTTAAATTGCAAGGATAAAGAGATGGTCAAACTTAGAGAAGAGATGTCGGTGCAATCCAAACCAGAACACTGTTCGGTAATTGGGTCATATCTGGAGCTACAAATCTCAGATTTAGGTCCAATTTATATGGATGGAAAGGTAAGACATAGGCCTACAACTTTCATATGGAGCCCAAGATCTAAAACGACCATTATCAAGTCCAAATTGTAGTAACAACAAAGAAGCCCGAATCTGTCTTCCAGCCCGAGCACTGTTCGGTAGTTTGGCCATATCTGGAGTTCTAGAAGTCCAAATGAGTTGAATGTTTTACACAAGAAAGCTGAGACAATTGCCTACAACTTTCATGTTTACAACTGGCTCCAATTTTGACGTTATCAATGATGTTTTGGGCAGACAAGAGAAGATAAGGATTGTCACCAAGTCCAAAGTTGACCACCCACTTATCAATTAGTCATCAAATCAATAGTTCCCAATTTTGGCCTATAAAAGGAGGCACTTGCCATGCATTTAGGCATCTTGGTTTCCAGATCAAGATCATGCTTTTCCTTTCTCTCTTTGTATTTTTTGTAATGTTTATGCTTTGCTTTCATTAATATTAAGTTTATGCTTTTCATTTCCTTTCCTTTACTTAGTTAGCTTTTATGTTCTTATTTTGTTTATCTAATTTTTCTTTCTTTCATTATGTCTAGCTAAGTTAATTATGTCAAGGTGAAAAGGTTACATTAATGGTGTAAGAATAAGTATAATGTAAACTTAATATGGACTTTAATGTTTGATACTAACATGTTTTATATTTGTTATCTTGTTCACTCTTTAATACTTTGCTTGTTAAATGACTAATCTTGATTTATGTTGTATAACACTTGGTACAACAAATGCTTGGCACTTTCATAGCCCATAATGTATGGTATAACCGACACCTGAGCTATGAAAGGAACTTGATTTGTTGTTAACATAAGTTATAATCATTAATGCTTGACGAGATTTACAAGTATTAGCATTAATTGAATAAGATGACTAATGTAATCATGTTAACAATATATAATCTGATTGGAACCTCCTTTGTGTGTGGTTTCCAATTCAATAATAAGAGTTTATACTATACTTTTTTGATATACCATTAGTGGAACCTCTAACCTTGACATTTGTTGTTATTATTGTTTAATCCTTACATTAATTTTCCATCTCCAAGTTCTCATCATCATCTTCTTCTTCTCTTTCTTTATTACTACTACTACTACTACTACTACTACTACTACTAGTATTATTATTATTATTATTATTATTATTATTATTATTATTATTATTATTATAGTTGTTGTTATTGTTATTGTTGTTATTATTATTGCTATTATTGTTGTTTATAATTGTTGTCTATAATTTGTACAATTAACCTCCTTGTGGTTTGACCCCGGTCTTGCCGGGTTATTTATTACTTCGACACTCCTGCACTTGGGAGAAGACATCAACCTTTTAGTCGTGTCAAGTTTTTGGCGCCGTTGCCGGGGAGGTAAGTTTTGTATAAATTATAATATTTATTTTATTTTCTCTTTTCACTTTTCTTGTATATAACTTTGTTTCTTTTCTCGTGTTTCTTTTTCTTTTGTTTTCTTCTTCCTTTTATTCTATTCCTACACGTGCATGAGAGTGTGGTCACGTACATCAAGTGGTAGACTTTGTAGGGTATCCTCATCATTTTCAGAAAATATGGCCGAAGAAGATAATCAATCACTTCAAAATGAGAATAATGAGAATAACCGTGCTAGAACACTTAGAGACCACATGAATCCCACAAGAACAAGTGCACCATCATGCATAGTTTTTCCTCCTGATGCATCTCATTTTAATTTTAAACCAGGTATTATTCAACTTTTACCTTCTTTTCATGGTTTAGAATTGAAAAATCCATACTTGCATTTAAGGGAATTTGAGGAGGTGTGCAACACATATAATAACTTAAATTGTAGCATGAACACCATCAGATTAAAGCTTTTTCCTTTTTCATTAAAAGATAAAGCTAAAACATGGCTACAAATTTTGAGACCAGGATCCATTCGTGCTTGGGATGAAATGCAACAACAGTTTTTAAAGAAGTTTTTCTCATCTCATAGAACAAACTCTTTCAAGAGACAAATCACCACTTTCACTCAAAAACCAGGAGAAACATTTTACCAATGTTGGGATAGGTATCGCGACTTGCTTAGTACTTGCCCTCATCATGGTTTTGAAACATGGAGATTGGTTTCACATTTCTATGAAGGGTTAACACCTAAAGATAGGCAAATGGTTGAATTGATGTGCAATGGAACTTTTGAAGATAAAGACCCTGATGAAGCAATGGAGTACTTAGACTTGTTAGCTGAAAATGCTCAAAATTGGGACACCGCGGGTACTTATGAGGCACCGAGTAAAACTCAACCTCATACATCTAGTGGAGGTATGTACAACCTTAGGGAAGATCATGACCTTCAAGGCAAGTTTGCATCTTTAGCTAGAAAAGTCGAGGCACTAGAATTGAAAAAGAGTGGTCAATTAAAATCTATTGAAAACATTATGTGTCAAATCTGTGAAACAAATGAACACTCAACCAATGATTGTCCAACCTTGCCTTCTTTTAAGGAATGTCTCCATGAACAAGCCCATGCTTTAAATAGTTTCCAAAGGCCCAACCATAACCCATACTCACAAACATACAATCCTGGTTGGAGAAATCACCTGAATTTCAGTTGGAAGAGTGACAATGCACAAACTTCACCACCACAGTTCCAAGCACACCATAATTTCCAAAATTATCATGGATATGCACCTCCTTATGCTCCATCTCCTACAAGAAAGTTTGAGGAAACTTTGTATGCATTCATTGAAAAGCAAGAGACAATCAACACTCAACTTGCTCAAAACATGACAGATTTTAAAGATACTCTTGCAAAATTAACATCTCCTCTCAGTTTCCAAGAGAAAGGTAAGTTTCCATCTCAACCACACCAAAATCCTAAGGGGCAATACAATACAAATGCAAGTAGTTCCAGAAGCCAACACATGGATCAAGTCAAATCAGTCACTACTCTACGCAGTGGTAAGGTTATTGAAAAACCCTCTCTTGAACCTTATGAGAAAGATGATGAGTCAATTTCTAAGGGAAAGGAAGGGGTTGAATCTGAAAATTGCAAAGAAACGACTGATTCTCCGCCAGCACTTCTATTTTCTCATGCCATGACCAATCAGGAAGAAATCGAGGATGAAAAAGGCATCGAAAAGGTTCATGCGAATCTTTTATCAAAAGTGACAATAGATTCGACACCCGACATCACACCAATCGATGATTACTTTCCTGATGAATCTCTACTTTCTCTTAATTCAATGCCTTGGTTTGCTAAAAATATCAATTTTCTTGCTTCAGGATTTTTGCCAACTCATTGGAGTATTGAAGACAAAAGAAAATTTTTAAGCAACGAGCAAAATTTTTATTGGGATGACGCTTACTTATTCAATTATTGTCCTGATCAAATATTTCAAAAATGCATTCTCGACAATGAGGTAAGTAATTTCATTAAATTTTGTTACTATAAGGCATGTGGGGATCATTTCTCATCAAAAAAGAGGATTGTAGAAATCTTACAAAGTGAATTTTACTGGCCCATCATATTCAAGGAGTCAGATGCATTCCGCAAAAACTGTGAAAATTATCAGAAGGTGGGATTTATTTCAAAACACAGAGAGTCTATAGATAATCTTCTATTGACTCTTAAGTCTCATCATAGTCGAGATAAGCATCGTGTAATTCATGACTTATGAACTCATTTTCATAAAGAACATACTTGACTTAGTCTTGGGAATCTGACTAAAAAAGACCCTGTTTGCCAGTTTTTAAGAAAACTGGATGGGAAGCCTGTCCCCGACCCATTGAGGGCGTTTAAGCTGTTCTTGAACGTAAAACCAAGGGAAGATGTGAGCCACAATCACAACTGCGATTTGAAATTTTTTTTTGTAAAAACTTGTGTCTTTTGGTTTTATTATTGTGTTTTGTTATTTCTTATTTTTGTTTCAGTGTGTTTCAGGTTTTGTCAGTGTTCGTTATTTCAGGTGATATCTTCTATACTCTATCTTTCTACCTTAGAACATTGAGGACAATGTCTCATTTTGGTTGGGGGGAGAGGGTAGTAGTTGATAAAAAAAAATTGTTTTTCAATTCATAAAGCATGTGCATAATTGTTGTTACTAGGATGGCAGAGTAAAAGACTTCTTTTGTTAAAGTGACCCTTGAGACGCATCTTAGTAACCATTCTTAACAAGGTCTATTATAATACTTCCTGAAATATTCAGGTTTACAAACTCTCGTATTGTTACCGCTTAATTATGTTCATATACTTATTTAACATGTATTCTTAAACCTTAATTTACACACACACACTTTAACATATGATTGTGGGTTGCATATTGGATTATTACATTATTTATGTTCTTTTGTTAAAGGTAACAACTAAGGGAAAGGGATTGTATATAATTAAAAAAGAAAAAGAAAAAAAGAAAACAAAAAAGAAAAAAAATGATGATAATAAAAATGTAGATAAGTTTGGTTTCGTAGCCTCCCTAACCTAAGCAATTAAGCCCGAAGGGGTGTTTTAACACCTAATACCCTAAAGTCAACTGACTTGGGAGCTATTGGCCCAACGCTTGTTACATGGGTTGAGGAGAAAAGCTTAAGGGAATCAAACATTGCACTATCTACATATCAGTATCTGCAACCGGAGTTACTAAGCTCGTAGGGGTGTCTTAACACCTAATGCCCTAAGACCAACTGGTCTGGGAGTCATTAGCTGAAAGCTCGTTACATGGGTTAAAGATGCATGATGTTTTTAAATTATATGTATATATATTTAAAAAAAAAGAAAAAAAAAGAAAAAAAAGACTAAAATAATAATCCCAGTCCAAGAAAGTTAACCTTAAGCATTGGAACAAAAATTTTGTTTTCTTCCAAGAAAAGCCCCATAATTATGTGTTGATACATTGAGCACAAAAGAAAGGTTTATTAATATCTTGTTAAGAGGTATTGAGCAGATATATAAATTTAATGAGAGTTTGTTTATCTAGATAGATTAATGGAAGTTAAATGATAAATACCTTGCTTTGTGAAATTTGCAAATTGTTTTAACGCTTTGATTACTAGGGACTAGTAATAAGCTGGTTGGGGGGTGTGATTAGTACTTAAAAGTGTATTTTTATCATGGTTTTATATCATCATTTTGCACTTGAAGTATCAATAACTCCTTAACTAAAATATGTTTTATAATAATGTATCTAATAATATAAGATACCTATAATTTGTGGTAAATGTCTATTTTTAATGCAGGCCTATCACATAAATGAAAGGATTGATTGATGACTTGAAGAACTTAAATTGCAATGATAAAGAGATGGTCAAACTTAGAGAAGAGATGTCGGTGCAATCCAAACCGGAACACTGTTCGGTAATTGGGTCATATCTGGAGCTACAAATCTCAGATTTAGGTCCAATTTATATGGATGGAAAGGTAAGACAAGAGAAGATAAGGATTGTCACCAAGTCAAAAGTTGGCTACCCACTTATCAATTAGTCATCAAATCAATAGTTCCCAATTTTGGCCTATAAAAGGAGGCATTTGCCATGCATTTAGGCATCTTGGTTTCCAGATCAAGATCATCCTCTTCCTTTCTCTCTTTGTATTTTTTGTAATGTTTATGCTTTGCTTTCATTAATATTAAGTTTATGCTTTTCATTTCCTTTCCTTTACTTAGTTAGCTTTTATGTTCTTATTTTGTTTATCTAATTTTTCTTTCTTTCATTATGTCTAGCTAAGTTAATTATGTCAAGGTGAAAAGGTTACATTAATGGTGTAAGAATAAGTATAATGTAAACTTAATATGGACTTTAATGTTTGATACTAACATGTTTTATATTTGTTATCTTGTTCACTCTTTAATACTTTGCTTGTTAAATGACTAATCTTGATTTATGTTGTATAACACTTGGTACAACAAATGCTTGGCACTTTCATAGCCCATAATGTATGGTATAACTGACACCTGAGCTATGAAAGGAACTTGATTTGTTGTTAACATAAGTTATAATCATGAATGCTTGACGAGATTTACAAGTATTAGTATTAATTGAATAAGATGACTAATGTAATCATGTTAACAATATATAATCTGATTGGAACCTCCTTTGTGTGTGGTTTCCAATTCAATAATAAGAGTTTATACTATACTTTTTTGATATACCATTAGTGGAACCTCTAACCTTGACATTTGTTGTTATTATTGTTTAATCCTTACATTAATTTTCCATCTCCAAGTTCTCATCATCATCTTCTTCTTCTCTTTCTTTATTACTACTACTACTACTACTACTACTACTACTACTACTATTATTATTATTATTATTATTATTATTATTATAGTTGTTGTTATTGTTATTGTTGTTATTATTATTGCTATTATTGTTTTTATAATTGTTGTCTATAATTTGTACAATTAACCTCCCTGTGGTTCGACCCCGGTCTTGCCGGGTTATTTATTACTTCGACACTCCTGCACTTGGGAGAAGACATCAACATTTTAGTCGTGTCATTAACCTTAAACATTAGAACAAAAATTTTGTTTTCTTCCAAGAAAAGCCCCATAATTATGTGTTGATACATTGAGCACAAAAGAAAGGTTTATTAATATCTTGTTAAGTGGTATTGAGCAGATATATAAATTTAATGAGAGTTTGTTTATTTGGATAGATTAATGGAAGTTAAATGATGAATACCTTGCTTTGTGAAATTTACAAATTGTTTTAACGCTTTGATTACTAGGGACTAGTAATAAGCTGGTTGGGGGGTGTGATTAGTACTTAAAAGTGCATTTTTATCATGGTTTTATATCATCATTTTGCACTTGAAGTATCAATAACTCCTTAACTAAAATATGTTTTATAATAATGTATCTAATAATATAAGATACCTATTAACACGACTAAAAGATTGATGTCTTCTCCCAAGTGCAGGAGTGTCGAAGTAATAAATAACCCAGCAAGACCGGGGTCGAACCACAGGGAGGTTAATTGTACAAATTATAAACAACAATTATAAAACAACAATAACAACAACAATAATAGTAGTAGTAGTAATAATAATAATAATAATAATAATAATAATAATAATAAAGAAAAAGAAAAAGAAGAAGATGATGATGATGAGAACTTAGAGATGAAATATTAATGTAAGGATTAAACAATAATAATAACAAATGTCAAGGTTAGAGGTTCCACTAATGGTATATCAAGCAAGTATAGTATAAACTCTTATTATTGAATTGGAAACCACACACAAAGGAGATTCCAATCAGATTATATATTGTTAACATAATTACATTAGTCATCTTATTCAATTAATGCTAATACTTGTAAATCTCGTCAAGCATTCATGATTATAACTTATGTTAACAACAAATCAAGTTCCTTTCATAGCTCAGGTGTCGGTTATACCATACATTATGGGCTATGAAAGTGCCAAGCATTTGTTGTACCAAGTGTTATACAACATAAATCAAGATTAGTCATTTAACAAGCAAAGTATTAAATAGTGAACAAGATAACAAATATAAAACATGTTAGTATCAAACATTAAAGTCCATATTAAGTTTACATTGTACTTATTCTTACACCATTAGTGTAACCTTTTCACCTTGACATAATTAACTTAGCTAGACATAATGAAAGAAAGAAAAATAGATAAACAAAATAAGAACATAAAAGCTAACTAAGTAAAGGAAAGGAAATGAAAAGCATAAACTTAATATTAATGAAAGCAAAGCATAAACATTACAAAAAATACAAAGAGAGAAAGGAAGAGCATGATCTTGATCTGCACACCAAGATGCCTAAATGCATGGCAAATGCCTCCTTTTATAGGCCAAAATTGGGAACTATTGATTTGATGACTAATTGATAAGTGGGTGGCCAACTTTTGACTTGGTGACAATCCTTATCTTCTCTTGTCTGCCCAAAACGTCATTGATAACGTCAAAATTGGAGCCAGTTGTAAACATGAAAGTTGTAGGCAATTGTCTCAGCTTTCTTGTGTAAAAAATTCAGCTCATTTGAACTTCTAGAACTCCAGATATGGCCAAAATACCGAATAGTGCTCGGGCTGGAAGACAGATTCGGGCTTCTTTGTTGTTGCCACAATTTGGACTTGATAATGGCCTTTTTAGATCTTGGGCTCCATATGAAAGTTGTAGGCCTATGTCTTACCTTTCCATCCATATAAATTGGACCTAAATCTGAGATCTGTAGCTCCAGATATGACCCAATTACCGAACAGTGTTTCGGTTTGGATTGCACCAACATCTCTTTCATTTATGTGATAGGCCTACATTAAAAATAGACATTCACCACAAATTATAGGTATCTTATATTATTAGATACATTATTATAAAACATATTTTAGTTAAGGAGTTATTGATACTTTAAGTGCAAAATGATGATATAAAACCATGATAAAAATGCACTTTTAAGTACTAATCACACCCCTCAACCAGCTTATTACTAGTCCCTAGTAATCAAAGCGTTACAACAATTTGCAAATTTCACAAAGCAAGGTATTCATCATTTAACTTCCATTAATCTATCCAGATAAACAAACTCTCATTAAATTTATATATCTGCTCAATACCACTTAACAAGATATTAATAAACCTTTCTTTTGTGCTCAATGTATCAACACATAATTATGGGGCTTTTCTTGGAAGAAAACAAAATTTTTGTTCTAGTGTTTAAGGTTAACTTCCTTGGGTTGGGATTATTATTTTTGTCTTTTTTTTTGTCTTTTTTTTTTAAAAAAATATATACATATAATTTAAAAACATCATGCATCTTTAACCCATGTAACGAGCTTTCAGCTAATGACTCCCAGACCAGTTGGTCTTAGGGCATTAGGTGTTAAGACACCCCTACGAGGTTAGTAACTCGGGTCGCAGATACTGATATGTAGATAGTGCAATGTTTGATTCCCTTAAGCTTTTCTCCTCAACCCATTTAACAAGCGTTGGGCCAATAGCTCCCAAGTCAGTTGACTTTAGGGTATTAGGTGTTAAAACACCCCTTCGGACTTAATTGCTTAGGTTAGGGAGGCTACGAAACCAAACTTATCTACATTTTTATTATCATCATTTTTTTTCTTTTCTTCTTTTTTTTTATTTATTTTTTATATGTTTTTCTTTCTTTTTTTAATTATATACAATTCGTTTCCTTTAGTTGCTACCTTTAACAAAAGAACATAAATAATGTAATAATCCAATATGCAACCCACAATCATATATTAAAGTGTGTGTGTGTAAATTAAGGTTTAAGAATACATGTTAAATAAGTATATGAGCAGAATTAAGTGATAACAATACGAGAGTTTGTAAACCTGAATATTTCAGGAAGTATTATAATAGACCTTGTTAAGAATGGTTACTAAGATGCGTCTCAAGAGTCACTTTAACAAAAGAACTCCTTTACTCTGCCATCCTAGTAACAACAATTATGCACATGCTTTATGAAAAATAATTTTTTTTTATCAACTACTACCCTCTCCCCCCAACCAAAACGAGACATTGTCCTCAATGTTCTAAGGTAGAAAGATAGAGTATAGAAGATATCACCTGAAATAACGAATACTGACAAAACCTGAAACACACTGAAACAAAAATAAGAAATAACAAAACACAATAATAAAACCAAAAGACATAAAAATTCACAAATGAAGGCTCAAATCCAATCTAAGCTTTTTACGGCTTCCTGTAGATGACCAATTGATACGACTCATGGAAGGATCAATCACAGGAATGAAAGATTGTAGTTGGTGAATCAATTGTTCAGCAGTAGTAGCAGAGATTATGATTTGTCGTGCAGAAGATGTTAAAAATTTCTGTTCCATAGCATGATCAAGAAAAGACAACAACTTATCATAATAACCATTAACATTTAACAAACCTATGGGTTTATGGTGAATGTGCAATTGAGCCCAAGAGGAAATATGAAAGATCTCTTCCAATGTGCCTAGACCACCTGGTAAAGCAATGAAAGCATCAGCATGGTTAAACATTGCATTCATTCGAGCCGACATTGTGGAGACCTGAAGTTCCTCTCCAATTGTTTTTCCAATGATGTCCCCTTGTGCCAAAGCTTCAAGGACGATTCCTAAAACTTGACTACCTCCTAAAAATACAGCTATTGACACACCTCCCATTAACCCAAGACTGCCTCCCCCATACACTAAATGAATCTTTCTCTCAGCTAGCACCTGACCAAGATGGTTTGCTGATTCTAAAAACTCCTTTTCTTTCCCAGGACTAGATCCACCGAAAACACAAATATTTCTTATTTGATGACTTGAGGAACTTGCCATTTCTACACACTTCTGTATTTGTTGAATGTATGGGTTGAGTAGAAATGAAAGGAAGGAAAAGAGGGTTTTATAGATGAGAAATTAGAAAGGCAATCATAACATCTATATGTAGGCCAGCTGGAGTCTCACACTCTCTCTCTCTCTCTCTTTATTTATTTATTTATTTACTTTTGAAAAAAGCATGTGTATGTACAAGTAGTTGTGATTGTGGCTCACATCTTCCCTTGGTTTTACGTCCAAGAACGGCTTAAACGCCCTCTATAGGTCGGGGATAGGCTTCCCATCCAGTTTTCTTAAAAACTGGCAAACAGGGTCTTTTTTAGTCAGATTCCCAGGACTAAGTCGATCATGTTCTTTATGAAATAGTGGCCATAAATCATGAATTACACGATGCACATCTCCACTAGGATGCATCTCAAGAGTCAATAGAAGATTGTCTAAAGACTCCTTACTCAGGCCATCCTTAATAAATTGTATTTTATCTTCACGGTTTATAGATACCATTCCTAAAGAACGACATTGTGTATTACAAGTCCATCTAGCACATCGATGACAGACATCCAGTTGTTTTGCACGACGCTTCTTTGCAAAAGTGCTTTTACCTGTTCCAGGCATGTGTGAAATGAAGTTAGAGGACTCACCTGATAATCGGACCTTTGCTTCAATCAACCAGCGAATATCTTCAGGAATTCCATGATTCATTAACAATCTCAATCTTGCACATCTAGCACGGTAAATTTTTGTAATCGCATTCTGAGGCAGAGCGGGAAAATACTTTTTTAAATTTTCAAGATTAGTGTCCATTTCAAATGAGAATTGGAAGAGAGCTTCAAAGAATTGCACAGATATATACACAGATATCAGTAATTGTGGGAAACTGAAAGAACCGACTTAAGTCACGGAGTACCGTTATCCGCCATTTGACCGGGGTGAGATAAACTAGCAAAAATCACTAAAAAAAAAAACACAAAAACAATGTGAGAAAAAAATAATCAACCTTTATCTATAAGATCATTCCAACCAATTGATTCATTTTCTCTAGGAAAATTATCAAAGTAAGCTTTCAAACGATGTCCATTTTCATTAAAATCATTGTCATTCATTGAATTCTCAATATCACAGGCCCCATAAGGATTGCTCCATCTTGGTCTTAGCTCTCTAGGGAATGCATAAAGTTGAGAATGATAAAACAAAACTTTTTGACCAGTATCAATTTTTTGACAATTTTCACAAGTTTTGCAGAATGCATGCGTGTCCTTGAACATGGTGGGCCAATAAAATCCATTTTGAAAGATTTTTGTAGCTGTCTTTTTTGACGAGAAATAACTTCCACATGCTTCAGAATGACAAAGTTTAATGACACTACTTACCTCATTGTCGGGAATTAATCTTTGAAATATTTGATCAGGACAATATTTGAATAAGTTAGGATCATCACCATAAAAGCTCTTCACTTCGTTCAAAAAATTTTCTTTGTTTTGGGTACTCCAATCAACTGGCAAATCTCCTAAAGCAAGAAAATTGATATTTTTATCATACCAAGGCATTGGACTGAGAGAAAGTAAGGATTTGTTAGGAAAGTAATCATCAATTGGTGTAATGTCAGATGTCAAATCTATTGTCACTATTGACAAAAGATTCGCATCAACATTTTCGATGCTTGTTTCATCCGTGATTTCTTCCTTAGAATAAATCATTTGCAAATCTTCAGATTCATCCAATTCATTTTTACTTAAAGTAGATTCAAGTTGATTTAAACTAATTCATCAATATGATCTACTTCTTGTAAATCATTATCATCTCCAGGTTGCTTGCAAATGTTGAAAATATTCATCTCCAATGTCATGTTTCCAAATGATAGCTTTATTAGTCCATTCCTACAATTAATCAATGCATTAGAGGTTGCAAGAAACGGACGTCCTAAAATAACAGGAAATGAATTACATGCTTCAACAGGTTTTGTGTCCAAGACAATAAAATCCACAAGATAAATGAATTTATCGACTTGTACTAACACATCCTCAATTATTCCTCTAGGCACTTTTACAGATCTATCGGCAAGTAAAAGAGATATAGAAGTTGGTTTTAACTCACCTAGATTAAGACTTTGAAAAACTGAATATGGAAGTAAATTCACACTAGCACCAAGATCAAGTAAGGCTATTTCAATTTTATGTTCTCCAATAAAGCAAGAAATTGTAGGACAACCAGGGTCTTTATATTTCAAAGCATTATTGTTTTGAAGAATAGCACTTACTTGTTCGGCTAAAAAGGCTTTCTTTTTTACATTCAGTTTCCTCTTCACAATGCAGAGATCTTTCAAAAATTTAGCATAGGAAGGAACCTGTTTAATAGCATCCAGCAAAGGTATATTGATCCTTACCTGTTTGAAAATTTCATAAATTTCAGAATTGTGATTGACTTTCCTTTGTTTGGTCATGGCTTGAGGAAATGGAAGTGCTGGTAGTGAATCAGTCGTTTCTTTGCAATTTTCAGATTCATCCCCTTCCTTACCCTTAGAGATTGACTCATCATCTTTCTCATAAGGTTCAAGAGAGGGTTTTTCAATAACCTTACCACTACGCAGAGTAGTGACTGATTTGACTTGATCCATGTGTTGGCTTCCAGAACTACTTGCATTTGCATTGTATTGCCCCTTGGGATTTTGTTGCGGTTGAGATGGAAACTTACCTTTCTCTTGGAAACTGATAGCAGATGTTAATTTAGCAAGAGTATCTTTAAAATCTATCATGTTTTGAGCAAGTTGAGTATTGATTGTCTCTTGCTTTTCAATGAATGCATGCAATGTTTCCTCAAGATTTCTTCTAGGAGGTGGAGCATAAGAAGGTGCATATCCATGAGAATTTTGGAAATTATGGTGTGCTTGAAACGGTGGTTGTGAAGTTTGTGCATTGTTGTTCTCACTCTTCCAACTGAAATTTGGGTGATTCCTCCAACTAGGGTTGTATGTTTGGGAGTATGGGTTGTGGTTGGCCCTTTGAAAACTGTTTAAAGCATGGGCTTGTTCATGGAGACATTCTTTAAAAGAAGGCAAGGTTGGACAATCATTGGTTGAGTGTTTATTTGTTTCACAGATTTGACACACAATGTTTTCAACAGATTTTAATTGACCACTCTTTTTCAATTCTAGTGCCTCGACTTTTCTAGCTAAAGATGCAAACTTGGCTTGAAGGTCATGATCTTCCCTAAGGTTGTACATACCTCCACTAGATGTATGAGGTTGAGTTTTACTCGGTGCCTCATATATACCCGCGGTGTCCCAATTTTGAGCATTTTCAGCTAACAAGTCTAAGTACTCCATTGCTTCATCAGGGTCTTTATCTTCAAAAGTTCCATTGCACATCAATTCAACCATTTGCCTATCTTTAGGTGTTAACCCTTCATAGAAATGTGAAACCAATCTCCATGTTTCAAAACCATGATGAGGGCAAGTACTAAGCAAGTCTCGATACCTATCCCAACATTTGTAAAATGTTTCTCCTAATTTTTGAGTGAAAGTGGTGATTTGTCTCTTGAAAGAGTTTGTTCTATGAGATGGGAAAAACTTCTTTAAAAACTGTTGTTGCATTTCATCCCAAGCACGAATGGATCCTGGTCTCAAATTTTGTAGCCATGTTTTAGCTTTATCTTTTAATGAAAAAGGAAAAAGCTTTAATCTGATGGTGTTCATGCTACAATTTAAATTATTATATGTGTTGCAGACCTCCTCAAATTCCCTTAAATGCAAGTATGGATTTTCCAATTCCAAACCATGAAAAGAAGGTAAAAGTTGAATAATACCTGGTTTAAAATTAAAATGAGATGCATCAGGAGGAAAAACTATGCATGATGGTGCACTTGTTCTTGTGGGATTCATGTGGTCTCTAAGTGTTCTATCACGATTGTTCTCATTATTTTCATTATAAAGTGATTGATTATCTTCTTCGGCCATATTTTCTGAAAATGATGAGGATACCCTACAAAGTCTACCACTTGATGTACGTGACCACACTCTTATGCACGTGTAGGAATAAAATAAAAAAGAAGAAGAAAGCAAAAGAAGGAGGAAGAAAACAAAATAAAAAGAAACAAAAGAAAAGAAACAAAGTTATATACAAGAAAAGTGAAAAGAGAAAATAAAATAAAAACTATAATTTATACAAGAACTTACCTCCCCGGCAACGGCGCCAAAAACTTGACACGACTAAAAGATTGATGTCTTCTCCCAAGTGCAGGAGTGTCGAAGTAATAAATAACCCGGCAAGACCGGGGTCGAACCACAGGGAGATTAATTGTACAAATTATAAACAACAATTATAAAACAACAATAACAACAACAACAATAGTAGTAGTAGTAGTAGTAATAATAATAATAATAATAATAATAATAATAATAATAATAATAATAATAATAATAAAGAAAAAGAAAAAGAAGAAGATGATGATGATGAGAACTTAGAGATGAAATATTAATGTAAGGATTAAACAATAATAATAACAAATGTCAAGGTTAGAGGTTCCACTAATGGTATATCAAACAAGTATAGTATAAACTCTTATTATTGAATTGGAAACCACACACAAAGGAGATTCCAATCAGATTATATATTGTTAACATAATTACATTAGTCATCTTATTCAATTAATGCTAATACTTGTAAATCTCGTCAAGCATTCATGATTATAACTTATGTTAACAACAAATCAAGTTCCTTTCATAGCTCAGGTGTCGGTTATACCATACATTATGGGCTATGAAAGTGCCAAGCATTTGTTGTACCAAGTGTTATACAACATAAATCTAGATTAGTCATTTAACAAGCAAAGTATTAAATAGTGAACAAGATAACAAATATAAAACATGTTAGTATCAAACATTAAAGTCCATATTAAGTTTACAGTATACTTATTCTTACACCATTAGTGTAACCTTTTCACCTTGACATAATTAACTTAGCTAGACATAATGAAAGAAAGAAAAATAGATAAACAAAATAAGAACATAATAGCTAACTAAGTAAAGGAAAGGAAATGAAAAGCATAAACTTAATATTAATGAAAGCAAAGCATAAACATTACAAAAAATACAAAGAGAGAAAGGAAGAGCATGATCTTGATCTGCACACCAAGATGCCTAAATGCATGGCAAATGCCTCCTTTTATAGGCCAAAATTGGCAACTATTGATTTGATGACTAATTGATAAGTGGGTGGCCAACTTTTGACTTGGTGACAATCCTTATCTTCTCTTGTCTGCCCGAAATGTCATTGATAACGTCAAAATTGGAGCCAGTTGTAACATGAAAGTTGTAGGCAATTGTCTCAGCTTTCTTGTGTAAAAAATTCAGCTCATTTGGACTTCTAGAACTCCAGATATGGCCAAAATACCGAACAGTGCTCGGGCTGGAAGACAGATTCACGCTTCTTTGTTGTTGCTACAATTTGGACTTGATAATGGCCTTTTTAGATCTTGGGCTCCATATGAAAGTTGTAGGCCTATGTCTTACCTTTCCATCCATATAAATTGGACCTAAATCTGAGATCTGTAGCTCCAGATATGACCCAATTACCGAACAGTGTTTCGGTTTGGATTGCACCAACATCTCTTTCATTATGTCTAGCTAAGTTAATTATGTCAAGGTGAAAAGGTTACATTAATGGTGTAAGAATAAGTATAATGTAAACTTAATATGGACTTTAATGTTTGATACTAACATGTTTTATATTTGTTATCTTGTTCACTATTTAATACTTTGCTTGTTAAATGACTAATCTTGATTTATGTTGTATAACACTTGGTACAACAAATGCTTGGCACTTTCATAGCCCATAATGTATGGTATAACCGACACCTGAGCTATGAAAGGAACTTGATTTGTTGTTAACATAAGTTATAATCATGAATGCTTGATGAGATTTACAAGTATTAGCATTAATTGAATAAGATGACTAATGTAATCATGTTAACAATATATAATCTGATTGGAACCTCCTTTGTGAGTGGTTTCCAATTCAATAATAAGAGTTTATACTATACTTGTTTGATATACCATTAGTGGAACCTCTAACCTTGACATTTGTTATTATTATTGTTTAATCCTTACATTAATATTTCATCTCTAAGTTCTCATCATCATCATCTTCTTCTCTTTCTTTATTATTATTATTATTATTATTATTGGTACTATTATTATTATTATTATTATTATTATTACTATTATTGTTATTGTTATTGCTGTTGTATTATTGTTATTTATAATTTGTACAATTAACCTCTCTGTGGTTCGACCCCGGTCTTGTCGGGTTATTTATTACTTCGACACTCCTGCACTTGGAAGAAGACATCAACCTTTTAGTCGTGTCAATAGGTTAGCTTTAATTTATGGTAAATGCTCATTTTAAATGTAGGTATATCTCACAATTCAAAAGATTAATTGATGTGATTAACTATTGAAAGTGAAAGGACAAAGAAAAAGCTAAGCTTAGAAAAGAGATGCTGATTCAATTCAAACTAGAACACTATCCAGTTATTGGGTCATATCTAGAGCTATAGATCTTGAATTTCAGTTTGGTTAATATGGCTAGAAAGCTAAAACATATACCTAAAATTTTTATAAGAGTTTAAGACTCAATTGTTTCGTTTGGAAGTTCAAATTTTAGCATTAAAAGAAAAGTCTAAATATGTTTTGCAGCCCAGAAACTATTCAGTGCTTAGCCCATATCTCGAGTTCTAGAAATCCAAATACCTCATTCTTGTTTTGTTGGAAAGCAGAGACAATTTTCCAAAACTTTCATGAAGACTATTTGTTCAAATTCTGATGTTAGCAATGATGTTTTCTATAAATAAAAAGATAAGGATTATTACCGAGTCAAGATGTAGCCACCTACTCAATAATTAGTCATCAAATCAATAGTTCTAAATTTTAGCCTATAAAATGAGGCACTTGCCATGCATTTAGACATCTTGATTTTCAAATCAAAATCATATTCTTGCTTTCTTTTTTTGTATATTTTATAATGCTTAAGTTTTCTTTTATGTTATATTAATATCTTATTTATGATTTTTATTTCATTTTCTTTACTTAGTTAACTTATATCTTATTTGTGTTCATACGTTATTTATTTATGTTTCTCTTTTATTATGTTTAGTTAAGTTTATTATGTCAATATGAAAAGGTTACACTGATGGTGTAAGTTAAGTTTATTATGTCAATAAGAATAGTGTATACTCAACATGAGATTTAATATTTGATAATAACATGTTTTGTATTTGTTATCTTATTCACTCTTAATACTTTGCTTGTTAAATGATTAATCTATATTTATGTGGTATAACCTTTGGTACTGTCATAACCAAAATTTGAGTTATTCCCTAAAAATCAATTTATTTTTCAAAATTAAAAAATAAAAATAATAATAATAACAGCCAGCAACATGGAGAAAGCTAATTGAGGAATCAAGCTGCAATTTTGGAGAAAATTCAAGGCCTAATTGTACCCCATTATGCCTAAAAATGAAGAAACAATGCAAGTTCCAAGTCAAATTAAATTATTATTGGACAAATTTACATAAAAATTATGTCCAAAGACATAATTAAATTTTTAATAGGCCAATTTGATTTTTAATTATGTTTAAGAATTAATTTGGGTTCAATTAAAGGATTTCATTAAGTGTAAGGACTTACTTATACTTTAAATGAGTTAAATTAATTTCATTTGGGGCTCAATTGAAGGAAAATTAAGTTTGGGAGTCTAATTTCAGCTTAATTGAGAATATTGAAATTTTAAGAGATCAAATTTAATTTTTACTAAGTTAGTTGATTAAAATTAGGGGATAAGTTGCAAGAAAATTGAACTTTTGAGGTCATTTAGGGGTAAATTGAAGAAATTCACGGCCAAGGAACAATCTCTAAAAGATGCCACAAATTAGGGGCTTAATTGATAAATCGAGGGTTAAATTGAAGAAATTGAAAGCTTAATCATCAATTAGGGGTTCAATTAAAAAAATCTGAGACCAAGGACCATGTTGTAAAAGTCACATAACTTCAGGGTTCCAATTAAAGTTCATCAGGGGCTTAATTGCATTAAATAAAAAGTTTAGTGTAAATCCCGGGAAAAATCAAGGCTGGATTAAATTAAAAAAATAATCTAAACTAAAAAGTAGTGGGGGCAAAATGAATATACTTAAAGAAAATGGGGCCTAAATAAAAATAATAGTAATAATAAATAAATAAAGATTTGCAGCTATCATTAAGAAAGAAAAAATGGAGTTTTTGTATCCATTTTCTACAAATCAAGAGAGAAACACAAAAAAATTCTAAGAACACATTCAAGATTAAGGGTTATTAGTAGAATAAGCACAAGAAAATTTGAACAAAAAGAGAAGAGAGGAGGGCCAGATATCATTAGAAAGAAAAGAAGGGAGTTGAAGATCGAAACCTTAATTCGAATTGGGTAAGGTGTTCTAAACATGGTTTTATAAGTCATTTCAAAGTCGATTATAAATTGATGTCAGGATGTTGAATTATAGTTAGAGTTCTTAAACTTGAATTTAGGGAAAATATATGATTCGCTAAATTAAATAATTTTATGTGTTATATGTATTAAAGTTGATGAATTTGGACAGTTTTGTCTCTTCACTTTTAGAGCGATTTCGGGTGGGAGAATGAAGGAATTAGGACTAGATTCCTTAAAAAAATTATAGTTTTAGATGTCGACTGACTAAGAAAAATTGGTCTTGCTCAATTTAGAGTTATAGAACTCCAACTATGGGTCACCATCCGAGATTGTGTCATGACAAACATTGTAGGGTAATAGGTCTGGTTCGTTGATAAACAATTTTAACTACCTTGGAGGTAGATCTAAGTTCTCTTTCCTTCAAAGAACTTATAGCTTCATGTCTTAGCTTGCAACGAGACTAATCTCGCTTGAAATGGAGTTTTATAACTCTAGATACAGTTAAACATCTGAGGAGAAGTAGGATAGTAACAATTCAAATGTCTAGACAGTAACAATTCAAAACAAGACAATAACAATTCAAAAACAAGACAGTAACGGTTCAAATATCTAAACAGTAATAGTTCAAAACTAGACAATAACAATTCAAATGTGTAGATAGTAACGGTTCAAATGTCTAGACACTAACAGTTGGGTAGTAACAATTCAAATGTCTAGGCAGTAATAATTCAAAACAAGATAATAATGGTTCAAAAACAAGACAGTAACACTTGGACAGTAACAATTCAAATGTCTAGACAGTAATAGTTGGACAATAAGAGTTCAAATGACAATAATAGTTAAAAAACATGACAGTAACAGTTCAGAATAAGACAGTAATAGTTCAAAAATATGACAATAATGGTTCAAATATTTAGATAGTAATAGTTAACGGTTCAAATGTCTAGACAACAATAGTTGGACAGTAATAGTTCAAATGACAATAATAGTTCAAAAACATGATAGTAATAGTTCAAATGTCTAGACAGTACTAGTTGAACAGTAATAGTTTATATGTTTAGATAGTAACAGTTCAAAATAAAACAGTAATAGTTCAAAAATATCACATTAACAGTTTAAATGTCTAGAAAATAACAGTTCAAAACAAGACAATAACGATTCAAATGTCTAGATAGTAACAGTTGGACAGTAACAATTCAAATGTCTGGATAATAATAGCCCAAAACAAGACTGGAACAATTTAAAAACATGATAGAACGGTTCAAATGTCTAGACAGTAATAAATCAAATGTTTAAACAAGTAAAGGTTCAAAACAAAACAGTAACAATACAAATAGAAAGAAAGGAATGATAACTATGGTTAGACAAATAATGACAATATTAATAGATGAAATAAAAAAAACATAAAATATTAAGAAATGACTGGAAAAAAAGACTTATTGATTGTTGATATGGTTACTATAAAACATATATTGATTAGTATACATTTAGTATATGTTAAAATCCTAGGTAATAGGATGATGATGATGATACCAGTGAAATTAGTATTAGTAATGTGTTACACAAAAATAATCATGATTGATCTTATAAAGTTAGAAATGGAGATTGATGACGGAAGAGGGAACAATTATTAATAGTTGAATAAGGAAGAGATTCTTATGGAAAACCAGAAGGGATAAGTGAACAAAATATAAATGCATGTTACTTTTTAAAATTGTTAGATATTTATGTTATATTTATTGTGATATTCATATTTCAATATTATGTATTTTGTTTCATGATCATCGCAAGCACGACAGGAGTAGATCCTAGCTTATGTTTCCCTTATTGTAATCTAGGTTCTAGGAAGTATACCCTTATATTTTATAAACATGAAAATACAAATGTCTAAACTTGAATGAATGAACATAGCTCTATAGTTTATATAACCATATTTAATGTCTATGTGCTTATATTTTTATCCATCCACAATAATATTTTGTTATATAATGTGCATCATAAATATTATAGTTGTTCAGTGTGATAATATTTGTACAATTGAAAACCAGGATGATTGGGTCGGGATTGAGTTATGAGTTGCAAGTTACTAGAAGTATAAATAGGTTACATGTCGATAACTTGAAACCTTCCAATATAAAGGAGGACCTTGTTGAAATTTCAATAGATGATAATACAAAGACCATGAATATAATAATAAAAAAAATCTAATTACTATGTGATTAGTACTTAAAAGTGCATTTTTATCATGGTTTTATATCATCATTTTGCACTTGAAGTATCAATAACTCCTTAACTAAAGCATGTTTTATAATAATATATCTAATAATATAAGATACCTTTAATTTGTGGCAAATGTTCATTTTAAATGCAGGCCTATCACATAAATGAAAATATTGATTGATGACTTTAAGAACTTAAATTGCAAAGGCAAAGAGATGGTCAAACTTAGAAAAGAGATGTCGGTGCAATCCAAACCGGAACACTGTTCGGTAATTGGGTCATATGTGGAGCTACAGATCTCAGATTTAGGTCCAATTTATATGGCTGGAAAGGTAAGACATAGGCCTACAACTTCCATATGAAACCCAAGATCTAAAAAGGCCATTTGCAAGTCCAAATTATAGCAACAACAAAGAAGCCCGAATCTGTCTTCCAGCCCAAGCACTGTTTGGTATTTTGACCATATCTGGAGTTCTAGAAGTCCAAATGAGCTGATGTTTTTACACACGAAAGCTGAGACAATTGCCTACAACTTTCATGTTTACAACTGGCTCCAATTTTGACTTTATCAATGACGTTTTGGGCAGACAAGAGAAGATAAGGATTGTCACCAAGTCAAAAGTTGGCCACCCACTTATCAATTAGTCATCAAATCAATAGTTCCCAATTTTGGCCTATAAAAGGAGGCATTTGCCATGCATTTAGGCATCTTGGTTTCCAGATCAAGATCATGCTCTTCCTTTCTCTCTTTGTATTTTTTGTAATGTTTATGATTTGCTTTCATTAATATCAAGTTTATGCCTTTCATTTCATTTCCTTTACTTAGTTAACTTTTATGTTCTTATTTTGTTTATCTATTTTGCTTTCTTTCATTATGTCTAGCTAAGTTAATTATGTCAAGGTCAAAAGGTTACACTAATGGTGTGAGAATAAGTATAATGTAAACTTAATATGGACTTTAATGTTTGATACTAACATGTTTTATATTTGTTATCTTGTTCACTCTTTAATACTTTGCTTGTTAAATGACTAATCTTGATTTATATTGTATAACGCTTGGTACAACAAATGCTTGGCACTTTCATAGCCCATAATGTATGGTATAACCGACACCTGAGCTATGAAAGGAACTTGATTTGTTGTTAACATAAGTTATAATCATGAATGCTTGACGAGATTTACAAGTATTAGCATTAATTGAATAAGATGACTAATGTAATCATGTTAACAATATATAATCTGAATGGAACCTCCTTTGTGTGTGGTTTCCAATTCAATAATAAGAGTTTATACTATACTTGTTTGATATACCATTAGTGGAACCTCTAACCTTGACATTTGTTATTATTATTGTTTAATCCTTACATTAATATTTCATCTGTAAGTTCTCATCATCATCATCTTCTTCTTCTTCTCTTTCTTTCTTTATTATTATTATTATTATTATTATTATTATTATTACTACTACTACTACTACTAGTACTATTATTATTATTATTATTATTATTATTATTATTATTATTATTATTATTATTACTATTACTATTGTTGTTGTTGTTATTGTTATTTATAATTTGTACAATTAACCTCCTTGTGGTTCGACCCCGGTCTTGCTGGGTTATTTATTATTTCGACACTCCTGCACTTGGGAGAAGACATCAACCTTTTAGTCGTGTCACTATGTTTTTGATTGACATAAGATTGTGGCTTTTATCTCGGTACAAGAGGGGATGTTACATTTAGGGTCAATTAAGGGTTTAATTGAACGAAATTGAAAGATTGAGAACCAAATTGAAAATCAGGTAAAATCCCTAATTCAAACCTCAAACGGAGCCGTTTAGGAAAAAAAGAGCAAGGACTAGACAACGTGTTATCTGGTCACTATTCATTATCTTCTATATTTTTTAAAAAAAAAACTGGTTCAATCACCTCCTTTGCAAGTGCCTTTAATACATCTAACGTCCATAAAATTTGACAAAACATGCACAAAATTGATCCTTTGCAGTTACTTTACAACCCCAACTTAAAACTTCAGTCTGAATGGTGACAAGACGGTGTCGGCTCCAGCTTAAATAGGCTAACTCAGACAACCTTTTTTTTGCAGATTGAACAATTTATGAGGCACAATTTAAGCTAACGGTTAGGATCTTTTCAAACTAAATCAAAGACTGATTTATTTTTATGCAAACGAGATTACCCTCTTTCATCGACTATAAATAGAGGTAGAATTGATGGCTTGAGAAAAGAGAAAATCAAGTTCAAAATTAGTAAAAAATCAGCCTCTCCACCCTTGGTTTTTGCATGTTTTTCACTCTCTCTCTCTCTGTTGCTCTAGCCAACAACTAGAGCCATTACTAGCTCCACTGTAGGAAGCTGATTAGTACTTAAAAGTGCATTTTTGTCATGGTTTTATATCATCATTTTGCACTTGAAGTATCAATAACTCCTTAACTAAAGCATGTTTTATAATAATGTATCTAATAATATAAGATACCTATAATTTATGGTAAATGTCTATTTTTAATGCAGGCCTATCACATAAATGAAAGGATTGATTGATGACTTGAAAAACTTAAATTGCAAGGATAAAGAGATGGTCAAACTTAGAGAAGAGATGTCGGTGCAATCCAAACCGGAACACTGTTCGGTAATTGGGTCATATCTGGAGCTACAGATCTCAGATTTAGGTCCAATTTATATGGATGGAAAGGTAAGACATAGGCCTACAACTTTCATATGGAACCCAAGATCTAAAAAGGCCATTATCAAGTCCAAATTGTAGCAACAACAAAGAAGCCCGAATCTGTCTTCTAGCCCGAGCACTGTTCGGTATTTTGGCCATATCTGGAGTTCTAGAAGTCCAAATGAGCTGAATTTGTTACACAAGAAAGATGAGACAATTTCCTACAACTTTCATGTTTGCAACTGGCTCCAATTTTGACGTGATCAATGACATTTTGGGCAGACAAGAGAAGATAAGGATTGTCACCAAGTCAAAAGTTGGCCACCCACTTATCAATTAGTCATCAAATCAATAGTTCCCAATTTTGGCCTATAAAAGGAGGCATTTGCCATGCATTTAGGCATCTTGGTTTCTAGATCAAGATCATGTTCTTCCTTTCTCTCTTTGTATTTTTTATAATGTTTATGCTTTGCTTTCATTAATATTAAGTTTATGCTTTTCATTTCCTTTCCTTTACTTAGTTAGCTTTTATGTTCTTATTTTGTTTATTTATTTTTCTTTCTTTCATTATGTCTAGCTAAGTTAATTATGTCAAGGTGAAAAGGTTACACTAATGGTGTGAGAATAAGTATAATGTAAACTTAATATGGACTTTAATGTTTGATACTAACATGTTTTATATTTGTTATCTTGTTCACTCTTTAATACTTTGCTTGTTAAATGACTAATCTTGATTTATGTTGTATAACACTTGGTACAACAAATGCTTGGCACTTTCATAGCCCATAATGTATGGTATAACCGACACCTGAGCTATGAAAGGAACTTGATTTGTTGTTAACATAAGTTATAATCATGAATGCTTGAGGAGATTTACAAGTATTAGCATTAATTGAATAAGATGACTAATGTAATCATGTTAACAATATATAATCTGATTGGAACCTCCTTTGTGTGTGGTTTCCAATTCAATAATAAGAGTTTATACTATACTTGTTTGATATACCATTAGTGGAACCTCTAACCTTGACATTTGTTATTATTATTGTTTAATCCTTACATTAATATTTCATCTGTAAGTTCTCATCATCATCATCTTCTTCTTCTTCTCTTTCTTTCTTTATTATTATTATTATTATTATTATTATTATTATTTTTAGTACTACTACTACTACTACTACTATTATTATTATTATTATTATTATTATTATTATTACTATTACTATTGTTGTTATTGCTATTATTGTTGTTTATAATTATTGTCTATAATTTGTACAATTAACCTCCCTTTGGTTCGACCCCGGTCTTGCCGGGTTATTTATTACTTCGACACTCCTGCACTTGGGAGAAGACATCAACCTTTTAGTCGTGTCAAGTTTTTGGCGCCGTTGTCGGGGAGGTAAGTTCTTGTATAAATTATAGTATTTATTTTATTTTCTCCTTTCACTTTTCTTGTATATAACTTTGTTTCTTTTCTTTTGTTTCTTTTTATTTTGTTTTCTTCCTCCTTCTTTTGCTTTCTTCTTCTTCTTCTTCTTTTATTTTATTCCTACACGTGCATGAGAGTGTGGTCACGTACATCAAGTGGTAGACTTTGTAGGGTGTCCTCATCATTTTCAGAAAATATGGCTGTAGAAGATAATCAATCACTTCAAAATGAAAATAATGAGAATAACCGTGCTAGAACACTTAGAGACCACATGAATCCCACAAGAACAAGCGCACCATCATGCATAGTTTTTCCTCCTGATGCATCTCATTTTAATTTTAAACCAGGCATTATTCAACTTTTACCTTCTTTTCATGGCTTAGAATTGGAAAATCCATACTTGCATTTAAGGGAATTTGAGGAGGTCTGCAACACATATAATAATTTAAATTGTAGCATGAACACCATTAGATTAAAGCTTTTTCCTTTTTCATTAAAAGATAAAGCTAAAACATGGCTACAAAATTTGAGACCAGGATCCATTCATGCTTGGGATGAAATGCAACAACAGTTTTTAAAGAAGTTTTTCTCATCTCATAGAACAAACTCTTTCAAGAGACAAATCACCACTTTCACTCAAAAACCAGGAGAAATATTTTACAAATGTTGGGATAGGTATCGAGACTTGCTTAGTACTTGCCCTCATCATGGTTTTGAAACATGGAGATTGGTTTCACATTTCTATGAAGGGTTAACACCTAAAGATAGGCAAATGGTTGAATTGATGTGCAATGGAACTTTTGAAGATAAAGACCCTGATGAAGCAATGGAGTACTTAGACTTGTTAGCTGAAAATGCTCAAAATTGGGACACTACGGGTACAAATGAGGCACCGAATAAAACTCAACCTCATACATCTAGTGGAGGTATGTACAACCTTAGGGAAGATCATGACCTTCAAGCCAAATTTGCATCTTTAGCTAGAAAAGTCGAGGCACTAGAATTAAAAAAGAGTGGTCAATTAAAATCTGTTGAAAACATTGTGTGTCAAATCTGTGAAACAAATGAACACTTAACCAACGATTGTCCAACCTTGCCTTCTTTTAAGGAATGTCTCTATGAACAAGCCTATACTTTAAACAGTTTCCAAAGGCCCAACCACAACCCATACTCCCAAACATACAACCCTGGTTGGAGAAATCACCCAAATTTCAGTTGGAAGAGTGAGAACAACAATGCACAAACTTCACAACCACCATTTCAAGCACACCATAATTTCCAAAATTCTTATGGATATGCACCTTCTTATGCTCCACCTCTTAGAAGTAATTTTGAGGAAACTTTGTATGCATTCATTGAAAAGCAAGAGACAATCAACACTCAACTTACTCAAAGCATAACAGATTTTAAAGACACTCTTGTAAAATTCACATCTGCTCTCAGTTTTCAAGAGCAAGGTAAGTTTCCATCTCAACCGCAACAAAATCCCAAGGGGCAATACAATGTAAATGCAAGTAGTTCCGGAAGCCAACATATGGATCAAGTCAAATCAGTCACTACTCTGCGCAGTGGTAAGGTTATTGAAAAACCCTCTCTTGAACCTTATGAGAAAGATGATGAGTCAATCTCTAAGGGTAAGGAAGGGGTTGAATCTGAAAATTACAAAGAAACGACTGATTCTCTGCCAGCACTTCCATTTCCTCATGCCATGACCAATCAGGAAGAAATCGATGATGAAAAAGGCACCGAAAATGTTGATGCAGATCTTTTATCAAAAGTGACAACAGATTCGACACCCGACATCACACCAATCAATTATTACTTTCCTGATGAATCTCTACTTTCTCTTAGTTCAATGCCTTGGTTTGCTAAACATATCAATTTTCTTACTTCAGGATTTTTGCCAACTCATTGGAGTATTGAAGACAAAAGAAAATTTTTGAGCAACGAGCAAAATTTTTATTGGGATGACCCTTACTTATTCAATTATTGTCCTGATCAAATATTTCAAAAATGCATTCTCGA
This sequence comes from Populus pruinosa, assembly GCA_026413675.1. Lineage (NCBI taxonomy): Eukaryota > Viridiplantae > Streptophyta > Magnoliopsida > Malpighiales > Salicaceae > Populus > Populus pruinosa. Next base: position 10,650,403 of record CM048598.1, read on the forward strand.
CAATGAGGTAAGTAATTTCATTAAATTTTGTTACTCTAAGGCATGTGGGGATCATTTCTCATAAAAAAAAAGGATTGTAGAAATCTTACAAAGTGAATTTTACTGGCCCATCATATTCAAGGAGTCAGATGCATTCCGCAAAAACTATGAAAATTGTCAGAAGGTGGGATTTATTTCAAAACACAGAGAGTCTTTAGATAATCTTCTATTGACTCTTAAGTCTCATCATAGTCGAGATAAGCATCGTGTAATTCATGACTTATGAACCCATTTTCATAAAGAACATACTTGACTTAGTCTTGGGAATCTGACTAAAAAAGACCCTGTTTGCCAGTTTTTAAGAAAACTGGATGGGAAGCCTATCCCCGACCCATTGAGGGCGTTTAAGCTGTTCTTGGACGTAAAACCAAGGGAAGACGTGAGTCACAATCACAACTGCGATTTGAATTTTTTTGTTTGTAAAAACTTGTGTCTTTTGGTTTTATTATTGTGTTTTGTTATTTTTTATTTTTGTTTCAGTTTGTTTCAGGTTTTGTCAGTGTTCGTTATTTTAGGTGATATCTTCTATACTCTATCTTTCTACCTTAGAACATTGAGGACAATGTCTCGTTTTGGTTGGGGGGAGAGGGTAGTAGTTGATAAAAAAAAAATTGTTTTTCATTTCATAAAGCATGTGCATAATTGTTGTTACTAGGATGGCAGAATAAAGGAGTTCTTTTGTTAAAGTGACTCTTGAGACGCATCTTAGTAACCATTCTTAACAAGGTCTATTATAATACTTCCTGAAATATTTAGATTTACAAACTCTCGCAATGTTATAACTTAATTCTGCTCGTATACTTATTTAACATGTATTCTTAAACCTTAATTTACACACACACACACTTTAACATATGATTGTGGGTTGCATATTGGATTATTACATTATTTATGTTCTTTTGTTAAAGGTAACAACTAAGGGAAAGGGATTGTATATAATTAAGCAAAAAAAAAAACATGAAAAACAAGAAAAAAGAAAAAAAATGATGATAATAAAAAAGTAGATAAGTTTGGTTTTGTAGCCTCCCTAACCTAAGCAATTAAGCCCGAAGGGGTGTTTTAACACCTAATACCCTAAAGTCAACTGACTTGGGAGTTATTGGCCCAACGCTTGTTACATGGGTTGAGGAGAAAAGCTTAAGGGAATCAAACATTGCACTATCTACATACCAGTATCTGCGACCCGAGTTACTAAGCTCGTAGGGGTGTCTTAACACCTAATACCCTAAGGCCAACTGGTCTGGGAGTCATTAGCTGAAAGCTCGTTACATGGGTTAAAGATGCATGATGTTTTTAAATTATATGTATATAGATTTTTTTTTTAAAAAAAAAGACAAAAATAATAATCCCAACCCAAGGAAGTTAACCTTAAACATTAGAACAAAAATTTTGTTTTCTTCCAAGAAAAGCCCCATAATTATGTGTTGATACATTGAGCACAAAAGAAAGGTTTATTAATATCTTGTTAAGTGGTATTGAGCAGATATATAAATTTAATGAGAGTTTGTTTATCTGGATAGATTAATGGAAGTTAAATGATGAATACCTTGCTTTGTGAAATTTGCAAATTGTTTTAACGCTTTGATTACTAGGGACTAGTAATAAGCTGGTTGAGGGGTGTGATTAGTACTTAAAAGTGCATTTTTGTCATGGTTTTATATCATCATTTTGCACTTAAAGTATCAATAACTCCTTAACTAAAGCATGTTTTATAATAATGTATCTAATAATATAAGATACCTATAATTTGTGGTAAATGTCTATTTTTAATGCAGGCCTATCACATAAATGAAAGGATTGATTGATGACTTGAAAAACTTAAATTGCAAGGATAAAGAGATGGTCAAACTTAGAGAAGAGATGTCGGTGCAATCCAAACCGGAACACTATTTGGTAATTGGGTCATATCTGGAGCTACAGATCTCAGATTTAGGTCCAATTTATATGGATGGAAAGGTAAGACATTGGCCTACAACTTTCATATGGAGCCCAAGATCTAAAAAGGCCATTATCAAGTCCAAATTATAGCAACAACAAAGAAGCCCGAATCTGTCTTCCAGCCCGAGCACTGTTCGGTATTTTGGCCATATCTGGAGTTCTAGAAGTCCAAATGAGCTGAATTTTTTACACAAGAAAGATGAGACAATTTCCTACAACTTTCATGTTTGCAACTGGCTCCAATTGTGACGTTATCAATGACGTTTTGGGCAGACAAGAGAAGATAAGGATTGTCACCAAGTCAAAAGTTGGCCACCCACTTATCAATTAGTCATCAAATCAATAGTTCCCAATTTTGGCCTATAAAAGGAGGCATTTGCCATGCATTTAGGCATCTTGGTTTCCAGATCAAGATCATGCTCTTCCTTTCTCTCTTTGTATTTTTTGTAATGTTTATGCTTTGCTTTCATTAATATTAAGTTTATGCTTTTCATTTCCTTTCCTTTACTTAGTTAGCTTTTATGTTCTTATTTTGTTTATTTATTTTTCTTTCTTTCATTATGTCTAGCTAAGTTAATTATGTCAAGGTGAAAAGGTTACACTAATGGTGTGAGAATAAGTATAATGTAAACTTAATATGGACTTTAATGTTTGATACTAACATGTTTTATATTTGTTATCTTGTTCACTCTTTAATACTTTGCTTGTTAAATGACTAATCTTGATTTATGTTGTATAACACTTGGTACAACAAATGCTTGGCACTTTCATAGCCCATAATGTATGGTATAACCGACACCTGAGCTATGAAAGGAACTTGATTTGTTGTTAACATAAGTTATAATCATGAATGCTTGACGAGATTTACAAGTATTAGCATTAATTGAATAAGATGACTAATGTAATCATGTTAACAATATATAATCTGATTGGAACCTCCTTTGTGTGTGGTTTCCAATTCAATAATAAGAGTTTATACTATAGTTGTTTGATATACCATTAGTGGAACCTCTAACCTTGACATTTGTTATTATTATTGTTTAATCCTTACATTAATATTTCATCTGTAAGTTCTCATCATCATCATCTTCTTCTTCTTCTCTTTCTTTCTTTATTATTATTATTATTATTATTATTATTATTATTATTTTTAGTACTACTACTACTACTACTACTACTACTATTATTATTATTATTATTATTATTACTATTACTATTGTTGTTATTGCTATTATTGTTGTTTATAATTATTGTCTATAATTTGTACAATTAACCTCCCTGTGGTTCGACCCCGGTCTTGCCGGGTTATTTATTACTTCGACACTCCTGCACTTGGGAGAAGACATCAACCTTTTAGTCGTGTCAGAAGCCAACACAACCACCAACCAACCACCAAGCTGCCATCACGACTCTCTCTTTTCTCCTTTTAGCCTATCTCTCTCCTCTATAAATTTTTCTTCTTCCTTTCACAGCTAACTCTGGCTACCGTCACCTTAATTGAAGCCTCCTAAGCTACCAATCAGACATCCTCAACATGTCCGAAACCCCCAAGCCAGGCAACTTTTTCTTCCCTGCATTGCCTCCCTCTTCTTTGTTGGGGACTGCTACATTCAGACTTTATTTCTGCATGCAATGACAGAATAATTAAGTTGCCTTTGGGCCGGGCCAGTTTTGGCCCAACCTAAGTGGCTGGGTCTGGCCCAACCCTTATTTGTTTTTTAAAAAAACTTCAAATATCATGTAAAAAAATTATGATTTTTTTAAATATTTTTCTATCGATTTTGCATAATATCGGTTTGTATATTTACGTTGTAAAATACAAATTTAATATTAAAATACTTAGTTTTCTCAGAAATATTTCAAAAAAAAGCAAAACATTTTCAAAAAGAAAAAATATTTCATTGCATGGAGCCAAAACCTAAAAATTTTTCAAGCATATTTTTCATAAAAAAAAATTATGTCTTTTGAATTTAAACAAATAAAAAATAGATATCATAATCAGTTTATGATTATCCATTAGAATTTGGCCAATATGTCAAAAATCTTTTCTAATATTTTTTTATGATCCAAATGTAGACTTTAATATTTGTACGGTGTAAAATTACATGATAAAGTACACCATTAAGTATTAAACGTACAAGGTGTAAAAATACGATGCTAAAATTTAGATTTTGAAACGGTTAAGATTTAACCCAATAAGGTAGAGACTTTCTCATAAAAAAAGATTTTCCTTGAACTTTAGGAAAGACCAATGAATAGAAACTCAACTTACAAAAACAATCAAATAACAATGCAACTTACCTTAGATAGGGTGCATTGGGGGTAATACGTCTTCCCCTTGTACAACCAGTCTCTTACCTAAACTCTTGCAAACCATAGGTTCCTAGTAACCATAATACTAGGTGACGACTTCTAAATATTAATCATAATTTTATGATTAAATTGATTAGTACTTAAAAGTGCATTTTTATCATGGTTTTATATCATCATTTTGCACTTGAAGTATCAATAACTCCTTAATTAAAGCATGTTTTATAATAATATATCTAATAATATAAGATACCTTTAATTTATGGTAAATGTTCATTTTAAATGCAGGCCTATCACATAAATGAAAATATTGATTGATGACTTTAAGAACTTAAATTGCAATGGCAAAGAGATGGTCAAACTTAGAAAAGAGATGTCGGTGCAATCCAAACCGGAACACTGTTCGGTAATTGGGTCATATTTGGAGCTATAGATCTCAGATTTAGGTCCAATTTATATGGATGGAAAGGTAAGACATAGGCCTACAACTTTCATATGGAGCCCAAGATCTAAAAAGGCCATTATCAAGTCCAAATTGTAACAACAACAAAGAAGCCTAAATCTGTCTTCCAGCCCGAGCAGTTCGGTATTTTGGCCATATCTGGAGTTCTAGAAGTCCAAATGAGCTGAATGTTTTACACAAGAAAGCTGAGACAATTGCCTACAACTTTCATGTTTACAACTGGCTTCAATTTGGACGTTATCAATGAAGTTTTGGGCAGACAAGAGAAGATAAGGATTGTCACTAAGTCAAAAGTTGGCCACCCACTTATTAATTAGTCATCAAATCAATAGTTCCTAATTTTGTCCTATAAAAGGAGGCATTTGCCATGCATTTAGGCATCTTTGTGTCCAGATGAAGATCATGCTCTTCCTTTCTCTCTTTGTATTTTTTATGCTTTGTTTTCATTAATATTAAGTTTATGCCTTTCATTTCCTTTCCTTTACTTAGTTAACTTTTATGTTCTTATTTTGCTTATCTATTTTTATTTCTTTCATTATGTCTAGCTAAATTAATTATGTCAAGGTGAAAAGGTTACACTAATGGTGTAAGAATAAGTATAGTGTAAACTTAATATGGACTTTAATGTTTGATACTAACATGTTTTATATTTGTTATCTTGTTCACTCTTTAATACTTTGCTTGTTAAATGACTAATCTTGATTTATATTGTATAACACTTGGTACAACAAATGCTTGGCACTTTCATAGCCCATAATGTATGGTATAACCGACACCTGAGCTATGAAAGGAACTTGATTTGTTGTTAACATAAGTTATAATCATGAATGCTTGACGAGATTTACAAGTATTAGCATTAATCGAATAAATTGACTAATGTAATCATGTTAACAATATATAATCTGATTGGAACCTCCTTTGTGTGTGGTTTCCAATTCAATAATAAGAGTTTATACTATAGTTGTTTGATATACCATTAGTGGAACCTCTAACCTTGACATTTGTTATTATTATTGTTTAATCCTTAAATTAATATTTCATCTCCAAGTTCTCATCATCTTCTTCTTCTTATCTTTCTTTATTATTATTATTATTACTACTACTAGTATTACTACTAGTACTACTACTACTATTATTATTAATATTATTGTTGTTATTGTTATTTTTATTGTTGTTGTATTATTGTTATTTATAATTTGTACAATTAACCTCCCTGTGGTTCGACCCCGGTCTTGCCGGGTTATTTATTACTTCGACACTCCTGCACTTGGGAGAAGACATCAATCTTTTCGTCGTGTCAAGTTTTTGGCGCCGTTGCCGGGGAGGTAAGTTCTTGTATAAATTATAGTATTTATTTTATTTTCTCTTTTCACTTTTCTTGTATATAACTTTGTTTCTTTTCTTTTGTTTCTTTTTATTTTGTTTTCTTCCTCCTTTTTTTGCTTTCTTCTTCTTTTTTATTTTATTCCTACACGTGCATGAGAGTGTGGTCACGTACATCAAGTGGTAGACTTTGTAGGGTATCCTCATCATTTTCAGAAAATATGGCTGAAGAAGATAATCAATCACTTCATAATGAAAATAATGAGAATAACCGTGCTAGAACACTTAGAGACCACATGAATCCCACAAGAACAAGTGCACCATCATGCATAGTTTTTCCTCCTGATACATCTCATTTTAATTTTAAACCAGGCATTATTCAACTTTTACCTTCTTTTCATGGCTTAGAATTGGAAAATCCATACTTGCATTTAAGGGAATTTGAGGAGGTCTGCAACTCATATAATAATTTAAATTGTAGCATGAACACCATTAGATTAAAGCTTTTTCCTTTTTCATTAAAAGATAAAGCTAAAACATGGCTACAAAATTTGAGACCAGGATCCATTCGTGCTTGGGATGAAATGCAACAACAGTTTTTAAAGAAGTTTTTCCCATCTCATAGAACAAACTCTTTCAAGAGACAAATCACCACTTTCACTCAAAAACCAGGAGAAACATTTTACCAATGTTGGGATAGGTATCGAGACTTGCTTAGTACTTGCCCTCATCATGGTTTTGAAACATGGAGATTGGTTTCACATTTCTATGAAGGGTTAACACCTAAAGATAGGCAAATGGTTGAATTGATGTGCAATGGAACTTTTGAAGATAAAGACCCTGATGAAGCAATGGAGTACTTAGACTTATTAGCTGAAAATGCTCAAAATTAGGACACCGCGGGTACTTATGAGGCACCGAGTAAAACTCAACCTCATACATCTAGTGGAGGTATGTACAACCTTAGGGAAGATCATGACCTTCAAGCCAAGTTTGCATCTTTAGCTAGAAAAGTCGAGGCACTAGAATTGAAAAAGAGTGGTCAATTAAAATCTGTTGAAAATATTGTGTGTCAAATCTGTGAAAAAAATGAACACTCAACCAACGATTGTCCAACCTTGCCTTCTTTTAAGGAATGTCTCCATGAACAAGCCCATGCTTTAAAAAGTTTCCAAAGGGCGAACCACAACCCATACTCCCAAACATACAACCCTGGTTGGAGAAATCACCTAAATTTTAGTTGGAAGAGTGAGAACAACAATGCACAAACTTCACAACCACCATTTCAAGCACACCACAATTTCCAAAATTCTCATGGATATGCACCTCCTTATGCTCCACCGCCTAGAAGAAATCTTGAGGAAACATTGCATGCATTCATTGAAAAGCAAGAGACAATCAATACTCAACTTGCTCAAAACATGACAGATTTGAAACATACTCTTGCTAAATTAACATCTGCTCTTAGTTTCCAAGAGAAAGGTAAGTTTCCATCTCAACCACAACAAAATCCCAAGGGGCAATACAATGCAAATGCAAGTAGTTCTGAAAGCCAACACATGGATCAAGTCAAATCAGTCACTACTCTGCGCAGTGGTAAGGTTATTGAAAAACCCTCTCTTGAACTTTATGAGAAAGATGATGAGTCAATCTCTGAGGGTAAGGAAGGGGTTGAATCTGAAAATTGCAAAGAAACGACTGATTCACCGCTAGCACTTCCATTTCCTCAAGCCATGACCAAACAAAGGAAAGTTAATCACAACTCTGAAATTTTTGAAATTTTCAAACAGGTAAGGATCAATATACCATTGTTGGATGCTATTAAACAGGTTCCTTCCTATGCTAAATTTTTAAAAGATCTATGCACTGTGAAGAGGAAACTGAATGTGAAAAAGAAAGCTTTTCTAGCCGAACAAGTAAGTGCTATTCTTCAGAACAATAATGCTTTGAAATATAAAGACCCTGGTTGTCCTACAATTTCTTGCTTTATTGGAGAGCATAAAATTGAAAGAGCCTTACTTGATCTTGGAGCTAGTGTGAATTTACTTCCATATTCAGTTTTTCAGAGTCTCAATCTAGGTGAGTTAAAACCAACTTCTATATCTCTTTTACTTGCCGATAGATCTGTAAAAGTGCCTAGAGAAATAATTAAAGATGTGTTAGTACAAGTTGATAAATTCATTTATCCTGTGGATTTTATTGTCTTGGACACAGAACCTGTCGAAGCATGTAGTTCATTTCCTGTTATTTTAGGACGTCCATTTCTTGCAACCTCTAATGCATTGATTAATTGTAGGAATGGACTGATGAAGCTATCATTTGGAAACATGACATTGGAGATGAATATTTTCAACATTTGCAAGCAACCTGGAGATGATAATGATTTACAAGAAGTAGATCATATTGACGAATTAGTTTATGATCAACTTGAATCTACTTTAAGTAAAAATGAGTTGGATGAATCTGAAGATTTGCAAATGATTTATTCTGAGGAAGAAATCACGGATAACAAACGCACAGAAAATGTTGATGTGAATCTTTTGTCAATAGTGACAACAGATTCGACATGTAACATCACACCAATCAATGATTACTTTCCTAACGAATCCTTACTTTCTCTTAGTCCAATGCCTTGGTATGATAAAAATATCAATTTTCTTGCTTTAGGAGATTTGCCAACTGATTGGAGTATTCAAGACAAAGAAAAGTTTTTGAACGAAGTGAAGAACTTTTATTGTGATGACCCTAACTTATTCAAATATTGTCCTGATCAAATATTTCAAAGATTCATTCCGGATAATGAGGTAAGTAGTGTCATTAAACTTTGATATTTTGAAGCATGTGTAAGTTATTTCTCGTAAAAAAAAACTGCTGCAAAAATCTTTCAAAATAGATTTTATTGGCCCACCATGTTCAAGGACACACATGCATTCTGCAAAACTTGTGAAAATTGTCAAAAAATTGACACTGGTCAAAAAGTTTTGTTTTATGATTCTCAACTCTATGTGCTTGACCGCTTTTTATGATCGGCTTGTTTTAACTCGCAAGTGCACGAGTGTGCGATGTAGCAATTAACTCGGTAAGATCGAGGTCATATCCACAGAGAGCTAGATCTGGAAATTAAGCTAAGTAACAAAAAAAAACTCAAGAGAAATTAAATTAACAATAACTTCGTTGAAAATAATTGATGGATTTGTTTTCAAAGATAAAAAAAAATGTAAATAGATTTTAAATGACAAGAAAAGTAAGTCTTGGTCCAAATCAATTTTAATGGTGATGTATTGGTGATTTCTTCAACATATATAAGATAACTCAACCTAATCTCAACGATGGTGATATTAGATCGGAAGATATTACAATGAAGATTAGAAAGATGAAGATTGATTATTGCTTAAGAATGAACAAGTACTTTCATGTTAAGTAAGACATTGAATCAAGCAATCTCTATACCAAAACTAAAGTTTGTGCATAAAAATTCAAGATTATAACATTACCTAAATGATTTCTAAAATTTCTTTACAATAATAAATCATTCATGAAGAAAATAAGAAGATAAACATTAAGATTCATTCATATCCTAAAGAACTCACCTCAATCACCATTATCCTTGATTTGGATCCAAGAAAGAGTTTAGCCAACCATGATTATATATAAGAACACTTCAATAAACATGAAAGAACTTGAATCCAACTGAAAAAATAAGTTTTACAAACTAAAGAACCGAAATCTATAAAGAAGAACACAATACAATTTCAGAAAAAATTCGGACACAAATCTGACTCTAACTTTGGACAGCAATTTGACCCTCTTAGAAGCTTTGTTTGGAGAAGTCTATTAGAGACATATTTATAGGCAATTCTGTCACCTTTCCAGATCATTAAACAACAGCTCATTTCGACACCTGAGTCAAAAGTTATGGGCAAAACACCAAAAGGTGTTCTGAAAAATCAAATCAAGACAGCTTTACAACTACTTTGGTGCACGTTTTTCTTCCTCATTTATGAGGTGTCTCCTTCTTCTTTTTGACCCAAAATAATGTTAAAATATCCCCTCCATCTTTCCATCCATGTGCTTGCCTTCTTGGATCAATGGATTACCCAAAATAAATCAATTGTTATTTGTTGTGTGGACATGTAAGATCATGGATTGTGTTTGGGTTGATTTGAAGGTTGATTTGGGGCTGATTTAGAGCTGATTTGGGGCTGATTTTGGGTTGTATTTGAGCATCAAATAAGTATACAAATGTACTTATTATTTGGGTTAAGATTGACATTGAAACCTTGAGTGTTTAATGGTTGAAGTTTGCACACAACATAAGGCAAGTTTGGGCTTGAAATAAATCATATGATATTCTTTTCTATAATTGGAATAGAATTGATTTTTGGGACAAATTTGGAGCACTTATTTGAACCAAGATTTGCTTCAATCTTCAACTAAATGTCTCTTCAATTCTTTGTTCTGAATTCCGACGTTGAATTTTCTGAATTAATTCATTTAAGCTCCAAAAACCTATCGAAACATTAAAACAAACTTCATTACTAAAAAACACATCAATTATTATAAAAACAACCAAATAAAAACAATAAATACATATGTAAAACAAGAGACTTAATGACACTTTTGATGCACAATCACACCCCCCAACTTAGATTTTGCTAGTCCTCAAGCAAAACAAAACATAAAACCTTTAAAATAAAAATAATAATAATAACAACCATAATTAGGCTCGATTCATCACACTTGAAGGACCTATCATGCAAACATTGGTATCTTTAACTTAGTGTACACAATAGCAAATAAAAAAAAATAAGCATACTCACATTCTCTAAATCAAACATCCATACAAAATTTCCAAATTCAGTCATATTTATCGTGCAACCAACATAATTGATTCATACGAAAACTCAACTTGTAATCTTCCATTCTCACCAACACAAACAAGGTAGCAAACTAGAGAAATATCTATATATTTTCTTTCTTTCTTTTTTCTTTCTTTGTTTTTTTTTTTTTTGAAGATATGATTTATTTTTTGTCTTTAAGTAGTCACTTCCCTTTTGACGCGAATACACACATTTGTGATGAATGCACCCGGTTACTCACAAAGTCACAAACTTAAAGTGCTTTGCATACTCATATTTTAAGCTGCCGTTTGACGTAAAGATAAACATTTGTGATGAATACCCCTAGTTACTGAGCAACTCAAAACATTGGAGTAGATAGAACTTTGTACACATTTATTTATTTATTCGTGTAATAATTATTACTCTATTTACTTAAACCTTGTTTAGGACTGGATCAAAAGGGATAATCACAAGTAAAGCGTCATACTCATCTTTCATGCATAATCACACAACTCACACAACTTTTACAAGGAAAGATGTATTTCAGTAATCTTATCTATCCCTTCTCACCAACACAAACAAGGTAGCAAACTAGAGAAATATCTATATATTTTTTTATTTTTTTTTGAAGATATGATTTATTCTTTGTCTTTAAGTTGTCACTTCCCTTTTGACGCGAATACAAACATTTGTGATGAATGCACTCGGTTACTTACAAAGTCACAAACTTAAAGTGCTTTGCATACTCATATTTCAAGCTGCCGTTTGACGTAAAGATAAACACTTGTGATGAATACCCCTAGTTACTGAGCAACTCAAAACATTGGAGTAGATAGAACTTTGTACACATTTATTTATTTATGTAATGATTATTACTCTATTTACTTAAACCTTGTTTAGGACTAGATCAAAAGGGATAATCACAAGTAAAGCATCATACTCATCTTTCATGCATATTCACACAACTCACACAACTTTTACAAGGAAAGATGTACTTCAGTAATCTTAAAAAAAAGTATGCTATATCTTGCTTTATAAGATATTATCTATCCCAAATTAAAGCATGCAATGTTCAACACAATAATGAACCCAAAAAGGTAATGATGATCCTAAACAAGTCTCATTCACATACGAATGCTAGTATATATTTTTTTAACAAGCATGGTTATCTCAAGCATTCAACATAATGAAATATCTAAAATTAAGTTTTACATTATGCTCAATGTAAAAGAGAAAGAGAAGAAAAGTATAAAGATTAGAAAATTGTTACTCCCCTTCTGTTTTCAAGGATGAATGTCTGATTGAATTGGGTATCAGCTGACTTCTTGCTTGATTTTTTTTTTTAACCTGCATATCACAACTAAAAGAAAACATAAAAGAAAACATTGATGTTTTTTTTTAATTTTTTTTTGAAAATAAAGAACCTCACACCCCCCAACTTAAAATAATGCATTGTCCCGAATGCATGAACAAGAAAATATAAGAGATGGAAGAAAGAAGAAAAAAAATGAAAATAAAAATAAAAATAAAAATAAAATAAAAATAAAAACTCATTACTTTTGATACTACAATGGTATTGGATCTTCAAGATCCAATGTCTCAACTTCAGCCACAACATTTTCAAGATAAAGTTTCAATCGATGACCATTTACTTTGAAAATATTTCCATTCTTGGGATTTTCTACCTCAAATGCACCATGCTCAGAGATGGATTTAATCACAAATGGACCAATCCATTTTGTCCTTAACTTTCCAGGAAAGAGATGTAATCGTGAATTATACAAGAGAACCTTTTGACCAACATGAAAGGATTTTCTAAGAATATGTTTATCATGCAAAGTTTTCATCTTATGTTTTGAAATTTTTGCATTTTCAAATGCATCATTTCTTAGCTCCTCTAATTCATCCAATTGAAGCTTTCTATTTTTGCCGACCTCGTTTTCATTGTCATTGAATTGCCGAATGGCCCAATATGCACGGTGCTCAATCTCAACAGGGAGATGACAAGGCTTTCCATAAACTAGCCTATAAGGAGACATTCCAAAATAGGTCTTATAAGCAGTGCGATATGCCCATAAAGCATCAACTAGTCATAGGGACCAATCTTTACGGTTTGGATTGACTGTTTTCTCTAAAATGTTCTTGATCTCTCTATTTGCCAACTCAGCTTGGCCACTAGTCTGTGGGTGATAGGGGGTACTGACCTTGTGAATTACACCATATTTTCTCATCAAAATCCCAACGGGCTTGTTACAAAAATGTTTTCCCCCATCACTAATCATAGCCCGAGGCATGCCAAAACGAGAGAAAATATTTTCTTTCAAGAATTTGACCACAACTCGATGGTCATTGGTTCGAGATGCAATGGCCTCCACCCATTTAGACACATAATCAACAGCTACAAGGATGAATTGGTAACCAAATGAACTTGGAAAAAGTCCCATGAAATCAATCCCCCAACAATCAAATATTTCCAAAACAAGGATGGGGTTAAGGGGCATCATGTTACGCCTAGTGAGGGTACCTAGTCTTTGGCATCGGTCACATGCAACACAGAAGGCATGAACATCTTTAAACATGGTAGGCCAATAAAAACCACACTGCAAGATTTTGACAATGGTTTTCTTGGAAGAGAAATGCCCACCACAAGCTAATGCATGACAAAAATTAATGACCCTTGGAATTTCATGATCACGGATGCACCGCCTAATAATTTGGTCAGGACAATATTTAAATAGGTAGGGGTCATCCCAAAAAAAGGTGCGCACATTGCGCAAGAATTTTTGTTTGTCAAGTTTAGACCAATGAGAAGGAATCTGACTTGTGGCTAGGTAATTTGCTATGTTAGCATACCATGGAGAACCAATATAAGAGACAGTACCTGCACAAAATAAATTTTCATCAGCAAAGAGTTCATTTATTGGAGATTCATCAATTATGGTCTTATAGCTTGAAAGACGAGACAAATGATCAGCCACTACATTCTCTACTCCCTTTTTATCTCGAATTTCAATGTTAAACTCTTGGAGTAGGAGGATCCATCGAATCAAACGTGGTTTGGCATCTTGTTTTGTGAGCAAATATTTCAATGCTGCATGATCAGTGAAAACAATAACAATAGATTCAACCAAATAAGACCTAAACTTGTCTAATGCAAAGACCATAGCTAAGAGTTCTTTTTCAGTTGTAGTGTAATTCAATTGAGCATCATTCAAAGTCTTGCTAGCATAATATATGACATGAGGTTTCTTGTCTTTTCTTTGCCCTAAAACAGCCCCAACCGCAAAATCACTAGCATCACACGTCAGTTCAAATGGTAAAGACCAATCAGGAGCTTGTATGATTGGTGCAGTTGTCAACAACCTTTTAAGCTTTTCAAAAGCTTCTTGACATTTTGATGTCCAATCAAATGGGACATCTTGTGACAACAAGTTACACAATGGTTTGGCAATGGTACTAAAAGAATGAATGAATCTTCGATAAAAACCAGCATGTCCTAAAAAGGATCTCACATCTTTCACAGTCTTAGGGGTAGTTAATTTTTGAATGACTTCCACTTTTGACTTATCTACCTCTATCCCTTTTGAAGAGACAATGTGACCTAAAACAATGCCATGTGTCACCATAAAATGACACTTCTCCCAATTGAGTACAAGATTGCTCTCTTCACACCTTTCAAGAACTTTTTCTAGATTCATTAGACACAACTCATAGGAATCCCCATAAACTGAAAAATCATCCATGAAAACTTCCAAAACATTTTCCACCATGTCACTAAAGATACTCATCATACACCTTTGAAAAGTGGCTGGTGCATTACACAAACCAAATGGCATTCTTTTATAAGCATAAGTACCAAAAGGACAAGTGAAAGTGGTTTTTTCTTGGTCTTCTAAAGAAATCTCAATTTGGTTGTAACCTGAGTATCCATCCAGAAAACAATAGAAAGCTCTTCCAGCTACTCTTTCAAGCACTTGGTCTAAAAATGGAAGCGGAAAATGGTCTTTCCTAGTCACCATGTTCAATTTACGATAATCAATGCACATACGCCATCCAGTTTGGATTCTAGTTGGTACCAGCTCATTATTTTCATTCTTCACTACCGTGACTCCAGATTTTTTTGGGACAACTTGGGTTAGACTAACCCATTTTGAGTTTGCAATAGGGTAAATGATACCTGCATCAAGTAGCTTAAGCACTTCACCTCTCACTATTTCCTTCATGTTTGGGTTCAATCGTCTTTGCATTTGCCTCACAGATTTAGCCTCTTCTTCAAGATAGATTCTATGTGTACATAAAAGAGGGCTAATTCCTTTCAAGTCAGTAATTTTCCACCCAATTGCTTTCTTGTGTTTTCTCACCACTCTCAAAAGTTTTTGTTCTTGCTCTATGCTAAGTTTTGATGAGATCACAATAAGATATGATTCATCTTCCCCTAGAAATGCATACTTAAGATCACTCGGTAAAGGCTTCCTTTCTAGTTTATCAGGCTGGACAAGAGATTCCTCAACTTTCACTTGGGGTGAAATCAAAGGCTCAAATGATGGGGTCCATTGACCTATTGACATAATAGGCATTAGATCTAGATAAGTCTCGAGTTCTCTTACTTCCTTATCAACACATTCCAAAGAACAAAATCTTTCATCATGAATTAAAGTTCTCTCCAATGGATCCTTGATCCACACTCTCTCAAAGTGTTCTTGACAAACTGTTTGGATGAAATCTACCTCTCTAATGTCCTCATGTTCCCCGATTTGTTTGGAGACATTGAATATGTTCATCTCCACAGTCATATTCCCAAAAGACAATTTCATCACCCCATTCCTACAGTTAATTAAGGCATTGGATGTAGCTAGGAAAGGTCTCCCTAAGATGACTGGGATGGGGGCATTAGAACCTTGAATTGGTGCGGTGTCTAATACTACAAAATCAACAGGAAAGTAGAATTTATCTACTTGGACCAACACATCCTCAACGATACCCCTGGGAATCCTGATTGACCTATCAGCTAATTGAAGGGTGATTCGAGTAGGCTTGATTTCTCCTAAACCTAATTGTTCGTAAACAGTGTAGGGTATTAAATTCACACTTGCTCCTAAATCCAACAAAGCTTGATCTATCTTATGACTTCCAATAATGCATGAAATGGTAGGACAACCAGGATCTTTGTATTTGGGAGGGGTCTTAAACTGGATGATGGCACTAGCATGTTCAGTTAGAAAGGCTCTTTCTTTCACATTCAATCTCCTTTTGACTGTGCATAAATCCTTAAGAAACTTTGCATAAGATGGAACTTGTTTAATTGCATCAAGGAGTGGAATATTGACTTTCACTTGTTTGAACAATTCATAGATTTCTAAGTTCATAAGATCTTGCTTAGGTTTCCCTAACCTTTGTGGAAATGGTGCTCTAGGAACAAATTCTAAGTCACTCACTTTGACTTCAATTTTTCTTGAATCATCTCCTTTCTCACTCATCTCTTTCTCATTTAGCTCACCTTCTTTATCTCTCAAACTCTCATTTGTCACTTGTGTTTTGATTCCCTCTTCACTTTCCCTAGATTTCTCCTCCACAATACCTTTAGGAATCCTAAAACTTACACCTTTGTCAACAATCTTTCCACTTCTAAGGGTAGTGATGGCTTGGACTTGTTCATGGTTTGAAGGTTCACTAGGTGAGGATTCACTCATGTGTACCTGACCTCTAGGATTGGGCATTGGTTGAGCTGGGATTTTTCCCTTCTCTTGAATGCTTAGTGATTGAGTCAACTTAGTTAGTTGACTTCGAATGTCATCTAAGGTCCTATTGGTCTGGTCTTGGAATTTGTAAACTTGGTTGTTGATTCCTCCTTGCGTTTGCATGAATTGTTGAAGAGTATCCTCTAAGGATCTCTTATGAGGTGGTTGGTATGTGTTATGTGTGGGAGCATGAAATGGTTGGGGTGGAGGTTGAAATGTTTGAGGTACTGAAGAGCCCTCATTTCTCCATCCAAAATTTGGGTGGTTCCTCCATCCAGGATTATAGGTCTCAGAGTAGGGATTGCCTACTTGGTTTGGAAATGGCTTTCTAACATTACTTGAATCAGAAGTTTGGCCATATAGCACTTCCTTGAAAGCTGGAATGGTAGGACATTCAGTTGTCCTATGCCCTTTGCTTTCACAAACAACATAACTTTCCTCTTATTGTTCACTTATGACATGCACTTTTTTAATCTCAAGAGACTCTACTTTCCTAGCCAATGAGGCTAATCTAGCATTGAGGTCATCAGTCTCTTTCAATTGAAACTTCCCACTTCAATGAGAAATGGTGTTTCTAGACTCAACATGAACTGGGAGAGAAGTCTCCCATTGCTTTGTGTTTTCAGCCAATTGATCAAAAAAATCAAAGGCCTCACTTGGTTCTTTGTCATAAAACTCACCATTACACATGGTTGACACTAGCTTTTTAAAATCTGCGGTAAGAGAGTCATAAAAGAAACTCACTAACCTCCACATCTCAAAACCATGGTGAGGGCATGCATTTAACAAGTCTTTGAACCTTTCCCATGCTTGGTGAAATGACTCATTTGGACTACAAGAAAAATTCATCATTTGACGTTGTAAGGCTGCTGTCCTATGAGTGGGGAAGTATTTTTTCAAAAATTCAGCTTGCATTTCTCTCCATGTACCTATAGACCTAGGACACAAGGAGTTTAGCCAAAGCTTGGCTTTATCCTTTAGAGAGAATGGGAACAATTTAAGCCGAATGGTTTCCTCGGTGCATGTTCTATCAATAAAAGTATTACATACCTCTTCAAAGTCTTTAATGTGTATGTATGGATTTTCAGAATCCATACCATGAAATGTGGGAAGAAGTTGAATCATGCCCGGTTTCAAATTGAAAGCTTGTTGGTTAAGAGGTAAGATAATACACGAAGGTGTACTTTGTCTAGCCGGGTGAAGATACTCTCTAAGAGTTCGAAAATTAGGTTGATCATTGAATTGTGGAGGTCCATTACCTTGAACACTCCCTTCACCCTCTACATCTTCAACATTAGCCATGATAAAATAATAATAATAATAATAATATAACAATTATATGAATATGAAAAGAAAGGAAAGAAAAAGAAAAAAAAATTGCAAATAAAAGTAATAGCTCAAAAATAAAAATACAACAAATTAAGAAATTCACTCTCCAACTAATAAACACTATTAACAACAATAAACATTAAAAGATAATTATAACAAGCTTGAATAAAAAGGCGGTAATACCAGCCAAGTACCTCAAACAATAAATATAAGAAAAATAATCATAACAAAACAACAAAATAAAATGAAATAAACAAGAGGCAGTAATACCAGCCAAGCACTTTAGACAATAAATATAAGAAAAATAACAACAATAAACATTAAAAGATAATTATAACAAGCATGAATAAAAAGGCGGTAATACCGGCCAAGCACTTTAGACAATAAATAAAAACAATATCAACAAAATAAAATGAAATAAACAAGAAAAATATTAGAAACTAATAAGAATAGACAATAAAAGAAAAATGGTTGAACCAACCAAAATCCAACAATTAATAGTCCAGTCCACAGTCCAATATCCGAAATGTTAAGGTCAAATTTTTTTTAGGCGGTAAAACCAGCCAATTGAATTTTTTTTATATGATTTTTTTTTTAGCTTTCCAATAATCAAATCTAAATTTGTTACCTTTGCTTGCTAGCTCCCCGGCAACGGCGCCAAAATTGCTTGACCGCTTTTTATGATCGGCTTGTTTTAACTCGCAAGTGCACGAGTGTGCGATGTAGCAATTAACTCGGTAAGATCGAGGTCATATCCATAGAGAGCTAGATCTGGAAATTAAGCTAAGTAACAAAAAAAAACTCAAGAGAAATTAAATTAACAATAACTTGGTTGAAAATAATTGATGGATTTGTTTTCAAAGATAAAAAAAATGTAAATAGATTTTAAATGACAAGAAAAGTAAGTCTTGGTCCAAATCAATTTTAATGGTGATGTATTGGTGATTTCTTCAACATATATAAGATAACTCAACCTAATCTCAACGACGGTGATATTAGATCGAAAGATATTACAATGAAGATTAGAAAGATGAAGATTGATTATTGCTTAAGAATGAACAAGTACTTTCATATTAAGTAAGACATTGAATCAAGCAATCTCTATACCAAAACTAAAGTTTGTGCATAAAAATTCAAGATTATAACATTACCTAAATGATTTCTAAAATTTCTTTACAATAATAAATCATTCATGAAGAAAATAAGAAGATAAACATTAAGATTCATTCATATCCTAAAGAACTCACCTCAATCACCATTATCCTTGATTTGGATCCAAGAAAGAGTTTAGCCAACCATGATTATATATAAGAACACTTCAATAAACATGAAAGAACTTGAATCCAACTGAAAAAATAAGTTTTACAAACTAAAGAACCGAAATCTATAAAGAAGAACACAATACAATTTCAGAAAAAATTCGGACACAAATCTGACTCTAACTTTGGACAGCAATTCGACCCTCTTAGAAGCTTTTTTCAGAGAAGTCTATTAGAGACATATTTATAGGAAATTCTGTCATCTTTCCAGATCATTAAACAACAGCTCATTTTGACACCTGAGTCAAAATTTATGGGCAAAACACCGAAAGGTGTTCTGAAAAATCAAATCAAGACAGCTTTACAACTACTTTGGAGCATGTTTTTCTTCCTCATTTATGAGGTGTCTCCTTCTTCTTTTTGACCCAAAATAATGTTAAAATATCCCCTCCAGCTTTCCATCCACGTGCTTGCCTTCTTGGATCAATGGATTACCCAAAATAAATCAATTGTTATTTATTGTGTGGACATGTAAGATCATGGATTGTGTTTGGGTTGATTTGAAGGTTGATTTGGGGTTGATTTAGGGCTGATTTGGGGCTGATTTTGAGCATCAAATAAGTATACAAATGTACTTATTATTTGGGCTAAGATTGACATTGAAACCTTGAGTGTTTAATGGTTGAAGTTTGCACACAACATAAGGCAAGTTTAGGCTTGAAATAAATCATATGATATTCTTTTCTAGAATTGGAATAGAATTGATTTTTGGGACAAATTTGGAGCACTTATTTGAACCAAGATTTGCTTCAATCTTCAACTAAATGTCTCTTCAATTCTTTGTTCTGAATTCCGACGTTGAATTTTTTGAATTAATTCATTTAAGCTCCAAAAACCTATCAAAACATTAAAACAAACTTCATTACTAAAAAACACATCAATTATTATAAAAACAACCAAATAAAAACAATAAATACATATGTAAAATAAGAGACTTAATGACACTTTTGATGCACAATCACTACAGATCTTAGATTTAGGTCCAATTTATATGGATGGAAAGGTAAGACATAGGCCTACAACTTTTATATGGAGCCCAAGATCTAAAAAGGTGATTATCAAGTCCAAATTGTAGCAACAACAAAGAAGCCCGAATCTGTCTTCCAGCCCGAGCACTGTTTGGTATTTTGGCCATATCTGGAGTTCTAGAAGTCCAAATGAGCTGAAGTTTTTACACAAGAAAGCTGAGACAATTGCCTACAACTTTCATGTTTACAACTGGCTTCAATTTGGATGTTATCAATGACGTTTTCGGCAGACAAGAGAAGATAAGGATTGTCACCAAGTCAAAAGTTGGCCACCCACTTATCAATTAGTCATCAAATCAATAGTTCCCAATTTTGGCCTATAAAAGGAGGCATTTGCCATGCATTTAGGCATCTTGGTTTCCAGATCAAGATCATGCTCTTCCTTTCTCTCTTTGTATTTTTTATGCTTTGTTTTCATTAATATTAAGTTTATGCCTTTCATTTCCTTTCCTTTACTTAGTTAAATTTTATGTTCTTATTTTGTTTATTTATTTTTATTTCTTTCATTATGTCTAGCTAAGTTAATGATGTCAAGGTGAAAAGGTTACACTAATGGTGTAAGAATAAGTATAGTGTAAACTTAATATGGACTTTAATGTTTGATACTAACATGTTTTATATTTGTTATCTTGTTCACTCTTTAATACTTTGCTTGTTAAATGACTAATCTTGATTTATGTTGTATAACACTTGGTACAACAAATGCTTGACACTTTCATAGCCCATAATGTCTGGTATAACCGACACCTGAGCTATGAAAGGAACTTGATTTGTTGTTAACATAAGTTATAATAATGAATGCTTGACGAGATTTACAAGTATTAGCATTAATCAAATAAGTTGACTAATGTAATCATGTTAACAATATATAATCTGATAGGAACCTCCTTTGTGTGTGGTTTCCAATTCAATAATGAGAGTTTATACTATACTTGTTTGATATACCATTAGTGGAACCTCTAACCTTGACATTTGTTATTATTATTGTTTAATCCTTACATTAATTTTCCATCTCTAAGTTCTCATCATCATCATCTTCTTCTTCTTCTCTTTCTTTATTATTATTATTATTATTGTTGTTGTTGTTGTTGTTGTTGTTGTTGTTGTTGTTTTATAATTGTTGTTTATAATTTGTACAATTAACCTCCCTGTGGTTCGACCCCGATCTTGCCGGGTTATTTATTACTTCGACACTCCTGCACTTGGGAGAAGACATCAATCTTTTCGTCGTGTCAAGTTTTTGGCGCCGTTGCCGGGGAGTTAAGTTTTTGTATAAATTATAATATTTATTTTATTTTCTCTTTTCACTTTTCTTGTATATAACTTTGTTTCTTTTCTTTTGTTTCTTTTTATTTTGTTTTCTTCCTCCTTTTGCTTTCTTCTTCTTTTTTTTTTTATTTTATTCCTACACGTGCATGAGAGTATGGTCACGTATATCAAGTGGTAGACTTTGTAGGATATCCTCATCATTTTCAGAAAATATGGCCAAAGAAGATAATCAATCACTTCAAAATGAGAATAATGAGAATAACCGTGCTAGAACACTTAGAGACCACATGAATCCCACAAGAACAAGTGCACCATCATGCATAGTTTTTCCTCCCGATGCATCTCATTTTAATTTTAAACCAGGTATTATTCAACTTTTACCTTCTTTTCATGGTTTGGAATTGGAAAATCCATACTTGCATTTAAGGGAATTTGAAGAGGTGTGCAACACATATAATAACTTAAATTGTAAGTGCTATTCTTCAAAACAATAATGCTTTGAAATATAAAGACCCTGGTTGTCCTACAATTTCTTGCTTTATTGGAGAGCATAAAATTGAAAGAGCCTTACTTGATCTTGGTGCTAGTGTGAATTTACTTCCATATTCAGTTTTTCAGAGTCTCAATTTAGGTGAGTTAAAACCAACTTCTATAACTCTTTTACTTGCCGATAGATCTATAAAAGTGCCTAGAGGAATAATTGAAGATGTGTTAGTACAAGTCGATAAATTCATTTATCCTGTGGATTTTATTGTCTTGGACACACAACCTGTTGAAGTATGTAATTCATTTCCTGTTATTTTAGGACGTCCATTTCTTGCAACTTCTAATGCATTGATTAATTGTAGGAATGGACTGATGAAGCTATCATTTGGAAACATGACATTGGAGATGAATATTTTCAACATTTGCAAGCAACCTAGAGATGATAATGATTTACAGGAAGTGGACTTTACTAAAAAATTAATTCATGATCAATTTCCAACCACTTCCAATGAAATTGAGATTGATGAATCTGATTATTTGGAAATGATTTATTTTCAGGAAGAATCAAAGACAAGTAATTGGAGGCCACAAATTGAGGAATTGCCACCACGACCAATTAAGTCCATACCTTCAAGTGTTCAACCACCAAAACCTGATTTGAAGCCGTTGCCATCCAATCTCAAATACTCATTTTTGGGAGAAAATGAAACTTTTCTGGTAATAATCTCTTCCAAACTTAATGCACATCAAGAAGGTAAGTTATTACAAACTCTGAAAATGCACAAAAAAGCATTAGGATGGACTATAGCTGATATAAAAGGAATTAGTCCTTTGATATGTACACACAGAATTTATTTAGAGGAAAATGCTAAACCCTCTAGAGAAATGCAACGATGGCTAAATCCTAATATGAAAGAAGTAGTGAAAAATGAAGTCATTAAGCTTCTAGATAATGAAATCATTTATCCTATTTCTGACAACAAATGGGTAAGTCCTACCCAAGTTGTACCTAAGAAGTCTGGAGTCACTGTGATAACAAATGAGAACAATGAGTTAATTCCCACTAGAACTGTTACTGGTTGGCGCATGTGCATTGACTATAGGAAACTTAATTCAATGACTAGAAAAGATCATTTTCCTTTACCTTTCATGGATCAAATCCTAGAAAGAGTTGCAGGTCATGAATTTTATTGTTTCCTAGATGGCTATTCGGGTTACAACCAAATTGAAATTGCATTGGAAGATCAAGAAAAGACTACTTTCACATGTCCATTTGGTACTTTTGCATATCGAAGGATGCCTTTTGGATTATGTAATGCACCAGCCACATTTCAAAGATGCATGCTTAGTATATTTAGCGATATGGTTGAACATTTTCTTGAGATTTTCATGGATGATTTTTCTGTTTTTGGTGATTCATTCAAATATTGTCCTGATCAAATATTTCGAAGATGCATTCTTGACAATGAGGTAAGTAGTGTCATTAAATTTTGTCATTCTGAGGCATGTGGGGGCCATTTCTCATCAAGAAAGACAACTACAAAAATTTTACAAAGTGGATTTTACTGGCCCACCATGTTCAAAGACTCACATGCATTCTGCAAGTCTTGTGAAAATTGTCAAAAGTTGGGATCTATTTCAAAACGTCACATGATGCCTTTAAACCCTATTATTGTCATTGAAATCTTTGACTGTTGGGGTATAGATTTCATGGGCCCATTCCCTTCATCATTTGGTTTCTTATACATATTAGTCGCAGTAGATTATGTTTCAAAATGGATAGAGGCAATTCCAAGTCGAAACAATGATCACAAAACAGTGATAAAGTTTTTGAAAGAAAATATTTTGAGTCGATTTGGAGTCCCTCGAGCCATAATAAGTGATGGTGGAACACATTTCTGCAACAAGCCATTTGAGTCTTTAATGAAGAAATATGGAATCACACACAAAGTTGCCACCCCTTATCACCCTCAAACAAGTGGACAAGTAGAGCTTGCTAATAGGGAGATCAAACATATTTTGGAGAAAACAGTGAACCCTAATAGGAAAGACTGGTCTTTAAGACTTAATGATGCACTTTGGGCTTATCAAACTGCTTATAAAACATCATTAGGTATGTCACCTTATAGACTAGTCTATGGAAAACCTTGTCACTTGCCTGTGGAACTTGAACATAAAGCTTATTGGGCTATTAAAGCTTTCAATTCAAATCTGGATGATGCTAGTCAACTGCGAAAATTACAAATAAATGAGCTTGAGGAAATAAGAAATGATGCATATGAAAATTCAAGAATTCATAAAGCAAGAATAAAAGAATTTCATGACAGGAAAATACAGAGAAAAACCTTCAATGTTGGTCAAAAAGTCTTGCTTTATAATTCTCGACTGCATTTATTTCCTGGAAAATTAAGATTAAGATGGAGCGGTCCTTTTATTGTGAAACATGTGTATCCATATGGGGCCTATGACATCGAGAATCCAAAGAATGGCAATGTTTTCAAGGTAAATGGACATCGTCTGAAAGTTTACTTTGACAATTTTTCAGTTGAACATAACTCTATTGAATTTGGTGATCCTGTATATAAAGATTGATTTTATTTTATTTTATTTTATTTTATTTTTGTTTCTTATATAAATATTGATTTTATTTTATTTTATTTTTGTTTCTTTTTGAGTGATTTTTGCAAGTTTCTTTCACCCCGGTCAAATGGCGGATAACGGTACTCCGTGACTTAAGTCGG
Organism: Populus pruinosa; assembly: GCA_026413675.1. NCBI lineage: Eukaryota > Viridiplantae > Streptophyta > Magnoliopsida > Malpighiales > Salicaceae > Populus > Populus pruinosa. Next base: position 10,675,227 of record CM048598.1, read on the forward strand.
TTCTTTCAGTTTCCCACAATTACTGGTATCTGTGTATATATCTGTGCAATTCTTTGAATCTCTCTTCCAATTCTCATTTGAAAATGGACACTAATCTTGAAAAATTAAAAAAGTATTTTCCCGCTCTACCTCAGAATGCGATTACAAAAATTTATCGTGCTAGATGTGCAAGATTGAGATTGTTAATGAATCATGGAATTCCTGAAGATATTCGCTGGTTGATTGAAGCAAAGGTCCGATTATCAGGTGAGTCCTCTAACTTCATTTCACACATGCCTGGAACAGGTAAAAGCATTTTTGCAAAGAAGCGTCGTGCAAAACGACTGGATGTCTGTCATCGATGTGCTAGACGGACTTGTAATACACAATGTCATTCTTTAGGAATGATATCTATAAACCGTGAAGATAAAATACAATTCATTAAGGATGGCCTGAGTAAGGAGTCTTTAGATAATCTTCTATTGACTCTTGAGACGCATCCTAGTGGAGATGTGTATCGTGCAATTCATGATTTATGGCCACTATTTCATAAAGAACATGCTCGACTTAGTCTTAGGAATCTGACTAAAAAAGACCCTGTTTGCCAGTTTTTAAGAAAACTGGATGGGAAGCCTATCCCCGACCCATAGAGGGCGTTTAAGCCGTTCTTGGACGTAAAACCAAGGGAAGATGTGAGCCACAATCACAACTACCTGTACATACACATGCTTTTTCAAAAGTAAATAAATAAACAAATAAAGAGAGAGAGAGAGAGAGTGTGAGACTCCAGCTGGCCTACATATAGGTGTTATGATTGCCTTTCTAATTTCTCATCTATAAAACCCTCTTTTCCTTCCTTTCATTTCTACTCAACCCATACATTCAACAAATACAGAAGTGTGTAGAAATGGCAAGTTCCTCAAGTCATCAAATAAGAAATATTTGTGTTTTCGGTGGATCTAGTCCTGGGAAAGAAAAGGAGTTTTTAGAATCAGCAAATCATCTTGGTCAAGTGCTAGCTGAGAGAAAGATTCATTTAGTGTATGGGGGAGGCAGTCTTGGTTTAATGGGAGGTGTGTCAATAGCTGCATTTTTAGGAGGTAGTTGATTAGTACTTAAAAGTGCATTTTTATCATGGTTTTATATCATCATTTTGCACTTGAAGTATCAATAACTCCTTAACTAAAATATGTTTTATAATAATGTATCTAATAATATAAGATACCTATAATTTGTGGTAAATGTCTATTTTTAATGCAGGCCTATCACATAAATGAAAGGATTGATTGATGACTTGAAGAACTTAAATTGCAAGGATAAAGAGATGGTCAAACTTAGAGAAGAGATGTCGGTGCAATCTAAACCGGAACACTGTTCGGTAATTGGGTCATATCTAGAGCTACAGATCTCAGATTTAGGTCCAATTTATATGGCTGAAAAGGTAAGACATAGGCCTACAACTTTCATATGGAGCCCAAGATCTAAAAAGGCCATTATCAAGTCCAAATTGTAGCAACAACAAAGAAGCCCGAATCTGTCTTCCAGCCCCAGCACTGTTCGGTATTTTGGCCATATCTGGAGTTCTAGAAGTCCAAATGAGCTGAATTTTTTACACAAGAAATCTGAGACAATTTTCTACAACTTTCAATTTTGACGTTATCAATGACGTTTTGGGCAGACAAGAGAAGATAAGGATTGTCACCAAGTCAAAAGTTGGCCACCCACTTATCAATTAGTCATCAAATCAATAGTTCCCAATTTTGGCCTATAAAAGGAGGCATTTGCCATGCATTTAGGCATCTTGGTGTCCAGATCAAGATCATGCTCTTCCTTTCTCTCTTTGTATTTTTTGTAATGTTTATGCTTTACTTTCATTAATATCAAGTTTATGCCTTTCATTTCCTTTCCTTTACTTAGTTAACTTTTATGTTCTTATTTTGGTTATTTGTTTTCCTTTCTTTCATTATGTCTAGCTAAGTTAATTATGTCAAGGTGAAAAGGTTACACTAATGGTGGAAGAATAAGTATAGTGTAAACTTAATATGGACTTTAATGTTTGATACTAACATGTTTTATATTTGTTATCTTGTTCACTCTTTAATACTTTGCTTGTTAAATGACTAATCTTGATTTATGTTGTATAACACTTGGTACAACAAATGCTTGGCACTTTCATAGCCCATAATGTATGGTATAACCGACACCTGAGCTATGAAAGGAACTTGATTTGTTGTTAACATAAGTTATAATCATGAATGCTTGACGAAATTTACAAGTATTAGCATTAATTGAATAAGATGACTAATGTAATCATGTTAACAATATATAATCTGATTGGAACCTCCTTTGTGTGTGGTTTCCAATTCAATAATAAGAGTTTATACTATACTTGTTTGATATACCATTAGTGGAACCTCTAACCTTGACATTTGTTATTATTATTGCCTAATCCTTACATTAATATTTCATCTCTAAGTTCTCATCATCATCTTCTTCTTCTTCTCTTTCTTTATTATTATTAATATTATTATTATTATTATTATTATTATTATTATTATTACTACTACTACTACTACTATTATTATTATTAGTAGTATTACTATTGTTGTTGTTGTTATTGTTGTTTTATTATTGTTATTTATAATTTGTACAAATAACCTCCCTGTGGTTCGACCCCGGTCTTGCCGGGTTATTTATTACTTCGACACTCCTGCACTTGGGAGAAGACATCAATCTTTTCGTCGTGTCAAGTTTTTGGCGCCGTTGCCGGGGAGGTAAGTTTTTGTATAAATTATAATATTTATTTTATTTTCTCTTTTCACTTTTCTTGTATATAACTTTGTTTCTTTTCTTTTGTTTCTTTTTATTTTGTTTTCTTCCTCCTTTTGCTTTCTTCTTCTTTTTTTTTTTTATTTTATTCCTACACGTGCATGAGAGTATGGTCACGTATATCAAGTGGTAGACTTTGTAGGATATCCTCATCATTTTCAGAAAATATGGCCAAAGAAGATAATCAATCACTTCAAAATGAGAATAATGAGAATAACCGTGCTAGAACACTTAGAGACCACATGAATCCCACAAGAACAAGTGCACCATCATGCATAGTTTTTCCTCCCGATGCATCTCATTTTAATTTTAAACCAGGTATTATTCAACTTTTACCTTCTTTTCATGGTTTGGAATTGGAAAATCCATACTTGAATTTAAGGGAATTTAAAGAGGTGTGCAACACATATAATAACTTAAATTGTAGCATGAACACCATTAGATTAAAGCTTTTTCCTTTTTCATTAAAAGATAAAGCTAAAACATGGCTACAAAATTTGAGACCAGGATCCATTCGTGCTTGGGATGAAATGCAACAACAGTTTTTAAAGAAGTTTTTCCCATCTCATAGAACAAACTCTTTCAAGAGACAAATCACCACTTTCACTCAAAAACCAGGAGAAACATTTTACAAATGTTGGGATAGGTATCGAGACTTGCTTAGTACTTGCCCTCATCATGGTTTTGAAACATGGAGATTGGTTTCACATTTCTATGAAGGGTTAACACCTAAAGATAGGCAAATGGTTGAATTGATGTGCAATGGAACTTTTGAAGATAAAGACCCTGATGAAGCAATGGAGTACTTAGACTTGTTAGCTGAAAATGCTTAAAATTGGGACACCGCAGGTACTTATGAGGGACCGAGTAAAACTCAACCTCATACATCTAGTGGAGGTATGTACAACCTTAGGGAAGATCATGACCTTCAAGCCAAGTTTGCATCTTTAGCTAGAAAAGTCGAGGCACTAGAATTGAAAAAGAGTGGTCAATTAAAATCTGTTGAAAACAATGTGTGTCAAATTTGTGAAACAAATGAACACTCAACCAACGATTGTCCAACCTTGCCTTCTTTTAAGGAATGTCTCCATGAGCAAGCCCATGCTTTAAACAGTTTCCAAAGGCCTAACCATAACCCATACTCCCAAACATACAACCCTGGTTGGAGAATTCACCCAAATTTTAGTTGGAAGAGTGAGAACAACAATGCAAAAACTTCACAACCACCATTTCAAGCACACCACAATTTCCAAAATTCTCATGGATATGCACCTCCTTATGCTCCACCTCCTAGAAGAAATCTTGAGGAAACATTGCATGCATTCATTGAAAAGCAAGAGACAATCAATACTCAACTTGCTCAAAACATGACAGATTTTAAAGATACTCTTGCTAAATTAACATCTGCTCTCAGTTTCCAAGAGAAAGGTAAGTTTCCATCTCAACCGCAACAAAATCCCAAGGGGCAATACAATGCAAATGCAAGTAGTTCCGGAAGCCAACACATGGATCAAGTCAAATCAGTCACTACTCTGCGCAGTGGTAAGGTTATTGAAAAACCCTCTCTTGAACCTTATGAGAAAGATGATGAGTCAATCTCTGAGGGTAAGGAAGGGGATGAATCTGAAAATTGCAAAGAAACGACTGATTCACCGCCAGCACTTCCATTTCCTCAAGCCATGACCAAACAAAGGAAAGTCAATCACAATTCTGAAATTTATGAAATTTTCAAACAGGTAAGGATCAATATACCTTTGTTGGATGCTATTAAACAGGTTCCTTCCTATGCTAAATTTTTGAAAGATCTATGCATTGTGAAGAGGAAACTGAATGTGAAAAAGAAAGCCTTTCTAGCCGAACAAGTAAGTGCTATTCTTCAGAACAATAATGCTTTGAAATATAAAGACCCTGGTTGTCCTACAATTTCTTGCTTTATTGGAGAGCATAAAATTGAAAGAGCCTTACTTGATCTTGGAGCTAATGTGAATTTACTTCCATATTCAGTTTTTCAAAGTCTCAATCTAGGTGAGTTAAAACCAACTTCTATATCTCTTTTACTTGCCGATAGATCTGTAAAAGTGCCTAGAGGAATAATTGAAGATGTGTTAGTACAAGTCGATAAATTCATTTATCCTGTGGATTTTATTGTCTTGGACACAGAACCTGTTGAAGCATGTAATTCATTTCCTGTTATTTTAGGACGTCCGTTTCTTGCAACCTCTAATGCATTGATTAATTGTAGGAATGGACTGATGAAGCTATCATTTGGAAACATGACATTGGAGATGAATATTTTCAACATTTGCAAGCAACCTGGAGATGATAATGATTTACAAGAAGTAGATCATATTGATGAATTAGTTTATGATCAACTTGAATCTACTTTAAGTAAAAATGAATTGGATGAAACTGAAAATTTGCAAATGATTTATTCTGAGGAAGAAATCATGGATGAAACAAGCACCGAAAATGTTGATGCGAATCTTTTGTCAACAGTGACAACAGATTCGACATCTAACATCACACCAATCGATGATTACTTTCCTAACGAATCCTTACTTTCTCTTAGTCCAATGCCTTGGTATGATAAAAATGTCAATTTTCTTGCCTTAGAAGATTTGCCAGCTGATTGGAGTACGCAAGACAAAGAAAAGTTTTTGAACGAAGTGAAGAGCTTTTACTGTGATGATCCTAACTTATTCAAATATTGTCCTGATCAAATATTTCAAAGATTAATTCCCGACAATGAGGTAAGTAGTGTCATTAAACTTTGTCATTCTGAAGCATGTGGAAGTTATTTCTCGTCAAAAAAGACAGCTATAAAAATCTTTCAAAATGGATTTTATTGGCCCACCATGTTCAAGGACACGCATGCATTCTGCAAAACTTGTGAAAATTGTTAAAAGATTGATACAGGTCAAAAAGTTTTGTTTTATAATTCTTAACTCTATGCATTCCCTAGAGAGCTAAGACCAAGATGAAGCAATCCTTATAGGGCCTGTGATATTGAGAATTCAATAAATGACAATGATTTTAATGAAAATGGACATCGTTTGAAAGCTTACTTTGATAATTTTTCTAGTGAAAATGAATCAACTGGTTGGACTCATCTTGTAGATAAAGGTTAATTTTTTTTTTCTCACATTGTTTTTGTGTTTCTTTTTGAGTGATTTTTGCTAGTTTTTCTCACCCCGGTCAAATGGCGGATAACGATACTCCGTGACTTAAGTCGGTTCTTTTAGTTTCCCATAATTACTGATATCTGTGTATATATCTGTGCAAGTCTTTGAATCTCTCTTCCAATTCTCATTTGAAAATGGACACTAATCTTGAAAAATTGAAAAAGTATTTTCCCGCTCTGCCTCAGAATGCGATTACAAAAATTTACCGTGCTAGATGTGTAAGATTGAGATTGTTAATGGATCATGGAATTCCTGAACATATTCGCTGGTTGATTGAAGCAAAGGTCCGATTATCAGGTGAGTCCTCTAACTCCTTCATTTCACACATGCCTGGAACAGGTAAAAGCACTTTTGCAAAGAAGCGTCGTGCAAAACGACTGGATGTCTGTCATCGATGTGCTAGATGGACTTGTAATACACAATGTTGTTCTTTAGGAATGGTATCTATAAACCGTGAAGATAAGATACAATTCATTAAGGATGGCCTGAGTAAGGAGTCTTTAGATAATCTTCTATTGACTCTTGAGACGCATCCTAGTGGAGATGTGCATCATGCAATTCATGATTTATGGCCACTATTTCATAAAGAACATGATCGACTTAGTCTTGGGAATCTGACTAAAAAAGACCCTGTTTGCCAGTTTTTAAGAAAACTGGATGGGAAGCCTATCCCCGACCCATAGAGGGCGTTTAAGCCGTTCTTGGACGTAAAACCAAGGGAAGATGTGAGCCACAATCACAACTACCTGTACATACACATGCTTTTTTTTTTCAAAAGTAAATAAATAAATAAATGAAAAGAGAGAGAGAGAGTGTGAGACTCCAGCTGGCCTACATATAGATGTTATGATTGCCTTTCTACTTTCTCATCTATAAAACCCTCTTTTCCTTCCTTTCATTTCTACTCAACCCATACATTCAACAAATACAGAAGTGTGTAGAAATGGCAAGTTCCTCAAGTCATCAAATAAGAAATATTTGTGTTTTCGGTGGATCTAGTCCTGGGAAAGAAAAAGAGTTTTTAGAATCAGCAAATCATCTTGGTCAGGTGCTAGCTGAGAGAAAGATTCATTTAGTATATGGGGGAGGCAGTCTTGGGTTAATGGGAGGTGTGTCAATAGCTGCATTTTTAGGAGGTAGTCAAGTTTTGGGGGTCGTCCCTGAAGCTTTGGCACAAGGGGACATCATTGGAAAAACAATTGGAGAGGAACTTCAGGTCTCCACAATGTCGGCTCGAATGAATGCAATGTTTAACCATGCTGATGTTTTCATTGCTTTACCAGGTGGTCTAAGCACATTGGAAGAGATCTTTCATATTTCCTCTTGGGCTCAATTGCACATTCACCATAAACCCATTGGTTTGTTAAATGTTAATGGTTATTATGATAAGTTGTTGTCTTTTCTTGATCATGCTATGGAACAGGAATTTCTAACATCTTTTGCACGCCAAATCATAATCTCTGCTACTACTGTTGAACAATTGATTGACCAACTACAATCTTTCACTCCTGTGATTGATCCTTCCATGAGTCGCATAAATTGGTCATCTACGGGAAGCTGTAAAAAGCTTAGATTGGATTTGAGCCTTCATTTGTGAATTTTTGTGTCTTTTGGTTTTATTATTGTGTTTTGTTATTTCTTATTTTTATTTCAGTGTGTTTCAGGTTTTGTCAGTGTTCGTTATTTCAGGTGATATCTTCTATACTCTATCTTTCTACCTTAGAACATTGAGGACAATGTCTCATTTTGGTTGGGGGGAGAGGGTAGTAGTTGATAAAAAAAAAAAAATTGTTTTTCATTTCATAAAGCATGTGCATAATTATTGTTACTAGGATGGTAGAGTAAAGGAGTTATTTTGTTAAAGTGACTCTTGAGACGCATCTTAGTAACCATTCTTAACAAGGTCTATTATAATACTTCCTGAAATATTCAGGTTTACAAACTCTCGTAATGTTACCACTTAATTCTGCTCATATACTTATTTAACATGTATTCTTGAACCTTAATCTACACATACACACTTTAACATATGATTGTGGGTTGCATATTGGATTATTATATTATTTATGTTCTTTTGTTAAAGGTAACAACTAAGGGAAAGGGATTGTATATAATTAAAAGAAAAAAGAAAAAAAAATGATGATAATAAAAATGTAGATAAGTTTGATTTCGTAGCCTCCCTAACCTAAGCAATTAAGCCCGAAGGGGTGTTTTAACACCTAATACCCTAAAGTCAACTGACTTGGGAGCTATTGGCCCAACGCTTGTTACATGGGTTGAGGAGAAAAGCTTAAGGGAATCAAACGTTACACTATCTACATATCAGTATCTGCGACCCGAGTTACTAAGCTCGTAGGGGTGTCTTAACACCTAATGCCCTAAGACCAACTGGTCTGGGAGTCATTAGCTGAAAGCTCGTTACATGGGTTAAAGATGCATGATGTTTTTAAATTATATGTATATAGATTTTTTAAAAAAAAGAAAAAGAAAAAAAAAAGACAAAAATAATAATCCCAACCCAAGGAAGTTAACCTTAAACATTAGAACAAAAATTTTGTTTTCTTTCAAGAAAAGCTCCATAATTATGTGTTGATACATTGAGCACAAAAGAAAGGTTTATTAATATCTTGTTAAGTGGTATTGAGTAGATATATAAATTTAATGAGAGTTTGTTTATCTGGATAGATTAATGGAAGTTAAATGATGAATACCTTGCTTTGTGAAATTTGCAAATTGTTGTAACGCTTTGATTACTAGGGACTAGTAATAAGCTGGTTGAGGGGTGTGATTAGTACTTAAAAGTGCATTTTTATCATGGTTTTATATCATCATTTTGCACTTGAAGTATCAATAACTCCTTAACTAAAATATGTTTTATAATAATGTATCTAATAATATAAGATACCTATAATTTGTGGTAAATGTCTACTTTTAATGCAGGCCTATCACATAAATGAAAGGATTGATTGATGACTTGAAGAACTTAAATTGCAAGGATAAAGAGATGGTCAAACTTAGAGAAGAGATGTCGGTGCAATCCAAACCGGAACACTGTTTGGTAATTGGGTCATATCTGGAGCTACAGATCTCAGATTTAGGTCCAATTTATATGGATGGAAAGGTAAGACATAGGCCTACAACTTTCATATGGAGCCCAAGATCTAAAAAGGCCATTATCAAGTCCCAATTGTAGCAACAACAAAGAAGCCCGAATCTGTCTTCTAGCCCGAGCACTGTTTGGTATTTTGGCCATATCTGGAGTTCTAGAAGTCCAAATGAGCTGAAGTTTTTACACAAGAAAGCTGAGACAATTGCCTACAACTTTCATGTTTGCACCTGGCTCCAGTTTTGACGTTATTAATGACGTTTTGGGCAGACAAGAGAAGATAAGGATTGTCACCAAGTCAAAAGTTGGCCACCCACTTATCAATTAGTCATCAAATCAATAGTTCCCAATTTTGGCCTATAAAAGGAGGCATTTGCCATGCATTTAGGCATCTTGGTGTCCAGATCAAGATCATGCTCTTCCTTTCTCTCTTTGTATTTTTTGTAATGTTTATGCTTTACTTTCATTAATATCAAGTTTATGCCTTTCATTTCCTTTCCTTTACTTAGTTAACTTTTATGTTCTTTGACACGACGAAAAGATTAATGTCTTCTCCCAAGTGCAGGAGTGTCGAAGTAATAAATAACCCGGCAAGACCGGGGTCGAACCACAGGGAGGTTAATTGTACAAATTATAGACAACAATTATAAGCAACAATAATAGCAATAATAATAACAACAATAACAATAACAACAACAACTATAACAACAAGAACTATAATAATAATAATAATAATAATAATAATAGTGGTAGTAGTACTAATAATAATAATAATAATAATAATAAAGAAAGAGAAGAAGAAGAAGATGATGATGATGAGAACTTAGAGATGGAAAATTAATGTAAGGATTAAACAATAATAATAACAAATGTCAAGGTTAGAGGTTCCACTAATGGTATATCAAACAAGTATAGTATAAACTCTTATTATTGAATTGGAAACCACACACAAAGGAGGTTCCAATCAGATTATATATTGTTAACATGATTACATTAGTCATCTTATTCAATTAATGCTAATACTTGTAAATCTCGTCAAGCATTCATGATTATAACTTATGTTAACAACAAATCAAGTTCCTTTCATAGCTCAGGTGTCGGTTATACCATACATTATGGGCTATGAAAGTGCCAAGCATTTGTTGTACCAAGTGTTATACAACATAAATCAAGATTACTCATTTAACAAGCAAAGTATTAAAGAGTGAACAAGATAACAAATATAAAACATCTTAGTATCAAACATTAAAGTCCATATTAAGTTTACACTATACTTATTCTTACACCATTAGTGTAACCTTTTCACCTTGACATAATTAACTTAGCTAGACATAATGAAAGAAAGCAAAATAGATAAACAAAATAAGAACATAAAAGTTAACTAAGTAAAGGAAAGGAAATGAAAGGCATAAACTTAATATTAATGAAAACAAAGCATCAAAAATACAAAGAGAGAAAGGAAGAGCATGATCTTGATCTGGAAACCAAGATGCCTAAATGCATGGCAAATGCCTCCTTTTATAGGCCAAAATTGGAAACTATTGATTTGATGACTAATTGATAAATGGGTGGCCAACTTTTGACTTGGTGACAATCCTTATCTTCTCTTGTCTGCCCAAAACGTCATTGATAACGTCAAAACTGGAGCCAGGTGCAAACATGAAAGTTGTAGGCAATTGTCTCATCTTTCTTGTGTAAAAAATTCAGCTCATTTGGACTTCTAGAACTCCAGATATGGCCAAAATACCGAACAGTGCTCGGGCTGGAAGACAGATTCGGGCTTCTTTGTTGTTGCTACAATTGGGACTTGATAATGGCCTTTTTAGATCTTGGGCTCCATATGAAAGTTGTAGCTCTATGTCTTACCTTTCGATCCATATAAATTGGACCTAAATCTGAGATCTGTAGCTCCAGATATGACCCAATTACCGAACAGTGTTCCGGTTTGGATTGCACCGACATCTCTTCTCTAAGTTTGACCATCTCTTTATCCTTGCAATTTAAGTTCTTCAAGTCATCAATCAATCCTTTCATTTATGTGATAGGCCTGCATTAAAAATAGATATTTACCACAAATTATAGGTATCTTATATTATTAGATACATTATTATAAAATATATTTTAGTTAAGGAGTTATTAATACTTCAAGTGCAAAATGATGATATAAAACCATGATAAAAATGCACTTTTAAGTACTAATCATTCTTATTTTGTTTATTTGTTTTCCTTTCTTTCATTATGTCTAGCTAAGTTAATTATGTCAAGGTGAAAAGGTTACACTAATGGTGGAAGAATAAGTATAGTGTAAACTTAATATGGACCTTAATGTTTGATACTAACATGTTTTATATTTGTTATCTTGTTCACTCTTTAATACTTTGCTTGTTAAATGACTAATCTTGATTTATGTTGTATAACACTTGGTACAACAAATGCTTGGCACTTTCATAGCCCATAATGTATGGTATAACCGACACCTGAGCTATAAAAGGAACTTGATTTGTTGGTAACATAAGTTATAATCATGAATGCTTGACAAAATTTACAAGTATTAGCATTAATTGAATAAGATGACTAATGTAATCATGTTAACAATATATAATCTGATTGGAACCTCCTTTGTGTGTGGTTTCCAATTCAATAATAAGAGTTTATACTATACTTGTTTGATATACCATTAGTGGAACCTCTAACCTTGACATTTGTTATTATTATTGTTTAATCCTTACATTAATTTTCCATCTCTAAGTTCTCATCATCATCATCTTCTTCTTCTTCTCTTTCTTTATTATTATTATTATTATTATTATTATTATTATTATTATTATTATTATTATTAGTACTACTACTACCACTATTATTGTTGTTGTTGTTGTTGTTGTTGTTGTTGTTGTTTTATAATTGTTGTTTATAATTTGTACAATTAACCTCCCTGTGGTTCGACCCCGGTCTTGCCGGGTTATTTATTACTTCGAAACTCCTGCACTTGGGAGAAGACATCAACCTTTTAGTCGTGTCACACATCTTTAACTATTCCTCTAGGCACTTTTACATATCTATCAACAAATAAGAGAGTTATATAGAAGTTGGTTTTAACTCACTTGGATTAAGACTTTGAAAAACTGAATACAAAAGTAAATTCACACTAGATCTAAAGATCAAGTAAGGCTCATGTTCTCCAATAAGGCAAGAAACTGTAGGACAACCAGGATCTTTATATTTCAAAGCATTGTTGTTCTGAAAAATAGCACTTACTTGTTTGGCTAAGAAAGCTTTCTTTTTTACATTCAGTTTTTTCTTCATAGTGCACAGATCTTTCAAAAATTTAGCATAAGAAGGAACTTGTTTAATAGCTTCCAGCAAAGGCATATTGATCTTTACCTGTTTAAAAGTTTTAAAAATTTCAAAGTTGTGATTGACTTTTCTTTATTTGATCATGATATGAGGAAATGAAAGTGCTGGCGAGGAATCAATCTTTTTTTTAGCAATATTCAAATTCAACCCCTTCCTTACCCTTAGAGATTGACCCATCATCTTTCTCATAAGGTTCAAGAGTGGATGTTTTTATAACTTTACCATTGTAAAGAGTAGTGATTGATTTGACTTGATCTATGTATTGGCTCCTAAAACTACTTGCATTTGCATTGTATTACCCTTTGAGATTTTATTGTGGTTGAGATGGAAACTTACCCTTCTCTTAGAAACTGAGAGTAGATGTCAATCTTGCAAGAGTATCTTTCAAAAATGCCATGCTTGGGCATGAATGGGCATTTAAAAATTGTTTAAAGCATGAGCTTGTTTATGGAGACATTCCTTAAAAGAAGGTAAAGTTAGATAGTTATTGGTTGAGTGTTCATTTATTTCATATATTTTACACACAATGTCTTGAACAAATTTTAATTCACCACTCTTTTTTAATTCTAGTGCTTTAACTTTTCTAGCTAAAGAAGCAAACTTGACTTGGAGGTCATCATTTTCTCTAAAGTTGTACATACTTTCACTAGATGTATGAGGTTGAGTTTTACTTGATGCCTCATAAGTACTCGTAGTGTCCCAATTTTAAGCATTTTTTAGATAACAAGTCTAAGTACTCCATTGCTTCATCAAGGTCTGTATCTTTAAAAGTTTCATTGCATATCAACTCAATAATTTGCCTATCTCTAGGTGTTAACCCTTCATAAAAATATGAAATCAATTTTCATGTTTCAAAACCATGATAAGAGCAAGTATGAAGTAAGTCTTGATATCTATCCCAACATTGGTAAAATATATCTCCTGGTTTTTGAGTGAAAATGGTGATTTGTCTTTTGAACGAGTTTGTTCTGTGAAATGGGAAAAGATTCTTTAAAACCTGTTGTTGCATTTCATCCCAAGTATGAATGAATCCAGGTCTCATATTTTATAGCTATGTTTTAGTTTTATCTTTTAATAAAAAAGGAAAAAAGCTTTAATCTGATGGTGTTTATCCTACAATTTTAGTCATTATACGTGTTGCAGGCCTCCTCAAATTCCCTTAAATGCAAGTATGAATTTTCCAAATCTAAGCCATGAAAAGAAGGTAAAAGTTGAATAATGTCTTGCTTAAAATTAAAATGAGTATATCAGGGGGGGAAATTATGCATTATAGTGCACTTGTTCTTGTGGGACTTATGTGATCTCTAAGTGTTATAACACGATCAATCTCATTACTAAGTGTTATAACACGGTCAATCTCATTATTCTCATTATAAAGTGACTAGTTATCTTCTTCGATCATATTTTTCTAAAAATGATAAGGATACCCTACAAAGTCTACCACTTAATGTACGTGACCAAACTCTTATGCACGTGAAGGAATAGAATAAAAGGAAGAAGAAAATAAAAGAAAACAAAATAAAATAAAAAAAACAAAGTTAGATACAAGAAAATTAAAAAGAGAAAATAAAATAAATATTATAATTTATACAAGAATTTACCTCCTTGTCAATGGTGCGAAAAATTTAACATGACTAAAATATTGAAGTCTTCTCCCAAGTGTAAGAGTGTCAAAGTAATAAATAATCCGGCAAGACCAGGGTCGAACCACAAGGAGGTTAATTGTATAAATTATAAACAACAACAACAACAACAATAATAGAAAAAAAGAAAAAGAAAACGAAGTTGATGAGAACTCTAAGATGGAAGATGAATATAAGGATTAAACAATGATAACAACAAATGTTAAGGTTAGAGGATCGACTAATGGTATTTCAAACAAGTATAGTAGAAACTCTTATTACTCAAATGGAAACTACACATAAAGGAGATTCCAATCAAATTATAAATTATTAACATGATTACATTAGTTATCTTCTTTGAATAATGTTAATACTTGTAAATATTGTCACGCATTCATGATTATAACTTATGTTAACAACAAATCAAATTCCTTTCATAGCACAGGTGTAGGTTATGCCATACGGTTGGGCTATAAGCTATAAAAGTGCTATGTATTTGTTATACCAAGTGTTATGCAACATAAATCTAGATTAACCATTTACTAAGTGATTAGTACTTAAAAGTGCATTTTTATCATGGTTTTATATCATCATTTTGCACTTGAAGTATCAATAACTCCTTAACTAAAGCATGTTTTATAATAATATATCTAATAATATAAGATACCTTTAATTTGTGGTAAATGTTCATTTTAAATGCAAGCCTATCACATAAATGAAAGGATTGATTGATGACTTTAAGAACTTAAATTGCAAGGATAAAGAGATGGCCAAACTTAGAAAACAGATGTCGGTGCAATCCAAACCGGAACACTGTTTGGTAATTGGGTCATATCTGGAGCTATATATCTCAGATTTAGGTCCACTTTATATGGATGGAAAGGTAAGACATAGACCTACAATTTTCATATGGAGCCCAAGATCTAAAAAGGCCATTATCAAGTCCAAATTGTAGTAACAACAAAGAAGCCCGAATCTGTCTTCCAGCCCGAGCACTGTTTGGTATTTTGGCCATATCTGGAGTTCTAGAAGTCCAAATGAGCTGAAGTTTTTACACAAGAAAGCTGAGACAATTGTCTACAACTTTCATGTTTACAACTGGCTCCAATTTTGACGTTATGAATGACGTTTTGGGCAGACAAGAGAAGATAAGGATTGTCACCAAGTCAAAAGTTGGCCACCCACTTATCAATTAGTCATCAAATCAATAGTTCCCAATTTTGGCCTATAAAAGGAGGCATTTGCCATGCATTTAGGAATCTTGGTGTCTAGATCAAGATCATGCTCTTCCTTTCTCTCTTTGTATTTTTTGTAATATTTATGCTTTGCTTTCATTAATATCAAGTTTATGCCTTCTATTTCCTTTCCTTTACTTAGTTAACTTTTATGTTCTTATTTTGTTTATCTATTTTTCTTTCTTTCATTATGTCTAGCTAAGTTAATTATGTCAAGGTGAAAAGGTTACACTAATGGTGTAAGAATAAGTATAGTGTAAACTTAATATGGACTTTAATGTTTGATACTAACATGTTTTATATTTGTTATCTTGTTCACTCTTTAATACTTTGCTTGTTAAATGACTAATCTTGATTTATGTTGTATAACACTTGGTACAACAAATGCTTGGCACTTTCATAGCCCATAATGTATGGTATAACCGACACCTGAGCTATGAAAGGAACTTGATTTGTTGTTAACATAAGTTATAATCATGAATGCTTGACGAGATTTACAAGTATTAGCATTATTTGAATAAGATGACTAATGTAATCATGTTAACAATATATAATCTGATTGGAACCTCCTTTGTGTGTGGTTTCCAATTCAATAATAAGAGTTTATACTATACTTGTTTGATATACCATTAGTGGAACCTCTAACCTTGACATTTGTTATTATTATTGTTTAATCCTTACATTAATTTTCCATCTCTAAGTTCTCATCATCATCATCTTCTTCTTCTTCTCTTTCTTTATTATTATTATTATTATTATTATTATTATTATTATTATTAGTACTACTACTACTAGTATTATTATAATTATTGTTGTTGTTGTTGTTGTTTTTGTTGTTGTTATTGTTGTTTTATAATTGTTGTTTATAATTTATACAATTAACCTCCCTGTGGTTCGACCCCGGTCTTGCCGGGTTATTTATTACTTTGACACTCCTGCACTTGGGAGAAGACATCAATCTTTTAGTCGTGTCAAGTTTTTGGCGCCGTTGCCGGGGAGGTAAGTTTTGTATAAATTATAATATTTATTTTATTTTCACTTTTCACTTTTCTTATATATAACTTTGTTTCTTTTCTCTTGTTTCTTCTTCTTTTATTTTCTTCTTCCTTTTATTTTATTCCTGCACGTGCATGAGAGTGTGGTCACGTACATCAAGTGGTAGACTTTGTAGGATATCCTCATCATTTTCAGAAAATATGGCCGAAGAAGATAATCAATCACTTCAAAATGAGAATAATGAGAATAACCGTGCTAGAACACTTAGAGACAACATGAATCCCACAAGAACAAGTGCACCATCATGCATAGTTTTTCCTCTTGATGCATCTCATTTTAATTTTAAACCAGGTATTATTCAACTTTTACCTTCTTTTCATGGTTTGGAATTAGAAAATCCATACTTGCATTTAAGGGAATTTGAAGAGGTGTGCAACACATATATTAACTTAAATTGTAGCATGAACACCATCAGATTAAAGCTTTTTCCTTTTTCATTAAAAGATAAAGCTAAAACATGGCTACAAAATTTGAGACCAGTATCCATTCGTGCTTGGGATGAAATGCAACAACAGTTTTTAAAGAAGTTTTTCCCATCTCATAGAACAAACTCTTTCAAGAGACAAATCACCACTTTCACTCAAAAACCAGGTGAAATATTTTACAAATGTTGGGATAGGTATCGAGACTTGCTTAGTACTTGCCCTCATCATGGTTTTGAAACATGGAGATTGGTTTCACATTTCTATGAAGGGTTAACACCTAAAGATAGGCAAATGGTTGAATTGATGTGCAATGGAACTTTTGAAGATAAAGACCCTGATGAAGCAATGGAGTACCTAGACTTGTTAGCTGAAAATGCTCAAAATTGGGACACCGCGGGTACATATGAGGCACCGAGTAAAACTCAACCTCATACATCTAGTGGAGGTATGTACAACCTTAGGGAAGATCATGACCTTCAAGCCAAGTTTGCATCTTTAGCTAGAAAAGTCGAGGCACTAGAATTGAAAAAGAGTGGTCAATTAAAATCTGTTGAAAACATTGTGTGTCAAATCTGTGAAACAAATGAACACTCAACCAACGATTGTCCAACCTTGCCTTCTTTTAAGGAATGTCTCCATGAACAAGCCCATGCTTTAAACAGTTTCGAAACGTCCAATCACAACCCATATTCACAAACATACAATCCTGGTTGGAGAAATCACCTAAATTTCAGTTGGAAGAGTGACAATGCACAAACTTCACCACCACAGTTTCAAGCACACCATAATTTCCAAAATTCTTATGGATATGCACCTTTTTATGCTCCACCTCTTAGAAGTAATTTTGAGGAAACTTTGTATGCATTCATTGAAAAGCAAGAGACAATCAACACTCAACTTGCTCAAAGCATAATAGATTTTAAAGATACTCTTGCAAAATTCACATCTGCTCTTAATTTTCAAGAAAAAGGTAAGTTTCCATCTCAACCACAACAAAATCTCAAGAAGCAATATAATGCCAATGCAAGTAGTTATGGAAGTCAACACATGGATAAAGTCAAATCAGTCATTACTCTTCGCAATGGTAAGGTTATTAAAAAACCCACTCTTGAACCTTATGAGAAAGATGATGAGTCAATCTCTAAGGGTAAGGAAGGGGTTGAATCTGAATATTGCAAGGAAAAGACTGATTCCCTGCCAGCACTTTCATTTCCTCATGCCATGACCAATCAGGAAGAAATCGATGATGAAAAAGGCACCGAAAATGTTGATGCGGATCTTTTATCAAAAGTGACAACAGATTCGACACCCAACATCACATCAATCAATTATTACTTTCCTGATGAATCTCTACTTTCTCTTAGTTCAATGCCTTGGTTTGCTAAACATATTAATTTTCTTACTTCAGGATTTTTGCCAGCTCATTGGAATACCGAAGATAAAAGAAAATTTTTGAGCAATGTGCAAAATTTTTATTGGGATGACCCTTACTTATTCAATTATTGTCAAGATCAAATATTTCAAAGATGCATTCTCGATAATGAGGTAAGTAATTTCATTAAATTTTGTCACTCTAAGGCATGTGGGGATCATTTCCTGTCAAAAAAGAGGATTGTAGAAATCTTACAGAGTGGATTTTACTGGCCCACCATATTCAAGGAGTCAAATGCATTTCGTAAAAACTGTGAAAATTGTCAAAACGTGGGATTTATTTCAAAACACAGAGAGTCTTTAGATAATCTTCTATTGACTCTTAAGTTTCATCATAGTCAAGATAAGCATCGTGCAATTCATAACTTAGGAACCCATTTTCATAAAGAATATGCTTGGCATAGTCTTGGGAATCTGACTAAAAAAAGACCCTGTTTGCCAGTTTTTAAGAAAACTGGATGGGAAGCCTATCCCCGACCCATAGAGGGCGTTTAAGTCGTTCTTGGACGTAAAACCAAGGGAAGATGTGAGCCACAATCACAATTGCAATTTGAATTTTTTTTTTTGTAAAAATTTGTGTCTTTTGGTTTTATTATTGTGTTTTGTTATTTCTTATTTTTGTTTTAGTGTGTTTCAGGTTTGTCGGTGTTCGTTATTTCAGGTGATATCTTCTATACTCTATCTTTCTACCTTAGAACATTGAGGACAATGTCTCGTTTTGGTTGGGGGAGAGGGTAGTAGTTGATAAAAAAAAAATTGTTTTTCATTTCATAAAGCATGTGTATAATTGTTGTTACTAGGATGGCAGAGTAAAGGAGTTCTTTTGTTAAAGTAACTCTTGAGACGCATCTTAGTAACCATTCTTAACAAGGTCTATTATAATACTTCCTGAAATATTCAGGTTTACAAACTCTCGTATTGTTACCACTTAATTCTGCTCATATACTTATTTAACATGTATTCTTAAACCTTAATTTACACACACACACTTTAACATATGATTGTGGGTTGCATATTAGATTATTACATTATTTATGTTCTTTTGTTAAAGGTAACAACTAAGGGAAAGGGATTGTATATAATTAAAAAAAAAAGAAAAACATGAAAAAAAAGAAGAAAAAAGAAAAAAAAATGATGATAATAAAAATGTAGATAAGTTTGGTTTCGTAGCCTCCCTAACCTAAGCAATTAAGCCCAAAGGGGTGTTTTAACACCTAATACCCTAAAGTCAACTGACTTGGGAGCTATTGGCCCAACGCTTGTTACATGGGTTGAGGAGAAAAGCTTAAGGGAATCAAACATTGCACTATCTACATATCAGTATCTACGACCCGAGTTACTAAGCTCGTAGGGGTGTCTTAACACCTAATGCCTTAAGACCAACTGGTCTGGGAGTCATTAGCTGAAAGCTCGTTACATGGGTTAAAGATGCATGATGTTTTTAAATTATATGTATATAGATTTTAAAAAAAAAAGAAAAAACAAAAAAAAAGACAAAAATAGTAATCCCAACCCAAGGAAGTTAACCTTAAACATTAGAACAAAAAATTTGTTTTCTTCCAAGAAAAGCTCCATAATTATGTGTTGATACATTGAGCATAAAAGAAAGGTTTATTAATATCTTGTTAAGAGGTATTGAGCAGATATATAAATTTAATGAGAGTTTGTTTATCTGGATAGATTAATGGAAGTTAAATGATGAATACCTTGCTTTGTGAAATTTGCAAATTGTTTTAACGCTTTGATTACTAGGGACTAGTAATAAGCTGGTTGAGGGGTGTGATTAGTACTTAAAAGTGTATTTTTATCATGGTTTATATCATCATTTTGCACTTGAAGTATCAATAACTCCTTAACTAAAGCATGTTTTATAATAATATATCTAATAATATAAGATACCTTTAATTTATGGTAAATGTTCATTTTAAATGGAGGCCTATCACATAAATGAAAATATTGATTGATGACTTTAAGAACTTAAATTGCAAAGGCAAAGAGATGGTCAAACTTAGAAAAGAGATGTCGGTGCAATCTAAACCGGAACACTGTTCGGTAATTGGGTCATATCTGGAGCTACAGATCTCAGATTTGGGTCCAATTTATATGGATGGAAAGGTAAGACATATGCCTACAACTTTTATATGGAGCCCAAGATCTATAAAGGCCATTATCAAGTCCAAATTGTAGCAACAACAAAGAAGCCCGAATCTGTCTTCCAACCCGAGCACTGTTCGGTATTTTGGCCATATCTGGAGTTCTAGAAGTTCAAATGAGCTGAAGTTTTTACACAAGAAAGCTGAGACAATTGCCTACAACTTTCATGTTTACAACTGGCTCCAAGTTTGACGTTATCAATGACGTTTTGGGCAGACAAGATAAGATAAGGATTATCACCAAGTCAAAAGTTGGCCACCCACTTATCAATTATTCATCAAATCAATAGTTCCCAATTTTGGCCTATAAAAGGAGGCATTTGCCATGCATTTAAGCATCTTGGTTTCTAGATCAAGATTATGCTCTTCCTTTCTCTCTTTGTATTTTTTGTAATGTTTATGCTTTGCTTTCATTAATATTAAGTTTATGCCTTTCATTTCCTTTCTTTTACTTAGTTAACTTTTATGTTCTTATTTTGTTTATCTATTTTTCTTTCTTTCATTATGTCTAGCTAAGTTAGTTATGTCAAGGTGAAAAGGTTACACTAATGCTGTAAGAATAAGTATAATGTAAACTTAATATGGACTTTAATGTTTGATACTAACATGTTTTATATTTGTTATCTTGTTCACTCTTTAATACTTTGCTTGTTAAATGACTAATCTTGATTTATGTTGTATAACACTTGGTACAACAAATGCTTGGCACTTTCATAGCCCATAATGTATGGTATAACCGACACCTGAGCTATGAAAGGAACTTGATTTGTTGTTAACATAAGTTATAATCATGAATGCTTGACGAGATTTACAAGTATTAGCATTATTTGAATAAGATGACTAATGTAATCATGTTAACAATATATAATCTGATTGGAACCTCCTTTGTGTGTGGTTTCCAATTCAATAATAAGAGTTTATACTATACTTGTTTGATATACCATTAGTGGAACCTCTAACCTTGACATTTGTTATTATTATTGTTTAATCCTTACATTAATTTTCCATCTCTAAGTTCTCATCATCATCATCTTCTTCTTCTTCTCTTTCTTTATTATTATTATTATTATTATTATTATTATTATTATTATTAGTACTACTACTACTAGTATTATTATAATTATTGTTGTTGTTGTTGTTGTTTTTGTTGTTGTTATTGTTGTTTTATAATTGTTGTTTATAATTTATACAATTAACCTCCCTGTGGTTCGACCCCGGTCTTGCCGGGTTATTTATTACTTTGACACTCCTGCACTTGGGAGAAGACATCAATCTTTTAGTCGTGTCATTATCCAACCTTGCTTTCTTTTAAGGAATGTCTCCATGAACAAGCTCATGCTTTAAACAGTTTCCAAAGGCCCAACCACAACCCATACTCCCAAACATACAATCCTGGTTGGAGAAATCACCCAAATTTCAGTTGGAAGAGTGAGAACAACAATACACAAACTTCACAATCACCATTTCAAGCACACCACAATTTCCAAAATTCTCATGGATATGCACCTCCTTATGCTCCACCTCCTAGAAGAAATCTTGAGGAAACATTGCATGCATTCATTGAAAAGCAAGAGACAATCAATACTCAACTTGCTCAAAACATGACAGATTTTAAAGATACTCTTGCTAAATTAACATCTGCTCTCAGTTTCCAAGAGAAAGGTAAGTTTCCATCTCAACCGCAACAAAATCCCAAGGGGCAATACAATGCAAATACAAGTAGTTCCGGAAGCCAACACATGGATCAAGTCAAATTAGTCACTACTCTGCGCAGTGGTAAGGTTATTGAAAAACCCTCTCTTGAACCTTATGAGAAAGATGATGAGTCAATCTTTGAGGGTAAGGAAGGGGTTGAATGTGAAAATTGCAAAGAAAAGACTGATTCTCTGCTAGCACTTCCATTTCCTCAAGCCATGACCAAACAAAGGAAAGTTAATCACAACTCTGAAATCTTTGAAACTTTCAAACAGGTAAGGATCAATATACCTTTGCTGGATGCTATTAAACAGGTTCCTTCCTATGCTAAATTTTTTAAAGATCTCTACACTGTGAAGAGGAAACTGAATGTGAAAAAGAAAGCCTTTCTAGCCGAACAAGTAAGTGCTATTCTTCAAAACAATAATGCTTTGAAATATAAAGACCCTGGTTGTCCTATAATTTCCTGCTTTATTGGAGAGCATAAAATTAAAAGAGCCTTACTTGATCTTGGTGCTAGTGTGAATTTACTTCCATATTCAGTTTTTTAGAGTCTCAATCTAGGTGAGTTAAAACCAACTTCTATAACTCTTTTACTTGCCGATAGATCTATAAAAGTGCCTAGAGGAATAATTGAAGATGTGTTAGTACAAGTCGATAAATTCATTTATCCTGTGGATTTTATTGTCTTGGACACACAACCTGTTGAAGTATGTAATTCATTTCCTGTTATTTTAGGACGTCCATTTCTTGCAACTTCTAATGCATTGATTAATTGTAGGAATGGACTGATGAAGCTATCATTTGGAAACATGACATTGGAGATGAATATTTTCAACATTTGCAAGCAACCTAGAGATGATAATGACTTATAAGAAGTGGACTTTACTGAAAAATTAATTCATGATCAATTTCCAACCACTTCCAGTGAAATTGAGATTGATGAATCTGATGATTTGGAAATGATTTATTTTCAGGAAGAATCAAAGAAAAGTAATTGGAGGCCACAAATTGAGGAATTGCCACCATGATCAATTAAGTCCATACCTTCAAGTGTTCAACCACCAAAACCTGATTTGAAGCCTTTGCCATCCAATCTCAAATACTCATTTTTGGGAGAAAATGAAACTTTTCCGGTAATAATCTCTTCCAAACTTAATGCACATCAAGAAGGTAAGTTATTACAAACTCTGAAAATGCACAAAAATGCATTAGGATGGACCATAGCTGATATAAAAGGAATTAGTCCTTCGATTTGTACACACAGAATTTATTTAGAGGAAAATGCTAAACCCTCTAGAGAAATGCAACGAAGGCTAAATCCTAATATGAAAGAAGTGAAAAATGAAGTCATTAAGCTTCTAGATAATGAAATCATTTATCCTATTTCTGACAGCAAATGGGTAAGTCCTACCCAAGTTGTACCTAAGAAGTCTGGAGTCATTGTGATAACAAATGAGAACAATGAGTTAATTCCCACTAGAACTGTTACTGGTTGGCACATGTGTATTGACTACAGGAAACTTAATTCAATGACTAGAAAAGATCATTTTCCTTTACCTTTCATGGATCAAATCCTAGAAAGAGTTGCAGGTCATGAATTTTATTATTTCCTAGATGGCTATTCGGGTTACAACCAAATTGAAATTGCATTGGAAAATCAAGAAAAGACTACTTTCACATGTCCATTTGGTACTTTTGCATATCGAAGGATGCCTTTTGGATTATGTAATGCACCAGCCACATTTCAAAGATGCATGCTTAGTATATTTAGTGATATGGTTGAGCATTTTCTTGAGATTTTCATGGATGATTTTTCTGTTTTTGGCGATTCATTTGATGATTGTTTGACTAATTTAGGAAAGGTTTTAACCAGGTGTGAAGAGAAGAATCTTGTGCTGAATTGGGAAAAATTTCATTTTATGGTAACAAATGGCATTGTACTTGGTCACATTGTTTCATCAAAAGGAATTGAGGTTGACAAATCTAAAATCGAGTTAATTGCAAACTTGCCAACACCAAAATCTCTTAAAGATGTTAGATCATTCCTGGGACATGCTGGTTTTTATAGAAGGTTCATCAAAGATTTTAGTGTAATATCTAAGCCTTTAAGTAACCTTCTAACAAAGGATACTATTTTTGAATGGACTGAACATTGTGAAGAAGCCTTTGTTAAACTTAAAAACTTGCTTACTTGTGCTCCTATCATTCAACCTCCCGATTGGTCATTACCTTTTGAAATAATGTGTGATGCTAGTGATTATGTCGTAGGTGCTGTTTTGGGACAAATAAAAGATAAGAAACCTTATGTAATTTACAAGTATTAACATTAACATAAGTTATAATCATGAATGCTTGATGAAATTTACAAGTATTAACATTAATCGAATAAGATGACTAATGTAATTATGTTCACAATCTATAATCTGATTGGAACCTCCTTTGTGTGTGGTTTCCAATTGAATAATAAGAGTTTATACTATACTTGTTTGATATACCATTAGTGGAACCTCTAACCTTGACATTTGTTATTATTATTATTTAATCCTTACATTAATTTTCCATCTCCAAGTTCTCATCATCATCTTCTTCTTCTCTTTCTTTATTATTATTATTATTATTATTACTACTACTACTACTACTACTACTACTACTACTACTACTACTACTATTATTATTATTATTATTATTATAGTTATTATTGTTATTGTCATTGTTGTTATTATTGTTATTACTATTATTATTGTTGTTGTTGTTATTATTATTGTTGTTATACTATTGTCGTTTATAATTTGTACAATTAACCTCCCTGTGGTTCGACCCCGATCTTGCCAGGTTATTTATTACTTCGACACTCCTGCACTTGGGAGAAGACATCAACCTTTTAGTCGTGTCAGTGGATTTTATTACTTCATGAATTTGATATCACAATCAAAGATAAGAAAGGCAGCGAAAATGTTCTCGTATATCACTTGTCAAGATTGACAACAGATTTGAAAACTGACATCACACCAATCGATGACTACTTTCCTGATGAATCTTTACTTTCTGTCTCTACAATGCCTTGGTTTGCTAATATTGTCAATTTTCTTGTTTCAGGACAATTGCCAGCTCATTGGAGTACCCAAGATAAAAGAAAGTTCTTGAACGAAGTGAAGAACTTTTATTGGGATGATCCTTATTTATTCAAATATTGTCCTGATCAAATATTTCGAAGATGCATTCCTGACAATGAGGTAAGTAGTGTCATTAAATTTTGTCATTCTGAGGCATGTGGGGGCCATTTCTCATCAAGAAAGACAACTGCAAAAATCTTACAAAGTGGATTTTATTGGCCCACCATGTTCAAAGATTCACATGCATTCTGCAAGTCTTGTGAAAATTATCAAAAGTTGGGATCTATTTCAAAACGTCACATGATGCCTTTAAATCCTATTATTGTCATTGAGATCTTTGATTGTTGGGGTATAGATTTCATGGGTCCATTCCCTCCATCATTTAGTTTCTTATACATATTAGTCGCAGTAGATTATGTTTCAAAATGGATAGAGGCAATTCCAAGTCGAAACAATGCTCACAAAACAGTGATAAAGTTTTTGAAAGAAAATATTTTGAGTCAATTTGGAGTCCCTCGAGCCATAATAAGTGATGGTGGAACACATTTCTGCAACAAGCCATTTGAGTCTTTAATGAAGAAATATGGAATCACACACAAAGTTGCCACCCCTTATCACCCTCAAACAAGTGGACAAGTAGAGCTTGCTAATAGGGAGATCAAACATATTTTGGAGAAAACAGTGAACCCTAATAGGAAAGACTGGTCTTTAAGACTTAATGATGCACTTTGAGCTTATCGAACTGCTTATAAAACATCATTAGGTATGTCACCTTATAGACTAGTCTATGGAAAACCTTGTCACTTGCCTGTGGAACTTGAACATAAAGCTTATTGGGCTATTAAAGCTTTCAATTCAAATTTGGATGATGTTAGTCAACTGCAAAAATTACAAATAAATGAGCTTGAGGAAATAAGAAATGATGCATATGAAAATTCAAGAATTCATAAAGCAAGAATTAAAGAGTTTCATGACAAGAAAATACAGAGAAAAACGTTCAATGTTGGTCAAAAAGTCTTGCTTTATAATTCTCGACTGCATTTATTTCCTGGAAAATTAAGATCAAGATGGAGCGGTCCTGTGAAACATGTGTATCCATATGGGGCCTACGACATTGAGAATCCAAAGAATGACAATGTTTTCAAGGTAAATGGACATCGTCTGAAAGTTTACTTTGACAATTTTTCAATTGAACATAACTCTATTGAATTGGGTGATCCTGTATATAAAGATTGATTTTATTTTATTTTATTTTTGTTTCTTTTTGAGTGATTTTTGCAAGTTTCTCTCACCCTGGTCAAATGGCGGACAACGGTACTCCGTGACTTAAGTCGGTTCTTTCAGTTTCCTATAATAACTGATATTTGTGTATATATTTGTGCAATTCTTTGAATCTCTCTTCTAATTCTCATTTGAAAATGGACACTAATCTTGAAAAATTGAAAAAGTATTTTCCCGCTTTGCCTCAGAATGCGATTACAAAAATTAACCGTGCTAGATGTGCAAGATTGAGATTGTTAATGAATCATGGAATGCCTGAACATATTCACTGGTTGATTGAAGCAAAGGTCTGATTATCAGGTGAGTCCTCTAACTTCTTCATTTCACACATGCCTGGAATAGGTAAAAGCACTTTTGCAAAGAGGCGTCGTGCAAAACAACTGAAAGTCTGTCATCGATGTGCTAGATGGACTTGTAATACACAATGTCGTTCTTTAGGAATGGTATTTATAAACCGTGAAGATAAAATACAATTCATTAAGGATGGCCTAAGTAAGGAGTCTTTAGATAATCTTCTATTGACTCTTGAGACGCATCCTAGTGGAGATGTGCATCATGCAATTCATGATTTATGGCCACTATTTCATAAAGAACATGATCAACTTGGTCTTGGGAATCTGACTAAAAAAGACCCTGTTTGCTAGTTTTTAAGAAAATTGGATGGGAAGCCTATCCCCGACCCATAGAGGGCGTTTAAGCCGTTCTTGGATGTAAAACCAAGGGAAGATGTGAGCCACAATCACAACTACCTGTACATACACATGCTTTTTCAAAAGTAAATAAATAAACAAATAAAAAGAGAGAGAGGGTGTGAGACTCCAGCTAGCCTATATATAGGTGTTATGATTGCCTTTGTAATTTCTCATCTATAAAACCTTCTCTTCCTTCCTTTCATTTCTACTCAACCCATACATTCAACAAATACAGAAGTGTGTAGAAATGGCAAGTTCCTCAAGTCATCAAATAAAAAGTATTTGTGTTTTCAGTGGATATAGTCCTGGAAAAGAAAAGGAGTTTTTAGAATCAGCAAATCATCTTGGTCAAGTGCTAGCTAAGAGAAAGATTCATTTAGTGTATGGGGGAGGCAGTCTTGGGTTAATGGGAGGTGTGTCAATAACTGCATTTTTAGGAGGTAGTCAAGTTTTGGGGGTCGTCCCTGAAGCTTTGGCATAAGGGGACAACATTGGAAAAACAATTGGAGAGGAACTTCAGGTCTCCACAATGTCAGCTCGAATGAATGCAATGTTTAACCATGTTGATCCTTCATTGCTTTACCAGGTGGTCTAGGCACATTCGAAGAGATCTTTCATATTTCCTCTTGGGCTTAACTGTACATTCACCATAAACCCATAGGTTTGTTAAATGTTAATGGTTATTATGATAAATTGTTGTCTTTTCTTGATCATGCTGTGGAACAGAAATTTCTAACATCTTCTGCATGACAAATCATAATCTCTGCTGAACAATTGATTGACCAACTACAATCTTTCATTCCTGTGATTGATCCTTCCATGAGTCGCATAAATTGGTCATCTAAGGAAAGCCGTAAGAAGCTTAGATTGGATTTGAGCCTTCATTTGTGAATTTTTGTGTCTTTTGGTTTTATTATTGTGTTTTGTTATTTCTTATTTTTGTTTTAGTGTGTTTCATGTTTGTCGGAGTTCGTTATTTCAAGTGATATCTTCTATACTCTATCTTTCTACCTTAAAACATTGAGGACAATGTCTCGTTTTGGTTGGGGGGAGAGAGTAGTAGTTGATAAAAAAAATTATTTTTCATTTCATAAAGCATGTGCATAATTGTTGTTACTAGGATGGTAGAGTAAAGGAGCTCTTTTGTTAAAGTGACTCTCGTATTGTTATTACTTAATTCTGCTCACATACTTATTTAACATGTATTCTTAAACCTTAATTTACACACACACACTTTAACATATGATTGTGGGTTGCATATTGGATTATTACATTATTTATGCTCTTTTGTTAAAGGTAACAACTAAGGGAAAGGGATTGTATATAATTAAGAAAAACAAAACATGAAAAAAAAAGAACAAAAAGAAAAAAAGAAAAAATGATGATAATAAAAATGTAGATAAGTTTGGTTTTGTAGCCTCCCTAACCTAAGCAATTAAGCCCGAAGGGGTGTTTTAACACCTAATACCCTAAAGTCAACTGACTTGGGAGCTATTGGCCCAACGCTTGTTACATGGGTTGAGGAGAAAAGCTTAAAGGAATCAAACATTGTACTATCTACATATCAGTATCTGCGACCCGAGTTACTAAGGTCGTAGGGGTGTCTTAACACCTAATGCCCTAAGACCAACTGGTCTGGGAGTCATTAGCTGAAAGCTCGTTACATGGGTTAAAGATGCATGATGTTTTTAAATTATATGTATATATATTTAAAAAAAAGACAAAAATAATAATCCCAGTCCAAGGAAGTTAACCTTAAACATTAGAACAAAAATTTTGTTTTCTTTCAAGAAAAGCCCCATAATTATGTGTTAATACATTGAGCACAAAAGAAAGGTTTATTAATATTTTGTTAAGAGGTATTGAGCAGATATATAAATTTAATGAGAGTTTGTTTATCTAGATAGATTAATGGAAGTTAAATGATGAATACCTTGCTTTGTGGAATTTGCAAATTGTTTTTCTATTTAACGCTTTGATTACTAGGGACTCGTAATAAGCTGGTCGGGGGGTGTGATTAGTACTTAAAAGTGCATTTTTATCATGGTTTTATATCATCATTTTGCTTTATCTATTTTGTTTATCTTATTTATTTATGTTCTTATTTTGTTTATCTATTTTTCTTTCTTTCATTATGTCTAGCTAAGTTAATTACATCAAGGTGAAAAGGTTACACTAATGGTGTAAGAATAAGTATAGTGTAAACTTAATATGGACTTTAATGTTTGATACTAACATGTTTTATATTTGTTATCTTGTTCACTCTTTAATACTTTGCTTGTTAAATAACTAATCTTGATTTATGTTGTATAACACTTGGTACAACAAATGCTTGGTGCTTTCATAGTTCACATTGTATGGTATAACCGACACCTGAGCTATGAAAGGAACTTGATTTGTTGTTAACATAAGTTATAATCATGAATGCTTGACGAGATTTACAAGTATTAGCATTAATCGAATAAGATGACTAATGTAATCATGTTAACAATCTATAATCAGATTGGAACCTCATTTGGTGTGGTTTCCCATTGTTTATACTATACTTGTTTGACCATATAAATTAGACCTAAATCTGAGATCTGTAGCTCCAGATATGACCCAATTACCGAACAGTGTTCTGGTTTGGATTGCACCGACATCTCTTCTCTAAGTTTGACCATCTCTTTATCCTTGCAATTTAAGTTCTTCAAGTCATCAATCAATCCTTTCATTTATGTGATAGGCCTACATTAAAAATAGATATTTACCAAAAATTATAGGTATCTTATATTATTAGATACATTATTATAAAACATATTTTAGTTAAGGAGTTATTGATACTTCAAGTGCAAAATGATGATATAAAACCATGATAAAAATGAACTTTTAAGTACTAATCACACCCCTCAACCAGCTTATTACTAGTCCCTAGTAATCAAAGCGTTACAATAATTTGCAAATTTCACAAAGCAAGGTATTCATCATTTAACTTCCATTAATCTATCCAGATAAACAAACTCCATTAAATTTATATATCTGCTCAATACCTCTTAACAAGATATTAATAAACCTTTCTTTTGTGCTCAATGTATCAATACATAAATATGGGGCTTTTCTTGGAAGAAAACAAAATTTTTGTTCTAATGTTTAAGGTTAACTTCCTTAGGTTGGGATTACTATTTTTGTCTTCTTTTTTTTTTCATTTTTTTCATTTTTTTTTAAATCTATATACATATAATTTAAAAACATCATGCATCTTTAACCCATGTAACGAGCTTTCAGCTAATGACTCCCAGACCAGTTGGTCTTAGGGCATTAGGTGTTAAGACACCCCTACGAGCTTAGTAACTCGGGTCGCAGATACTGATATGTATATAGTGCAATGTTTGATTCCCTTAAGCTTTTCTCCTCAACCCATGTAATAAGCGTTGGGCCAATAGCTCCCAAGTCAGTTGACTTTAGGGTATTAGGTGTTAAAACACCCCTTCGGGCTTAATTGCTTAGGTTAGGGAGGCTACGAAACCAAACTTATCTACATTTTTATTATCATCATTTTTTTTTCTTTTTCTTTTTTTTTCTTTTTTTTTTAAATTATATACAATCCCTTTCCCTTAGTTGTTACCTTTAACAAAAGAACATAAATAATGTAATAATCCAATCTGCAACCCACAATCATATGTTAAAGTGTGTGTGTGTAAATTAAGGTTTAAGAATACATGTTAAATAAGTATATGAGCAGAATTAAGCGGTAATAATACGAGAGTTTGGAAACCTGAATATTTCAGGAAGTATTATAATAGACCTTGTTAAGAATGGTTACTAAGATGCGTCTCAAGAGTCACTTTAACAAAAGAACTCCTTTACTCTGCCATCCTAGTAACAACAATTATGCACATGCTTTATGAAATGAAAAACATTTTTTTTTTATCAACTACTACCATCTCCCCCCAACCAAAACAAGACATTGTCCTCAATGTTCTAAGGTAGAAAGATAGAGTATAGAAGATATCACCTGAAATAATGAACACTGACAAAACCTAAAACACACTAAAAAAAAAATAAGAAATAACAAAACACAATAATAAAACCAAAAGACATAAAAATTCACAAATGAAGGCTCAAATCCAATCTAAGCTTTTTACGGCTTCCCGTAGATGACTAATTTATGCGACTCATGGAAGGATCAATCACAGGAATGAAAGATTATAGTTGGTCAATCAATTGTTCAGCAGTAGTAGCAGAGATTATGATTTGTCGTGCAGAAGATGTTAGAAATTCCTGTTCCACAGCATGATCAAGAAAAGACAACAACTTATCATAATAACCATTAACATTTAACAAGCCAATGGGTTTATGGTGAATGTGCAATTGAGCCCAAGAGGAAATATGAAAGATCTCTTCCAATGTGCCTAGACCACCTGGTAAAGCAATGAAAGCATCAGCATGGTTAAACATTGCATTCATTCGAGCCGACATTGTGGAGACCTGAAGTTCCTCTCCAATTGTTTTTCCAATGATGTCCCCTTGTGCCAAAGCTTCAGGGACGATTCCTAAAACTTGACTACCTCCTAAAAATGCAGCTATTGACACACCTCCCATTAACCCAAGACTGCCTCCCCCATACACTAAATGAATCTTTCTCTTAGCTAGCACCTGACGAAGATGGTTTGCTGATTCTAAAAACTCCTTTTCTTTCCCAGGACTAGATCCACCAAAAACACAAATATTTCTTATTTGATGACTTAAGGAACTTGTCATTTCGACACACTTCTGTATTTGTTGAATGTATGGGTTGAGTAGAAATGAAAGGAAGGAAAAGAGGGTTTTATAGATGAGAAATTGGAAAGGCAATCATAACATCTATATGGAGGCCAGTTGGAGTCTCACACACTCTCTCTCTCTCTCTTTATTTATTTATTTATTTACTTTTGAAAAAAAAAAGCATGTGTATGTACAGGTAGTTGTGATTGTGGCTCACATCTTCCCTTGGTTTTACGTCCAAGAACGGCTTAAACGCCCTCTATGGGTCGGGGATAGGCTTCCCATCTAGTTTTCTTAAAAACTGGCAAACAGGGTCTTTTTTAGTCAGATTCCCAAGACTAAGTCGATCATGTTCTTTATGAAATAGTGGCTATAAATCATGAATTGCACGATGCACATCTCCACTAGGATGCGTCTCAAGAGTCAATAGAAGATTATCTAAAGACTCCTTACTCAGGCCATCCTTAATGAATTGTAATTTATCTTCACGGTTTATAGATACCATTCCTAAAGAACGACATTGTGTATTACAAGTCCATCTAGCACATCGATGACAGACATCCAGTCGTTTTGCACGACGCTTCTTTACAAAAGTGCTTTTACCTGTTCTAGGCATGAGTGAAATGAAGTTAGAGGACTCACCTGATAATCGGACCTTTGCTTCAATCAACCAGCGAATATCTTCAGGAATTCCATGATTCATTAATGATTAGTACTTAAAAGTGCATTTTTGTCATGGTTTTATATCATCATTTTGCACTTGAAGTATCAATAACTCCTTAACTAAAGCATGTTTTATAATAATATATCTAATAATATAAGATACCTTTAATTTATGGTAAATGTTCATTTTAAATGCAGGCCTATCACATAAATGAAAATATTGATTGATGACTTTAAGAACTTAAATTGCAAAGGCAAAGAGATGGTCAAACTTAGAAAAGAGATGTCGGTGCAATCCAAACCGGAACACTATTCGGTAATTGGGTCATATCTGGAGCTACAGATCTCAGATTTAGGTCCAATTTATATGGATGGAAAGGTAAGACATAGGCCTACAACTTTCATATGGAGCCCAAGATCTAAAAAGGCCATTATCATGTCCAAATTGTGGCAACAACAAAGAAGCCCGAATCTGTCTTCCAGCCCGAGCACTGTTCGGTATTTTGGCCATATCTGGAGTTCTAGAAGTCCAAATGAGCTGAATGTTTTACACAAGAAAGTTGAGACAATTGCCTACAACTTTCATGTTACAACTGGCTCCAGTTTTGACGTTATCAATGATGTTTTGGGCAGACAAGAGAAGATAAGGATTGTCACCAAGTCAAAAGTTGGCCACCCACTTATCAATTAGTCATCAAATCAATAGTTCCCAATTTTGGCCTATAAAAGGAGGCATTTGCCATGCATTTAGGCATCTTGATTTCCAGATCAAGATCATGCTCTTCCTTTCTCTCTTTGTATTTTTTGTAATGTTTATACTTTGCTTTCATTAATATCAAGTTTATGTTCTTATTTTGTTTATCTATTTTGCTTTCTTTCATTATGTCTAGCTAAGTTAATTATGTCAAGGTGAAAAGGTTACACTAATGGTGTGAGAATAAGTATAATGTAAACTTAATATGGACTTTAATGTTTGATACTAACATGTTTTATATTTGTTATCTTGTTCACTCTTTAATACTTTGCTTGTTAAATGACTAATCTTGATTTATGTTGTATAACACTTGGTACAACAAATGCTTGGCACTTTCATAGCCCATAATGTATGGTATAACCGACACCTGAGCTATGAAAGGAACTTGATTTATTGTTAACATAAGTTATAATCATGAATGCTTGACGAGATTTACAAGTATTAACATTAATTGAATAAGATGACTAATGTAATCATGTTAACAATATATAATCTGATTGGAACCTCCTTTGTGTGTGGTTTCCAATTCAATAATAAGAGTTTATACTATATTTGTTTGATATACCATTAGTGGAACCTCTAACCTTGACATTTGTTATTATTATTGTTTAATCCTTACATTAATTTTCCATCTCTAAGTTCTCATCATCATCATCTTCTTCTTCTTCTCTTTCTTTATTATTAGTTTTATTATTATTATTATTATTATTATTATTATTATTATTACTATTGTTGTTGTTGTTCTTGTTGTTTTATAATTGTTGTTTATAATTTGTACAATTAACCTCCCTGTGGTTCGACCCCGGTCTTGCCGGGTTATTTATTACTTCGACACTCCTGCACTTGGGAGAAGACATCAACCTTTTCGTCGTGTCAAGTTTTTGGCGCCGTTGCCGGGGAGGTAAGTTCTTGTATAAATTATAATATTTATTTTATTTTCTCTTTTCACTTTTCTTATATATAACTTTGTTTCTTTTCTCTTGTTTCTTCTTCTTTTGTTTTCTTTTTCCTTTTATTCTATTCCTACACGTGCATGAGAGTGTGGTCACATACATCAAGTGGTAGACTTTCTAGGGTATCCTTATCATTTTCAGAAAATATGGCCGAAGAAGATAATCAATCACTTCATAATGAAAATAATGAGAATAACCGTGCTAGAACACTTAGAGAGCACATGAATCCCACAAGAACAAGTGCACCATCATGCATAGTTTTTGCTCCCGATGCATCTCATTTTAATTTTAAACCAGGTATTATTCAACTTTTACCTTCTTTTCATGGTTTAGAATTGGAAAATCCATACTTACATTTAAGGGAATTTGAGGAGGTCTGCAACACATATAATAACTTAAATTGTAGCATGAACACCATTAGATTAAAGCTTTTTCCTTTTTCATTAAAAGATAAAGCTAAAACATGGCTACAAAATTTGAGACCAGGATCCATTCGTACTTGGGATGAAATGCAACAACAGTTTTTAAAGAAGTTTTTCCCATCTCATAGAACAAACTCTTTCAAAAGACAAATCACCAGTTTCACTCAAAAACCAGGAGAAACATTTTACAAATGTTGGGATAGGTATCGAGACTTGCTTAGTACTTGCCCTCATCATGGTTTTGAAACATGGAGATTGGTTTCACATTTCTATGAAGGGTTAACACCCAAAGATAGGCAAATGGTTGAATTGATGTGCAATGGAACTTTTAAAGATAAAGACCCTGATGAAGTAATGGAGTACTTAGACTTGTTAGCTGAAAATGCTCAAAATTGGGTCACTGCGGGTACATATGAGGCACCGAGTAAAACTCAACCTCATACATCTAGTGGAGGTATGTACAACCTTAGGGAAGATCATGACCTTCAAGCCAACTTTGCATCTTTAGCTAGAAAAGTCGAGGCACTAGAATTAAAAAAGAGTGGTCAATTAAAATCTGTTGAAAACATTGTGTGTCAAATCTGTGAAACAAATAAACACTCAACCAACGATTGTCCAACCTTGCCTTCTTTTAAGGAATGTCTCCATGAACAAGCCCATGCTTTAAACAGTTTCCAAAGGCCCAACCACAACCCATACTCCCAAACATACAACCCTAGTTGGAGAAATCACCCAAATTTCAGTTGGAAGAGTGAGAACAACAATGCACAAACTTCACAACCACCATTTCAAGCACACCACAATTTCCAAAATTCTTATGGATATGCACCTTCTTATGCTCCACCTCTTAGAAGTAATTTTGAGGAAACTTTGTATGCATTCATTGAAAAGCAAGAGACAAGCAACACTCAACTTACTCAAAGCATAACAGATTTTAAAGACACTCTTGCAAAATTCACATCTGCTCTTAGTTTTCAAGAGCAAGGTAAGTTTCCATCTCAACCACAGCAAAATCTCAAGGGGCAATACGATGCAAATGTAAGTAGTTATGGAAGTCAACACATGGATCAAGTCAAATCAGTCATTACTCTTCGCAATGGTAAGGTTATTAAAAAACCCACTCTTGAACCTTGTGAGAAAGATGATGAGTCAATCTCTAAGGGTAAGGAAGGGGTTGAATCTGAATATTGCAAGGAAAAGACTGATTCCCTACCAGCACTTTCATTTCCTCATTCCATGACCAATCAGGAAGAAATCGATGATGAAAAAGGCACCGAAAATGTTGATGCGGATCTTTTATCAAAAGTGACAACAGATTCGACACCCGACATCACACCAATCAATTATTACTTTCCTGATGAATCTCTACTTTCTCTTAGTTCAATGTCTTGGTTTGCTAAACATATCAATTTTCTTACTTTAGGATTTTTGCCAGCTCATTGGAATACCGAAGACAAAAGAAATTTTTTGAGCAATGTGCAATTTTTTTATTGGGATGACCCTTACTTATTCAATTATTGTAATGATCAAATATTTCAAAGATGCATTCCTGATAATGAGGTAAGTAATTTCATTAAATTTTGTCACTCTAAGGCACGTGGGGATCATTTCTCATCAAAAAAGAGGATTGTAGAAATCTTACAGAGTGGATTTTACTGGCCCACCATATTCAAGGAGTCACATGCATTCTGCAAAAACTGTGAAAATTGTCAAAAGGTGGGATTTATTTCAAAACACAAAGAGTCTTTAGATAATCTTCTATTGACTCTCAAGTCTCATCATAGTCGAGATAAGTATCGTGCAATTCATGATTTATAAATCCATTTTCATAAAGAACATGATCGACTTAGTCTTGGGAATCTGACTAAAAAAGACCCTGTTTGCCAGTTTTTAAGAAAACTGGATGGGAAGCCTATCCCCGACCCATAGAGGGCGTTTAAGCCATTCTTGGACGTAAAACCAAGGGAAGATGTGCGCCACAATCACAACTACCTGTACATACACATGTTTGTTTTCAAAAGTAAATAAATAAATAAATAAAAAGAGAGAGAGAGAGTGTGAGACTCCAGCTGGCCTACATATAGATGTTATGATTGCCTTTCCAATTTCTCATCTATAAAACCCTCTTTTCCTTCCTTTCATTTCTACTCAACCCATACATTCAACAAATACAGAAGTGTGTAGAAATGGCAAGTTCCTCAAGTCATCAAATAAGAATTATTTGTGTTTTTGGTGGATCTAGTCCTGGGAAAGAAAAGGAGTTTTTAGAATCAGCAAACCATCTTGGTCAGGTGCTAGCTGAGAGAAAGATTCATTTAGTGTATGGGGGAGGCAGTTTTGGGTTAATGGGAGGTGTGTCAATAGCTGCATTTTTAGGAGGTAGTCAAGTTTTAGGAGTCGTCCCTGAAGCTTTGACACAAGGGGACATCATTGGAAAAACAATTGGAGAGGAACTTCAGGTCTCCACAATGTCGGCTCGAATGAATACAATGTTTAACCATGCTGATGCTTTCATTGCTTTACCAGGTGGTCTAGGCACATTGGAAGAGATCTTTCATATTTGCTCTTGGGCTCAATTGCACATTCACCATAAACCCATTGGTTTGTTAAATGTTAATGGTTATTATGATAAGTTGTTGTCTTTTCTTGATCATGCTGTGGAACAGGAATTTCTAACATCTTCTGCACGACAAATCATAATCTCTGCTACTACTGCTGAACAATTGATTGACCAACTACAATCTTTCATTCCTGTGATTGATCCTTCCATGAGTCGCATAAATTGGTCATCTACGCGAAGCCGTAAAAAGCTTAGATTGGATTTGAGCCTTCATTTGTGAATTTTTGTGTCTTTTGGTTTTATTATTATATTTTGTTATTTCTTATTTTTGTTTCAGTGTGTTTCAGGTTTTGTCAGTGTTCATTATTTCAGGTGATATCTTCTATACTCTATCTTTCTACCTTAGAACATTGAGGACAATGTCTCGTTTTGGTTGGGGGGAGAGGGTAGTAGTTGATAAAAAAAAAAATTGTTTTTCATTTCATAAAGCATGTGCATAATTGTTGTTACTAGGATGGCAGAGTAAAGGAGTTCTTTTGTTAAAGTAACTCTTGAGACGCATCTTAGTAACCATTCTTAACAAGGTCTATTATAATACTTCCTGAAATATTCAGGTTTACAAACTCTCGTATTGTTACCACTTAATTCTGCTCATATACTTATTTAACATGTATTCTTAAACCTTAATTTACACACACACATTTTAACATATGATTGTGGGTTGCATATTGGATTATTACATTATTTATTTCTTTTGTTAAAGGTAATAACTAAGGGAAAGAGATTGTATATAATTAAAAAAAAAAGAAAAACATGAAAAAAAAAGAAAAAAAAAGAAAAAAAATGATGATAATAAAAATGTAGATAAGTTTGGTTTCGTAGCCTCCCTAACCTAAGCAATTAAGCCCGAAGGGGTGTTTTAACACCTAATACCCTAAAGTCAACTGACTTGGGAGTTATTGGCCCAACGCTTGTTACATGGATTGAGGAGAAAAGCTTAAGGGAATCAAACATTGCACTATCTACATATCAGTATCTGCGACCCGAGTTACTAAGCTCGTTGGGGTGTCTTAACACCTAATGCCTTAAGACCAACTGGTCTGGGAGTCATTAGCTGAAAACTCGTTACATGGGTTAAAAATGCATGATGTTTTTAAATTATATGTATATATATTTAAAAAAAAGACAAAAATAATAATCCCAGTCCAAGGAAGTTAACCTTAAACATTAGAACAAAAATTTTGTTTTCTTCCAAGAAAAGCCCAATAATTATGTGTTGATACATTGAGCACAAAAGAAAGGTTTATTAATATCTTGTTAAGAGGTATTGAGCAGATATATAAATTTAATGAGAGTTTGTTTATCTGGATAGATTAATGGAAGTTAAATGATGAATACCTTGCTTTGTGAAATTTGCAAATTATTTTAACGCTTTGATTACTAGGGAC
This sequence comes from Populus pruinosa, assembly GCA_026413675.1. Taxonomy (NCBI): domain Eukaryota; kingdom Viridiplantae; phylum Streptophyta; class Magnoliopsida; order Malpighiales; family Salicaceae; genus Populus; species Populus pruinosa. The sequence continues at coordinate 10,713,926 of CM048598.1, forward strand.
TGGTAATAAGCTGGTTGGGGGGTGTGATTAGTACTTAAAAGTGCATTTTTGTCATGGTTTTATATCATCATTTTGCACTTGAAGTATCAATAACTCCTTAACTAAAGCATGTTTTATAATAATATATCTAATAATATAAGATACCTTTAATTTATGGTAAATGTTCATTTTAAATGCAAGCCTATCACATAAATGAAAATATTGATTGATGACTTTAAGAACTTAAATTGCAAAGGCAAAGAGATGGTCAAACTTAGAAAAGAGATGTCGGTGCAATCCAAACCGGAACACTGTTCGGTAATTGGGTCATATCTGGAGCTACAGATCTAAGATTTAGGTCCAATTTATATGGATGGAAAGGTAAGACATAGGCCTACAACTTTCATATGGAGCCCAAGATCTAAAAAGGCCATTATCAAGTCCAAATTGTGGCAACAACAAAGAAGCCCGAATCTGTCTTCCAGCCCGAGCACTGTTCGGTATTTTGGCCATATCTAGAGTTCTAGAAGTCCAAACGAGCTTAATGTTTTACACAAGAAAGCTGAGACAATTGCCTACAACTTTCATATTTACAACTGGCTCCAATTTTGACGTTATCAATGACGTTTTGGGCAGACAAGAGAAGATAAGGATTGTCACCAAGTCAAAAGTTGGCCACCCACTTATCAATTAGTCATCAAATCAATAGTTCCCAATTTTGGCCTATAAAAGGAGGCATTTGCCATGCATTTAGGCATCTTGATTTCCAGATCAAGATCATGCTCTTCCTTTCTCTCTTTGTATTTTTTGTAATGTTTATACTTTGCTTTCATTAATATCAAGTTTATGTTCTTATTTTGTTTATCTATTTTGCTTTCTTTCATTATGTCTAGCTAAGTTAATTATGTCAAGGTGAAAAGGTTACACTAATGGTGTGAGAATAAGTATAATGTAAACTTAATATGGACTTTAATGTTTGATACTAACATGTTTTATATTTGTTATCTTGTTCACTCTTTAATACTTTGCTTGTTAAATGACTAATCTTGATTTATGTTGTATAACACTTGGTACAACAAATGCTTGGCACTTTCATAGCCCATAATGTATGGTATAACCGACACCTGAGCTGTGAAAGGAACTTGATTTATTGTTAACATAAGTTATAATCATGAATGCTTGACGAGATTTACAAGTATTAACATTAATTGAATAAGATGACTAATGTAATCATGTTAACAATATATAATCTGATTGGAACCTCCTTTGTGTGTGGTTTCCAATTCAATAATAAGAGTTTATACTATAGTTGTTTGATATACCATTAGTGGAACCTCTAACCTTGACATTTGTTATTATTATTGTTTAATCCTTACATTAATTTTCCATCTCTAAGTTCTCATCATCATCATCTTCTTCTTCTTCTCTTTCTTTATTATTAGTTTTATTATTATTATTATTATTATTATTATTATTATTACTACTACTACTACTACTACTACTACTATTGTTGTTGTTGTTATTGTTGTTTTATAATTGTTGTTTATAATTTGTACAATTAACCTCCCTGTGGTTCGACCCCGGTCTTGCCGGGTTATTTATTACTTCGACACTCCTGCACTTGGGAGAAGACATCAACCTTTTAGTCGTGTCACATCAGGAGGAAAAACTATACATGATGGTGCACTTGTTCTTGTGGGATTCATGTGGTCTCTAAGTGTTCTAGCACGGTTATTCTCATTATTTTCAATATGAAGTGATTGATTATCTTCTTCAGCCATATTTTCTGAAAATGATGAGGATACCCTACAAAGTCTACCACTTGATGTACGTGACCACACTCTCATGCACGTGTAGGAATAAAATAAAAAGAAGAAGAAGAAAGCAAAAGAAGGAGGAAGAAAACAAAATAAAAAGAAAACAAAAGAAAAGAAACAAAGTTATATACAAGAAAAGTGAAAAGAGAAAATAAAATAAATACTATAATTTATACAAGAACTTACCTCCCCGGCAACGGCGCCAAAAACTTGACACGACTGAAAGATTGATGTCTTCTCCCAAGTGCAGAAGTGTCGAAGTAATAAATAACCCGGCAAGACCGGGGTCGAACCACAGGGAGGTTAATTGTACAAATTATAAACAACAATTATAAAACAACAATAACAACAACAACAACAACAACAACAACAACAATAATAATAATAATAATAATAATAGTGGTAGTAGTACTACTAATAATAATAATAATAATAATAAAGAAAGAGATGAAGAAGAAGAAGATGATGAGAACTTGGAGATGAAAAATTAATATAAGGATTAAACAATAATAATAACAAATGTCAAGGTTAGAGGTTCCACTAATAATATATCAAACAAGTATAGTATAAACTCTTATTATTGAATTGGAAACCACACACAAAGGAGGTTCCAATCAGATTATATATTGTTAACATGATTACATTAGTCATCTTATTCAATTAATGCTAATACTTGTAAATCTCGTCAAGCATTCATGATTATAACTTATGTTAACAACAAATCAAGTTCCTTTTATAGCTCAGGTGTCGGTTATACCATACATTATGGGCTATGAAAGTGCCAAGCATTTGTTGTACCAAGTGTTATACAACATAAATCAAGATTAGTCATTTAACAAGCAAAGTATTAAAGAGTGAACAAGATAACAAATATAAAACATGTTAGTATCAAACATTAAAGTCCATATTAAGTTTACATTATACTTATTCTCACACCATTAGTGTAACCTTTTCACCTTGACATAATTAACTTAACTAGACATAATGAAAGAAAGCAAAATAGATAAACAAAATAAGAACATAAAAGCATAATAATAATACTAGTAGTAGTAGTAGTAGTAATAATAATAATAATAATAATAATAAAGAAAGAGAAGAAGAAGAAGATGATGATGATGAGAACTTAGAGATGAAATATTAATGTAAGGATTAAACAATAATAATAACAAATGTCAAGGTTAGAGGTTCCACTAATGGTATATCAAACAAGTATAGTATAAACTCATATTATTCAATTGGAAACCACACACAAAGGAGGTTCCAATCAGATTATATATTGTTAACATGATTACATTAGTCATCTTATTCAATTAATGCTAATACTTGTAAATCTCGTCAAGCATTCATGATTATAACTTATGTTAACAACAAATCAAGTTCCTTTCATAGCTCAGGTGTCGGTTATACCATACATTATGGGCTATGAAAGTGCCAAGCATTTGTTGTACCAAGTGTTATACAACATAAATCAAGATTAGTCATTTAACAAGCAAAGTATTAAAGAGTGAACAAGATAACAAATATAAAACATGTTAGTATCAAACATTAAAATTCATATTAAGTTTACATTATACTTATTCTCACACCATTAGTGTAACCTTTTCACCTTGACATAATTAACTTAGCTAGACATAATGAAGGAAAGAGAAATAGATAAACAAAATAAGAACATAAAAGCTAACTAAGTAAAGGAAAGGAAATGAAAAGCATAAACTTAATATTAATGAAAGCAAAACATAAACATTACAAAAAATACAAAGAGAGAAAGGAAGAGCATGATCTTGATCTAGAAACCAAGATGCCTAAATGCATGGCAAATGCCTCCTTTTATAGGCCAAAATTGGGAACTATTGATTTGATGACTAATTGATAAGTGGGTGGCCAACTTTTGACTTGGTGACAATCCTTATCTTCTCTTGTCTGCCCAAAACGTCATTGATAACATCAAAATTGGAGCCAGTTGTACATGAAAGTTGTAGGCAATTGTCTCAGCTTTCTTGTGTAAAAACTTCAGCTCATTTGGACTTCTAGAACTCCAGATATGGCCAAAATACCGAACAGTGCTCGGGGTGGAAGACAGATTCGGGCTTCTTTGTTGTTGCTACAATTTGGACTTGATAATGGCCTTTTTAGATCTTGGGCTCCATATGAAAGTTGTAGGCCTATGTCTTACCTTTCCATCCATATAAATTGGACCTAAATCTGAGATCTGTAGCTCTAGATATGACCCAATTACCGAACAGTGTTCCGGTTTGGATTGCACCGACATCTCTTCTCTAAGTTTGACCATCTCTTTATCCTTGCAATTTAAGTTCTTCAAGTCATCAATCAATCCTTTCATTTATGTGATAGGCCTGCATTAAAAATAGATATTTACCACAAATTATAGGTATCTTATATTATTAGATACATTATTATAAAACATATTTTAGTTAAGGAGTTATTGATACTTCAAGTGCAAAATGATGATATAAAACCATGATAAAAATGCACTTTTAAGTACTAATCACATACCATTAGTGGAACCTCTAACCTTGGCATTTGTTCTTATCATTGTTTAATCTTTATATTAATATTCCATCTCGAAGTTCTCATCATCTTCTTTTTCTCCTTCTCCTTCTTTATTATTATTATTATTACTACTAGTACTACTAGTATTATTATTATTATTATTATTATTATTGCTACTATTATTATTGTTATTGTTATTGTTACTATTGTTGTTATTTATAGTTGTTGTTTATAATTTGTTCAATTAACCTCCCTGTGGTTAATTATTACTTCGACACTCCTGCACTGGGGAGAATACATCAATCTTTTGGTCGTGTCACTAAGCAAAGTATTAAAAGTGAATAAGATAACTAATATAAATCAAATTAGTATCAAACATTAAGGTCCATGTTGAGTTTATAGTATACTTATTCTTACACCATTAGTGTAACCTTTTTCACCTACATAATATACTTAGCAAAATATAATAAAAAAGAGAAACATAAATAAACAAGATAAGAACATAAATAAAATAAAAGTTAACTAAGTAAAGGAAAGGAAATGAAAGGCACAAACAAGATATGAATGAAAGCAAAACTTAAGCATTATAAAAATACAAAGAGAGAAAGCAAAAGTATAATCTTGATCTGGAAATCAAGATGCCTAAATATATGGCAAATGCCTCCTTTTATAGGCCAAAATTAGGAACTATTGTTTTGATGACTAATTGATGAGGGGGTGGTCAACTCTTAACTTGGTGACAATCCTTATCTTCTCTTATCTGAATAAAACATCGTTGATAACATCAGAATTTGAACTAGACGTTTACATGAAATTTTAGAAAATTATCTCAGCTTTTTAGAAGAAAAAAAAATTGAGGTCAATTGGAATTCTAGAACTCAAGATATAAGTTGAACACTGAATAGTGTCTGGGTTATAAGATAGATTTGTACTTCTTTGTTGTTGCTACAATTTGAACATAAAAAAGACCTTATTAAAATAGACCTCCACATGAAAGTTGTAGGCCCATGTCTTACATTTTCATCCATATAAAGTAGACTTAAATTTGAGATCTATAGCTCTAGATATGACCCAATTACCGAATAGTGTTTCAGTTTGGACTGCATAAGCATCACTTTTCTAAGTTTGGTCATCTTTTTATCCTTTTAATTTTAGTACTTAAACTCATCAATCAATCCTTTCATTTATGTTATTTGTATTTAAGATGAACATTTACCATAAATTAAAGGTATCTTATATTATTAGAAAAGTTATTATAAAACATGCTTTAGTTAATGAGTTATTGATACTTCAAATGCAAAATGATGATATAAAATCTTGATAAAAATGCACTTTTAAGTACTAATCACTATCACATAAATGAAAGAATTGATTGATGAATGTAAGTACTGAAATTGAAAAGATACAAAGAGGACCAAAGTTAAAAAAGAGATGTTAGTGTAGTCTAGACTAAAACACTGTTCGATAATTGAGTCATATCTGGATCTATAGATCTCGGATTTAGGTTCCTTTTATATAGATGGAAAGGTAACATAAAGACCTATAACTTTGATGTGGGAGTATAATATTTAAAAAGATTGTTTTCAAGTTCAAATTGTAGCAACAAAGAAGAAGTCTGAATCTGTCTTATAGCCCAAACATTATTCAGTGTATATCTTGAGTTCTAGAAGTCCAAATGATCTTTTTTTTTTCTAGATAGTTGAGATAATTTTCTAGGATTTTCACGAGTCAAGTGGTTTCAATTCTGACCTTATCAATGATGTTTTATTCAGTCAAGAAGTTCAGTATTGTCACCAAGTTAGGATGTGACCACCCACTAATCAATTATTTATCAAATCAATAGTTTCATATTTTGGACTATAAAAGGAGTCATTTACCACGTATTTAGACATCTTAATTTCTAGACCAAGATCATGCTCATATTTTCTCTCTTTGTATTGCTTAAGTTTTACTTTCATTAATATCAACTTTATGTCTTTCATTTCATTTCCTTTGCTTAGTTAACTTTTATCTTATTTATATTCTTATGTTATTTATTTATGTTTCTTTCTTTAATTATGTTCAACTAAGTTTATTATGTCAAGGTAAAAAGGTTACACTAATGGTGTAAGAATAAGTATAATATAAACTCAATATGAACCTTAATGTTTGATATTAACATGATTTCTATTTGTTATCTTATTCACTTTTAATACTTTGCTTGGTAATTGGTTAATCTAGATTTATGTTGTATAACACTTGGTACAACAAATACTTAACACTTTCATAACCTAACCATATGGTATAACTAACACTTGTGTTATGAAAGGAACTTAATTTGTTGTTAACATAAGTAATAATCATGAATGATTAGTACTTAAAAGTGTGTTTTTATCAAGGTTTTATATCATCATTTTGCACTTTAAGTATCAATAACTCTTTAACTAAAGCATGTTTTATAATAACATATCTAATAATATAAGATACCTTTAATTTATATTAAATGTTCATTTTAAATGTAGGCCTATCATATAAATGAAAGGATTGATTGATGAGTTTAGAATTTAAATTAAATGGATAAAGAGATGGCCAAACTTAGAAAAGAGATGTTAATGTAGTCCAAACTGAAACAATGTTCAATAATTAGGTCATATCTGGAGCTATAGATCTTGGATTTAGGTCTACTTTATATGGATCGAAAGACAAGAGAAGATAAGGATTGTCACCAAGTCAAGAGTTGGTCACTTACTCATCAATTAGTCATCAAATCAATAGTTTCTAATTTTGACCTATAAAAGGAGGCATTTGCCATGCATTTAGGCATCTTGGTCTCTAGATCAAGATCATGCTCTTGCTTTCTATCTTTGCATTTTTGTAATGTTTAGGTTTTGTTTTTATTAATATCAAGTTTATGCCTTTCATTTCTTTTCCTTTACTTAGTTAACTTTTATCTTATTTATGTTCTTATTTTGTTTATTTATTTTTCTTTCCTTCATTATGTTTAGCTAAGTTTATTATATCAAGGTGAAAAGGCTATATTAATAGTGAAAGAATAAGTATAGTATAAACTTAATATGGACTTTAATGTTTGATACTAACATATTTTATATTTGTTATCTTGTTCACTCTTTAATACTTTGCTTGTTAAATGAATAATCTAGATTTATATTGTATAACACTTGGTACATCAAATGTTTGGCATTTTCATAGCCCATATAGTATGGTATAACCGACACCTAAGCTATGAAAGGAACTTGATTTGTTGTTAACATAAGTTATAATCATGAATGCCTGATGAGATTTACAAGTATTAACATTAATCAAATAAGATAACTAATGTAATATGTTAACAATTTATAATATGATTGAAACCTTCTTTATGTGTCATTTCCAATTCAATAATAAGAGTTTATACTATACTTGTTTGACATACCATTAGTAGAACCTCTAACCTTGACATTAGTTGTTATCATTGTTTCATCCTTATGTTAATCTTTCATCTCAATGTTCTCATTAACTTTTTCTTTTTCTTTTTCTTCTTCTTCTTCTACTACTACTACTATTGTTGTTGTTGTTATTATTATTATTATTATTATTGTACTATTATGATCTATAATTTATACAATTAACCTCCCTGTGGTTCGACCTTAGTCTTGTCGGGTTATTATTACTTCGACACGCTTGCATATGGAAGAAGACATCAATCTTTTGATCGTGTTAAGTTTTTAGCGTCATTGCTAGGGATATAAGTTCTTGCACAAATTATAGTATTTATTTTATTTTCTCTTTTTACTTTTTACTTTTGTTGTATATAACTTTATTTCTTTTCTCTTGTTTCTTCTTATTTTGTTTTCTTTTTCCTTTTATTCTATTCCTACACGTGCATCAGAGTGTAGTCACGTATATTAAATGGTAGATTTTGTAAGGTGTCCTCGTCATTTCTAGAAAATATGGTCGAAGACAATAATCAATCACTTCATTATGAGAATAATGAGAATAACCGTGTTAGAACACTTAAAGACCATATGAATCCCATAAATATAAGTATACCATCATGCATAGTTTTTCCCCTTGATACATCTCATTTTAATTTAAGCCAGATATTATTCAACTTTTACCTTCTTTTTATGGCTTAGATTTGAAAAATCTATACATGTATTTAAGGGAATTTAAGAAGGTCTATGACGCCTGTAATGATTTAAATTGTAGCATGAACACCATCAGATTAAACCTTTTTTCTTTTTCATTAAAAGATAAAGTTAAAACATGGCTATAAAATTTGAGACCAGAATCCATTCGTACTTGGGATGAAATGCAATAACAGTTTTTAAAGAAGTTCTTCCCATCTTATAGAACAAACTTTTTCAAAAAAAAAAAGATCACCACTTTCACTTAAAATCTAGGAGAAACACTTTACCAATGTTAGGATAGGTATCGAAACTTGCTTAATACTTACCCTTATCATAGTTTTGAAATATACAGATTGTTTTCATATTTTTATGAAGGATTAACACCTAAAGATAGGCAAATGGTTGAATTGATGTGCAATGAACCCTAATGACGCAATGAAGTACTTAGACTTATTAGCTGAAAATGCTCCAAATTAGGACACCGTGGTTGCTTATAAGGTACCGAGTAAAACTCAACCTCATACATCTAGTGAAGATATATACAACCTTAGGAAAGATCATGACCTTCAAGCCAAATTTGCATCTTTAGCAAGAAAAATTGAGGCACTAGAATTGAAAAAGAGTGGTAAATTAAAATCTATTCAAAACATAGTATGTCAAATTTGTGAAACCAATAAACACTCAACAATGACTGTCCAACCTTGCCTTCTTTTAAGGAATGTCTCCATGAACAAGCCCAAGCTTTAAACATTTTTCAAAGGCCGAATCATAACCCATACTCGCAAACATACAACCTTAATTGGAGAAATCACCCAAATTTCAATTGAAAAGTGATAACAATAATGCACAAACTTCACAACCACAGTTTCAAACATACCATAATTTCTAAAATTCTCATGGATATACACCTCTTTGTGCTTCACCTCCTAGAAGAAATTTTGAGGAAACTTTGTATGCATTTATTGAAAAGCAAGAGACAATCAACACTCAACTTACTCAAAGCATAATAGATTTTAAAGATACTTTTTCAAAATTCATATTTGCTCTCAGTTTTCAAGAGAAAGGTAAGTTTATATCTCAACCACACTAAAATACCATGGGGTAATACAATGCAAATGCAAGTAATTATAGAAGTCAACACATGGATCAAGTCAAATCAGTCATCACACTTCACATTGATAAGATTATTGAAAAACCTACTCTTGAACCTTGTGAGAAAGATGATGAGTCAATCTCTAAGGGTAAGGAAGGGGTTGAATCTGAATATTGCAAGGGAAAGACTGATTTTCCACCAGTACTTCCATTTCCTCATGCCATAACTAAACAAATAGAAGTTAATCACGACTGTGAAATCTTTGAGACTTTTAAACAGGAAGAAATCAAGGATGAAAAAGGTACTGGAAATGTTATCGTGGATCATTTGTCAGAATTGGCAATAGATTCAACATTCGAAATCACATCAATCGATGATTACTTTCTTGTTGAATCTTTACTTTCTCTTAGTTCAATGTCTTGGTTTGCTAAAAATATCAATTTTCTTGCTTCAAGATTTTTGCCAACTCATTCGGATAACCAAGACAAAAGAAAGTTTTTGAGCGATGTGTAAAACTTGTTTTGGGATGACCCTTACTTATTTAAATATTATCATTATCAAATATTTCAAATTTTCATTCCTGACAATGAGGTAAGTAGTGTCATTAAATTTTATCACTCTGAGGCATATGGAAGTCGTTTCTCATTAAAGAAAACAACTACAAAAATCTTACAAAGTAGATTTTATTAGCCCACCATATTCAAGGATTCATATGCATTCTGTAAAACCTGTGAAAATTGTCAAAAGGTGGGATTTATTTCAAAACACAAAGAGTCTTTAGATAATCTTCTATTAACTCTTAAGTCTCATCATAGTGGAGATGTGCATTGTGCATTTCATGATTTATGACCCCATTTCTATAAAGAAGATTCTTAAACCTTAATTTTCATACACACAGTTTAACATATGATTGTACGTTGCACATTAAATTATTATATTATTTATGTTCTTTCGTTAAAGGTAACAACTAAGAGAAAGGGATAATATATAATTTGAAGAAAAAAAAGAGCGAAAAAATAATGATAATAAAAATGTAGACAAGTTTGGTTTCATAACCTCTTTAACCTAAGCAATTAAGCCCGAAGGGGTGTTTTAACACCTAGTATCCTAAAGTCAATTGACTTGGAAATTATTGGTCCAACACTCATTACATGGGTTGAGGAGAAAAACTTAAGGAGATCAAACATTGCACTATCTACGTATCAATATCAACAACCCGAGTTATTAAACTTGCAGGTGGTGTCTCAACACCTAACGCCCTAAAACAAACTGGTTTGGGAGTCATTAGCCCAAAGCTCGTTACATGGGTTAAAGATGCATTGTGTTTTAAGTTCCATGTATATATTAAAAAAAAACAACAAAAAAAACCTAACCCAAGGAAGTTAATCTTAAACATTAGAACAAGAATCTTTTTTCCTTCCAAGTAAAGCCCCATAACTATGTATTGATATATTAAGCACAAAAGAAAGGTTTATTAATATCTTGTTTAAGAGGTATTGAGCAAATATATAAATTTAATTAGAGTTTGTTTATCTAAATAGATTAATAGAAGTTGAATGATGAATACCTTGCTTTGTGAAATTTACAAATTATTTTTCTATTTTAACATTTTGATTACTAGGAGTTGTAGAACTTGAATTTCTACTTTGTATATATGAAAAGGTAAGGCATAGGCCAACAACATTTATATGGAGCCCAAGATTTAAAAAGGTCATTTTTAAGTCCAAATTGAGCAACAATAAAGAAGTTTGAATCTATCCTACAACCCTCACACTGTTCAGTGTTTGACCTATATTTGGAGTTCTAGGAGTTCAAATGACCTCCATTTGTTTTCTAGAAAATTAAGATAATTTCCTACAACTTTTATATTTTCAACTAGATCCAATTCAAACATTATCAATGATTTTTTGGGCAGACAAGAGAAGATAAGGATTGTCATCAAGTCAAGAGGTGGCCACCCACTCATCAATTAGTCATCAAATCAATAGTTCCCAATTTAGGCCTATAAAAGGAGGCATTTCCCATGTATTTAGGCATCTTAGTTTCCAGATCAAGATCATGCTCTTGCTCTCTCTCTTTGTATTTTTATAATGCTTAAGTTTTGCTTTCATTAATATCAAGTTTATGCCTTTCAACTCCTTTCCTTTACTTTGTTAACTTTTATCTTATTTATGTTCTTATTTTTTTATTTATTTTTCTTTCTTTCATTATGTTTAACTTAGTTTATTATGTCAGGGTGAAAAGGTTACACTAATGGTGTAAGAATAAGTATAGTGTAAACTTAATATGAAATTTAATGTTTCATACTAACATGTTTTGTATCTGTTATCTTGTTCACTCTTTAATATTTTGCTTGTTAAATAACTAATCTACATTTATATTGTATAACACTTGGTACAACAAATACTTGACACTCTCATAGCCCATATTGTATGGTATAATCGACACTTGAGTGATGAAAAGAACTTGATTTATTGTTAACATAAGTTATAATCATGAATGTCTAACAACATTTACAAGTATTAGCACTAATCGAATAAGATAACTAATGTAATCATGTTACCAATTTATAATCTGATTGGAACCTCCTTTGTGTGTGGTTTCCAATTGAATAATAAGAGTTTATACTATACTTGTTTGGCATACCATTAGTGGATCCTCTAACCTTGACATTTATTGTTATCATTGTTTAATCCTTACATTAATCTTTCATCTCAAAGTTCTAATCAACTTCTTCTTCTTCTTCTTTATTATTGTTATTACTACTACTACTACTAGTAGTATTATTGTTGTTGTTGTTATTATTATACTATTACTATAACTATTATTAATTTTATTACTATTATTATTACTATTAGTATTTAGTGTTATTATTGTTACTATTGTTGGTGTTATTGTTATTGTTATATTATTGTTATCTATAATTTATACAATTAACCTTCATGAAAGACCTATATGCATTCATGTTTGAGATAAAATGCAGCAACAGCTTTTAAAGAAGTGTGTTCCTTCTCATAGAACAAACTCTTTCAAAAGACAAATCACTACTTTCACTCAAAAACTAAGAGAAATATTTTACCAATATTGGGATAGGTATCGAGACTTGCTTAATACGTGCCCTCATCATGGTTTTGAAACATAGAGATTGATTTTATATTTTTATGAATGGTTAACACCTAAAGATAGACAAATGGTTGAATTGACGTGCAATAGAACTTTTGAAATAAAAATCTTGATGAAGCAATGAAGTACTTACACTTGTTAGCTGAAAATGCTTAAAATTAGGACACAGTAGGTACTTATGAGGCACTGAGTAAAATTCAACCTCATACATCTAGTGAAAGTATGTACAACCTTAGGGAAAATCATGACCTCTAAGCCAAGTTTGCATCTTTAGCTAAAAAGGCGAGGCACTAGAATTAAAAATGAGTGGTCAATTAAAATCTGTCAAGACATTGTGTGTCAACTCTGTGAAACAAATGAACACTCAACCAATAATTTTCTAACGTTGCCTTCTTTTAAGGAATGTCTCCATGAACAAGCCCATGTTTTAAACAGTTTCCAAAGACCCAATCATAACCTATACTCGCAAACATACAACCCTGGTTAGAGAAATCACCTAAATTTCAATTGGATGAGTAATAATAATAATGCACAAACTTCACAACCACTATTTCAAGCACACCATAATTTTTAAAATTAACATAGATATACACCTCCTTATGCTCCACCTCCTACAAGAAATTTTGAGGAAACATTGCATGTATTCATTAAAAAGCAATAGACAATCAATACTCAACTTGCTCAAACATGACAAATTTTAAAGATAGTCTTGCAAAATTGATATTTTCTCTCAGTTTCCAAAAGAAAGGTAAGTTTTCATCTCAACCACAACAAAATCTCAAGGGGTAATACAATGCAAATGCAAGTAGTTTTGGAAGCCAACACATGGATCCAGTTAAATCAGTCATCACTCTTTGTAGTGGTAAGGTTATTGAAAAACCCATTCTTGAACCTTGTAAGAAAGATGATGAGTTAATCTCAAAGAGTAAGGAAGGGGTTGAATCTAAACATTGCAAAGAAAAGATTGATTCTTCATCAGCACTTCTATTTTCTCATGTCATGAACAAACAAATGAAAATCAAGCACAACTCTGAAATATTTGAAACTTTCAAACAAGTAAGGATCAATATACCTTTGCTGAATGTTATTAAACAAGTTCCTTTCTATGCTAAATTTTTGAAAGATCTCTGCACTATGAAAAGAAAACTAAATGTGAAAAGGAAAGCCTTTTATCCCAACAAGTGTATCATTCTTCAGAATACTAATGCTTTTAAATATAAAGACCTTGGTTGTCTTACAATTTCTTGCTTTATTAGAAAACATAAAATTAAAAAAGCCTTACTTGATCTTAGAGCAAGTGTGAATTTACTTCTATATTCAGTTTTTAAGAGTCTTAATCTAGGTGAGTTAAAACCAACTTCTGTAACTCTTTTACTTGTTGATAGATTTGTAAAAGTGCCTAGAGGAATAATTGAAGATGTGCTAGTACAAGTGAATAAATTCTTTTATCCTGTAGATTTTATTGTCTTAGACACACAACATGTTGAAACATGTAATTCATTTTATGTTATTTTAGGACGTTTGTTTCTTACAACTTCTAATGCATTGATTAATTATAAGAATGGATTAATGAAACTACTTTTTGGAAACATGACATTAGAGATGAATGTTTTCAACATTTGCAAGCAACCTGGAGATGATAATGATTTATAAGAAGTGCACTTTACTGAAAAATTAGTTCATAATTAATTTCAAACTACTTACAGTGAAATTAAGATTGATGAATCTGATGATTTGCAAATGGTTTATTTTTAGGAAGAATCAAAGACAAATAGTTAGAGACCAAAAATTAAAGAATTTCCATGACGATTGATTCGGTCCATTCCTTCAAATGTCCAACCACCTAAACCTAATTTGAAGCTATTACTATTCAATCTTAAATACTCTTTTTTGAGAGAAAATAAAACTTTTTCGATAATAATCTCTTTAAAACTTAAAGCACATCAAGAAGGTAAGTTATTGCAAACTCTAACAATGCACAAAAATGCATTAGGATAGACTATAGTTGACATTAAAAGAATTAGTCCTTTGATTTGCACACACATGATTTATTTGGCGGAAAATGCTAAACCCTATAGAGAAATGCAATGAAGGCTTAATCCTTATATGAAAGAAGTGGTGAAAAATGAAGTCATTAAGCTTCTAGATAATGAAATCAGTTCTCCTATTTCTAATAGCAAATGGGTAAGTCCTATACAAGTTATACCCAAGAAGTTTGAAGTCACTTTGATAACAAATGAGAAAAATGAGTTAATTCCCACTGGACTATTACTAATTGGCACATGTGCATTCACTATAGTAAACCTAATTCAATGACTAGAAAATATCATTTTCCCTTACCTTTCATGGATCAAGTCCTAGAAAGATTTGCACATTATGAATTGTATTGTTTTCTAGATGGCTATTATGGTTACAACCAAATTGAAATTACATTGGAAGATCAAGATAATACTACCTTCACATGTCCATTTGGTACTTCTACATATCGAATAATGCCTTTTTGATTACATAATGCACCAGCCACATTTCAAAGATGCATGCTTAGTATATTTAGTGATATGGTTAAACATTTTCTTGAGATTTTCATGGATGATTTTTCTGTTTTTGGCGATTCATTTGATGATTGTTTGACTAACTTAGAAAATGTTTTGACCAGGTGTGAAGAGAAGAATCTTGTGCTGAATTGGAAAAAATATCACTTTATGGTAACAAACAACATTGTACTTGGTCACATTGTTTCATCAAAAGGAATTGAGGTTGACAACTCTAAAATCGAGTTAATTGCAAATTTGCCAACACCAAAATCTATTAAAGATGTTAGATCATTCCTAGGATATGCTGGTTTTTATAGAAGGTTCATAAAAGATTTTAGTGTAATTTCTAAGGCTTTAAGTAACTTTCTAATAAAGGATATTATTTTTTAATGGACTGAACATTATGAAGAAGCCTTTGTTAAACTTAAAAGCTTGCTTACTTGTGCTCCTATCATTCACCCTCCTGATTGGTCATTACCTTTTGAAATAATGTGTGATGCTAGTGATTATGTCGTAGGTGCTGTTTTGGGACAAGGAAAAGATAAGAAACCCTATGTAATTTACTATGCAAGTAAAACTTTAAATAATGCTCAAATGAAATACACCACCACCAAAAAAGAATTACTTGAAGTAGTATTTACATGTAAAAAATTCAAGTCTCATCTTGTCGGCTCCTTGTTATTGTTTTAAGTGATTATGCAGCATTGAAATATCTTCTTTCTAAGAAAGATTTTAAGGCTAGATTGGTGTGGTAGATTTTTTTTTATTTCAAGAATTTGATATCATAATTAAGGCATAAAAAATGTTGTCACAGATCATTTGTCAAGATTGACAACAGATTTGAAATCCAACATCACACCAATTGATGACTACTTTTCTAATGAATCTTTACTTTCTGTCTCTAAATTGCCTTGGTTTGCTTATATTGTCAATTATCTTGTTTGAGGATGATTTTCAGCTCATTAAAGTACCCAAGATAAAAGAAAGAGAACGAAGTGAACTTTTATTGGGATGACTCTTACTTATTCAAATATTATCCTAATCAAATATTTTAAATATGCATTGCTGACAATAAGGTAAGTAGTGTCATTAAATTTTGTCATTCTAAAGCATATGAGGGCCATTTCTCATTAAGAAAGACAACTACAAAAATCATACAAAGTGGATTCTACTAGCGCACCATGTTCAAGGACTCGCATGAATTCTGCAAGACTTGTGAGAATTGTTAAAAATTGTGATCCATTTCAAAATGTCACATGTTCCTTTAAATCCTATTCTTGTCATCAAGATATTTGATTGTTGGGGTATAGATTTCATGGGTCAATTTCCTTCATCATTTGATTTTTTATACATATTAGTCGTAGTAGATCACAAAACAATAATAAAGTTTTTGAAAGAAAATATTTTGATTCGATTTGGAATCCCTCGAGCCATGATAAGTGATGATGGAATACATTTATGCAACAAGTCATTCAAGTCTTTAATGAAGAAATATGAAATCACACACAAAGTTGTCATCCTTTATCACCCTCAGACAAGTGGACAAACAAAGCTTGCTAATAGGGAGATCAAACAAATTTTGGAGAAAACAGTGAACCCTAATAGGAAAGACTAGTCTTTAAGAATTAATGATGCACTTTAGACTTATCAAACTACTTATAAAACATCATTAGGTATGTGACCTTATAGACTAGTCTCTGGAAAACCTTGTCGTCTGTGAAACTTGAATATAAAGCTTATTGGGCTATTAAAGATTTCAATTCAAACCTTGATGATGCTAATCAATTACAAAAATTAAAAATAAATAAGCTTGAGGAAATAAAAAATGATGCATATGAAAATTCAAGAATTTATAAAGCAAGAATTAAAGAGTTTTATGACAAGAAAATACTGGGAAAAACATTCAATGTTGGTTAAAAAGTCTTGCTTTATAATTCTAGACGCCATTTATTTTCTGAAAAACTAAGATCAAGATGGAGCGGTCCTTTTATTATGAAATATGTGTATCTATATGGAGCCAAGAATCCAAATAATAGTAATGTTTTCAAGATAAATAGACATCGTTTGAAAGTTTTCTTTGACAATTTTTCAGTTGAGAATGACTATATTAAATTGGGTGATCCTGTATATAAAGATAGATTCTTTTCTCACATTGTTTTTGTGTTTCTTTTTTTTGTGTGATTTTTTGTTTTGCTAGTTTCTCTCACCCGGGTCAAATGGCAGGTAACGGTACTCCATGAATTAAGTCAGTTCTTTTAGTTTTCCATAATAACTAATATTTGTGTATATATTTATAGAATTTTTTGCTCTTTCTCCTTTCTTTAAATCTCTCATCTAATTCTCATTTGAAATTGGACACCACTCTTGAAAAATTACAAAAGTATTTTCCCACTCTACATCAGAATGCAATTTGTCATGCTAAATGTGCAAGACTGAGCTTATTAATAAATAATGAAATTCTTGAAGATATTCACTAACTGATTGAAGCAAATGTCCAAATTATCAGGTGAGTCCTTTAATCTTTCATTTCATACATGCTTGAAACAAGTAAAAACACTTTTGTAGAGAAATGTCATGCAAAACGACTACAAGTCTATCCCAAATATGCTAGATGGACTTGTAATGCAACATGTTGTTTTTTAGGAAAGGTATCTATAAACCGTGAAGATAAAATACAATTCATTAAGGATGATCTAAGTAAAGAGTCTTTAGATAATTTTCTATTGACTCTTGAGACACATCCTAGTGAAGATGTACATCGTGCAATTCATGATTTATGGCTCTATTTTTATAAAGAACATGATTAACTTAGTCTTGGGAATCTGACTAAAAAAACCCTCTTTACCAGTTTTTAAGATAACTATATGGGAAGCCTATCCCCGACCCATAGAGGGCATTTAAGTTGTTTTTAGATGTAAAACCAAGAGAAGATGTAAGCCACAATTACAACTACTTGTACATACACATATTTTTTAAAAAATAAATAAATAGAGAGAGAGAGAGAGTATGAGACTCGAGCTAGCCTATATATAGGTGGTATGATTGCATTTTCAAGTTCTCATCTATAAAATCTTCTCTTTCTTCCCTTCATTTATACTTAACTCATACATTCAATAGATATAGAAGTGTGTAGAAATGGTAGGTTCCTCAAGTCATCACATAAGAAACATGTGTGTTTTCGGTGGATCTAATCCTTGAAAGAAAATAGAGTTTTTAGAAATCATCTTGGTCAAGTACTAGCTGAGAGAAAGATTTATTTAGTGTATGGGAGAGGTAGTATTGGGTTAATGGGGGAAGTGTCAATAGCTATATTTTTAAAAAGTAGTCAAGTTATGGGGGTTGTCCCTAAAGCTTTAGCATAAAGGAACATCATTGGAAAAACAATAGAAGAGGAACTATAGGTCTTCACAATGTCTGATCAAATGAATGCAATGTTTAAACACGTCGATGCCTTCATTGCCTTACTAGGAGGTCTAGCCACATTGGAAGAAACATTTTATATTACCTCTAAGGCCCAACTGCATGTTCACCATAAACCTATAGGTTCGTTAAATGTTAATAGTTTTTATGATAAGTGTTGCGATGTCGTGGTCGCACAAATTAATTACCCTAACTTAAAACACAACACACAAGATAGTATAGAGCAAGCAAGGGGTCGATCCCACAAGGAAGATTTAGTTTAGATTTTTATGCTATACGTTATGCAATTGGGGGGTTTTGATTTGTGATGATCTAAACTATGGAAGAAATTAATCTAGCAAACAAAATCAATTGAAATCGAAATTTATCAAGAAAACAAACCTTGGTTGCAAGCACACATCCACCAATGGAAATTAGAACCGATCCTTGAAACAAAACTACAATTTATATTCTGAATTTTTATCTTTTTTTTAATGTTGGTTAATTAACGGATCCGCCGTATAATTAACCCTAACCAACAAATAATCACAATGTCCGCATTAATGATTTAGTTCAATGGCAGCCCTAAGAACTAGATATTTGAGTGTTTTCCCTAAGTTTAATAATGTAGTTCCGCCACAATTATCAAGCTTAGTTGCTTCACAAGTTCATACATCACAACTCCGGTTTTGATATCAAACTTAGCAATAAATTGTTCACAATAATAACTTAGAGTTCCGCTCTAGCAATTATCAACAACAATCATAGAAAATATGCATAGAAAAACAACCATACTTATTCATAATATAAACTGAAAATAAAAGGAAGAATAAATCTCACGGTTCTTGAAATCTGAAGGTTTGTTGTGTCCTTGCAACCAAGAAAAGAGCTTAGCCTTGCATAACCATTGAACAACTACTCTTAAAGAATGAAGAGAGCATGATTTTTTGGGTTTGTAGAGGAGAGAATTTGTGTTTCTTCACTTCTGGCTGCTGCCTCCATTCTCTCCTCTCTCTCTTTCTTTTTATATGCTAAGAAACCCTAGTTCCTAATTTACAAAGTAGTCCTCCCTTAAGTTGACAATTGACATTTAAGTACTTCTATAACTATTTTCCCTAAAAAAAAAAATAGCCTTGCATGAAATCTTCAAACTCTGACTTAGAGGAGCTAAATTGATGATATAAAAACTTAGATGACGGTTTAGAAGCTTCGAAACGTAATTTGGACTCATTTCTTCACGAAACCTGATTGCTGGCAGAATTCATTTGTCATCTTTGAAAAATCATATCTCCCTCATATGACTTCGTTTTTGGATGAAA
This sequence comes from Populus pruinosa, assembly GCA_026413675.1. NCBI lineage: Eukaryota > Viridiplantae > Streptophyta > Magnoliopsida > Malpighiales > Salicaceae > Populus > Populus pruinosa. The sequence continues at coordinate 10,733,810 of CM048598.1, forward strand.
TTTGGAGCGTTTATAGTCCTTTGAGTCAGGAATCCAACAAAATTGAGTTTGCATAAATTGGACTTCTATAGCTCCAGATATTGAATTTTGAATAGACAAAGGTCAACAGTGGCAGAATGCGAGATTTGACTTTGAAGGATGTGATTTCCATGATCTTCCTCTTTTTATTTTTCTTGCATTGCATTTCCAGAAAGGCATGGATGTTAGCTTTTTATTGCCACTAGAATCACTTCATTTCGATCTCTAGAACTCACGCTCTGCACAAAACATTGACTGAACATCAAATCTGCCAATTATCTCCAATTTACTCCTTTTTGCATTTTTCATCCAAAAGTGCCTTCAAAACATAAAATAAAGAATATCAAGGCATTTTACATATAAAACATGGACAAAACATTAGGTAAATATGGGTGAAACTATCGAATAATATGGTTACATCAAATACCCCCACACTTAGCTCTTTCTCGTCCTCGAGAAAGGATAAATAAAATTAAATTGAATTGAAAATAACCATGATCAATCTCTTAATCTCCCATCAATATCTAAGAGTACAAGCATTATAAATAAGAATATAATAAAAAAGGATAAAATAAATAAATTTTTATGAATTTATTTACATGCAAACTTCAAAATTCAATCAATCGTCGGGATTTAAATGAAATCTATGCCATGCCAAAGTGATAGGTCCTCTCATTGATATACACTCCAACACTCATGTGTTTAGGGTTTATGTGTTTAAATCTCTCAAATTCAATCAAAGAGTATGTTCTACCATAAGCTTGCTTTTCAATCTCATCTCCATTACTAACATATTACAAACAATGCATGAATCAAAAGGTCTTATTTTCCGGTTGTAATGGGGCTAAGGTTAAGGTGAGGTAAAAGAGAGTAAAAGAAAAGGTTCAAATCAAAGAAAGTAGAGCATTCCGAAAAATGATATTTCAAACAAGATATTCCATCAAAGCTCATAAATTTTTTCATCTTTAATCACCAATGCTTAACTCCTTTTGATTGTAAGCTCTTTTAACATAAAATCTTAAGAACATAAAGGAACATTTTTTTTTTCTTCTTTTCTTTTTTTTTTTTTTTTGTAATTTTGCCCATCTTTTCATCAAGCATCACTTCTTCTATCTTTTCATATAATTTCCAACCATAATTCCATGAAGTATCACAAGTACATGCTCTACTAATCCTTGGCCAGGGGAAAAGGAAAATATATATAAAGTTAAGGCTTATACATGGATAAAGCAAAGAAAAGATAAATAAGCTCAAAAGGGGCTCACTAAGGATAATATGCTTTAGGTTGGCTTTTTGGTTCAAGTGCTTTAAAATTCCTATTGCCTTTATCATCTTCATGTATATTTGTAATGTAATATAATCTCAATAAGATATGAAGCAAGTTCTAGAGATACATATCATTGAAAGAATGCACCTCAAAGAATACAATGTTGAAGGCTCAAAAACTTGCAGTGGTATAACACTATAAAATCAACATGGCATATTCTCAAAGTCAATCCCTAAACTAATTAAACCTTAAAATTTGCATGCATACTCTTTCATTTGATTTATATCTTCATCTATCTCAATTAATTCTTATACATAATACTCATATTCTCAAAAACCAATGGGAGTTAAAAAGATCAAACACAAATTTTTTTTTTTTTTTTAAGAACAACAAAGAAAACTAAAATAAGAAAATAAAAATTCTCCCAATACCCCCACACTTAAAACACAACATTGTCCTCAATGTTGAAATAAAAGCAAAGGAACATAAGAGAATGACAGAAAATAAATTAAAATGCAAAAAAAAAAAAAAAAGATAAGAAAAAGGAGAGCAAATCTGATTTTTCTTTTTGTGTGCTGGGTTGCCTCCCAGTAAGCGCTTTTGTTTTATGTCATTGGCTTGACAGGTGGCATGCTCATTCTTCATAGATTGGTTCAGCTAACTCTACAGCAGCGGTGAGTTCTGTCGTCCAACCTTCATAGAAAGGTTTCAAACGATGTCCATTGACCTTGAGTACTTTGCTGGTTTCTAAACTTGTAATTTCAACTGCACCATAAGGAAAAATATTAGAAACAATAAAGGGTCCAATCCAACGAGAGCGCAATTTTCCAGGAAAAAGTTTTAAACGCGAATGATAAAGAAGGACTTTGTCTCCAACATGAAATTCCTTTCTTGTAAGCAATCGGTCATGAAGATTCTTAGTCTTTTCTTTGTAAATTCTTGCATTCTCGTAAGCATCATTTCGAATTTCTTCCAACTCTTGCAGTTGCAATTTTCTTGCAATCCCAGCAGCATCATAATCCATGTTGCATTGTTTAATGGCCCAAAAAGCTTTGTGTTCAAGCTCCACCGGTAGATGACATGCTTTCCCATAAATCATTCTATAAGGTGACATTCCTATAGGTGATTTATAAGCAGTCCTATAAGCCCAAAGTGCATCTCCAAGGCGTAGACTCCAATCTCGTCGGTTAGGTTGCACTGTTTTCTCCAAAATGGACTTGATTTCTCGATTGGAAATTTCAGCTTGGCCATTCGTTTGCGGATGATATGCTGTGGATGTTCGATGAGTCACATGATATTTGCGTAGCAATGCTTCCATGGAACGATTGCAGAAATGAGTGCCACGATCACTGATGATAGCTTTAGGGATGCCAAACCTATCAAATATGTGAGTCCTGACAAAATCTAAAACAACCTTAGCATCGTTAGTTCGTGTGGCTTTCGCCTCAATCCATTTGGACACATAATCAACAGCAAGAAGAATATAAAGATTTCCAAAAGAAGAAGGAAATGGACCCATAAAGTCAATACCCCAAACATCAAAAATTTCACTTACAAGAATATTTGTTAAAGGCATTTGATTTTTATGAGTGATATTACCTGTTCTTTGGCATTTTTCACATGATTTGCAGAAGTGATATGCATCTTTAAAAATAGAAGGCCAATAGAAACCACTTTCAAGTACCTTGTGGGCTGTTCTTTTTGCTCCAAAATGCCCACCACAAGAATAAGAATGACAAAAGGTGAGAATGGAATGAAATTCATCCTGTGGTACACATCTCCTTACTACTTGATCGACACAAAATTTCCACAAGTAAGGAGTATCCCAAAAATAATATTTAGCATGAGATCGTAACTTGTCCTTTTGGGATGTAGACAAACCTGGAGGGAATTCTTTGGTGACTAAATAGTTCACCAAATCAGCATACCATGGTCTTGTAGAGGAGTGCAACATATACAACTGTTCATCAGGAAATGTTTCTCTTATTGTTTCAGTTGGAATATCATCGGTCCTCAGTCGACTCAAGTGATCAGCCACATGGTTTTCAGCACCTTTTTTGTCTTTGATCTCAAGATCGAATTCTTGTAAAAGCAAGATCCACCTAATCAGTCTTGGTTTGGACTCCTTCTTCTTCAAAAGATACCTAAGAGCTGCATGATCAGTAAAAACAATGACTTTTGTACCAAGTAGATATGACCTGAATTTTTCAAGAGCAAACACCACTGCAAAAAGTTCCTTTTCAGTTGTATGGTAATTGCATTGTGCTCCATCCAACATGCGAGAAGCGTAGGCGATAACATGCAAATTCTTCCCAATTCTTTGCCCAAACACAACTCCTACCGCATAGTCACTCGCATCACACATTATCTCAAAAGGTTCATCCCAATTTGGTGGTTGGATGATAGGGGCAGATGTGACACGTCTCTTAAGCTCATCATGGGCATCTTTACAGGCTTGATCAAACACAAAATCCACTTCTTTGGCTAATAGTCTGCACAAAGGTGCTGTAATCTTCGAGAAATCTTTGATAAAGCGTCGATAGAAACCTGCATGACCTGCTAGGCGTTCAAGCATTTGATCTATGAATGGTAATGGGAAATGATCTTTGCGTGTAGAAAGATTGAGCTTTCTGTAATCAACACACATTCTCCATCCACTCGAGATGCGAGTAGGAATGAGCTCATCATTTTTGTTTTTCACCAATGTGATTCCAGTCTTTTTAGGCACCACATGGATTGGCGCCACCCATTTACTGTCAGTGATGGGGTAAATGACTCCTGCATCTAATAGTTTTAAAATTTCAGCTTTCACTACCTCCATCATAGGTGGGTTCAACCTCCTTTGCAGTTCCCTTGTTGGTTTTGCGTTGTCCTCCAATAGTATGTGATGCATACACATTGAGGGACTAATGCCCTTGATGTCAGCTAAAGTCCATCCAATGGCAGTTTTGTGATCACACAACAACTTCACAAGTTTTTCCTCTTGTATACTTGTCAAACCTTTTGCTATGATAACAGGAAGTGTATTATTGTCGCCAATGAATACATACTTCAAATTATCGGGCAAAGGTTTTAATTCTAACTCGGGGGCCTGTAAAATAGATGGCAAAAGCTTTTTATGTGAGAGTAATAAATCAATAAAGACATTACCATGGGGAACGGTTTGTAAAGCTTGTAAGGCCAATACTGATTCGTGCATGTTTTGGGGAACACATATGTGCCTCTCCATCTCTTCTATCTTGGTGAAATCATAGCCATAGCTCAAAGCTATGCTTAATCCATCTTCGCAATCAAAATCACAAACTTGCTGCACACACTTATCAATCTGGTCATAGCATGTGATAGAATAAACATTGCTATAAGGATATTTCATTACATCATGAAAATTGAATTCAATTTTTTCATCTCCTACCTCCATAGACAAGGTATCCTTACCACAATCAATCTTTGTGTTGGCAGTTTTCAAGAATGGTCTTCCAAATAATATAGGAGTGCTGGTTGATGAATCACAAGAATCATGTTCCATATCAAGAATATAAAAGTCACATGGAATAACCAAAGTATCAATCTTGACTAGGACATCCTCTATCACACCAAGTGGGTAAACCAAACTACGATCCGCAAGTTGTATTACAATGCTAGTTTTATGCAAAGGCTCAAGACTAAGAGAATCATAAACATGTTTGGGCATAACACTAATGGATGCACCTAAATCACACAAGGCCCTCTTGAAACTAGCATTACCAATAACACATGGGATAGTAAACGCACCTGGGTCCTTTTGCTTCAAAGGCATATTCTTTTGAACAACAGCAGACACAACTTCACCCATACTTACCATTTCATGACCTTTCAATTTGAAAGCTCTCTTGGTAGTACACAACTCCTTCAAAAATTTAGCATACTTGGGAATTTGCTTGATAGCATCAAGTAAAGGAATGTTGAGTTCTACTTTTTTGAAAACCTCTAAAATCTCTTTTTCTTTGTCCTCTTTCTTTGACCTAGAAGAACTCACAGGAAAGGGTGGAATTGCTTTAAAACTGGAATTCATTGAGTGAGGAGTTACCTTTGGAGTGTTGGTCGATGTTTTAGTTTGTAAAGGAGGATGATGTTCCTTCTTTGTACTCAATTCAGTTTCTATCTCTTCTTCTTCCTCCATCTCAATTTGTTTTGACCTTTTCTCTTCAAGTTCTTTCCCACTTCTCAGCATGATCGCACTAACATTCTCTTTTGGATTCAATGCTTGGGAGGGCAATTTTCCGTTCATTTGTGCCTCCAATTTCCCTACACTTGAAGCTACTTGCCCCATTTGCTTCTCCAAGTTGTGAATACTTGACCTTGTTTCCTGTTGAAAAGACATGACATTTTGTTGCAAGGTAACAGTATTAGAAGCCAAAGTTTTCATCATCTCACGAAGATCATCATTGGATGACGACCCCGTAACATTGGAGTTTGTGAATGGAGGGGGTTGTCTTGCTTGATAATTCTGTTGGGGCTGAAATCCATGGGGATGGAATTGTCGGCCTTGATTTCCTTGTTGGGATGGGTTGCCATAGCGTAAGTTGGGATGATCTCTCCATCCGGGATTGTACGTGTTGGAAAAAGGATCATATTTACGCTGGGGTTGTCCGTTGAATGCTCCATCAATTGCATGAGTTTGTTCAATGTAATCTTCTTGCATTGTTGGGCACATATCCGAAGCATGTCCTTGTAAGGAGCATATGCTACAAACTTTCACCTGCTGCACATTTCCACAAGCCAAAGAACGCACAAGAGAAGTAAGATCATTAACTTTATTTTCAAGGTTAGAAATACTTACCTCATTTACTCGTTTGTTGGAGAAGTCTCCACGAGTGCCAAACTGTTTTGAGTTAGCTGCCATGTTTGAGATCAATTGGCGTGCAGCCTCAGGTGTCTTATCCACCAATGCGCCTCCACTTGCAGCATCAATGATATTACGGTCAGTAGGCATCAATCCTTCATAAAAATATTGAATGAGCAGTTGATCGGGTATTTGATGATGAGGGCATTGAATGCATAGTTGCTCAAATCTTTCCCAATACTCAGAGAGTGTCTCTCCATGAGATTGCCGAATCCCACATATTTCTTTCCTTATGTTGGCAACTCGAGATGCTGGGAAATACTTCTCAAGGAAAATCTTTTTCATGGCATTCCAAGTTCCAATAGATCCTGGGAGAATAGAGAAAAGCCATGCCTTTGCTGGCCCTTTTAAAGAGAAAGGGAAAGCTTTCAACTTAACTTGTTCTTCATCAACTCCATTCGGTTTCATGCCAACACAAACCATATGGAACTCCTTGAGATGAGTATGAGGATCTTCTCCTGCAAGACCATTAAATGTTGGTAAAAAATGTATAAAACCAGATTTGAGCTCAAAGTTTACATTATTGTCAATGTTTATGCATAGTGGCTGATTTTCCACGTTAGGAGCAGCAAGCTCCTTGAGTGTTTGTTGTCGTGCAATAGCCATGGTGTTGAGGCGAGCTTCCTTGCGTAACCTGCGTAAAGTTTTTTCTATTTCGAGATCCAACTGCACTTGAATTTGATTAGTAGAACGGGTTACTGGCATAAATCATCAAGAAAACTCAAAAGAAACCAATCACACAAGAGACCGAAAACAATGCAAATTGTACGAAAATCCTACGCTAGAAAACTAAAACTACCTAAAACCCTTAGAAAACAGTGGAATTTGGCCTCAATAGGGTGGGGCTAGTAGTAAACTACTAGTTTTGTTCAGAACGTCGTTTTCCTTCAGGAAAAGAAAAGTTGAAACCTAATTCCACAAACAATTCTGTTTTGAACAGTACCGTCACCGCAAATAAACAATACCGCCGCAAGAAAAAATTCTGTTTCTCTTTTTTTTTTTCAGAAATATAAATAAAAAATCACAGCAACTAAAAATAACAGTACAAGCACAAGAATCAACTAAAATTACTTCCCCGGCAACGGCGCCAAAATTTGTTGCGATGTCGTGGTCGCACAAATTAATTACCCTAGCTTAAAACACAACACACAAGATAGTATAGAGCAAGCAAGGGGTCGATCCCACAAGGAAGATTTAGTTTAGATTTTTATGCTATACGTTATGCAATTGGGGGGTTTTGATTTGTGATGATCTAAACTATGGAAGAAATTAATCTAGCAAACAAAATCAATTGAAATCGAAATTTATCAAGAAAACAAACCTTGGTTGCAAGCACACATCCACCAATGGAAATTAGAACCGATCCTTGAAACAAAACTACAATTTATATTCTGAATTTTTATCTTTTTTTTAATGTTGGTTAATTAACGGATCCGCCGTATAATTAACCCTAACCAACAAATAATCACAATGTCCGCATTAATGATTTAGTTCAATGGCAGCCCTAAGAACTAGATATTTGAGTGTTTTCCCTAAGTTTAATAATGTAGTTCCGCCACAATTATCAAGCTTAGTTGCTTCACAAGTTCATACATCACAACTCCGGTTTTGATATCAAACTTAGCAATAAATTGTTCACAATAATAACTTAGAGTTCCGCTCTAGCAATTATCAACAACAATCATAGAAAATATGCATAGAAAAACAACCATACTTATTCATAATATAAACTGAAAATAAAAGGAAGAATAAATCTCACGGTTCTTGAAATCTGAAGGTTTGTTGTGTCCTTGCAACCAAGAAAAGAGCTTAGCCTTGCATAACCATTGAACAACTACTCTTAAAGAATGAAGAGAGCATGATTTTTTGGGTTTGTAGAGGAGAGAATTTGTGTTTCTTCACTTCTGGCTGCTGCCTCCATTCTCTCCTCTCTCTCTTTCTTTTTATATGCTAAGAAACCCTAGTTCCTAATTTACAAAGTAGTCCTCCCTTAAGTTGACAATTGACATTTAAGTACTTCTATAACTATTTTCCCTAAAAAAAAAAATAGCCTTGCATGAAATCTTCAAACTCTGACTTAGAGGAGCTAAATTGATGATATAAAAACTTAGATGACGGTTTAGAAGCTTCGAAACGTAATTTGGACTCATTTCTTCACGAAACCTGATTGCTGGCAGAATTCATTTGTCATCTTTGAAAAATCATATCTCCCTCATATGACTTCATTTTTGGATGAAATTTGGAGCGTTTATAGTCCTTTGAGTCAGGAATCCAAAAAAATTGAGTTTGCATAAATTGGACTTCTATAGCTCCAGATATTGAATTTTGAATAGACAAAGGTCAACAGTGGCAGAATGCGAGATTTGACTTTGAAGGATGTGATTTCCATGATCTTCCTCTTTTTATTTTTCTTGCATTGCATTTCCAGAAAGGTATGGATGTTAGCTTTTTATTGCCACTAGAATCACTTCATTTCGATCTCTAGAACTCACGCTCTGCACAAAACATTGACTGAACATCAAATCTGCCAATTATCTCCAATTTACTCCTTTTTGCATTTTTCATCCAAAAGTGCCTTCAAAACATAAAATAAAGAATATCAAGGCATTTTACATATAAAACATGGACAAAACATTAGGTAAATATGGGTGAAACTATCGAATAATATGGTTACATCAATAAGTTGTCTATTTTTTTTATCATGCTATGGAATAAGAGTTTCTGATATTTTCTGCACGACAAATCATAATCTCTGCTACTATTACTAAATAATTGATTGACTAACTACAATATTTCATTCCTGTAATTGATTCCTCCATGAGTCGCATAAATTAATCAACTAAGAAAAGTAGTAAAAAGTTTAAATTGGATTTAAGTCTTTGTTTGTGAATCCTTGTGCCTTTTGTTTTTCTTAATTTTTTCTTAATAGTATGTTATTTTATGTTTTATTATTTCTTATATTTGTTTAAGTGTGTTTCAGGTTTGTCAGTAGTCACTATTTCAGGTAATGTCTTATATATTCTATCTTTCTACCTTTGAACATTGAGGACAATGTCCTGTTTTAGTTGTGGGGAGAGGGTAGTACCATTAAAAAAAAAACTATGTTTTCTTTTTCATAAACCATTTGTAAACTATTGTTACTAAGATGGCAGAGTAAGGATGAATTTTATTGACTCTTGAGACATATCCTGGTTAATATTTTTCAATGGTTATTTGCACTATTCATAACAAGGTCTATCAAAATACTTCTTGAAATATTCAGGTTTACAAACTCTCGCATTGTTATCAATTAATTCTGCTCATATACTCATTTAATAAGTATTCTTAAACTTTTATTTTCACACACTCACTTTAACATATTATTATGGGTTGCACATTGAATTATTATATTATTTATGTTCTTTTATTAAAGTTAACAACTAAAGAAAAGAGGTAATATATAAATTGCAAAAAAAAATGATGATAATAAAATCGCGATAAGTTTGGTTTCGTAGCTTCCTTAAACTAAGCAATTAAGCCTAGAGGGATGTTTTGACACCTAATACCCTAAAATAAACTGACTTGAGAGCTATTAGCCCAATACTTGTTACATGGGTTGAGAAGAAAAATTTAAGGGAATCAAACATTGCACTATCTACATAACAATATCTGCAACCCGAGTTATTAAGCTCGAAGGGGTGTCTTAACACCTAATGCCCTAAGACTAACTGGTATAATCCCAACTCAGGAAGTTAACCTTAAACATTAGAACAAAAAAAAAATTTATTTCAGGAAAAGCTCCATAACTATATGTTGATATATTGAGCATAAAAGAAAGATTTATTAATATCTTGTTTAAGAGGTATTGAGCATATATATAAATTTAATGAGAGTTTGTTTATCTAGATAGCTTACTAGAAGTTGAATGATGAATGCATTGCTTTGTGGAATTCCCAAATTGTTTTTCTATTTTAACAGTTTGATTACTAGGGACTAGTAATAAGCTGGTTGGGGAGCATGATTAGTACCTAAAAGTGCTTTTTTTATCAAGGTTTTATATCATCACTTTGCACTTAAAGTATCATTGGGCATGATTAGTACCTAAAAGTGCATTTTTATCAAGGTTTTATATCATCACTTTGCACTTAAAGTATCACTAACTCCTTAACTAAAGCATGTTGACATGAAGAAAATATTGATGACTTCTCCCAAGTGCAGGAGTGTCAAAATAATAAATAACCCGATAAGATGGGGGTCGAACCACAGGGAGGTTAATTGTACAAATTACAAACAATAATTATAATCAACAACAATAGTAACAATAACAACAACAATAATAATAGTAGCAATAGTAATACTAATAATACTACTACTAGTAGAAGTGAATAATAATAATAATAATAATAATAATAATAATAATAATAATAATAATAATAATAATAATAATAAGAACAACAACAACAACAATAATAAAGAAAAAGAAGAAGAAGAAGAAGAAGAAGAAGAAAAGTTGATGAGAATTTTGAGATGAAAAATTAACGTAAGGATTAAACAATGATAACAAACAATGTCAAGGTTAGAGGATTCACTATGGTATGTCAAACAAGTATAGTATAAACTCTTATTATTCAATTGGAAACCACACACAAAGGAGATTCCAATCAGATTATAGATTGTTAACATGATCACATTAGTAATCTTATTCAATTAATGCTAATACTTGTAAATTTCGTCAAGCATTCATGATTATAACTTATGTTAACAACAAATCAAGTTCCTTTCATAGCTCAGGTGTCGGTTATACCATACATTATGGGCTATGAAAGTGCCAAGCATTTGTTGTACCAAGTGTTATACAACATAAATCAAGATTAGTCATTTAACAAGCAAAGTATTAAAGAGTGAGGAAGATAACAAATAGAAAACATGTTAGTACCAAACATTAAAGTCCATATTAAGTTTACACTATACTTATTCTTACACCATTAGTGTAACCTTTTCACCTTGATGATTAGTACTTAAAAGTGCATTTTTATCATGGTTTTATATCATCATTTTGCACTTGAAGTATCAATAACTCCTTAACTAAAATATGTTTTATAATAATGTATCTAATAATATAAGATACCTATAATTTATGGTAAATATCTATTTTTTATGCAGGCCTATCACATAAATGAAAGGATTGATTGATGACTTGAAGAACTTAAATTGCATGGATAAAGAGATGGTCAAACTTAGAGAAGAGATGTCGGTGCAATCCAAACCGGAACACTGTTCGGTAATTGGGTCATATCTGGAGCTACAGATCTCAGATTTAGGTCCAATTTATATGGATGTAAAGGTAAGACATAGGCCTACAACTTTCATATGGAGCCCAAGATCTAAAAAGGCCATTATCAAGTCCATATTGTAGCAACAACAAAAAATCCCGAATCTGTCTTCCAGCCCGAGCACTGTTCGGTATTTTGGCCATATCTGGAGTTCTAGAAGTCCAAATGAGCTGAATTTTTTACACAAGAAAGCTGAGACAATGGCTACAACTTTCATGTTTATAACTGGCTCCAATTTTGACGTTATCAATGATGTTTTGGGCAGACAAGAGAAGATAAGGATTGTCACCAAGTCAAAAGTTGGCCACCCACTTATCAATTAGTGATCAAATCAATAGTTCCCAATTTTGGCCTATAAAAGGAGGCATTTGCCATGTATTTAGGCATCTTGGTTTCCAGATCAAGATCATTCTCTTCCTTTCTCTCTTTGTATTTTTTGTAATGTTTATGTTTTGCTTTCATTAATATTAAGTTTATGCCTTTCATTTCCTTTCTTTTACTTAGTTAGCTTTTATGTTCTTATTTTGTTTTTCTATTTTGCTTTCTTTCATTATGTCTAGCTAAGTTAATTATGTCAAGGTGAAAAGGTTACACTAATGGTGTGAGAATAAGTATAATGTAAACTTAATATGGACTTTAATGTTTGGTACTAACATGTTTTCTATTTGTTATCTTCCTCACTCTTTAATACTTTGCTTGTTAAATGACTAATCTTGATTTATGTTGTATAACACTTGGTACAACAAATGCTTGGCACTTTCATAGCCCATAATGTATGGTATAACCGACACCTGAGCTATGAAAGGAACTTGATTTGTTGTTAACATAAGTTATAATCATGAATGCTTGACGAGATTTACAAGTATTAGCATTAATTGAATAAGATGACTAATGTAATCATGTTAACAATATATAATCTGATTGGAACCTCCTTTGTGTGTGGTTTCCAATTCAATAATAAGAGTTTATAATATACTTGTTTGATATACCATTAGTGGAACCTCTAACCTTGACATTTGTTATTATTATTGTTTAATCCTTACATTAATATTTCATCTCTAAGTTCTCATCATCATCATCTTCTTCTTCTTCTCTTTCTTTATTATTATTATTATTATTATTATTATTATTACTACTACTACTACTACTACTACTACTACTACTAGTATTATTATTATTATTATTATTATTATTATTATTATTATTATTATTATTATTATTATTATTATTGTTATTATTGTTATAGTTATTACTATTATTGTTGTTTATAATTGTTGTTTATAATTTGTACAATTAACCTCCCTGTGGTTCGACCCCGGTCTTGCCGGGTTATTTATTACTTCGACACTCCTGCACTTGGGAGAAGACATCAATCTTTTAGTCGTGTCAAGTTTTTGACGCCGTTGCCGGGGAGGTAAGTTCTTGTATAAATTATAGTATTTATTTTATTTTCTCTTTTCACCTTTCTTGTATATAACTTTGTTTCTTTTCTTTTGTTTCTTTTTATTTTGTTTTTTTTTTCCTCCTTCTTTTTCTTTCTTCTTCTTTTTTTATTTTTACACGTGCATGAGAGTGTGGTCACGTACATCAAGTGGTAGACTTTGTAGGGTATCCTCATCATTTTCAGAAAATATGGCTGAAGAAGATAATCAATCACTTCATAATGAAAATAATGAGAATAACCGTGCTAGAACACTTAGAGACCACATGAATCCCACAAGAACAAGTGCACCATCATGCATAGTTTTTCCTCCCGATGCATCTCATTTTAATTTTAAGCTAGGTATTATTCAACTTTTACCTTCTTTTCATGGTTTGGAATCGGAAAATCCATACTTGCATTTAAGGGAATTTGAGGAGGTATGCAACACATATAATAATTTAAATTATAGCATGAACACCATCAGATTAAAGCTTTTTCCTTTTTCATTAAAAGATAAAGCTAAAACATGGCTACAAAATTTGAGATCAGGATCCATTCGTGCTTGGGATGAAATGCAACAACAATTTTTAAAGAAGTTTTTCCCATCTCATAGAACAAACTCTTTCAAGAGACAAATCACCACTTTCACTCAAAAACCAGGAGAAACATTTTACAAATGTTGGGATAGGTATCGAGACTTGCTTAGTACTTGCCCTCATCATGGTTTTGAAACATGGAGATTGGTTTCACATTTCTATGAAGGGTTAACACCTAAAGATAGGCAAATGGTTGAATTGATGTGCAATGGAACTTTTGAAGATAAAGACCTTGATGAAGCAATGGAGTACTTAGACTTGTTAGCTGAAAATGCTCAAAATTGGGACACCGCGGGTACTTATGAAGCACCGAGTAAAACTCAACCTCATACATCTAGTGGAGGTATGTACAACCTTAGGGAAGATCATGACCTTCAAGCCAAGTTTGCATCTTTAGCTAAAAAAGTCGAGGCACTAGAATTGAAAAAGAGTGGTCAATTAAAATCTGTTGAAAACATTGTGTGTCAAATCTGTGAAACAAATGAACACTTAACCAACGATTGTCCAACCTTGCCTTCTTTTAATGAATGTCTCCATGAACAAGCCCATGCTTTAAACAGTTTCCAAAGGCCCAACCACAACCCATACTCCCAAACATACAACCCTGGTTGGAGGAATCACCCAAATTTCAGTTGGAAGAGTGAGAACAACAATGCACAAACTTCACAACCACCATTTCAAGCACACCACAATTTCCAAAATTCTCATGGATATGCACCTCCTTATGCTCCACCTCCTAGAAGAAATCTTGAGGAAACATTGCATGCATTCATTGAAAAGCAAGAGACAATCAATACTCAACTTGCTCAAAACATGACAGATTTTAAAGATACTCTTGCTAAATTAACATCTGCTCTCAGTTTCCAAGAGAAAGGTAAGTTTCCATCTCAAACACAACAAAATCCCAAAGGGCAATACAATGCAAATGCAAGTAGTTCCGGAAGCCAACACATGGATCAAGTCAAATCAGTCACTACTCTGCGCAACGGTAAGGTTATTGAAAAACCCTCTTTTGAACCTTATGAGAAAGATGATGAGTCAATCTCTGAGGGTAAGGAAGGGGATGAATCTGAAAATTGCAAAGAAACGACTGATTCACCGCCAGCACTTCCATTTCCTCATGCCATGACTAAACATAGGAAAGTTAATCACAACTCTGAAATCTTTGAAACTTTCAAACAGGTAAGGATCAATATACCTTTGTTGGATGCTATTAAACAGGTTCCTTCCTATGCTAAATTTTTAAAAGATCTATGCACTGTGAAGAGGAAACTGAATGTAAAAAAGAAAGCCTTTCTAGCCGAACAAGTAAGTGCTATTCTTCAAAACAATAATGCTTTGAAATATAAAGACCATGGTTGTCCTATAATTTCTTGCTTTATTGGAGAGCATAAAATTGAAAGAGCCTTACTTGATCTTGGTGCTAGTGTGAATTTACTTCCATATTCAGTTTTTCAGAGTCTCAATCTAGGTGAGTTAAAACCAACTTCTATATCTCTTTTACTTGCTGATAGATCTGTAAAAGTGCCTAGAGGAATAATTGAAGATGTGTTAGTACAAGTCGATAAATTCATTTATCTTGTGGATTTTATTGTCTTGGACACAGAACCTGTTGAAGCATGTAATTCATTTCCTGTTATTTTAGGACGTCCATTTCTTGCAACTTCTAATGCATTGATTAATTGTAGGAATGGACTGATGAAGCTATCATTTGGAAACATGACATTGGAGATGAATATTTTCAACATTTGCAAGCAACCTGGAGATGATAATGATTTACAAGAAGTAGATCATATTGATGAATTAGTTTATGATCAACTTGAATCTACTTTAAGTAAAAATGAATTGGATGAAACTAAAGATTTGCAAATGATTTATTCTGAGGAAGAAATCACGGATGAAACAAGTACCGAAAATGTTGATGCGAATCTTTTGTCAACAGTGACAACAGATTTGACATCTGACATCACACCAATGGATGATTACTTTCCTAACGAATCCTTACTTTCTCTTAGTCTAATGCCTTGGTATCATAAAAATATCAATTTTATTGCTTTAGGAGATTTGCCAGCTGATTGGAGTACCCAAGACAAAGAAAAGTTTTAGAACGAAGTGAAGAATTTTTATTGTGATGACCCTACCTTATTCAAATATTGTCCTGATCAAATATTTCAAAGATTCATTCCCGACAATGAGGTGAGTAGTGTCATTAAATTTTATCATTCTGAAG
Organism: Populus pruinosa; assembly: GCA_026413675.1. Classification (NCBI taxonomy): domain Eukaryota; kingdom Viridiplantae; phylum Streptophyta; class Magnoliopsida; order Malpighiales; family Salicaceae; genus Populus; species Populus pruinosa. Next base: position 10,749,538 of record CM048598.1, read on the forward strand.
CATGTGGAAGTTGTTTTTCGTCAAAAAAGACAATTGCAAAAATCTTTCAAAATGGATTTTATTGGCCCACCATGTTCAAGGACACGCATGCATTCTGCAAAACTTGTGAAAATTGTCAAAAGATTGATACTGGTCAAAAAGTTTTGTTTTATAATTCTCAACTCTATGCATTCCCTAGAGAGCTAACACCAAGATGGAGCAATCCTTATAGGGCCTGTGATATTGAGAATTCAATGAATGACAATGATTTTAAGGAAAATGAACATCGTTTGAAAGCTTACTTTGATAATTTTCCTTGTGAAAATGAATCAGCTGGTTTGAATGATCTTGTAGATAAAGGTTGATTATTTTTTTTTCTCACATTTTTTTTTATGTTTCTTTTTGAGTGACTTTTGCTAGTTTCTCTCACCCCGGTCAAATGGCGGATAACGGTACTCCATGACTTAAGTCGGTTCTTTCAGTTTCCCACAATTACTGATATTTGTGTATATATTTGTGCAATTCTTTGAATCTCTCTTCCAATTCTCATTTGATAATGGACACTAATCTTGAAAAATTGAAAAAGTATTTTCCCACTCTGCCTCAGAATGCGATTACAAAAATTTACTATGTTAGATGTGCAAGATTGAGATTGTTAATGAATCATGGAATTCCTGAAGATATTCGCTGGTTGATTGAAGCAAAGGTCCGATTATCAGGTGAGTCCTCTAACTTCATTTCACACATGCCTGGAACAGGTAAAAGCACTTTTGCAAAGAAGCGTCGTGCAAAACGACTGGATGTCTGTCATCGATGTGCTAGATGGACTTGTAATACATAATGTCGTTCTTGAGGAATGGTATCTATAAACCGTGAAGATAAAATACAATTCATTAAGGATGGCCTGAGTAAGGAGTCTTTAGATAATCTTCTATTGACTCTTGAGACGCATCCTAGTGGAGATGTACATCGTGCAATTCATGATTTATGGCCACTATTTCATAAAGAACATGATCGACTTAGTCTTGGAAATCTGACTAAAAAAGACCCTGTTTGCTAGTTTTTAAGAAAACTGGATGGGAAGCCTATCCCCGACCCATAGAGGGCGTTTAAGCCGTTCTTGGACGTAAAACCAAGGGAAGATGTGAGCCACAATCACAACTACATGTACATACAAATGTTTTTTTTCAAAAGTAAATAAATAAATAAATAAAAAGAGAGAGAGTGTGTGTGAGACTCCAGCTGGCCTACATATCGGTGTTATGATTGCCTTTCTAATTTCTCATCTATAAAACCCTCTTTTCCTTCCTTTCATTTCTACTCAACCCCTACATTCAACAAATACAGAAGTGTGTAAAAATGGCAAGTTCCTCAAGTCATCAAATAAGAAATATTTGTGTTTTCGGTGGATCTAGTCCTGGGAAAGAAAAGGAGTTTTTAGAATCAGCAAATCATCTTGGTCAGGTGCTAGCTGAGAGAAAGATTCATTTAGTGTATGGGGGAGGCAGTCTTGGGTTAATGGGAGGTGTGTCAATAGCTGCATTTTTAGAAGGTAGTCAAGTTTTAGGAATCGTCCCTGAAGCCTTGGCACAAGGGGACATCATTGGAAAAACAATTGGAGAGGAACTTCAGGTCTCCACAATGTCGGCTCGAATGAATGCAATGTTTAACCATGCTGATGCTTTCATTGCTTTACCAGGTGGTCTAGGCACATTGGAAGAGATCTTTCATATTTCCTCTTGGGCTCAATTGCACATTCACCATAAACCCATTGGTTTGTTAAACGTTAATGGTTATTATGATAAGTTGTTGTCTTTTCTTGATCATGCTGTGGAACAGGAATTTCTAACATCTTCTGCACGACAAATCATAATCTCTGCTACTACTGCTGAACAATTGATTGACCAACTACAATCTTTCATTCCTATGATTGATCCTTCCATGAGTCGTATAAATTGGTCATCTACGGGAAGCCGTAAAAAGCTTAGATTGGATTTGAGCCTTCATTTGTGAATTTTTGTGTCTTTTGGTTTTATTATGTTTTGTTATTTCTTATTTTTGTTTCAGTGTGTTTCAGGTTTTGTCAGTGTTCGTTATTTCAGGTGATATCTTCTATACTCTATCTTTCTACCTTAGAACATTGAGGACAATGTCTCATTTTGGTTGGGGGGAGAGGGTAGTAGTTGATAAAAAAAAAATTGTTTTTCATTTCATAAAGCATGTGCATAATTGTTGTTACTAGGATGGCAGAGTAAAGGAGTTCTTTTGTTAAAGTGACCCTTGAGACGCATCTTAGTAACCATTCTTAACAAGGTCTATTATAATACTTCTTGAAATATTCAGGTTTATAAACTCTCGTATTGTTACCGCTTAATTCTGCTCATATACTTATTTAACATGTATTCTTAAACCTTAATTTACACACACACACTTTAACATATGATTGTGGGTTGCATATTGGATTATTACATTATTTATGTTCTTTTGTTAAAGGTAACAACTAAGGGAAAGGGATTGTATATAATTAAGAAAAAAAAAACATGAAAAAAAAGGAAAAAAGAAAAAAAAAAGAAAAAAAAATGATGATAATAAAAATGTAGATAAGTTTGGTTTCGTAGCCTCCCTAACCTAAGCAATTAAGCCCGAAGGGGTGTTTTAACACCTAATACCCTAAAGTCAACTGACTTGGGAGCTATTGGCCCAACTCTTGTTACATGGGTTGAGGAGAAAAGCTTAAGGGAATCAAACATTGCACTATCTACATATCAGTATCTGCGACCCGAGTTACTAAGCTCGTAGGGGTGTCTTAACACTTAATGCCCTAAGACCAACTGGTCTGGGAGTCATTAGCTGAAAGCTCATTACATGGGTGAAAGATGCATGATGTTTTTAAATTATATGTATATAGATTTAAAAAAAAAAACAAAAAACAAAAAAAAAGAAGACAAAAATAGTAATCCCAACCCAAGGAAGTTAACTTTAAACATTAGAACAAAAATTTTGTTTTCTTCCAAGAAAAGCCCCATAATTATGTGTTGATACATTGAGCACAAAAGAAAGGTTTATTAATATCTTGTTAAGTGGTATTGAGCAGATATATAAATTTAATGAGAGTTTGTTTATCTGGATAGATTAATGGAAGTTAAGTGATGAATACCTTGCTTTGTGAAATTTGCAAATTGTTGTAACGCTTTGATTACTAGGGACTAGTAATAAGCTGGTTGAGGGGTGTGATTAGTACTTAAAAGTGCATTTTTATCATGGTTTTATATCATCATTTTGCACTTGAAGTATCAATAACTCCTTAACTAAAATATGTTTTATAATAATGTATCTAATAATATAAGATACCTATAATTTATGGTAAATATCTATTTTTTATGCAGGCCTATCACATAAATGAAAGGATTGATTGATGACTTGAAGAACTTAAATTGCATGGATAAAGAGATGGTCAAACTTAGAGAAGAGATGTCGGTGCAATCCAAACCGGAACACTGTTCGGTAATTGGGTCATATCTGGAGCTACAGATCTCAGATTTAGGTCCAATTTATATGGATGTAAAGGTAAGACATAGGCCTACAACTTTCATATGGAGCCCAAGATCTAAAAAGGCCATTATCAAGTCCATATTGTAGCAACAAGAAGCCCGAATCTGTCTTCCAGCCCGAGTACTGTTCGATATGTTGGCCATATCTGGAGTTCTAGAAGTCCAAATGAGCTGAATTTTTTACACAAGAAAGCCGAGACAATTGCCTACAACTTTCATGTTTACAACTGGCTCCAATTTTGACGTTATCAATGACGTTTTGGGCAGACAAGAGAAGATAAGGATTGTCACCAAGTCAAAAGTTGGCCACCCACTTATCAATTAGTCATCAAATCAATAGTTCCCAATTTTGGCCTATAAAAGGAGGCATTTGCCATGCATTTAGGCATCTTGGTATTCAGATCAAGATCATGCTCTTCCTTTCTCTCTTTGTATTTTTTGTAATGTTTATGTTTTGCTTTCATTAATATTAAGTTTATGCCTTTCATTTCCTTTCTTTTACTTAGTTAGCTTTTATGTTCTTATTTTGCTTTTCTATTTTGCTTTCTTTCATTATGTCTAGCTAAGTTAATTATATCAAGGTGAAAAGGTTACACTAATGGTGTGAGAATAAGTATAATGTAAACTTAATATGGACTTTAATGTTTGGTACTAACATGTTTTATATTTGTTATCTTCCTCACTCTTTAATACTTTGCTTGTTAAATGACTAATCTTGATTTATGTTGTATAACACTTGGTACAACAAATGCTTGGCACTTTCATAGCCCATAATGTATGGTATAACCGACACCTAAGCTATGAAAGGAACTTGATTTGTTGTTAACATAAGTTATAATCATGAATGCTTGACGAGATTTACAAGTATTAGCATTAATTGAATAAGATGACTAATGTAATCATGTTAACAATATATAATCTGATTGGAACCTCCTTTGTGTGTGGTTTCCAATTCAATAATAAGAGTTTATACTATACTTGTTTGATATACCATTAGTGGAACCTCTAACCTTGACATTTGTTATTATTATTGTTTAATCCTTACATTAATATTTCATCTCTAAGTTCTCATCATCATCATCTTCTTCTTCTTCTCTTTCTTTATTATTATTATTATTATTATTATTATTACTACTACTACTACTACTACTACTACTACTACTACTATTATTATTATTATTATTATTATTATTATTATTATTATTATTATTATTATTATTGTTATTATTGTTATCGTTATTACTATTATTGTTGTTTATAATTGTTGTTTATAATTTGTACAATTAACCTCCCTGTGGTTCGACCCCGGTCTTGCCGGGTTATTTATTACTTCGACACTCCTGCACTTGGGAGAAGACATCAATCTTTTAGTCGTGTCACTTGACATAATAAACTTAGCTAAACAAAATGAAAGAAAGAAAAATAGATAAATAAAATAAGAACATAAATAAGATAAAAGTTAACTATGTAAATGAAAGGAAATAAAAGGCATAAACTTGATATTAATGAAAAAAAGCATAAACATTATAAAAAATACAAAAAGAGAAAGCAAGAGCATGATCTTGATCTAGAGACGAAGATGCCTAAATGCATGGCAAATGCTTCCTTTTATAGGCCAAAATTGGGAAATATTGATTTGATGATCAATTGATGAGTGGGTTATAAATAAGATAACAGTTAACTCTTGACTTAGTGACAATCCTTATCTTCTGTTGTCTTCCTAAAACGTCATTGATAAAGTCAAAATTGAAGCCACTTAAAAAAATGAAAGTTGTAGAAAATTGCCTCAACTTTCTTGTGTAAAAACATCAGCTCATTTCGCCTTCTAGAACTCTAGATATGGCCAAAATACTAAATAGTGCTCGGGCTGAAGGACAGATTCGGGCTTCTTTGTTGTTGCTACAATTTGAACTTAAAAATGACTTTTTAGATTTTAAGCTCCATATGAAAGTTGTAGGCCTATATCTTACCTTTCCATCCATATAAAGTTTGGCCATCTCTTTATTCTTTCAATTTCAGTTCTTAAATTCATCAATCAATCCTTTCATTTGGAGCTGGAACATTGTTCGGTAATTAGGTCATATCTGGAGCTTTAGATCTCAAATTTAGGTCTACTTTATATGGATAGAAAGAAAAGACATAGGCCTACGATGTTTTTATGGAGCCCAAGATCTAAAAATATCATTTTCAAGTCCAAATTAGAGCAACAACAAAGAGATCTGAATGTGTTTGACCCATATCTGGAGTTCTAGAACTCCAAATGATCGAAATTTTTAACACAAGAAAGCTGAGACAATTTCCTACAACTTTCATGTTTTTGAGTGGCTCCAATGTTGACATTATCAATGATGTTTTGGGCAGACAAGAGAAGATAAGGATTGTCACCAAGTCAAGAGTTGGTCACCCACTCATCAATTAGTCATCAAATCAATAGTTCTCAATTTTGGCCTATAAAAGGAGGTATTTGCCATGTATTTAGGAATCTTGGTGTCCAGATCAAGATCATCCTCTTGCTTTCTCTCTTTGTATTTTTTGTAATGTTTATGCTCTGCTTTCATTAATATCAAGTTTATGCCTTTCATTTCCTTTCCTTTACCTAGTTAACTTTTATCTTATTTATATTCTTATTTTATTTATCTATTTTTCTTTCTTTCATTATGTCTAGCTAAATTTATTATGTCAAGGTGAAAAGGTTACACTAATGGTGTAAGAATAAGTGCTTGACCGCTTTTTATGATCGGCTTGTTTTAACTCGCAAGTGCACGAGTATGCGATGTAGCAATTAACTCAGTAAGATCGAGGTCATATCCACAGAGAGCTAGATCTGGAAATTAAGCTAAGTAACAAAAAAAAACTCAAGAGAAATTAAATTAACAATAACTTGGTTGAAAATAATTGATGGATTTGTTTTCAAAGATAAAAAAAAAATGTAAATAGATTTTAAATGACAAGAAAAGTAAGTCTTGGTCCAAATCAATTTTAATGGTGATGTATTGGTGATTTCTTCAACATATATAAGATAACTCAACCTAATCTCAACGATGGTGATATTAGATCGGAAGATATTACAATGAAGATTAGAAAGATGAAGATTGATTATTGCTTAAGAATGAACAAGTACTTTCATATTAAGTAAGACATTGAATCAAGCAATCTCTATACCAAAACTAAAGTTTGTGCATAAAAATTCAAGATTATAACATTACCTAAATGATTTCTAAAATTTCTTTACAATAATAAATCATTCATGAAGAAAATAAGAAGATAAACATTAAGATTCATTCATATCCTAAAGAACTCACCTCAATCACCATTATCCTTGATTTGGATCCAAGAAAGAGTTTAGGCAACCATGATTATATATAAGAACACTTCAATAAACATGAAAGAACTTGAATCCAACTGAAAAAATAAGTTTTACAAACTAAAGAACCGAAATTTATAAAGAAGAACACAATACAATTTCAGAAAAAATTCGGACACAAATCTGACTCTAACTTTGGACAGCAATTCGACCCTCTTAGAAGCTTTTTTTGGAGAAGTCTATTAGAGACATATTTATAACCAATTCTGTCACCTTTCCAGATCATTAAAGAACAGCTCATTTGGACACCTGAGTCAAAAGTTATGGGCAAAACACCGAAAAGTGTTCTGAAAAATCAAATCAAGACAGCTTTACAACTACTTTGGTGCACGTTTTTCTTCCTCATTTATAAGGTGTCTCCTTCTTCTTTTTGACCCAAAATAATGTTAAAATATCCCCTCCAGCTTTCCATCCATGTGCTTGCCTTCTTGGATCAATGGATTACCCAAAATAAATCAATTGTTATTTGTTGTGTGGACATGTAAGATCATGGATTGTGTTTGGGTTGATTTGAAGGTTGATTTGGGGTTGATTTAGGGCTGATTTGGGGCTGATTTTTGGGCTGAATTTGAGCATCAAATAAGTATACAAATGTACTTATTATTTGGGCTAAGATTGACATTGAAACCTTGAGTGTTTAATGGTTGAAGTTTGCACACAACATAAGGCAAGTTTGGGCTTGAAATAAATCATATGATATTCTTTTCTAGAATTGGAATAGAATTGATTTTTGGGACAAATTTGAAGCACTTATTTGAACCAAGATTTGCTTCAATCTTCAACTAAATGTCTCTTCAATTCTTTGTTCTGAATTCCGACGTTGAATTTTCTGAATTAATTCATTTAAGCTCCAAAAACCTATCGAAACATTAAAACAAACTTCATTACTAAAAAACACATCAATTATTATAAAAACAACCAAATAAAAACAATAAATACATATGTAAAACAAGAGACTTAATGACACTTTTGATGCACAATCACACCCCCCAACTTAGATTTTGCTAGTCCTCAAGCAAAACAAAACATAAAACCTTTAAAATAAAAATAATAATAATAACAACCATAATTAGGCTCGATTCATCACACTTGAAGGACCTATCATGCAAACATTGGTATCTTTAACTTAGTGTACACAATAGCAAATAAAGAAAAATAAGCATACTCACATTCTCTAAATCAAACATCCATACAAAATTTCCAAATTCAGTCATATTTATCATGCAATCAACATAATTGATTCATACGAAAACTCAACTTGTAATCTTCCATTCTCACCAACACAAACAAGGTAGCAAACTAGAGAAATATCTATATATTTTCTTTCTTTCTTTTTTCTTTCTTTGTTTTTTTTTTTTTGAAGATATGATTTATTTTTTGTCTTTAAGTAGTCACTTCCCTTTTGACGCGAATACAAACATTTGTGATGAATGCACCCGGTTACTCACAAAGTCACAAACTTAAAGTGCTTTGCATACTCATATTTTAAGCTGCCGTTTGACGTAAAGATAAACATTTATGATGAATACCCCTAGTTACTGAGCAACTCAAAACATTGGAGTAGATAGAACTTTGTACACATTTATTTATTTATTCGTGTAATAATTATTACTCTATTTACTTAAACCTTGTTTAGGACTGGATCAAAAGGGATAATCACAAGTAAAGCATCATACTCATCTTTCATGCATAATCACACAACTCACACAACTTTTACAAGGAAAGATGTATTTCAGTAATCTTAAAAAAAAGTATGCCATATCTTGCTTTATAAGATATTATCTATCCCAAATTAAAGTATGCAATGTTCAACATAATAATGAATCCAAAAATGTAATGATGATCCTAAACAAGTCTCATTCACATACGAATGCAAGTTTTTTTTTTTTTAACAAGCATGGTTATCTCAAGCATTCAACATAATGAAATATCTAAAATTAAGTTTTACATTATCCTCAATGTAAAAGAGAAAGAGAAGAAAAGTATAAAGATTAGAAAATTGTTACTCCCCTTCTGTTTTCAAGGATGAATGTCTGATTGAATTGGGCATGAGTTGACTTCTTGCTTGATTTTTTTTTTTAACCTGCATATCACAACTAAAAGAAAACATTGATTTTTTTTTTGAAAATAAAGAACCTCACACCCCCCAACTTAAAATAATGCATTGTCCCGAATGCATGAACACGAAAATATAAGAAATGGAAGAAAGAAGAAAAAATAATAAAAATGAAAAATAAAAATAAAAATAAAATAAAAATAAAAACTCATTACTTCTAATACTACAATGGTATTGGATCTTAAAGATCCAATGTCTCAACTTCAGCCACAACATTTTCAAGATAAGGTTTCAATCGATGACCATTTACTTTGAAAATATTTCCATTCTTGGGATTTTCTACCTCAAATGCACCATGCTCTGAGATGGATTTAATCACAAATGGACCAGTCCATTTTGTCCTCAACTTCCCAGGAAAGAGATGTAATCGTGAATTATACAAGAGAACCTTTTGACCAACATGAAAGGATTTTCTAAGAATATGTTTATCATGCAAAGTTTTCATCTTATGTTTTGAAATTTTTGCATTTTCAAATGCATCATTTCTCAACTCCTCTAATTCATCCAATTGAAGCTTTCTATTTTTGCCAACCTCGTTTTCATTGTCATTGAATTGCCGAATGGCCCAATATGCACGGTGCTCAATCTTAACAGGGAGATGACAAGGCTTTCCATAAACTAGCCTATAAGGAGACATTCCTAAAGAGGTCTTATAAGCAGTGCAATATGCCCACAAAGCATCAACTAGTCGTAGGGACCAATCTTTACGGTTTGGATTGACTGTTTTCTCTAAAATGTTCTTGATCTCCCTATTTGCCAACTCAGCTTGGCCACTAGTCTGTGGGTGATAGGGGGTACTGACCTTGTGAATTACACCATATTTTCTCATCAAAATCCCAACGGGCTTGTTACAAAAATGTTTTCCCCCATCACTAATCATAGCCCGGGGCATGCCAAAACGAGAGAAAATATTTTCTTTCACGAATTTGACCACAACTCGATGGTCATTGGTTCGAGATGCAATGGCCTCCACCCATTTAGACACATAATCAACAGCAACAAGGATGAATTGGTAACCAAATGAACTTGGAAAAGGTCCCATGAAATCAATCCCCCAACAATCAAATATTTCCAAAACAAGGATGGGGTTAAGGGGCATCATGTTACGCCTAGTGAGGCTACCTAGTCGTTGGCATCGGTCACATGCAACACAGAAGGCATGAACATCTTTAAACATGGTAGGCCAATAAAAACCACACTGCAAGATTTTGGCAATGGTTTTCTTGGAAGAGAAATGCCCACCACAGGCTAATGCATGACAAAAATTAATGACCCTTGGAATTTCATGATCAGGGATGCACCGCCTAATAATTTGATCAGGACAATATTTAAATAGGTAGGGGTCATCCCAAAAAAAGGTGCGCACATTGCGCAAGAATTTTTGTTTGTCAAGTTTAGACCAATGAGAAGGAATTTGACTTGTGGCTAGGTAATTTGCTATGTCAGCATACCATGGAGAACCAATGTAAGAGACAGTACCTGCACAAAATAAATTTTCATCAGCAAAGAGTTCATTTATTGGAGATTCATCAATTATGGTCTTATAGCTTGAAAGACGAGACAAATGATCAGCTACTACATTCTCTACTCCCTTTTTATCTCGAATTTCAATGTTAAACTCTTGGAGTAGGAGGATCCATCGAATCAAACGTGGTTTGGCATCTTGTTTTGTGAGCAAATATTTCAATGCTGCATGATCAGTGAAAACAATAACAAGAGATCCAACCAAATAAGACCTAAACTTGTCTAATGCAAAGACCACAGCTAAGAGTTCTTTTTCAGTTGTAGTGTAATTCAATTGAGCATCATTCAAAGTCTTGCTAGCATAATATATGACATGAGGTTTCTTGTCTTTTCTTTGCCCTAAAACAGCCCCAACCGCAAAATCACTAGCATCACACATCAGTTCAAATGGTAAAGACCAATCAGGAGCTTGTATGATTGGTGCAGTTGTCAACAACCCTTTAAGCTTTTCAAAAGCTTCTTGACATTTTGATGTCCAATCAAATGGGACATCTTATGACAACAAGTTACACAATGGTTTGGCAATGGTACTAAAAGAATGAATGAATCTTCGATAAAAACCAGCATGTCCTAAAAAGGATCTCACATCTTTCACAGTCTTAGGGGTAGTTAATTTTTGAATGACTTCCACTTTTGACTTATCTACCTCTATCCCTTTTGAAGAGACAATGTGACCTAAAACAATGCCATGTGTCACCATAAAATGACACTTCTCCCAATTGAGTACAAGATTGCTCTCTTCACACCTTTCAAGAACTTTTTCTAGATTCATTAGACACAACTCATAAGAATCCCCATAAACTGAAAAATCATCCATGAAAACTTCCAAAAAATTTTCCACCATGTCACTAAAGATACTCATCATACACCTTTGAAAAGTGGCTGGTGCATTACACAAACCAAATGGCATTCTTCTATAAGCATAAGTACCAAAAGGACAAGTGAAAGTGGTTTTTTCTTGGTCTTCTAAAGAAATCTCAATTTGGTTGTAACCTGAGTATCCATCCAGAAAACAATAGAAAGCTCTTCCAGCTACTCTTTCAAGCACTTGGTCTAAAAATGGAAGCGGAAAATGGTCCTTCCTAGTCACCATGTTCAATTTACGATAATCAATGCACATACGCCATCCAGTTTGGATTCTAGTTGGTACCAGCTCATTATTTTCATTCTTCACTACCGTGACTCCAGATTTTTTTGGGACAACTTGGGTTGGACTAACCCATTTTGAGTTTGCAATAGGGTAAATGATACCTGCATCAAGTAGCTTAAACACTTCACCTCTCACTACTTCCTTCATGTTTGGGTTCAATCGTCTTTGCATTTGCCTCACAGATTTAGCCTCTTCTTCAAGATAGATTCTATGTGTACATAAAAGAGGGCTAATTCCTTTCAAGTCAGTAATTTTCCACCCAATTGCTTTCTTGTGTTTTCTCACCACTCTCAAAAGTTTGTGTTCTTGCTCTATGCTAAGTTTTGATGAGATCACAATAGGATATGATTCATCTTCCCCTAGAAATGCATACTTAAGATCACTCGGTAAAGGCTTCCTTTCTAGTTTATCAGGCTGGACAAGAGATTCCTCAACTTTCACTTGGGGTGAAATCAAAGGCTCAAATGATGGGGTCCATTGACCTATTGACATAATAGGCATTGGATCTAGATAAGTCTCGAGTTCTCTTACTTCCTCATCAACACATTCCAAAGAACAAAATCTTTCATCATGAATTAAAGTTCTCTCCAATGGATCCTTGATCCACACTCTCTCAAAGTGTTCTTGACAAACTGTTTGGATGAAATCTACCTCTCTAATGTCCTCATGTTCCCCGATTTGTTTGGAGACATTAAATATGTTCATCTCCACAGTCATATTCCCAAAAGACAATTTCATCACCCCATTCCTACAGTTAATTAAGGCATTGGATGTAGCTAGGAAAGGTCTCCCTAAGATAACTGGGATGGGGGCATTAGAACCTTGAATTGGTGCGGTGTCTAATACTACAAAATCAATAGGAAAGTAGAATTTATCTACTTGGACCAACACATCCTCAACGATACCCCTGGGAATCTTGATTGACCTATCAGCTAATTGAAGGGTGATTCGAGTAGGCTTGATTTCTCCTAAACCTAATTGTTCGTAAACAGTGTAGGGTATTAAATTCACACTTGCTCCTAAATCTAACAAAGCTTGATCTATCTTATGACTTCCAATAATGCATGAAATGGTAGGACAACCAGGATCTTTGTATTTGGGAGGGGTCTTAAACTGGATGATGGCACTAGCATGTTCAGTTAGAAAGGCTCTTTCTTTCACATTTAATCTCCTTTTGACTGTGCATAAATCTTTAAGAAACTTTGCATAAGATGGAACTTGTTTAATTGCATCAAGGAGTGGAATATTGACTTTCACTTGTTTGAACAATTCATAGATTTCTGAGTTCATAAGATCTTGCTTAGGTTTCCCTAACCTTTGTGGAAATGGTGCTCTAGGAACAAATTCTAAGTCACTCACTTTGACTTCAATTTTTCTTGAATCATCTCCTTTCTCACTCATCTCTTTCTCATTTAGCTCACCTTCTTTATCTCTCAAACTCTCATTTGTCACTTGTGTTTTGATTCCCTCTTCACTTTCCCTAGATTTCTCCTCCACAATACCTTTAGGAATCCTAAAACCTACACCTTTATCAACAATCTTTCCACTTCTAAGGGTAGTGATGGCTTGGACTTGTTCATGGTTTGAAGGTTCGCTAGGTGAGGATTCACTCATGTGTACCTGACCTCTAGGATTGGGCATTGGTTGAGCTGGGATTTTTCCCTTCTCTTGAATGCTTAGTGATTGAGTCAACTTAGTTAGTTGACTTCGAATGTCATCTAAGGTCCTATTGGTCTGGTCTTGGAATTTGTAAACTTGGTTGTTGATTCCTCCTTGCGTTTGCATGAATTGTTGAAGAGTATCCTCTAAGGATCTCTTATGAGGTGGTTGGTATGTGTTATGAGTGGGAGCATGAAATGGTTGGGGTGGAGGTTGAAATGTTTGAGGTACTGAAGAGCCCTCATTTCTCCATCCAAAATTTAGGTGGTTCCTCCATCCAGGATTATAGGTCTCAGAGTAGGGATTGCCTACTTGGTTTGGAAATGGCTTTCTAACATTACTTGAATCAGAAGTTTGGCCATATAGCACTTCCTTGAAGGCTGGAATGGTAGGACATTCAGTTGTCCTATGCCCTTTGCTTTCACAAACAACACAACTTTCCTCTTGTTGTTCACTTATGACATGCACTTTTTTAATCTCAAGAGACTCTACTTTCCTAGCCAATGAGGTTAATCTAGCATTGAGGTCATCAGTCTCTTTCAATTGAAACTTCCCACTTGAATGAGAAATGGTGTTTCTAGACTCAACATGAACTGGGAGAGAAGTCTCCCATTGCTTTGTGTTTTCAGCCAATTGATCAAAAAAATCAAAGGCCTCACTTGGTTCTTTGTCATAAAACTCACCATTACACATGGTTGACACTAGCTTTTTAAAATCTGCGGTAAGAGAGTCATAAAAGAAACTCACTAACCTCCACATCTCAAAACCATGGTGAGGGCATGCATTTAACAAGTCTTTGAACCTTTCCCAAGCTTGGTGAAATGACTCATTTGGACTACAAGAAAAATTCATCATTTGACGTTGTAAGGCTGCTGTCCTATGAGTGGGGAAGTATTTTTTCAAAAATTCAGCTTGCATTTCTCTCCATGTACCTATAGACCTAGGACGCAAAGAGTTTAGCCAAAGCTTGGCTTTATCCTTTAGAGAGAATGGGAACAATTTAAGCCGAATGGTTTCCTCGGTGCATGTTCTATCAATAAAAGTATTACATACCTCTTCAAAGTCTTTAATGTGTATGTATGGATTTTCAGAATCCATACCATGAAATGTGGGAAGAAGTTGAATCATGCCCGGTTTCAAATTGAAAGCTTGTTGGTTAAGAGGTAAGATAATACACGAAGGTGTACTTTGTCTAGCCGGGTGAAGATACTCTCTAAGAGTTCGAAAATTAGGTTGATCATTGAATTGTGGAGGTCCATTACCTTGAACACTCCCTTCACCCTCTACATCTTCAACATTAGCCATGATAAAATAATAATAATAATATAACAATTATATGAATATGAAAGGAAAGGAAAGAAAAAAAAATTGCAAATAAAAGTAATAGCTCAAAAATAAAAATACAACAAATTAAGAAATTCACTCTCCAACTAATAAACACTATTAACAACAATAAACATTAAAAGATAATTATAACAAGCTTGAATAAACAAAAGGCGGTAATACCGGCCAAGCACTTCAAACAATAAATATAACAAAAAATAATCATAACAAAACAACAAAATAAAATGAAATAAACAAGAGGCGGTAATACCGGCCAAGCACTTCAAACAATAAATATAAGAAAAATAATCATAACAAAACAACAAAATAAAATGAAATAAACAAGAGGCGGTAATACCGGCCAAGCACTTCAAACAATAAATATAAGAAAAATAACAACAATAAACATTAAAAGATAATTATAACAAGCATGAATAAAAAGGCGGTAATACCGGCCAAGCACTTTAGACAATAAATAAAAACACTATCAACAAAATAAAATGAAATAAACAAGAAAAATATTAGAAACTAATAAGAATAGACAATAAAAGAAAAATGGTTGAACCAACCAAAATCCAACAATTAATAGTCCAGTCCACAGTCCAATATCCGAAACGTTAAGGTCAAATTTTTTTTAGGCGGTAAAACCAGCCAATTGAATTTTTTTTATATGATTTTTTTTTTAGTTTTCCAATAATGAAATCTAAATTTGTTACCTTTGCTTGCTAGCTCCCCGGCAACGGCGCCAAAATTGCTTGACCGCTTTTTATGATCGGCTTGTTTTAACTCGCAAGTGCACGAGTATGCGATGTAGCAATTAACTCGGTAAGATCGAGGTCATATCCACAGAGAGCTAGATCTAGAAATTAAGCTAAGTAACAAAAAAAAACTCAAGAGAAATTAAATTAACAATAACTTGGTTGAAAATAATTGATGGATTTGTTTTCAAAGATAAAAAAAAAATGTAAATAGATTTTAAATGACAAGAAAAGTAAGTCTTGGTCCAAATCAATTTTAATGGTGATGTATTGGTGATTTCTTCAACATATATAAGATAACTCAACCTAATCTCAACGATGGTGATATTAGATCGGAAGATATTACAATGAAGATTAGAAAGATGAAGATTGATTATTGCTTAAGAATGAACAAGTACTTTCATATTAAGTAAGACATTGAATCAAGCAATCTCTATACCAAAACTAAAGTTTGTGCATAAAAATTCAAGATTATAACATTACCTAAATGATTTCTAAAATTTCTTTACAATAATAAATCATTCATGAAGAAAATAAGAAGATAAACATTAAGATTCATTCATATCCTAAAGAACTCACCTCAATCACCATTATCCTTGATTTGGATCCAAGAAAGAGTTTAGGCAACCATGATTATATATAAGAACACTTCAATAAACATGAAAGAACTTGAATCCAACTGAAAAAATAAGTTTTACAAACTAAAGAACCGAAATTTATAAAGAAGAACACAATACAATTTCAGAAAAAATTCGGACACAAATCTGACTCTAACTTTGGACAGCAATTCGACCCTCTTAGAAGCTTTTTTTGGAGAAGTCTATTAGAGACATATTTATAACCAATTCTGTCACCTTTCCAGATCATTAAAGAACAGCTCATTTGGACACCTGAGTCAAAAGTTATGGGCAAAACACCGAAAGGTGTTCTGAAAAATCAAATCAAGACAGCTTTACAACTACTTTGGTGCACGTTTTTCTTCCTCATTTATAAGGTGTCTCCTTCTTCTTTTTGACCCAAAATAATGTTAAAATATCCCCTCCAGCTTTCCATCCATGTGCTTGCCTTCTTGGATCAATGGATTACCCAAAATAAATCAATTGTTATTTGTTGTGTGGACATGTAAGATCATGGATTGTGTTTGGGTTGATTTAAAGGTTGATTTGGGGTTGATTTAGGGCTGATTTGGGGCTGATTTTTGGGCTGAATTTGAGCATCAAATAAGTATACAAATGTACTTATTATTTGGGCTAAGATTGACATTGAAACCTTGAGTGTTTAATGGTTGAAGTTTGCACACAACATAAGGCAAGTTTGGGCTTGAAATAAATCATATGATATTCTTTTCTAGAATTGGAATAGAATTGATTTTTGGGACAAATTTGGAGCACTTATTTGAACCAAGATTTGCTTCAATCTTCAACTAAATGTCTCTTCAATTCTTTGTTCTGAATTCCGACGTTGAATTTTCTAAATTAATTCATTTAAGCTCCAAAAACCTATCGAAACATTAAAACAAACTTCATTACTAAAAAACACATCAATTATTATAAAAACAACCAAATAAAAACAATAAATACATATGTAAAACAAGAGACTTAATGACACTTTTGATGCACAATCAATAAGTATAGTGTAAACTTAATATGGACTTTAATGTTTGATACTAACATGTTTTGTATTTGTTATCTTGTTCACTCTTTAATACTTTGCTTGTTAAATAACTAAACTTGATTTATTTTGTATAACACTTAGTACAACAAATGCTTGGCACTTTCATAGCCCATACTGTATGGTATAACCGACACCTGAGCTATGAAAGAAACTTGATTTATTGTTAACATAAGTTATAATCATGAATGCTTGATGAAATTTACAAGTATTAACATTAATCGAATAAGATGACTAATGTAATTATGTTCACAATCTATAATCTGATTGGAACCTCCTTTGTGTGTGGTTTCCAATTGAATAATAAGAGTTTATACTATACTTGTTTGACATACCATAGTGGAACCTCTAACCTTGACATTTGTTATTATCATTGTTTAATCCTTACATTAATATTCCATCTCAAAGTTCTCATCATCTTCTTCTCCTCCCCCTCCTTTTTCTTTATTATTGTTGTTGTTGTTGTTATTGTTGTTGTTGTTGTTGTTGTTATTGTTGTTACTACTATTATTGTTGTTGTTGTTGTTATTGTTGTTACTACTATTATTGTTGTTGTTGTTAGTACTATTATTAAGGTTCCAATCAGATTATATATTGTTAACATGATTACATTAGTCATCTTATTCAATTAATGCTAATACTTGTAAATCTTGTCAAGCTTTCATAATTATAACTTATGTTAACAACAAATTAAGTTCCTTTCATAGCTCAGGTGTCGATTATACCATATAGTATAAACTATGAAAGTGCCAAGTGACACAACTAAAAGATTGATGTCTTCTCCCAAGTGTAGGAGTGTCGAAGTAATAAATAACCCGACAAGACCGGGGTTGAACCACAAGGAGGTTAATTGTACAAATTATAAACAATAATTATAAACAACAATAACAACAACAACAACAATAATAATAGTAATAGTAGCAATAATAACAATAATATTAGTAGTAGTAGTAGTGGTGGTAAAGAAGAAGAAGAAGAAGTTGATGAGAACTTTGAGATGAAAGATTAATGTAAGGATTAAACAATGATAATAACAAATGTCAATGTTTGTACCAAATATTATACAACATAAATCAAGATTAGTCATTTAACAAGCAAAGTATTAAAGAGTGAAAAAGATAACAAATACAAAACATGTTAGTATCAAACATTAAAGTCCATATTAAGTTAATACTATACTTATTCTTACACCATTAGTATAACTTTTTAACCTTGACATAATAAACTTATCTAAATATAATAAAAGAAAGAAAAATAAATAAACAAAATAAAAACATAAATAAGATAAGAGTTAACTAAGTAAAGGAAAGGAAATGAAAGTCATAAACTTGATATTAATGAAAGCAAAGCATAAACATTACGAAAAATACAAAGAGAGAAAGCAAGAGCATAATCTTGACCTAGAAACCAAGATGCCTAAATGCATAGCAAATGCCTCCTTTTATAGGCCAAAATTGAAAACTATTAATTTGATGACTAATTGATGAGTAGGTGACTAACTCTTTATTGTTGCTCTAATTTGGACTTGAAAATGGTCTTTCAAGATCTTGGGCTTTATATGAAAGTTGTAGGCCTATGTCTTACCTTTCCATTCATATAAAGTACTTCTAAATCTGAGAATTACGGCTCCAGATATGACCTAATTACCGAACAGTATTTCAGTTTAGACTACACCGGCATCTTTTTTCTAAGTTTGCCCATCTCTTTCTCCAGATATGGACTTTAATATTTGATACTAACATGTTTTGTATTTGTTATCTTGTTCGCTCTTTAATACTTTTCTTCTTAAATGACTAATCTTGATTTATGTTGAATAACACTTGGTACAACAAATGCTTGGCACTTTCATAGCCCATATTATATGGTATAACCGACACTTGAGCTATGAAAGGAACTTGATTTGTTGATAACATAAGTTATAATCATGAATGTTTGACAAGATTTACAAGTATTAGCATTAATCAAATAAGATGACTAATGTAATCATGTTAACAATCTATAATCTGATTGGAACCTCCTTTGTGTGTGTTTTCTAATTGAATAGTAAGAGTTTATACTATACTTGTTTGACATACCATTAGTGGAACCTCTAACCTTGACATTTGTTACTATCATTGTTTAATACTTACATTAATATTCCATCTCCAACTTCTCATCTTCTTCTTCTTCTTCTCCTTATTTTTCTTTATTATTATTGTTGTTGTTGTTGTTGTTGTTATTGTTATTGTTATCTATAATTTATACAATTAACCTGCATGTGGTTCAACACCGGTTTTGCCGAGTTATTTATTACTTCGATACTCGTACACTTGGGAGAAGACATCAATCTTTTACTCATGTCAAGTTTTTGGCGTCGTTGCTGGGGAGGTAAGTTTTTGTATAATTATAATATTTATTTTATTTTCTCTTTTCATTTTTCTTGTATATAACTTTGTTTCTTTTCTCTTGTTTCTTCTTCTTTTGTTTTCTTTTTTCTTTTATTCTATTCCTACACGTGCATGAGAGCGTGGTCGCATATATCAAGTGGTAGACTTTGTAGGGTATCCTCATCATTTTCAGAAAATATGGTCGAAGAAAATAATCAATCACTTTATAATGAGAATAATAAAAATAATTGTGCTAGAACACTTAGAGACCACATGAATCCCACAAGAATAAGTGCACCATCATGCATAGTTTTTCCTCCCGATGCATCTCATTTTAATTTTAAGCCAGGTATTATTCAACTTTTGCCTTCTTTTCATGGCTTAGAATTGGAAAATCCATACTTGTATTTAAGGGAATTTGAGGAGGTTTGCAACATATATAATAATTTAAATTATAGTATGAACACCATCAGATTAAAGCTTTTTCCTTTTTCATTAAAAGATAAAGCTAAAACATGGCTATACAATTTAAGACCAGGATCTATTCGTGCTTGGTATGAAATGCAACAACAGTTTTTAAAAAAAAAATTCTAATCTTATAGAACAAACTCTTTCAAAAGACAAATCACCACTTTCACTCAAAAACAGGAGAAACATTTTACCAATGTTGGGATAGGTATCGAGACTTGCTTAGTGCTTGTCCTCATCATGGTTTTAAAACATGGAGAGTGGTTTCACATTTTTATGAAGGGCTAACACCTAGAGATAGGCAAATGGTTGAATTGTTGTGCAATGAAACTTTTGAACATAAAGAAGCTGATGAAGCAATGGAGTACTTAGACTTGTTAGCTAAAAATGCTCAAAATTGGGACACCGCGGGTACTTATGAGGCACCGAGTAAAACTCAACCTTATACATCTAGTGGAGGTATGTACAACCTTAGGGAAGATCATGATCTTCAAGTTAAGTTTGCATCATTAGTTAGAAAAGTCGAGGCACTAGAATTGAAAAAGAGTGGTCAATTAAAATTTGTTGAAAACATTGTGTGTCAAATATGTGAAACAAATGAACACTCAACCAATAGTTGTCCAACCTTGCCTTCTTTTAAGGAATGTCTCCATGAACAAACTCATGCTTTAAACAATTTCCAAAGGGCCAACCACAACCCATACTCCCAAACATACAATCCTAGTTGAAGAAATCACCTAAATTTTAGTTGGAAGAGTGAGAACAACAATGCACAAACTTTACCACCACCGTTTCAAGCAAACCATAATTTCCAAAATTCTCATGGATATGCACCTCCTTATGCTCCACCTTTTAGAAGAAATCTTGAGGAAACATTGCATGCATTCATTGAAAAGCAAGAGACAATCAATACTTAACTTGCTCAAAACATGATAGATTTTAAAGATACTCTTGCAAAATTAACATCTGCTCTCAGTTTCCAAGAGAAAGGTAAGTTTCCATCTCAACCACAAAAAAATCTCAAGGGGCAATACAATGCAAATGCAAGTAGTTTCAGAAGCCAACATATGGATCAAGTTAAATCAGTCACTACTCTTCGCAGTGGTAAGGTTATTGAAAAACCCTCTATTGAACCTTATGAGAAAGATGATGAGTCAATCTCTGAGGGTAAGGAAGGGGTTGAATATGAAAATTGCAAAGAAAAGACTGATTCTCCGCCAGCACTTCCATTTCCTCAAGCCATGACCAAACAAAGAAAAGTCAATCACAACTTTAAAATTTTTGAAATTTTCAAACAGGTAAGGATCAATATACCTTTGTTGGATGCTATTAAATAGGTTCCTTCCTATGCTAAATTTTTAAAACATCTATGCACTGTGAAGAGGAAATTGAATGTGAAAAAGAAAGTCTTTCTAGCCGAACAAGTAAGTGTTATTCTTCAAAACAATAATGCTTTGAAATATAAAGACCCTGGTTGTCCTACAATTTCTTGCTTTATTGGAGAGCATAAAATTAAAAGAGCCTTACTTGATCTTGGTGCTAGTGTGAATTTACTTCCATATTCAGTTTTTTAGAGTCTCAATCTAGGTGAGTTACAAACTTCTATATCTCTTTTACTTGCCGATAGATCTGTAAAAGTGCCTAGAGGAATAATTGAAGATGTGTTAGTACAAGTTGATAAATTCATTTATCTTGTGGATTTTATTGTCTTGGACATAGAACCTGTTAAAGCATGTAATTCATTTCCTGTTATTTAAGGACGTTTGTTTCTTGCAACCTCTAACGCATTGATTAATTGTAGGAATGGATTGATGAAGCTATCATTTGGAAACATGACGTTGGAGATGAATATTTTCAACATTTGCAAGCAACCTGGAGATGATAATGATTTACAAGAAGTAGATCATATTGACGAATTAGTTTATGATCAACTTGAATCTACTTTAAGTAAAAATGAATTGGATGAATCTGAAGATTTGCAAATGATTTATTCTGAGGAAGAAATCACGGATGAAAAACGCACCGAAAATGTTGATGTGAATCTTTTGTCAATAGTGACAATAAATTCGACAACTAACATCACACCAATCGATGATTACTTTCCTAATGATTCCTTACTTTCTCTTAGTCCAATACCTTGGTATGATAAAAATATCAATTTTCTTACTTTAGGAGATTTGCCAGCTGATTGGAGTACCCAAGACAAAGAAAAGTTTTTGAACGAAGTGAAGAGCTTTTATTGTGATGACCCTAACTTATTCAAATATTGTTCTAATCAAATATTTCAAAGATTCATTCCCGATAATGAGGTTAGTAGTGTCATTAAACTTTGTCATTCTGAACCATGTGGAAGTTATTTCTCGTCAAAAAAGACAGCTACAAAAATCTTTCAAAATAGATTTTATTGGCCCACCATGTTCAAGGACATGCATGCATTCTGCAAAACTTGTGAAAACTGTCAAAAAGTTGATACTGGTTAAAAAGTTGATATTGGTCAAAAAGTTTTGTTTTGTAATTCTCAACTCTTTGCATTCCCTAGAGAGCTAAGATCAAGATGGAACAATCCTTATGGGACCTGTGACACGATGAAAAGATTGATGTCTTCTCCCAAGTGTAGGAGTGTCGAAATAATAAATAACCTGGCAAGACCGGGGTCGAACCACAGGGAGGTTAATTGTACAAATTATAAATAATAATAATACAACAACAATAATAATAGTAATAACAACAACAATAATAATAATAACAATAACACTTATAATAATAATAATAATAATAAAGAAAAAGAAGGAGAAGAAGAAAATGATGATGATGAGAACTTTGAGATGAAAAATTAACGTAAGGATTAAACAATGATAACAAATAATGTCAAGGTTAGAGGATCCACTAATGGTATGTCAAGCAAGTATAGTATAAACTCTTATTATTGAATTAGAAACCACATACAAAGAAGGTTCCAATCTGATAATAGATTGTTAACATGATTACATTAGTCATCTTATTTGATTAATGGTAATACTTGTAAATCTCATCAAGCATTCATGATTATTACTTATGTTAACAACAAATCAAGTTCCTTTCATAGCTCTGGTGTCGGTTATAGCATACAGTATGGGCTATGAAAGTGCCAAGCATTTGTTGTACCAAGTGTTATACAACATAAATCAAGATTAGTTATTTAACAAGCAAACTATTAAAGAGTGAACAAGATAACAAATACAAAACATGTTAGTATCAAACATTAAAGTCCATATTAAGTTTACACTATGCTTATTCTTACACCATTAGTGTAACCTTTTCACCTTGACATAATAAACTTAGCTAGACATAATGAAAGGAAGAAAAATAGATAAACAAAATAAGAACATAAATAAGATAAAAGTTAACTAAGTAAAGGAAAGGAAATGAAAGGCATAAACTTGATATTAATGAAAACAAAGCATAAACATTGTAAAAAATAGAAAGAGAGAAAGCAAGAGCATGATCTTGATCTGGACACAAAGATGCCTAAATGCATGGCAAATACCTCCTTTTATAGGCCAAAATTAGAAACTATTGATTTCATGACTAATTGACGAGTGGGTGGTCAACTCTTGACTTGGTGACAATCCTTATCTCCTTTTGTCTGCCCAAAACATCATTGATAAAGTCAAAATTAGAGCCACTCAAAAACATGAAAGTTGTAGGAAATTGTCTCAGCTTTCTTTTGTAAACAATTCAGCTCAATTGGACTTCTAGAACTCCAGATATGACCAAAATACTGAACAGTGCTCGGGCTGGAGGATAGATTCAGGCTTTTTTGTTGTTGCTACAATTGGGACTTGAAAATGGCCTTTTTAGATATTGGGATCCATATTAAAGTTGTAGGCCTATGTCTTACCTTTTGCATCCATATAAAGTAAACCTAAATCTGAGATCTATAGCTCTAGATATGACCCAATTACCGAACAGTGTTTCGGTTTGGATTGCACCGACATCTCTTTTCTAATTTTGATCATCTTTTTACCCTTGCAATTTAAGTTCTTAAAGTCATCAATCAATCATTTCATTTATGTGATAGGCATGCATTTAAAATGAACATTCACTGCAAATTAAAGGTAGCTTATACTTTATATATATTATTATAAAACATGCTTTAGTTAAGGAGTTATTGATACTTCAAGTGCAAAATGATGATATAAAACCTTCATAAAATTGCACTTTTAAGTACTAATCAGCCTGTGATATTGAGAATTCAATGAATGACAATGTTTTTGAGGAAAATGGACATCGTTTGAAAGCTTACTTTGATAATTTTCCTAGTGAAAATGAGTCAACTGGTTTAAATGATCTTGTAGATAACGGTTGATTATTATTTTTTTTCTCATATTGTTTTTGTGTTTCTTTTTGAGTGATTTTTGCTAGTTTCTCTCACCCTAGTCAAATGGCGAAGAACGGTACTCCGTGACTTAAGTCGGTTCTTTTAGTTTTTCACAATAACTGATATCTGTGTACATATTTGTGCAATTCTTTGAATTTCTCTTCCAATTCTCATTTGAAAAAGGACACTAATCTTGAAAAAATGAAAAAGTATTTTCTCGTTTTGCCTTAGAATGTGATTACAAAAATTTATCGTGCTAGATGTACAAGATTGAGATTGTTAATGAATAATGGAATTCCTGAAGATATTCGCTGGTTGATTGAAACAAAGGTCCGATTATCGGGTGAGTCCTCTAACTCCTTCATTTTACACATGCCTAGAACAAGTAAAAGCACTTTTGCAAAGAAACGTTGTGAAAAATAAGTAAAAGTCTGTCATCGATGTGCTAGATGGACTTGTAATACACAATGTTGTTCTTTAGGAATTTTATCTATAAATCGTGAAGATAAAATACAATTCATTAAGGATGGCCTAAGTAAGGAGTCTTTAGATAATCTTCTATTGACTCTTGAGACGCATTCTAGTGGAGATGTGCATCTCGCAATTCATGATTTATGGCCACTATTTCATAAAGTATATGCTCGACTTAGTCTTGGGAATCTGACTAAAAAAGACCTTATTTGCTAGTTTTTAAGAAAACTGGATGGGAAGCCTATCCCCGACCCATAGAGGGCGTTTAGGTCGTTCTTGGACTTAAAATCAAGGGAAGATGTAAGGCACAATCACAACTACCTGCACATACACATGCTTTTTCAAAAGTAAATATATAAAAAGAGAGAGAGTGTGTGAGACTCTAGCTAGCCTACACATAAGTGATATAATTGCCCTTTTAATTTATCATCTATAAAATCCTCTCTTCCTTCCTTACATTTCTACTCAACCCAAACATTCAACAAATACAGAAGTGTGTAGAAATGGCAAGATCCTCAAGTCACCAATAACAAGTATTTGTGTTTTCAGTGGATCTAGTCCTGGGAAAGAAAAGGAGTTTTTAGAATCAGCAAATCATCTTAGTTAAGTGCTAGCTGAGAGAAAGATTCATTTAGTGTATGGGGGAGGCGGTCTTGGGTTAATGGGAGGTGTGTCAATAGCTGCATTTTTAGGAGGTAGTCAAGTTTTGGGGGTCGTCCATGAAGCTTTAGCACAAGGGGACATCATTGAAAAAACAATTGGAGAGGAACTTCAGGTCTCCACAATGCCAACTCGAATGAATACAATGTTTAACCATGCTGATGCTTTTGTTGCTTTACTAGGTGGTCTAGGCACATTAAAAGAGATCTTTCATATTTCCTCTTGGGTCTAACTGCACATTCACCATAAACCCATAGGTTTGTTAAATGTTAATGGTTATTATGATAAGTTGTTGTCTTTCCTTGATCATGCTGTGGAACAGGAATTTCTAACATGTTCTGCATGACAAATCATAATCTCTACTATCACAGCTGAATAATTGATTGACCAACTACAATCTTTCATTCCTGTAATTGATCTTTCCATGAGTCGCATAAATTGGTCAACTAAGGAAAGTCATAAAAAGGTTAGATTGGATTTGAGCCTTCATTTGTGAATCTTTGTGTCTTTTGGTTTTATTATTGTGTTTTATTATTTCTTATATTTGTTTTAGTGTGTTTCAGGTTTGTTAGTGTTTATTATTTCAGGTGATATCTTCTATACTCTATCTTTCAACCTTTAAACATTGACGACAATGTCTCATTTTAGTTGGGGGGAGAGGGTAATAGCTAAAAAAAATTAACTGTGTTTTCTATTTCATAAAGCATGTGCAAAATTGTTGTTACTATGATGACAATTAAGGAAAAAGGGATAGTATATAATTAAAAAAAGCAAAAACACAAAAAAAACAAAAAAAAAGGAAACAAAATGATAATAATAAAAATGTAGATAACTTTGGTTTCGTAGCCTCCCTAACCTAACCAATTAAGCCAGAAGGGGTGTTTTAACACCTAATACCCTAAAGTCAACTAACTTGGAAGCTATTGGCCCAACGCTTATTACATGGGTTGAGGAGAAAAGCTTAAGGGAATGAAACATTGCACTATTTACATATCAGTATCTACAACCCGAGTTACTAAGCTCGTAGGGGTATCTGAACACCTAATGCCCTAAGACCAATTGGTCTGGGAGTCATTAGCCAAAAGCTCGTTACATCGGTTAAAGATGCATGGTGTTTTAAATTATATGTATATATATTAAAAAAATGACAAAAATAATAATCCCAACCCAAGAAAGTTAACCTTAAACATTAGAACAAAAATTTTGTTTTCTTCCAAGAAAAACCCATAATTATGTGTTGATACATTAAGCATAAAATAAAGGCTTATGAATATCTTGTTAAGAGGTATTGAGCAGGTATATAAATTTAATGAGAGTTTGTTTATCTAGATAAATTAATGGACGTTAAATGATGACTACCTTGCTTTGTCGAATTTGCAAAGTATTTTTCTATTTTAACGTTTTGATTACTACGAACTAGTAATAAGCTAGTTGGAGGGTGTGATTGATACCTTAAAGTGTATTCTTATCAAGGTTTTATATCATCATTTTGCACTTGAAGTATCAATAACTCCTTAACTAAAGCATGTTTTATAATAATATATCTAATAATTTAAGATACCTTTAATTTCTGGTAAATGTTCATTTTAAATGCTGGTCTATCACATAAATGAAAGGATTGATTGATGAATTTAAGAAATGAAATTGGAAGGACAAAGAGATGGTCAAACTTAGAAAAGAGATGTCGGTGCAATCTGAATCGGAACACCGGTAATCAAGTCATATCTAGAGCTATAGATCTCAGATTTAGGTCTACTTTATATGGATGGAAAGGTATGACATAGGCCTACAACTTTTATATGGAGCCCAAGATCTAAGAAGGCCATTTTCAAGTCCAAATTGTAGCAACAACAAAGAAGTCCGAACCTATCTTCCAGCCCGAGCACTGTTCAGTATTTTACCCATATCTAGAGTTCTAGAAGTCCAAATGAGCTAAGTTTTTTACAGAAGAAATCTGAGACAATTTTCTACAACTTTCATGTTTCAAGTAGCTCCAATTTTGACGTTATCAATGACGTTTTAGGTAGACAAGAGAAGATAAGGATTGTCACCAAGTTAACAATTGGCCACCCACTCATCAATTAGTCATCAAATCAATAGTTTTCAATTTTGGCCTATAAAAGGAGGCATTTACCATGCATTTAGGCATCTTGGTTTTCAGATCAAAATCATACTCTTGCTTTCTCTCTTTGTATTTTTTGTAATGTTTATGCTTTGCTTTCATTAATATCAAGTTTATACCTTTTATTTCCTTTCATTTACTTAGTTAACTTTTATCTTATTTATGTTCTTATTTTGTTTATTTATTTTTCTTTCTTTCATTATGTCTAGCTAAGTTTATTATGTCAAGGTGAAAAGGTTACACTAATGGTGTAAGAATAAGTATAGTGTAAACTTAATATGGACTTTAATGTTTGATACTAACATGTTTTGTATTTGTTATCTTGTTCACTCTTTAATACTTTGCTTGTTAAATAACTAAACTTGATTTATTTTGTATAACACTTAGTACAACAAATGCTTGGCACTTTCATAGCCCATACTGTATGGTATAACCGACACCTGAGCTATGAAAGAAACTTGATTTATTGTTAACATAAGTTATAATCATGAATGCTTGATGAAATTTACAAGTATTAACATTAATCGAATAAGATGACTAATGTAATTATGTTCACAATCTATAATCTGATTGGAACCTCCTTTGTGTGTGGTTTCCAATTGAATAATAAGAGTTTATACTATACTTGTTTGACATACCATTAGTGGATCCTCTAACCTTGACATTGTTTGTTATCATTGTTTAATCCTTACATTAATATTCCATCTCCAAGTTTTCATCTTCTTCTTCTTCTTCTTCTTCTTCTCTTTATTTATTATTACTACTACTACTACTACTACTACTGATTGTGCATCAAAAGTGTCATTAAGTCTCTTATTTTACATATGTATTTATTGTTTTTATTTGGTTGTTTTTATAATAATTGATGTGTTTTTTAGTAATGAAATTTGTTTTAATGTTTCGATAGGTTTTTGGAGCTTAAATGAATTAATTCAAAAAATTCAACGTCGAAATTCAGAACAAAGAATTGAAGAGATATTTAGTTGAAGTTTGAAGCAAATCTTGGTTCAAATAAGTGCTCCAAATTTGTCCCAAAAATCAATTCTATTCCAATTCTAGAAAAGAATATCATATGATCTATTTCAAGCCCAAACTTGCCTTATGTTGTGTGCAAACTTCAACCATTAAACACTCAAGGTTTCAATGTCAATCTTAGCCCAAATAATAACTACATTTGTATACTTATTTGATGCTCAAATTATGCCCAAATTCAGCCCCAAATCAGCCTAAATCAACCCCAAATCAACCTTCAAATCAGCTGAAACACAATCCATGATCTTACATGTCTACACAACAAATAACAATTGATTTATTTTGGGTAATCTATTAATCCAAGAAGGCAAGCACATGGATGGAAAGCTGGAGGGGATATTTTAACATTATTTTGGATCAAAAAGAAGAAGGAGACACCTCATAAATGAGGAAGAAAAACGTGCACCAAAGTGGTTGTAAAGTTGTCTTGATTTGATTTTTCAGAACACCTTTTGGTGTTTTGCCCATAACTTTTGACTCAGGTGTCCAAATGTGTTGTTCTTTAATTATCTGGAAAGGTGATAAAATTGCCTATAAATATGTCTCTAATAGACATCTAGAACAAAAGCTTCTAAGAGGGTCAAATTACTGTCCAACGTTAGAGTCAGATTTGTGTCCGAATTTTTTCTGAAATTGTATTGTGTTCTTCTTTATAGATTTCGGTTCTTTAGTTTGTAAAACTTATTATTTCAGTTGGATTCAAGTTCTTTCATGTTGGCTAAACTCTTTCTTGGATCCAAATCATGGATAATGGTGATTGAGGTGAGTTCTTTAGGATATGAATGAATCTTAATGTTTATCTTCTCATTTTCTTCATGAATGATTTATTATTGTAAAGAAATTTTAGAAATCATTTAGGTAATGTTATAATCTTGAATTTTTATGCACAAACTTTAGTTTTGGTATAGATATTGCTTGATTCAATGTCTGACTTAATATGAAAGTACTTGTTCATTCTTAAGCAATAATCAATATTCATCTTTCTAAACTTCATTGTAATATCTTCCGATCTAATATCACCATCGTTGATATTAGGTTGAGTTATCTTCTATATGTTGAAGAAATCACCAATACATCACCATTAAAATTGATTTGGACCAAGACTTACTTTTTCTTGTCATTTAAAATCTATTTACACTTTTTTATCTTTGAAAACAAATCTATCAATTATTTTCAACCAAGTTATTGTTAATTTAATTTCTCTTGAGTTTTTTTTGTTACCTAGCTTAATTTCCAGATCTAGCTCTTTGTGGATATGACCTCGATCTTACCGAGTTAATTGCTACATCGCACACTCGTGCACTTGCGAGTTAAAACAAGCCGATCATAAAAAGCGATCAAGCAACTACTACTATTATTGTTGTTGTTGTTGTTGTCATTACTGTTGTTGTTTATAATTGTTGTTTATAATTTGTACAATTAACCTCTCTGTGGTTCGACCCCTATCTTGCCGGGTTATTTATTACTTTGACACTCTTGCACTTGGGAGAAGACATCAATCTTTTACTCGTGTCAAGTTTTTGGCGTCGTTGCCGGGGAGGTAAGTTTTTGTATAATTATAATATTTATTTTATTTTCTCTTTTCATTTTTCTTGTATATAACTTTATTTCTTTTCTCTTGTTTCTTCTTCTTTTATTTTCTTTTTTCTTTTATTATATTCCTACACGTGCATGAGAGCGTGGTCGCATACATCAAGTGGTAGACTTTGCAGGGTATCCTCATCATTTTTAGAAAATATGGTCGAAGAAGATAATCAATCACTTTATAATGAGAATAATAAGAATAATCGTGCTAGAACACTTAGAGACCACATGAATCCCACAAGAACAAGTGCACCATCATGCATATTTTTTTGCTCCTGATGCATCTCATTTTAATTTTAAGTCAGGCATTATTTAACTTTTACCTTCTTTTCATGTCTTAGAATTGGAAAATCCATACTTGCATCTAAGGGAATTTGAGCAGCAGCAGCAACAACAACAACAACAACAACAACAACAATAACAATAATAATAATAATAATAATAATACTAATAATACTAATAATAATAATAATAATAATAATAATAATAATAATAATAATAATAATAATACTAGTAGTAGTAGTAGTAGTAGTAGTAGTAGTAGTAGTAGTAATAGTAGTAGTAGTAATAATAATAATAATAAAGAAAGAGAAGAAGAAGATGATGATGAGAACTTGGAGATGGAAAATTAATGTAAGTATTAAACAATAATAATAACAAATGTCAAGGTTAGAGGCTCCACTAATGGTATATCAAAGAAGTATGGTATAAACTCTTATTATTGAATTGGAAACCACACACAAAAGAGGTTCCAATTAGATTATATATTGTTAACATGATTACATTAGTCATCTTATTCAATTAATGCTAATACTTGTAAATCTCGTCAAGCATTCATGATTATAACTTATGTTAACAACAAATCAAGTTCCTTTCATACCTCACGTGTCGGTTATACCATACATTATGGGCTATGAAAGTGCCAAGCATTTGTTGTACCAAGTGTTATACAACATAAATCAAGATTAGTCATTTAACAAGCAAAGTATTAAAGAGTGAACAAGATAACAAATATAAAACATGTTAGTATCAAACATTAAAGTCCATATTAAGTTTACATTATACTTATTCTTACACCATTAGTGTAACCATTTCACCTTGACATAACTAACTTAGCTAGACATAATGAAAGAAAGCAAAACAAATAAACAAAATAAGAACATAAAAGTTAACTACGTAAAGGAAACGAAATGAAAGGCATAAACTTAATATTAATGAAAGCAAAGCATAAACATTACAAAAAATACAAAGAGAGAAAGGAAGAGCATGATCTTGATCTGAACACAAAGATGCCTAAATGCATGGCAAATGCCTCCTTTTATAGGCCAAAATTGGGAACTATTGATTTGATGACTAATTGATAAGTGGGTGGCCAACGCTTGACTTGGTGACAATCCTTATCTTCTCTTGTCTGCCATAAACGTCATTGATAACGTCAAAATTGAAGCTAGTTCAAAACATGAAAGTTGTAGGCAATTGTCTCAGCTTTCTTGTGTAAAATATTCAACTCATTTGGACTTCTAGAACTCCAGATATGACCAAAATACCGAACAGTGCTCGGGCTGGAAGA
Source organism: Populus pruinosa (assembly GCA_026413675.1). Lineage (NCBI taxonomy): Eukaryota > Viridiplantae > Streptophyta > Magnoliopsida > Malpighiales > Salicaceae > Populus > Populus pruinosa. Next base: position 10,781,266 of record CM048598.1, read on the forward strand.
CAGATTCGGGCTTCTTTGTTGTTGCTACAATTTGGACTTGCAAATGGCCTTTTTAGATCTTGGGCTCCATATGAAAGTTGTAGGGATATGTCTTACCTTTCCATCCATATAAATTGGACCTAAATCTTAGATTTGTAGCTCCAGATATGACCCAATTACCGAGCAGTGTTCCGGTTTGGAATGCACTGACATCTCTTTTCTAAGTTTGACCATCTCTTTGCCCTTGCAATTTAAGTTCTTAAAGTCATCAATCAATCCTTTCATTTATGTGATAGGCCTGCATTTAAAATGAACATTTACCACAAATTAAAGGTATCTTATATTATTAGATATATTATTATAAAACATGCTTTAGTTAAGGAGTTATTGATACTTCAAGTGCAAAATAATGATATAAAACCATGATAAAAATGCACTTTTAAGTATTAATCAAACACCATTAGATTAAAGCTTTTTCCTTTTTCATTAAAAGATAAAGCTAAAACATGGCTCTAAAATTTGAGACCAAGATCCATTCGTGCTTGGGATGAAATGCAACAACAGTTTTTAAAGAAGGTTTTCCCATCTCATAGAACAAACTCTTTCAAAAGACAAATCACCACTTTCACTCAAAAACCAAGAGAAACATTTTACCAATGTTGGGATAGGTATCGAGACTTGCTTAGTACTTGCCCTCATCATGGTTTTGAAACATGGAGATTGGTTTCACATTTCTGTGAAGGGTTAACACCTAGAGATAGGCAAATGGTTGAATTGATGTGCAATGAAACTTTTGAAGTTAAAAACCCTGATGAAGCAATGGAGTACTTAGACTTGTTAGCTGAAATACTCAAAATTAGGACACCATGGGTACTTATAAGGCACCAAGTAAAACTCAACCTCATATATCTAGTGGAGGTATGTACAACTTTAGGGAACATTGATGTAACCATATTATTCGATAGTTTCACCCACATTTACCTAATGTTTTGTCCATGTTTTATATGTAAAATGCCTTGATATTCTTTGTTTTATGTTTTGAAGGCACTTTTGGATGAAAAATGCAAAAAGGAGTAAATTGGAGATAATTGGCAGATTTGACGTTCAGTTGATGTTTTGTGCAGAGCGTTAGTTCTAGAGATCAAAATGAAGTGATTCTAGTGGCTCTAAAAAGCTAACATCCATACCTTTCTGGAAATGTAATGCAAGAAAAATAAGAAGAGGAAGATCATGGAAATCACATCCTTCAAAGTCAAATCTCGTATTCTGCCACTGTTAACCTTTGTCCATTCAAAATTCCATATCTGGAGCTATAGAAGTCCAATTGATACAAACTCAATGTTTTTGGATTCCTGACTCAAAGGTCTAGAAAAGCTCCAATTGTCAGCCAAAAAAGATGTCAGATGAGGGCGATATGATTTTTCAAAAATGACAACTGAATTCTGCTAGCAATCAGGTTTCGTGAAGAAATGAGTCCAAATTATGTTTCGAAGCTTCTAAACTATCATCCAAGTTATAATTTCAGCAATTTAGTCCCTCTAGTAAATCAATCAAGAAGGTCAAGAAAAGTAACCACCAACCTCAATCCACCAACCTCAAATCACCAACCACAAACCAGCTGCAAGTTGGAATGCTGCCATTGTCAAAGAAGGAGGCTACAATGGTGGGTTGTTTGTGGTGACTACTAATGTCAAAGTTTGGCATGTTTGGCAGCCACCATTATTGATAAAGAAGCAAGAGGAGCTGCCATTGAAGCCTATATATAGACACCAAGAGAGCCAAGAAAGGAGAGGAGGGAGTGCAATAGAATCAAAGAAAGGTGGTAGCAACTAGAAGTGAAGAAACTCAAACTCTCCTCTCTACATACTAGAAATAATGCTTTCTTTTATCTTTAGGAGTAGTTGTTCAATAGATATGCAAGGCTAAGCTCTTTTCTTGGTTGCAAGGACGCAGAAACTTTCAGATTTCAAGAACTGTGAGATTTATTCTTCATTTATTTTCAGTTTGTATTATGAATGAGTATGATTGTTTTCCTATGCATATTTTCTATGATTGTTGTTGATAATTGCTAGAGCGGACTCTAAGTTATTATTGTGAACAATCTATTGCTAAGTTTGATATCAAAACCGGAGTTAGGGTATATAAACTTGTGAAGCAACTAAGCTTGATAATTGTAGCGGAACTACGTTATTAAACTTAGGGAAAACATTCGATCAAAGCAACACAAGCAGACAACTTGGTTGTTAAGATTAATGAATTTATCTAGATCTTAAGGCTGCCATTAGATTAAATCATTAGTGCGGACACTGTGATTATTTGTTGGTTAGGGCTAGTTATACGGCGGATCCGTTAATTAACCAAAGTTAAGAAAAGATAAAAATTCAGAATATAAACTAGAGTTTCGTTTCAAGGATCGGTTCTGATTTCTGTAGGTGGATGTGTGCTTGTGACCAAGGTTTGTTTTCTTGATAAATTTCAGTTTTAATTGATTGTGTTCACTAGTTTAATTTCTTCCATATTTTAGATTATCACAAATCAAAACCCCCCAATTGCATAACGTATAGCATAAAAATCTGAACTAAATCTTCCTCGTGGGATCGATCCATTGCTTGCTCTATACTATCTTGTGTGATTTAAGTGTAAGGGTAATTAATTTGTGCGACTGCGACATCGCAACAAACATCATGACCTTCAAGCCAAGTTTGCATCTTTAGCTAGAAAAGTCGAGGCACTAGAATTGAAAAAGAGTGGTCAATTAAAATCTGTTGAAAACATTGTGTGTCAAATATATGAAACAAATGAACACTCAATCAATTATTATCCAACCTTGCGTTCTTTTAAGGAATGTCTCCATGAACAAGCTCATACTTTAAACAGTTTTCAAAGGGCCAATCACAACCCATACTCACAAACATATAACCCTGATTAGAGAAATCACCCAAATTTTAGTTGGAAGAGTGAAAATAACAATGCACAAACTTCACAACCACCATTTCAAGCACACTACAATTTCTAAAATTCTCATGGATATGCACCTTGACACGACCAAAAGATTGATGTCTTCTCCCAAGTGTAGGAGTGTCGAAGTAATAAATAGCCCGACAAGACCAGGGTCGAACCATAGAGAGGTTAATTGTACAAATTATAAATAACAATAATATAACAAAAATAACAATAACAACAACAACATAAGTACCCGGTGCCTCATAAGTACCCGTGGTATCCTAATTTTGAGCATTTTCCGCTAACAAGTCTAAGTACTCCATTGCTTCATCAGGATCTTTATCTTCAAAAGTTCCATTACACATCAATTCAATCATTTGCCTATCTCTAGGTGTTAATCCTTCATAGAAATGTGAAACCAATCTCCATGTTTCAAAACCATGATGAGGGCAAGTACTAAGCAAGTCTCGATACCTATCCCAACATTGGTAAAGTGTTTCTCCTAGTTTTTGAGTGAAAGTAGTGATTTGTCTTTTGAAAGAGTTTATTCTATGAGATGGGAAAAACTTCTTTAAAAACTGTTGTTGCATTTCATCCCAAGCACGAATGGATCTTGGTCTTAAATTTTGTAGCCATGTTTTAGCTTTATCTTTTAATCAAAAAGGAAAAAGCTTTAATCTAATGGTGTTCATGCTACAATTTAAATTATTATATGTGTTGCAGACCTCCTCAAATTCCCTTAAATGCAAGTATGGATTTTCCAATTCCAAACCATGAAAAGATGGTAAAAGTTGAATAATGTCTGGCTTAAAATTAAAATGAGATGCATTGGGAGAAAAAACTATACATGATGGTGCACTTGTTCTTGTGGGATTCATGTGGTTTCTAAGTGTTCTGACATAGTTATTCTCATTATTCTCATTATGAAGTGATTGATTATCTTCTTCGGCCATATTTTTTGAAAATGATGAGGATATCCTACAAAGTCTACCACTTGATGTACGTGACCACACTTTCATACACGTATAGGAATAGAATAAAAGGAAGAAGATGAAAAAATAAAAAGAAACAAGAGGAAAGAGGAAAGAAACAAAGTTATATACAAGAAGAGTGAAAAGAGAAAATAAAATAACTACTATAATTTATATAAGAACTTACCTCCCCGGCAACAGCACCAAAAACTTGACACGACCAAAAGATTGATGTCTTCTCCCAAGTGTAGGAGTCTTGAAGTAATAAATAACCCGGCAAGACCGGGGTCGAACCACAGAGAGATTAATTGTACAAATTATAAATAACAATAATACAACAACAATAACAATAACACAACAACAATAATTAGAGTAATAACAACAACAACAACAACAACAACAACAGTAGTAGTAGTAGTAGTAGTAGTAGTAGTAGTAGTAATAGTAATAAAGAAAAAGAAGAAGAAGAAGAAGATGATAAGAACTTTGAGATGGAATATTAATGTAAAGATTTAACAATGATAATAACAAATGTCAAGGTTAGAGTTCCACTAATGGTATGTCAAACAAGTATAATATAAACTCTTATCATTCAATTGGAAACCACATATCAAGGAGGTTCCAATCAGATTATAGATTATTAACATGATTACATTAGTCATCTTATTCGATTAATGCTAGTACTTGTAAATCTCGTCAAGCATTCATGATTATAACTTATGTTAACAACAAATCAAGTTCCTTTCATAGCTTAGGTGTCGGTTATACCATACAATATGAACTATGAAAGTGTCAAGCATTTGTTGTACCAAGTGTTAAACAACATAAATCAAGATTAGTTATTTAACAAGTAAAGTATTAAAGAGTGAACAAGATAACAAATATAAAACATGTTAGTATCAAACATTAAAGTCCATATTAAGTTTGCAGTATACTTATTCTTACACCATTAGTGTAACCTTTTCACCTTGACATAATAAACTTAGCTAGACATAATGAAAGAAAGAAAAACAAATAAACAAAATAAGAATATAAATAAGATAAGAGTTAACTAAGTAAAGGAAAGGAAATGAAAGGCATAAACTTGATATTAATGAAAGCAAAACATAAACATTACAAAAAATACAAAGAGAGAAAGCAAGAGCATGATCTTGATCTGGACACCAAGATGCCTAAATGCATGGCAAATGCCTCCTTTTATAGGCCAAAATTGGGAACTATTGATTTGATGACTAATTAATAAGTGGGTGGCCAACTCTTGACTTGGTGACAATCCTTAGCTTCTCTTGTCTGCCCAAACCATCATTGATAACGTCCAAATTGGAGCCACTTGAAAACATGAAAGTTGTAGGCAATTGTCTTAGCTTTCTTGTGTAAAACATTTAGCTCATTCAGACTTCTAGAACTCCAGATATAACCAAAATACTGAACAGTGCTCGGGCTGGAGGACAGATTCGGGCTTCTTTGTTGTTGCTACAATTTGGACTTGAAAATGACCATTTTAGATCTTGGGCTCCTATGAAAGTTATAGGCATATGTCTTACCTTTCCATCCATATAAAATAGACCTAAATCTGAGATCTATAGCTCCAGTTATGACCCAATTACCGAAGAGTGTTCCGGTTTGGATTGCACCGACATCTCCTTTCTAATTTTGGTCATCTCTTTACCCTTGCAATTTAAGTTTTTAAAGTCATCAATCAATCCTTTCATTTATATGATAGGCCTGCATTTAAAATGAACATTTACCATAAATTAAAGGTATCTTATATTATTATATATATTATTATAAAACATGCTTTAGGTAAGGAGTTATTGATACTTCAAGTGCAAAATGATGATATAAAACCATGATAAAAATGCACTTTTAAGTACTAATCACACCTTCTTATGCTCCACCTGCTAGAAGAAATCTTGAGGAAACATTGCATGCATTCATTGAAAAGCAAGAGACAATCAATACTCAACTTGCTCAAAACATGACAGATTTTAAAGGTACTCTTGCAAAATTAACATTTGCTTTTAGTTTTCAAGAGAAAGGTAAGTTTCCATCTCAACTACAACAAAATCTTAAGGGGCAATACAATGCAAATGCAAGTAGTTCCAGAAGCCAACACATGGATCAAGTCAAATCAGTCACTACTCTTCACGGTGGTAAGGTTATTGCAAAATCCTCTCTTAAACCTTATGAGAAAGATGATGAGTCAATCTATGAGGGTAAGGAAGGGGTTGAATCTGAAAATTGCAAAGAAAAGACTAATTCTCCGCCAGCACTTCCATTTCCTCAAGCTATGACCAAACAAAGGAAAGTCAATCACCACTCTGAAATTTTTTAAACTTTCAAACAGGTAAGAATCAATATACCTTTATTGTATGCTATTAAACAGATTCCTTCTTATGCTAAATTTTTGAAAGATCTATGCACTGTAAAGAGGAAACTAAATATGAAAAAGAAAGCCTTTTTAGCCGAACAAGTAAGTGTTATTCTTCAAAACAATAATGCTTTGAAATATAAAGACCCTGGTTGCCCTATAATTTCTTGCTTTATTGGAGAACATAAAATTAAAAGTGCCTTACTTGATCTTGGAGCCAATGTGAATTTACTTCCATATTCAGTTTTTCAGAGTCTTAATCTAGGTGAGTTAAAAGCAACTTATATAACTCTTTTACTTTCTGATAAATCTATAAAAATGCCTAGAGGAATAGTCAAAGATGTGTTAGTACAAGTCGATAAATATATTTATCCTGTGGATTTTGTTGTCTTGGACATACAACCTATTGAAGCATGTAATTCATTTCCGGTTATTTTAGAACGTCTGTTTCTTGCAACTTCTAACGCATTGATTAATTGTAGGAATGGACTGATGAAGCTATCATTTGGAAACATGACATTGGAGATGAATATTTTCAACGTTTACAAGCAACTTGGAACTGATAATGATTTACAAAAAGTAGATCATACTGAAGAATTAGTTTATGATTAACTTGAATCCATTTTAAGTAAAATTGAGTTGGATGAATTTGAAGATTTGGAAATGATTTATTCTCGAAAATAAATCACGGATGAAAAACACACTAAAAATATTGATGTGGATCTTTTATTAAGAGTGACAATAGATTCGATATCCAACATCACACCAATTAATAATTACTAGGGACTAGTAATAAGCTAGTTGGAGGGTGTGATTGATACTTAAAAGTGTATTCTATCAAGGTTTTATATCATCATTTTGTACTTGAAGTATCAATAACTCCTTAACTAAAGCATGTTTTATAATAATATATCTAATAATATAAGATACCTTTAATTTATGGTAAATGTTCATTTTAAATGCAGGCCTATCACATAAATGAAAGGATTGATTGATGAATTTAAAAAATGAAATTGGAAGGACAAAGAGATGACCAAAATTAGAAAAGAGATGTCGATGCAATCCAAACTGGAACACTCTTCGGTAATTGGGTCATATCTGGAGCTATAGATCTCAGATTTAGGTCTACTTTATATGGATGGAAAGGTAAGACATAGGCCTACAACTTTTATATGGAGCCTAAGATCTAAAAAGGTCATTTTCAAGTCCCAATTGTAGTAAAGGACATGAAAAGCATAAACTTGATATTAATGAAAGCAAAACATAAACATTACAAAAAATACAAAGAGAGAAAGCAAGAGCATGATCTTGATCTGGACACCAAGATGCCTAAATGCATGGCAAATGCCTCCTTTTATAGGCCAAAATTGGGAACTATTGATTTGATGACTAATTAATAAATGGGTGGCCAACTCTTGACTTGGTGACAATCCTTAGCTTCTCTTGTCTACCCAAACCATCATTGATAACGTCCAAATTGGAGCCACTCGAAAACATGAAAGTTGTAGGCAATTGTCTCAGCTTTCTTGTGTAAAACATTTAGCTCATTTACGATGTACATCTCCACTAGGATGCGTCTCAAGAGTCAATACAAGATTATCTAAAGACTCCTTACTTAGGCCATCCTTAATAAACTGTATTTTATCTTCACGGTTTATAAATATCATTCCTAAAAAACGACATTGTGTATTACAAGTCCATCTAGCACATCGATGACAGACTTTCAGTCCTTTTGCACGATGTTTCTTTGCAAAAGTGCTTTTACCTGTTCTAGGCATGTGTGAAATGAAGGAGTTAGAGGACTCACCTGATAATCAGATATTTGCTTTAATCAACCAGCGAATATCTTCAGGAATTCCATTATTCATTAACAATCTCAATCTTGCACATCTAGCATGGTAAATTTTTGTAATCATATTTTGAGACAGAGCGGGAAAATACTTTTTCAATTTTTAAAGAATAGTGTCCATTTTCAAATGAGAATTGGAAGAGAGATTCAAAGAATTGCACAAATATATACATAGATATTAGTTATTCTGGGAAACTGAAAGAACCGACTTAAGTCATGGAGTACCGTTATCCGCCATTTGACCGGGGTGAGAGAAACTAGCAAAAATCACTTAAAAAGAAACATAAAAACAATGTGAGAAAAACAAAATAATCAACCTTTACCTACAAGATCATTCAAACCAGTTGATTCATTTTCACTAGGAAAATTATCATAGGAAAATTATCAAAGTAAGCTTTCAAACGATGTCCATTTTCCTTAAAATCATTGTCATTCATTGAATTCTCAATATCATAGGCCCCATAAGGATTGCTCCATCTTAATCTTAGCTCTTTAGGGAATGTATAGAGTTGAGAATTATAAAACAAAACTTTTTGACCAGTATCAACTTTTTGACAATTTTCACAAGTTTTGCAGAATGCATGCGTGTCCTTGAACATGACGGGCCAATAAAATCTATTTTAAAATATTTTTGCAATTGTCTTTTTTGACAAGAAATAACTTTCACATGCTTTAGAATGACAAAGTGACGAGAAATAACTTTTTGACAATTATCAGGAATGAATCTTTGAAATATTTGATCAGAATAATATTTGAATAAGTTAGGGTCATTACAATAAAAGCTCTTCACTTCGTTCAAAAACTTTTCTTTGTCTTGGGTACTCTAATCGAAGTGGTGGCGATGAATCAGTCGTTTCTTTGCAATTTTTAGATTCAACCCCTTCCTTACCCTTAGAGATTGACTCATAATCTTTCTCATAAGGTTCAAGAGAGGGTTTTTCAATAACCTTACCACTACGCAGAGTAGTGACTGATTTGACTTGATCCATGTGTTGGCTTCTGGAACTACTTGCATTTGCTTTGTATTGCCATGTCTTACCTTTCCATCCATATAAAGTAGACTTAAATTTGAGAACTATAGCTCCATATATGGCCTAATTACCAAACAGTGTTCCGATTTGGATTGCACTAACATCTGTTTTCTAAGTTTGGCCATCTCTTTATCCTTTCAATTTTAGTTCTTAAATTCATCAATCAATCCTTTCAGTTATGTGATAAGCCTGCATTTAAAATGGACATTTACTTATTAGTACTTAAAAATGCATTTTTATCAAGGTTTTATTTCATCATTTTGCACTCGAAGTATCAATAACTCCTTAACTAAAACATGTTTTATAATAACGTATCTAATAATATAAGATACATTTAATTTATGGTAAATGTTCATTTTAAATGTATCTTCAAAATATTTGATCAGGATAATATTTGAATAAATAAGGGTCATCCCAATAAAATTTGTTCACTTCATTCAAGAACTTTCTTTTATCTTGAGTACTCCAATGAGCTGGCAATTGTCCTAAAACAAGAAAATTGACAATATTAGCAAACCAAGGCATTGTAGAGATAGAAAGTAAAGATTCATTAGGAAAGTAGTCATTGATTGGTGTGATGTCCATTTTCGAATTTGTTGTCAATCTTGACAAGTGATCTACAACAACATTTTCGCTGCCTTTCTTATCTTTGATTGTAATATCAAATTCTTTAAGTAACAAAATCCAATGCACCAATCTAGCCTTAAAATCTTTCTTAGAAAGAAGATATCTAGCCTTAAAATCTTTCTTAGAAAGAAGATATTTCAATGCTGCATGATCACTAAAAACAACAACAGGCTAGCCAACAAGATAAGACTTGAATTTTTCACATGCAAATACTACTGCAAGTAATTCTTTTTCACTGGTGGTATAATTCATTTGAGCAGTATTTAAAGTTTTACTTACATAGTAAATTACTTAAGGTTTCTTATCTTTTCTCTATCCCAAAACAACACCTATGGCATAATCACTAGCATCACACATTATTTCAAAAGGTAATGACCAATCAGGAGGTTGAATGATAGGCCAAAATTGGAAACTATTGATTTGATGACTAATTGATGAGTGGGTGACCAACTCTTGACTTGGTGACAATTCTTATCTTCTTTTGTCTGCCCAAAACGTCATTGATAACATCAATATTGGAGCCACTTGAAAACATGAAAGGTGAAGAAAATTGTCTCAGCTTTTTTGTGTAATCCATTCTGCTCATTTGGACTTCTAGAACTCCACTGAACAGTGCTCAGGTTGGAAGACAGATTCGGATTTCTTTGTTGTTGCTATAATTTGGACTTGAAAATGCCCTTTTTAGATCTTCGGCTCTATATGATAGTTGTAAGCCTATGTCTTACCTTTCCATCCATATAAAGTATAACTAAATCTGAGATATAGGGTATTAGGTGTTAAAACACCACTTCAGGCTTAATTGCTTAGGTTAGGGAGGCTACAAAACTAAATTATCTATATTTTTATTATCATTATTTTATTTTATTTTATTTTTGCTCTCTTTGTTTTTTGTTTTTTTTTAATTATCATTTCCCTTTAGTTGTTACCTTTAACAAAAGAATATAGATAATGTAATTATCCAATGTCCAACCCATAATCATATATTAAAGTGTGTGTGTGTGTGTAAATTAAGGTTTAAGAATACATGTTAAATGAGTATATGAGCATAATTAAGTGGTAATAATGCGAAAGTTTGTAAACCTGAATATTTCAAGAAGTATTATGACAAACCTTATTAAGAATGGTTACTAAGATGCGTCTCAAGAGTCATAAAAAAATCTCGTTTACTCTGCCATCATAGTAACAATAATTTTGCACATGTTTTATAAAATAGAAAACACAGTTAGCTAAAATTTTTTTAGCTACCAGCCTCTCCCTCCAACCATAACGAGACATTGCCCTCAATGTTTTAAGATAGAAAGATAGAGTATAGAAGATATCACCTGAAATAACAAACACTAACAAACCCGAAATACACTAAAACAAATATAAGAAACAATAAAACACAATAATAAAACCAAAAGACAGAAAGATTCACAAATGAAGACTCAAATCTAATCTAAGCTTTTTACGGCTTTCCTTAGATGACCAATTTATGTGACTCATGGAGGGATCAATTACATGAATGAAAGATTGTAGTTGGTCAATCAATTGTTCAGCAGTAGCAGTAGAGATTATGATTTATTGTGCAGAAGATGTTATAAATTCTTGTTCCACAGCATGATCAAGAAAAGACAACAACTTATCATGATAACCATTAATATTTAGCAGACCTATAGGTTTATGGTGAATGTGTAGTTGAGCTCAAGAGAAAATATGAAAGATCTCTTTCAATATTCCTAGACCAATTGGTAAAGCAATGAAAGCATCACATGGTTAAACATTTCATTGATTCGAGTAGACATTATGGAGACTTGTAGGTCCTCTCCAATTGTTTTTCCAATGATGTCCCATGGTGCTAAAGCTTCGGGGACAACCTGATTAGTACTTAAAAGTGCATTTTTATCATGGTTTTATATCATAATTTTGCACTTGAAGTATCAATAACTCCTTAACTAAAATATGTTTTATAATAATGTATCTAATAATATAAGATACCTATAATTTGTGGTAAATGTCTATTTTTAATGCAGGCCTATCACATAAATGAAAGGATTGATTGATGACTTGAAGAACTTAAATTGCAAGGATAAAGAGATGGTCAAACTTAGAAAAGAGATGTCGGTGCAATCCAAACCGGAACACTGTTCGGTAATTGGGTCATATCTAGAGCTATATATCTCAGATTTAGGTCCAATTTATATGGATGGAAAGGTAAGACATAGGCCTACAACTTTCATATGGAGCCCAAGATCTAAAAAGGCTATTATCAAGTCCAAATTGTAGCAACAACAAAGAAGCCCGAATCTGTCTTCCAGCCCGAGCACTGTTCGGTATTTTGGCCATATCTGGAGTTCTAGAAGTCCAAATGAGCTGAATTCTTTACACAAGAAAGGTAAGACAATTGCCTATAACTTTCATGTTTACAACTGGCTCCAATTTTGACGTTATCAATGACATTTTGGGCAGACAAGAGAAGATAAGGATTGTCACCAAGTCAAAAGTTGGCCACCCACTTATCAATTAGTCATCAAATCAATAGTTCCCAATTTTGGCCTATAAAAGGAGGCATTTGCCATGCATTTAGGCATCTTGGTGTTCAGATCAAGATCATGCTCTTCCTTTCTCTCTTTGTATTCTTTGTAATATTTATGCTTTGTTTTCATTAATATCAAATTTATACCTTTCATTTCCTTTCCTTTACTTAGTTAGCTTTTATGTTCTTATTTTGTTTATCTATTTTGCTTTCTTTCATTATGTCTAGCTAAGTTAATTATGTCAAAGTGAAAAGGTTACACTAATGGTGTGAGAATAAGTATAATGTAAACTTAATATGGACTTTAATGTTTGATACTAACATGTTTTATATTTGTTATCTTGTTCACTCTTTAATACTTTGCTTGTTAAATGACTAATCTTGATTTATGTTGTATAACACTTGGTACAACAAATGCTTGGCACTTTCATAGCCCATAATGTATGGTATAACCGACACCTGAGCTATGAAAGGAACTTGATTTGTTGTTAACATAAGTTATAATCATGAATGCTTGACGAGATTTACAAGTATTAGCATTAATTGAATAAGATGACTAATCTAATCATGTTAACAATATATAATCTGATTGGAACCTCCTTTATGTGTGGTTTCCAATTCAATAATAAGAGTTTATACTATACTTGTTTGATATACCATTAGTGGAACCTCTAAACTTGACATTTGTTATTATTATTGTTTAATCCTTACATTAATTTTCCATCTCTAAGTTCTCATCATCATCTTCTTCTTCTCTTTCTTTATTACTACTACTACTACTACTACTACTAGTATTATTATTATTATTATTATTAGTATTACTATTACTACTACTACTACTACTACTACTACTACTATGATTAGTACTTAAAAGTGCATTTTTATCATGGTTTTATATCATCATTTTGCACTTGAAGTATCAATAACTCCTTAACTAAAATATGTTTTATAATAATATATCTAATAATATAAGATACCTATAATTTGTGGTAAATGTCTATTTTTAATGCAGGTCTATCACATAAATGAAAGGATTGATTGATGACTTGAAGAACTTAAATTGCAAGGATAAAGAGATGGCCAAACTTAGAAAAGAGATGTCGGTGCAATCCAAACCGGAACACTGTTCGGTAATTGGGTCATATCTAGAGCTATATATCTCAGATTTAGGTCCAATTTATATGGATGGAAAGGTAAGACATAGGCCTACAACTTTCATATGGAGCCCAAGATCTAAAAAGGCCATTATCAAGTCCAAATTGTAGCAACAACAAAGAAGCCCGAATCTGTCTTCCAGCCCGAGCACTGTTCGGTATTTTGGCCATATCTGGAGTTCTAGAAGTCCAAATGAGCTGAATTTTTTACACAAGAAATCTGAGACAATTGCCTAGAACTTTCATGTTTGCACCTGGCTCTAGTTTTGACGTTATCAATGACGTTTTGGGCAGACAAGAGAAGATAAGGATTGTCACCAAGTCAAAAGTTGGCCACCCACTTATCAATTAGTCATCAAATCAATAGTTCCCAATTTTGGCCTATAAAAGGAGGCATTTGCCATGCATTTAGGCATCTTGGTGTTCAGATCAAGATCATGCTCTTCCTTTCTCTCTTTGTATTTTTTGTAATGTTTATGCTTTACTTTCATTAATATCAAGTTTATGCCTTTCATTTCCTTTCCTTTACTTAGTTAGCTTTTATGTTCTTATTTTGTTTATCTATTTTGCTTTCTTTTATTATGTCTAGCTAAGTTAATTATGTCAAGGTGAAAAGGTTACACTAATGGTGTGAGAATAAGTATAGTGTAAACTTAATATGGACTTTAATGTTTGATACTAACATGTTTTATATTTGTTATCTTGTTCACTCTTTAATACTTTGCTTGTTAAATGACTAATCTTGATTTATGTTGTATAACATGATTGTGCATCAAAAGTGTCATTAAGTCTCTTGTTCTACATATGTATTTATTGTTTTTATTTGGTTGTTTTTATAATAATTGATGTGTTTCTTTAGTAATGAAGTTTGTTTTAATGTTTCGATAGGTTTTTGGAGCTTAAATGAATTAATTCAGAAAATTCAACGTCGGAATTCAGAACAAAGAATTGAAGAGATATTTAGTTGAAGATTGAAGCAAATCTTGGTTCAAATAAGTGCTCCAAATTTGTCCCAAAAATCAATTCTATTCCAATTCTAGAAAAGAATATCATATGATTTATTTCAAGCCCAAACTTGCCTTATGTTGTGTGCAAACTTCAACCATTAAACACTCATGGTTTCAATGTCAATCTTAGCCCAAATAATAAGTACATTTGTATACTTATTTGATGCTCAAATTCAGCCCAAAAATCAGCCCCAAATCAGCCCCAAATCAACCCCAAATCAACCTTCAAATCAACCCAAACACAATCCATGATCTTACATGTCCACACAACAAATAACAATTGATTTATTTTGGGTAATCCATTGATCCAAGAAGGCAAGCACATGGATGGAAAGCTGGAGGGGATATTTTAACATTATTTTGGGTCAAAAAGAAGAAGGAGACACCTCATAAATGAGGAAGAAAAACGTGCACCAAAGTAGTTGTAAAGCTGTCTTGATTTGATTTTTCAGAACACCTTTCGGTGTTTTGCCCATAACTTTTGACTCAGGTGTCCAAATGAGCTGTTCTTTAATGATCTGGAAAGGTGACAGAATTGCCTATAAATATGTCTCTAATAGACTTCTCCAAAAAAAAAAGCTTCTAAGAGGGTCGAATTGCTGTCCAAAGTTAGAGTCAGATTTGTGTCCGAATTTTTTCTGAAATTGTATTGTGTTCTTCTTTATAGATTTCGGTTCTTTAGTTTGTAAAACTTATTTTTTCAGTTGGATTCAAGTTCTTTCATGTTTATTGAAGTGTTCTTATATATAATCATGGTTGGCTAAACTCTTTCTTGGATCCAAATCAAGGATAATGGTGATTGAGGTAAGTTCTTTAGGATATGAATGAATCTTAATGTTTATCTTCTTATTTTCTTCATGAATGATTTATTATTGTAAAGAAATTTTAGAAATCATTTAGGTAATGTTATAATCTTGAATTTTTATGCACAAACTTTAGTTTTGGTATAGAGATTGCTTGATTCAATGTCTTACTTAATATGAAAGTACTTATTCATTCTTAAGCAATAATCAATCTTCATCTTTCTAATCTTCATTGTAATATCTTCCGATCTAATATCACCATCGTTGAGATTAGGTTGAGTTATCTTATATATGTTGAAGAAATCACCAATACATCACCATTAAAATTGATTTGGACCAAGACTTACTTTTCTTGTCATTTAAAATCTATTTACATTTTTTTTTATCTTTGAAAACAAATCCATCAATTATTTTCAACCAAGTTATTGTTAATTTAATTTCTCTTGAGTTTTTTTTTTGTTACTTAGCTTAATTTCCAGATCTAGCTCTTTGTGGATATGACCTCGATCTTACCGAGTTAATTGCTACATCGCACACTCGTGCACTTGCGAGTTAAAACAAGCCGATCATAAAAAGCGGTCAAGCATAACACTTGGTACAACAAATGCTTGGCACTTTCATAGCCCATAATGTATGGTATAACCGACACCTGAGCTATGAAAGGAACTTGATTTGTTGTTAACATAAGTTATAATCATGAATGCTTGACGAGATTTACAAGTATTAGCATTAATTGAATAAGATGACTAATGTAATCATGTTAACAATATATAATCTGATTGGAACCTCCTTTGTGTGTGGTTTCCAATTCAATAATAAGAGTTTATATTATACTTGTTTGATATACCATTAGTGGAACCTCTAACCTTGACATTTGTTATTATTATTGTTTAATCCTTACATTAATTTTCCATCTCCAAGTTATCATCATCTTCTTCTTCTTCTCTTTCTTTATTATTATTATTATTATTATTATTATTATTATTACTACTACTATTACTATTATTATTATTATTATTATTATTATTATTATTATTATTATTATTATTAGTATTAGTATTACTATTATTATTGTTATTATTATTATTGTTATTATTATTATTGTTATTGTTGTTGTATTATTGTTATTTATAATTTGTACAATTAACCTCCCTGTGGTTCGACCCCGGTCTTACCGGGTTATTTATTACTTCGACACTCCTGCACTTGGGAGAAGACATCAATCTTTCAGTCGTGTCAAGTTTTTGGCGTCGTTGCCGGGGAGGTAAGTTTTGTATAAATTATGATAGTTATTTTATTTTCTCCTTTCACTTTTCTTATATATAACTTTGTTTCTTTTCTTTTGTTTCTTTTTATTTTGTTTTCTTCCTCCTTCTTTTGTTTTCTTCTTCTTTTTTATTTTATTCCTACACATGCATGAGAGTGTGGTCACGTACATCAAGTGGTAGACTTTGTAGGATATCCTCATCATTTTCAGAAAATATGGCCGAAGAAGATAATCAATCACTTCATAATGAGAATAATGAGAATAACCGTGCTAGAACACTTAGAGACCACATGAATCCCATAAGAACAAGTGCACCATCATGCATAGTTTTTCCTCCCGATGCATCTCATTTTAATTTTAAACCAGGTATTATTCAACTTTTACCTTCTTTTCATGGTTTAGAATTGGAAAATCCATACATGCATTTAAGGGAATTTGAGGAGGTGTGCAACACATATAATAACTTAAATTGTAGCATGAACACCATCAGATTAAAGCTTTTTCCTTTTTCATTAAAAGATAAAGCTAAAACATGGCTACAAAATTTGAGACCAGGATCCATTTGTGTTTGGGATGAAATGCAACAACAGTTTTTAAAGAAGTTTTTCCCATCTCATAGAACAAACTCTTTCAAAAGACAAATCACCACTTTCACTCAAAAACCAGGAGAAACATTTTACAAATGTTGGGATAGGTATCGAGATTTGCTTAGTACTTGCCCCCATCATGGTTTTGAAACATGGAGATTGGTTTCACATTTCTATGAAGGGTTAACACCTAAAGATAGGCAAATGGTTGAATTGATGTGCAATGGAACTTTTGAAGATAAAGACCCTGATGAAGCAATGGAGTACTTAGACTTGTTAGCTGAAAATGCTCAAAATTGGGACACTGCGGGTACTTATGAGGCACCGAGTAAAACTCAACCTCATACATCTAGTGGAGGTATGTACAACCTTAGGGAAGATCATGACCTTCAAGCCAAATTTGCATCTTTAGCTAGAAAAGTCGAGGCACTAGAATTGAAAAAGAGTGGTCATTTTAACTCTATTGAAAACATTGTATGTCAAATATGTGAAACAAATGAACACTCAACTAGTAACTGTCCAACCATGCCTTCTTTTAAGGAATGTCTCCATGAACAAGCCCATGCTTTAAACGGTTTTGAAAGGCCCAATCATAACCCATATTTGCAAACATACAACCCTGGTTGGAGAAATCACCAAAATTTCAGTTGGAAGAGTGATAATGCACAAACTTCACAACCACAGTTTCAAGCACACCATAATTTCCAAAATTCTTATGGATATGCACCTTCTTATGGTCCACCTCTTAGAAGTAATTTTGAGGAAACTTGGTATGCATTCATTGAAAAGCAAGAGACAATCAACACTCAACTTACTCAAAGCATAACAGATTTTAAAGACACTCTTGCAAAATTCACATCTGCTCTCAGTTTTCAAGAGCAAGGTAAGTTTCCATCTCAACCACAGCAAAATCTCAAGGGGCAATACGATGCAAATGTAAGTAGTTATGGAAGTCAACACATGGATCAAGTCAAATCAGTCATTACTCTTCGCAATGGTAAGGTTATTAAAAAACCCACTCTTGAACCTTGTGAGAAAGATGATGAGTCAATCTCTAAGGGTAAGGAAGGGGTTGAATCTGAATATTGCAAGGAAAAGACTGATTCCCTGCCAGCACTTTCATTTCCTCATGCCATGACCAATCAGGAAGAAATCGATGATGAAAAAGGCACCGAAAATGTTGATGCGGATCTTTTATCAAAAGTGACAACAGATTCGACACCTGACATCACACCAATCAATTATTCTTTTCCCGATGAATCTCTACTTTCTCTTAGTTCAATGCCTTGGTTTGCTAAAAATATCAATTTTCTTGCTTCAGGATTTTTGCCAGCTCACTGGAGTACCGAAGACAAAAGAAAATTTTTGAGCAACGTGCAAAACTTTTATTGGGATGACCTTTACTTATTCAATTATCGTCCTGATCAAATATTTCAAAGATGCTTTCCCGATAATGAGGTAAGTAATTTCATTAAAGTTTGTCACTCTAAGGCACGTGGGGATCATTTCTCGTCAAAAAAGAGGACTGTAGAAATCTTACAAAGTGGATTTTACTGCCCCACCATATTCAAGGAGTCACATGCATTCTGCAAAAACTGTGAAAATTGTCAAAAGGTGGGATTTATTTCAAAACACAGAGAGTCTTTAGATAATCTTCTATTGACTCTTAAGTCTCATCATAGTCGAGATAAGTATCGTGCAATTCATGACTTATGAACCCATTTTCATAAAGAACATGCTTGACATAGTCTTGGGAATCTGACTAAAAAAGACCCTGTTTGCTAGTTTTTAAGAAAACTAGATGGGAAGCCTATCCCCTACCCATAGAGGGCGTTTAAGCCGTTCTTGGACGTAAAACCAAGGGAAGATGTGAGCCACAATCACAACCACCTATACATATGTTTTTTTAAAAAAAAAAAAAAAAGAAATAAATAAAGAGAGAGAAAGAGTGTGTGTGAGACTCCAGCTGACCTACATATAGGTGTTATGATTGCCTTTCTAATTTCTCATCTATAAAACCCTCTCTTCCTTCCTTTCATTTCTACTCAACCCATACATTCAACAAATATAGAAGTGTGTAGCAATGGCAAGTTCCTCCAGTCATCAAATGAAAAGTATTTGTGTTTTCGGTGGATCTAGTCCTGGGAAAGAAAAGGAGTTTTTAGAATCAGCCAATCATCTTGGTCAGGTGCTAGCTGAGAGAAAGATTCATTTAGTGTATGGGGGAGGCAGTCTTGGGTTAATGGGAGGTGTGTCAATAGCTGCATTTTTAGGAGGTAGTCAAGTTTTAGGAATCGTCCCTGAAGCTTTGGCACAAGGGGACATCATTGGAAAAACAATTGGAGAGGAACTTCAGGTCTCCACAATGTCGGCTCGAATGAATGCAATGTTTAACCATGCTGATGCTTTCATTGCTTTACCAGGTGGTCTAGGCACATTGGAAGAGATCTTTCATATTTCCTCTTGGGCTCAATTGCACATTCACTATAAACCCATTGGTTTGTTAAATGTTAATGGTTATTATGATAAGTTGTTGTCTTTTCTTGATCATGCTGTGGAACAGGAATTTCTAACATCTTCTGCACGACAAATCATAATCTCTGCTACTACTGCTGAACAATTGATTGACCAACTACAATCTTTCATTCCTGTGATTGATCCTTCCATGAGTCGCATAAATTGGTCATCTACGGGAAGCCGTAAAAAGCTTAGATTGGATTTGAGCCTTCATTTGTGAATTTTTATGTATTTTGGTTTTATTATTGTGTTTTGTTATTTCTTATTTTTGTTTCAGTGTGTTTCAGGTTTTATCAGTGTTCGTTATTTCAGGTGATATCTTCTATACTCTATCTTTCTACCTTAGAACATTGAGGACAATGTCTCGTTTTGGTTGGGGGGAGAGGGTAGTAGTTGATAAAAAAAAAATTGTTTTTCATTTCATAAAGCATGTGCATAATTGTTGTTACTAGGATGGCAGAGTAAAGGAGTTCTTTTGTTAAAGTGACTCTTGAGACGCATCTTAGTAACCATTTTTAACAAGGTCTATTATAATACTTCCTGAAATATTTAGGTTTACAAACTCTCGTATTGTTACAATTTAATTCTGCTCATATACTTATTTAACATGTATTCTTAAACCTTAATTTACACACACACACTTTAAATTGTGGGTTGCATATTGGATTATTACATTATTTATGTTCTTTTGTTAAAGGTAACAACTAAGGGAAAGGGATTGTATATAATTAAAAAAAAAAGAAAAACATGAAAAAAAAAGAAAAAAAAAAGAAAAAAATGATGATAATAAAAATGTAGATAAGTTTGGTTTCGTAGCCTCCCTAACCTAAGCAATTAAGCCCGAAGGGGTGTTTTAACACCTAATACCCTAAAGTCAACTGACTTGGGAGCTATTGGCCCAACGCTTGTTACATGGGTTGAGGAGAAAAGCTTAAGGGAATCAAACATTGCACTATCTACATATCAGTATCGGCGACCCGAGTTACTAAGCTCGTAGGGGTGTCTTAACACCTAATGCCCTAAGACCAACTGGTCTGGGAGTCATTAGCTGAAAGCTCGTTACATGGGTTAAAGATGCATGATGTTTTTAAATTATATGTATATATATTTGTTTTTTTTTTTAAAAAAAAAGACAAAAAAAAAAGACAAAAAAGAAAGACAAAAATAATAATCCCAACCCATGGAAGTTAACCTTAAACATTAGAACAAAAATTTTGTTTTCTTCCAAGAAAAGCCCCATAATTATGTGTTGATACATTGAGCACAAAAGAAAGGTTTATTAATATCTTGTTAATAGGTATTGAGCAGATATATAAATTTAATGAGAGTTTGTTTATCTGGATAGATTAATGGAAGTTAAATGATGAATACCTTGCTTTGTGAAATTTGCAAATTGTTTTAACGCTTTAATTACTAGGGACTAGTAATAAGCTGGTTGAGGGGTGTGATTAGTACTTAAAAGTGCATTTTTATCATGGTTTTATATCATCATTTTGCACTTGAAGTATCAATAACTCCTTAACTAAAATATGTTTTATAATAATGTATCTAATAATATAAGATACCTATAATTTGTGGTAAATGTCTATTTTTAATGCAGGTCTATCACATAAATGAAAGGATTGATTGATGACTTGAAGAACTTAAATTGCATGGATAAAGAGATGGTCAAACTTAGAGAAGAGATGTCGGTGCAATCCAAACCGGAACACTGTTCGGTAATTGGGCCATATCTGGAGCTACAGATCTCAGATTTAGGTCCAATTTATATGGATGGAAAGGTAAGACATAGGCCTACAACTTTCATATGGAGCCCAAGATCTAAAAAGGCCATTATCAAGTCCAAATTGTAGCAACAACAAAGAAGCCCGAATCTGTCTTCCAGCCCGAGCACTGTTCGGTATTTTGGCCATATCTGGAGTTCTAGAAGTCCAAATGAGCTGAATTTTTTACACAAGAAAGCTGAGACAATTGCCTACAACTTTCATGTTACAACTGGCTCCAATTTTGACGTTATCAATGACGTTTTGGGCAGACAAGAGAAGATAAGGATTGTCACCAAGTCAAAAGTTGGCCACCCAGTTATCAATTAGTCATCAAATCAATAGTTCCCAATTTTGGCCTATAAAAGGAGGCATTTGCCATGCATTTAGGCATCTTGGTTTCCAGATCAAGATCATGCTCTTCCTTTCTCTCTTTGTATTCTTTGTAATGTTTATGCTTTGCTTTCATTAATATCAAGTTTATGCCTTTCATTTCCTTTCCTTTACTTAGTTAACTTTTATGTTCTTATTTTGTTTATCTATTTTGCTTTCTTTCATTATGTCTAGCTAAGTTAATTATGTCAAGGTGAAAAGGTTACACTAATGGTGTGAGAATAAGTATAGTGTAAACTTATTATGGACTTTAATGTTTGATACTAACATGTTTTATATTTGTTATCTTGTTCACTCTTTAATACTTTGCTTGTTAAATGACTAATCTTGATTTATGTTGTATAACACTTGGTACAACAAATGCTTGGCACTTTCATAGCCCATAATGTATGGTATAACCGACACCTGAGCTATGAAAGGAACTTGATTTGTTGTTAACATAAGTTATAATCATGAATGCTTGACGAGATTTACAAGTATTAGCATTAATTGAATAAGATGACTAATGTAATCATGTTAACAATATATAATCTGATTGGAACCTCCTTTGTGTGTGGTTTCCAATTCAATAATAAGAGTTTATATTATACTTGTTTGATATACCATTAGTGGAACCTCTAACCTTGACATTTGTTATTATTATTGTTTAATCCTTACATTAATTTTCCATCTCCAAGTTATCATCATCTTCTTCTTCTTCTCTTTCTTTATTATTATTATTATTATTATTATTATTATTATTATTACTACTACTATTACTATTATTATTATTATTATTATTATTATTATTATTATTATTATTATTAGTATTATTAGTATTAGTATTACTATTATTATTGTTATTATTATTATTGTTATTGTTGTTGTATTATTGTTATTTATAATTTGTACAATTAACCTCCCTGTGGTTCGACCCCGGTCTTACCGGGTTATTTATTACTTCGACACTCCTGCACTTGGGAGAAGACATCAATCTTTCAGTCGTGTCATACTACTACTATTATTATTATTATTATTATTATTATTATTATTATAGTTGTTGTTGTTATTGTTATTGTTGTTGTTATTATTGCTATTATTGTTGCTTGTAATTGTTGTCTATAATTTGTACAATTAACCTCCCTGTGGTTCGACCCCGGTCTTGCCGGGTTATTTATTACTTCGACACTCCTGCACTTGGGAGAAGACATCAATCTTTTAGTCGTGTCAAGTTTTTGGCGCCGTTGCCGGGGAGGTAAGTCTTGTATAAATTATAGTATTTATTTTATTTTCTCTTTTCACTTGTCTTGTATATAACTTTGTTTCTTTTCTTTTGTTTCTTTTTATTTTGTTTTCTTCCTCCTTCTTTTGCTTTCTTCTTCTTTTTTATTTTATTCCTACACGTGCATGAGAGTGTGGTCACGTACATCAAGTGGTAGACTTTGTAGGATATCCTCATCATTTTCAGAAAATATGGCCAAAGAAGATAATCAATCACTTCATAATGAAAATAATGAGAATAACCGTGCTAGAACACTTAGAGACCACATGAATCCCACAAGAACAAGTGCACCATCATGCATAGTTTTTCCTTCCGATGCATCTCATTTTAATTTTAAGCCAGGCATTATTCAACTTTTACCTTCTTTTCATGGCTTGGAATTGGAAAATCCATACTTGCATTTAAGGGAATTTGAGGAGATCTGCAATACATATAATAATTTAAATTGTAGCATGAACACCGTCAGATTAAAGCTTTTTCCTTTTTCATTAAAAGATAAAGCTAAAACATGGCTACAAAATTTGAGACCAGGATCCATTCGTGCTTGGGATGAAATGCAACAACAGTTTTTAAAGAAGTTTTTCCCATCTCATAGAACAAACTCTTTCAAGAGACAAATCACCACTTTCACTCAACATTTTACCAATGTTGGGATAGGTATCGAGACTTGCTTAGTACTTGCCCTCATCATGGTTTTGAAACATGGAGATTGGTTTCACATTTCTATGAAGGGTTAACACCTAAAGATAGGCAAATGGTTGAATTGATGTGCAATGGAACGTTTGAAGATAAAGACCCTGATGAAGCAATGGAGTACTTAGACTTGTTAGCTGAAAATGCTCAAAATTGGGACACCGCGGGTACTTATAAGGCACCGAGTAAAACTCAACCTCATACATCTAGTGGAGGTATGTACAACCTTAGGGAAGATCATGACCTTCAAGCCAAGTTTGCATCTTTAGCTAGAAAAGTCGAGGCACTAGAATTGAAAAGGAGTGGTCAATTAAAATCTGTTGAAAACATTGTGTGTCAAATCTGTGAAACAAATGAACACTCAACCAGTAATTGTCCAACCTTGCCTTCTTTTAAGGAATGTCTCCATGAACAAGCCCATGCTTTAAATAGTTTCCAAAGGGCGAACCACAACCTATACTCCCAAACATACAACCCTGGTTGGAGAAATCACCCAAATTTTAGTTAGAAGAGTGAGAACAACAATGCACAAACTTCATAACCACCATTTCAAGCACACCACAATTTCCAAAATTCTCATGGATATGCACCTCCTTATGCTCCACCGCCTAGAAGAAATCTTGAGGAAACATTACATGCATTCATTGAAAAGCAAGAGACAATCAATACTCAACTTGCTCAAAACATGACAGATTTTAAACATACTCTTGCTAAATTAACATCTGCTCTTAGTTTCCAAGAGAAAGGTAAGTTTCCATCTCAAACACAACAAAATCCCAAAGGCCAATACAATGCAAATGCAAGTAGTTCCGGAAGCCAACAGATGGATCAAGTCAAATCAGTCACAACTCTGCGCAGCGGTAAGGTTATTGAAAAACCTTTTATTGAACTTTATGAGAAAGATGATGAGTCAATCTCTGAGGGTAAGGAAGGGGATGAATCTGAAAATTGCAAAGAAACGACTGATTCACCGCTAGCACTTCCATTTCCTCAAGCCATGACCAAACAAAGGAAAGTTAATCACAACTCCGAAATCTTTGAAACTTTCAAATAGGTAAGGATCAATATACCTTTGTTGGATGCTATTAAACAGGTTCCTTCCTATGCTAAATTTTTGAAAGATCTCTGCACTGTGAAGAGGAAACTGAATGTGAAAAAGAAAGCCTTTCTAGCCGAACAAGTAAGTGCTATTCTTCAAAACAATAATGCTTTGAAATATAAAGACCCTGGTTGTCCTACAATTTCCTGTTTTATTGGAGAGCATAAAATTGAAAGAGCCTTACTTGATCTTGGTGCTAGTGTGAATTTACTTCCATATTCAGTTTTTCAGAGTCTCAATCTAGGTGAGTTAAAACCAACTTCTATATCTCTTTTACTTGCCGATAGATCTGTAAAAGTGCCGAGAGGAATAATTGAAGATGTGTTAGTACAAGTCAATAAATTCATTTATCTTGTGGATTTTATTGTCTTGGACACAGAACCTCTTGAAGCATGTAATTCATTTCCTGTTATTTTAGGACGTCCATTTCTTGCAACTTCTAACGCATTGATTAATTGTAGGAATGGACTCATGAAGCTATCATTTAGAAACATGACATTGGAGATGAATATTTTCAACATTTGCAAGCAACCTGGAGATGATAATGATTTACAAGAAGTAGATCATATTGACGAATTAGTTTATGATCAACTTGAATCTACTTTAAGTAAAAATAAATTGGATGAATCTAAAGATTTGCAAATGATTTATTCTAAGGAAGAAATCATGGATAACAAACGCACAGAAAATATTGATGCGAATCTTTTGTCAACAGTGACAATAGATTCGACATCTGGCATCACACCAATCGATGATTACTTTCCTAACGAATCCTTACTTTCTCTTAGTCCAATGCCTTGGTATAATAAAAATATCAATTTTCTTGCTTTAGAAGATTTGCCAGCTGATTGGAGTACCCAAGACAAAGAAAAGTTTTTGAACGAAGTGAAGAGCTTTTATTGTGATGACCCTAACTTATTCAAATATTGTCCTGATCAAATATTTCAAAGATTCATTCTCGACAATGAGGTAAGTAGTGTCATTAAACTTTGTCATTCTGAAGCATGTGGAAGTTGTTTCTCGTCAAAAAAGACAATTGCAAAAATCTTTCAAAATGGATTTTATTAGCCCACCATGTTCAAGGACACGCATGCATTCTGCAAAACTTGTGAAAATTGTCAAAAGATTGATACTGGTCAAAAAGTTTTTTTTTATAATTCTCAACTCTATGCATTCCCTAGAGAGCTAAGACCAAGATGGAGCAATCCTTATGGGGCCTGTGATATTGAGAATTCAATGAATGACAATGATTTTAAGAAAAATGGACATCGTTTGAAAGCTTACTTTGATAATTTTCCTAGTGAAAATGAATCAGCTGGTTTGAATGATCTTGTAGATAAAGGTTGATTATTTTATTTTTCTCACATTTTCTTTTTTATGTTTCTTTTTGAGTGATTTTTGCTAGTTTCTCTCACCCCAGTCAAATGGCGGATAACGGTACTCCGTGACCTAAGTCGGCTCTTTCAGTTTCCCACAATTACTGATATTTGTGTATATATTTGTGCAATTCTTTGAATCTCTCTTCCAATTCTCATTTGAAAATGGACACTAATCTTGAAAAATTGAAAAAGTATTTTCCTACTCTGCCTCAGAATGCGATTACAAAAATTTACCGTGCTAGATGTGCAAGATTGAGATTGTTAATGAATCATGGAATTCCTAAAGATATTCGTTGGTTGATTGAAGCAAAGGTCTGATTATCAGGTGAGTCCTCTAACTCCTTCAATTCACACATGCCTGGAACAGGTAAAAGCACTTTTGCAAAGAAGCGTCGTGCAAAACGACTAGAAGTCTGTCATCGATGTGCTAAATGGACTTGTAATACACAATGTCGTTCTTTAGGAATGGTATCTATAAACCGTGAAGATAAAATACAATTCATTAAGGATGGCCTAAGTAAGGAGTCTTTAGATAATCTTCTATTGACTCTTGAGACGCATCCTAGTGGAGATGTGCATCGTGCAATTCATGATTTATGGCCACTATTTCATAAAGAACATGATCGACTTAGTCTTGGGAATCTGACTAAAAAAGACCCTGTTTTGCCAGTTTTTAAGAAAACTGGATGGGAAGCCTATCCCCGACCCATAGAGGGCGTTTAAGCCATTCTTGGACGTAAAACCAAGGGAAGATGTGAGCCACAATCACAACTACCTGTACATACACATGTTTTTTTCAAAAGTAAATAAATAAAAAGAGAGAGAGAGTGTGTGAGACTCCAGCTGGCCTACATATAGGTGTTATGATTGCATTTCTAATTTCTCATCTATAAAACCCTCTTTTCTTTCCTTTCATTTCTACTCAACCCATACATTCAACAAATACAGAAGTGTGTAGAAATGGCAAGTTCCTCAAGTCATCAAATAAGAAATATTTGTGTTTTCGGTCGATCTAGTCCTGGAAAAGAAAAGGAGTTTTTAGAATCAGCAAATCATCTTGGTCAGGTGCTAGCTGAGAGAAAAATTCATTTAGTGTATAGGGGAGGCAGTCTTGGGTAAGACATAGGCCTACAACTTTCATATGGAGCCCAAGATCTAAAAAGGCCATTATCAAGTCCAAATTGTAGCAACAACAAAGAAGCCCGAATCTGTCTTCCAGCCCGAGCACTGTTTGGTATTTTGGCCATATCTGGAGTTCTAGTAGTCCAAATGAGCTGAATGTTTTACACAAGAAAGATGAGACAATTGCCTACAACTTTCATGTTTACAACTGGCTCCAATTTTGACGTTATCAATGACGTTTTGGGCAGACAAGAGAAGATAAGGATTGTCACCAAGTCAAAAGTTGGCCACCCACTTATCAATTAGTCATCAAATCAATAGTTCCTAATTTTGGCCTATAAAAGGAGGCATTTGCCATGCATTTAGGCATCTTGGTTTCCAGATCAAAATCATGCTCTTCCTTTCTCTCTTTTTTGTAATGTTTATGCTTTGCTTTCATTAATATTAAGTTTATGCTTTTCATTTCCTTTCCTTTACTTAGTTAGCTTTTATGTTCTTATTTTGTTTATCTATTTTGCTTTCTTTCATTATGTCTAGCTAAGTTAATTATGTCAAGGTGAAAAGGTTACACTAATGGTGTGAGAATAAGTATAATGTAAACTTAATATGGGCTTTAATGTTTGATACTAACATGTTTTATATTTGTTATCTTGTTCACTCTTTAATACTTTGCTTGTTAAATGATTAATCTTGATTTATGTTGTATAACACTTGGTACAACAAATGCTTGGCACTTTCATAGCCCATAATGTATGGTATAACCGACACCTAAGCTATGAAAGGAACTTGATTTGTTGTTAACATAAGTTATAATCATGAATGCTTGACGAGATTTACAAGTATTAGCATTAATTGAATAAGATGACTAATGTAATCATGTTAACAATATATAATCTGATTGGAACCTCCTTTGTATGTGGTTTCCAATTCAATAATAAGAGTTTATACTATACTTGTTTGATATACCATTAGTGGAACCTCTAACCTTGACATTTGTTATTATTATTGTTTAATCCTTACATTAATATTTCATCTCTAAGTTCTCATCATCATCATTTTCTTCTTCTTCTCTTTCTTTATTATTATTATTATTATTATTATTATTATTATTATTATTACTACTACTACTACTACTACTACTACTACTACTACTACTACTACTACTAGTATTATTATTATTATTATTATTATTGTTATTATTATTGTTATTATTGTTATCGTTATTACTATTATTGTTGTTTATAATTGTTGTTTATAATTTGTACAATTAACCTCCCTGTGGTTCGACCCTGGTCTTGCCGGGTTATTTATTACTTCGACACTCCTGCACTTGGGAGAAGACATCAATCTTTCAGTCGTGTCACTTTTCTTGTCATTTAAAATCTATTTACATTTTTTTTATCTTTGAAAACAAATCCATCAATTATTTTCAACCAAGTTATTGTTAATTTAATTTCTCTTGAGTTTTTTTTTTTGTTACTTAGCTTAATTTCCAGATCTAGCTCTCTGTGGATATGACCTCGATCTTACCGAGTTAATTGCTACATCGCACACTCGTGCACTTGCGAGTTAAAACAAGCCGATCATAAAAAGCGGTCAAGCAATTTTGGCGCCGTTGCCGGGGAGCTAGCAAGCAAAGGTAACAAATTTAGATTTGATTATTGGAAAACTAAAAAAAATCATATAAAAAAAATAAAATTGGCTGGTTTTACCGTCTAAAAAAAAAAATTGACCTTAACATTTCGGATATTGGACCGTGGACTGGAGTATTAATTGTTGGATTTTGGTTGGTTCAACCATTTTTCTTTTATTGTCTATTCTTATTAGTTTCTAATATTTTTCTTGTTTATTTCATTTTATTTTGTTGTTTTATTTTTATTTATTGTCTAAAGTGTTTGGCCGGTATTACCACCTTTGTTTTTTTATTAATACTTGTTATAACTATCTTTTAATGTTTATTGTTGTTATTTTTCTTATATTTATTGTCTAAAGTGCTTGGTCGGTATTACCGCCTCTTGTTTATTTCCTTTTTATTTTGTGGTTTTGTTATGATTATTTTTTTTTATAATAATGTATCTAATAATATAAGATACCTATAATTTGTGGTAAATGTCTATTTTTAATGCAGGCCTATCACATAAATGAAAGGATTGATTGATGACTTGAAGAACTTAAATTGCAAGGATAAAGAGATGGTCAAACTTAGAAAAGAGATGTCGGTGCAATCCAAACCGGAACATTGTTCGGTAATTGGGTCATATCTAGAGCTACAGATCTCAGATTTAGGTCCAATTTATATGGATGGAAAGGTAAGACATAGGCCTACAACTTTCATATGGAGCCCAAGATCTAAAAAGGCCATTATCAAGTCCAAATTGTAGCAACAACAAAGAAGCCCGAATCTGTCTTCCAGCCCGAGCACTGTTCGGTATTTTGGCCATATCTGGAGTTCTAGAAGTCCAAATGAGCTGAATTGTTTACACAAGAAAGGTGAGACAATTGCCTACAACTTTCATGTTACAACTGGCTCCAATTTTGACGTTATCAATGAAGTTTTGGGTAGACAAGAGAAGATAAGATTGTCACCAAGTCGAAAGCTGGCCACCCACTTATCAATTAGTCATCAAATCAATAGTTCCCAATTTTGGCCTATAAAAGGAGGCATTTGCCATGCATTTAGGCATCTTGGTGTTCAGATCAAGATCATGCTCTTCCTTTCTCTCTTTGTATTCTTTGTAATATTTATGCTTTGTTTTCATTAATATCAAGTTTATATGCCTTTCATTTCCTTTCCTTTACTTAGTTAGCTTTTATGTTCTTATTTTGTTTATCTATTTTGCTTTCTTTCATTATGTCTAGCTAAGTTAATTATGTCAAGGTGAAAAGGTTACACTAATGGTGTGAGAATAAGTATAATGTAAACTTAATATGGACTTTAATGTTTGATACTAACATGTTTTATATTTGTTATCTTGTTCACTCTTTAGTACTTTGCTTGTTAAATGACTAATCTTGATTTATGTTGTATAACACTTGGTCCAACAAATGCTTGGCACTTTCATAGCCCATAATGTATGATATAACCGACACCTGAGCTATGAAAGGAACTTGATTTGTTGTTAACATAAGTTATAATCATGAATGCTTGACGAGATTTACAAGTATTAGCATTAATTGAATAAGATGACTAATCTAATCATGTTAACAATATATAATCTGATTGGAACCTCCTTTGTGTGTGGTTTCCAATTCAATAATAAGAGTTTATACTATACTTGTTTGATATACCATTAGTGGAACCTCTAACCTTGACATTTGTTATTATTATTGTTTAATCTTTACATTAATTTTCCATCTCTAAGTTCTCATCATCATCTTCTTCTTCTCTTTCTTTATTACTACTACTACTACTACTACTACTAGTATTATTATTATTATTATTATTACTACTATTACTACTACTACTACTACTACTACTACTACTACCACCACTATTATTATTATTATTATTATTATTATTATTATTATTATTATTATTATTATTATTATTATTATTATAGTTGTTGTTGTTGTTGTTATTATTGCTATTATTGTTGCTTATAATTGTTGTCTATAATTTGTACAATTAAACTCCCTGTGGTTCGACCCCGGTCTTGCCGGGTTATTTATTACTTCGACACTCCTGCACTTGGGAGAAGACATCAATCTTTTAGTCGTGTCACAACCCCCAAAACTTGACTATCTCCTAAAAATACAGCTATTGACACACCTCCCATTATCAATAGACTGCCTCCCCTATACACTAAATGAATCTTTCTCTCAACTAGCACCTGATCAAGATGATTTGTTGATTCTAAAAACTCTTTTTGTTTTCCAGGACTAGATCCACTGAAAACATAAATATTTCTTATGTGATGACTTGAGGAACTTGTCATTTCTACACACTTCTATATTTGTTGTAGGTTGAGTAGAAATGAAAGAAAAGAAGAGAGGATTTTATAGATAAGAAATTACAAAGGCAATCATACCACCTATATGTCGGTCAATTAGAGTTTCACACACTTACTCTCTTTCTCTTTATTTATTTATTTATTTATTTATTTATTTATTTATTTTTGACAAAGCATGTGTATGTATAGGTCGTCGTGATTGTGGCTCACATCTTCCCTTGGAACGGCTTAAACGCCCTCTATGGGTTGGGGATAGACTCCCATCCAGTTTTCTTAAAAGCTAGCAAATAGGGTCTTTTTTAGTCAGATTCCCAAGACTAAGTCGATCATGTTCTTTATGAAAATAGGGTCATAAATCATGAATTGCTCAACACACATCTCCACTACGATGCGTCACAAGAGTTAATAGAAGATTATCTAAAGACTCCTTAATCAAGTCATCCTTAATGAATTGTATTTTATCTTCACGATTTATAAATACCATTCCTGAAGAACACATTGTGCATTACAAGTCCATCTGGCACATCGATAACAGACTTTCAGTCGTTTTGCATGATGTTTCTTTGCAAAAATGTTTTTACCTATTCCAAGCATGTGTGAAATGAAGCAATTAGAGGACTCACCTGATAATCGAACCTTTACTTTAATCAACCAGCGAATATCTTCAGGAATTCCATGATTCATTAACAACCTCAATCTTACACATCTAGGAGGGTAAATTTTTGTAATCACTTTCTAAGGCAGAGTAGGAAAATACTTTTTTAATTTTTCAAGATTAGTGTCCGTTTTCAAATGAGAATTGGAAGATAGATTCAAAGAATTGCATAAATATATACATAGATATCAGTTATTATAGGAAACTCAAAGAACCGATGTAAGTCACGTAGTACCGCTGTCCGCCATTTAACCGGGATGAGAGAAACTAGCAAATATTACTCAAAAAGAAACACAAAAACAATGCGAGAAAAACAAAATAATCAACCTTTATCTACAAGATCATTTAAACCAGTTGATTCATTTTTACTAGGAAAATTATCAAAGTAAGCTTTCAAATGATGTCTATTTTAAAAAAAAAACATTGTCATTCATTGAATTCTCAATATCAAAAGCCCTTTAAGGATACACATGTTTCTTAATAAATGGACTGCCCCATCTTGATCTTAGCTATCTAGGGAATAAATGGAGTTGAGAATTATAAAACAAAACTTTTTGACAAGTATCAATTTTTTGAAAAATTTCACAAGTTTTGTAAAATGCATGCGTGTCCTTGAACATGGTGGGCCAATAAAATCCATTTTGAAAGATTTTTACAACTCTTGTTTTTTATGAGAAATAACTTCTACATGCTTTAGAATGATAAATTTTAATGACACTACTCACCTCATTGTCGGGAATAAATATCTGAAATATTTGATCAGGATAATATTTGAATAAGTTAGGGTTATCCCAATAAAAGTTCTTCACCTTGTTCAAAAACTCTTCTTTGTCTTGGGTACTCCAATCAGTTGGCAAATCTTCTAAAGCAAGAAAATTGATATTTTTATCATACCAAGGTATTGGACTAAGAGAAAGTAAGGATTCGTTAGGAAAGTAATCATTGATTGGTGTGATGTCAGATGTCAAATTTGTTGTCACTTTTGACAAAAGATCCGTATCACCATTTTTGGTGCATTTTTCATCAGTGATTTCTTCCTCAGAATAAATCATTTGCAAATCTTCAGATTCATTCAACTCATTTTTACTTAAAGTAGATTCAAGTTGATCGTAAACTAATTCGTCAATATGATCTACTTCTTGTAAATCATTATCATCTCTAGGTTGCTTGCAAATGTTGAAAATATTCATCTCCAATGTCATGTTTCTAAATGATAGCTTCATCAGTCCATTCCGACAATTAATCAATGTGTTAGAAGTTGCAAGAAACGGACGTCCTAAAATAACAAGAAATGAAGTACATGCTTCAATAGGTTTTGTGTCCAAGACAACAAAATCCACAGGATAAATGAATTTATCAACTTGTACTACATATCTTCGATTATTCCTCTAGGCACTTTTATAGATCTATCAGGAAGTAAAAGAGTTACAGAAGTTGGTTTTAACTTACCTAGATTGAGACTTTAAAAAACTAAATATGGAAGTAAATTCACACTAGCTTCAAGATCAAGTAAGGCTCTTTCAATTTTATGTTCTCCAAATAAAGCAAGAAATTATAGGACAACCAGGGTCTTTATATTTCAAAGCATTATTGTTCTGAAGAATGGCACTTACTTGTTTGGCTAAAAAGGCTTTCTTTTTCACATTCAATTTTCTCTTCACAATGCACAAATCTTTCAAAAATTTAGCATAGAAAGAAACTTGTTTAATAGCATCCAGCAAAGGTATATTGATTCTTACTTGTTTGAAAGTTTCAAAAATTTTAGAGTTGTGATTGACTTTACTTTATTTGGTCATGGCTTGAGGAAATGGAAGTGCTGGCGGGGAATCAATCATTTTTTTTGCAATTTTTAGATCCAACCCCTTCCTTACCCTCAGAGATTGACTCATTATTTTTCTCACAAGGTTCAAGAGTGGGTTTTTCAATAACCTTACCACTGCAAAGAATAGTGGCTGATTTGACTTGATCCATATGTTGGCTTCTAGAACTACTTGCATTTGCATTCTATTGCCCAATGAGATTTTGTTGTGGTTGAGATGGAAACTTAGCTTTCTCTTGGAAATTAAGAGTAGATGTCATGTTTGCAAGAGTATCTTTAAAATCTATCATGTTTTGAGCAAATTCAGTAATCATTGTCTCTTGCTTTTCAATGAATGCATGCAATGTTTCCTTAAGATTTCTTCTAGGAGGTGGAGCATAAGGAGGTGCATATCCATGAGAATTTTGGAAATTATGGTGTGTTTGAAACTGTGGTTGTGAAGTTTGTCCATTGTTATTATCACTATTCCAACTAAAATTTGGGTGATTTCTCCAACCAGGGTTATATGTTTGGGAGTATGGGTTATGGTTGACCCTTTAAAAACTGTTTAAAGTATGGGCTTGTTTATGAAGACATTCCTTAAAAGAAGGCAAGGTTGGACAGTTATTGGTTGAGTGTTCATTTGTTTCACATATTTGACACATAATGTTTTCAATAGATTTTAATTGACCACTCTTTTTCAATTTTAGTGCCTCGACTTTTCTAGCTAAAGATGTAAACTTGGCTTGAAGGTCATCAACTTTTCTAAGGTTGTACATACCTCCACTAGATATATGAGGTTGAGTTTTACTCGGTACCTATAAGTACCCGCGATATTCTAATTTTGAGCATTTTTAGCTAACAAGTCTAAGTACTCTATTGCTTCGTCAGAGTCTTTATCTTCAAAAGTTCCATTGCATATCAATTCAATCATTTGTCTATTTATAAGTGTTAACCCTTCATAAAAATATGAAATCAATCTCCATGTTTCAAAACTATGATGAGAGCAAGTATTAAGCAAGTCTCAATACCTATCCCAAAATTGGTAAAATGTTTCTCCTAGTTTTTGAGTGAAAGTAGTGATTTGTCTTTTGAAAAAGTTTATTCTATGAGATGGGAAAAACTTTTTTAACAACTGTTGTTGCATTTCATCCCAAACACGAATGGATACTGGTCTCAAATTTTATAGTCATGTTTTAGCTTTATCTTTTAATGAAAAAGGAAAAAGCTTTAATCTAATGGTGTTCATGCTACAATTTGAATCATTATATGTGTTGCAGACCTCTTTAAATTCTCTTAAATGCAAGTATGGATTTTTCAATTCTAACCCATGAAAAAAAGGTAAATATTGAATAATATCTGGTTTAAAATTAAAATGAGATCCATCAAGAGGAAAAACTATGTATGATGGTGCACCTGTTCTTATAGAATTCATGTGGTATCTAAGTGTTCTAACACGGTTATTCTCATTATTCTTATTATGAAGTAATTGATTATCTTCTTCGACCATATTTTCTATAAATGATGAGGATACCCTACAAAGTCTACCACTTGATGTATGTGACCACACTCTCATGCACATGTAAGAAGAAACAAACGAAGAAGAAATAAGAAAAAAAAAAAACAAAGTTATATATAGGAAAAGTGAAAAGAAAAAATAAATTAAATACTATAATTTGTATAAGAACTTACCTCCCAACCAATGGCGCCAAAAACTTGACACGACTAAAAGATTGATGTCTTATCCCAAGTGCAGCAGTGTCGAAGTAATAAATAAGCCGACAAGACCGAGGTCGAACCACAAGGAGGTTAATTTTACAAATTATAAATAACAATAATACAACAATAATAATAACAATAATAATAACAACAACAACAACAACAACAACAACAACAATAATAATAATAATAATAATAATAAAAAGAAGAAGAAGAGAACTTTGAGACGGAATATTAATGTAAGGATTAAACAATGATAATAACAAATGTCAAAGGTTAGAGGATCCACTAATGGTATGTCAAACAAGTATATAAACTCTTATTATTCAATTGGAAACCACACACAAAGGAGGTTCCAATTTGATTATAGATTGTCAACATGATTACATTAGTCATCTTATTCGATTAATGCTAATACTTGTAAATCTCGTCAAGCATTCATGATTATAACTTATGTTAACAACAAATCAAGTTCCTTTCATAGCTCAGGTGTCGATTATACCATACAGTATGAACTATGAAAGTGCCAAGCATTTGTTGTACCAAGTGTTATACAACATAAATCAAGATTAGTCATTTAACAAGCAAAGTATTAAATAGTGAACAAGATAACAAATAAAAAACATGTTAGTATCAAACATTAAAGTCCATATTAAGTTTACACTACTCTTATTCTTACACCATTAGTGTAACCTTTTCACCTTGACATAATAAACTTAGCTAGACATAATAAAAGAAAGAAAAATAAATAAACAAAATAAGAATATAAATAAGATAAGAGTTAACTAAGTAAAGGAAATGAAATGAAAGGCATAAACTTGATATTAATGAAAGCAAAGAATAAACATTACAAAAAAACACAAAGAGAGAAAGCAAGAGCATGATCTTGATCTGGAAAATAAGATGCTTAAATGTATGGCAAATGCCTTCTTTTATAGGCCAAAATTAGGAACTATTGATTTGATGACTAATTGATGAGTGTGTGACCAACTCTTGACTTGGTGACAATCCTTATCTTCTCTTGTCTTCCCAAAACGTCATTGATAACATCTAAATTGGAGCCACTTGAAAACATGAACATTGTAAGAAATTGTCTCAGATTTTTTTTGTAAAAAATTCAGCTCATTTGGACTTTTAGAACTCTAAATATGGGCCAAATACTGAACAGTGCTCGGGCTAGAAGACAAATTCAGACTT
The DNA here is from genome assembly GCA_026413675.1 of Populus pruinosa. Lineage (NCBI taxonomy): Eukaryota > Viridiplantae > Streptophyta > Magnoliopsida > Malpighiales > Salicaceae > Populus > Populus pruinosa. Next base: position 10,817,916 of record CM048598.1, read on the forward strand.
CTTTATTGTTGCTATAATTTGGACTTGAAAATGGCCTTCTTAGATTTTGGGCTCCATATGATAGTTGTAGGTCTATGTCTTACCTTTCCATCCATATAAAGTAGAACTAAATCTGAGAACTACACCTCTAGATATGACCCAATTACCAACCAATATTTCGATTTGGATTGCACCAACATCTCTTTTCTAAGTTTAGTCATCTTTTTTTCCTTTCAATTTCAGTTCTTAAATTCATCAATCAATCCTTTTATTTATATGATAGGCCTGCATTTAAAATGAACACTTACCACAAATTAAAGGTATCTTATATTATTAAATATATTATTATAAAACATGTTTTAGTTAAGGAGTTATTGATACTCCAACTGCAAAATGATGATATAAAACCTTGATAAAAATGCACTTGTAAGTACTAATCATGCATCTTAGTAGAGATGTGCATCTTGCAATTCATGATTTATGGTCACTATTCCATAAAGAACATGCTCGACATAGTCTTGGTAATCTGACTAAAAAAGACCATGTTTGCCGGTTTTTAAGAAAACTGGATAGGAAGCCGTTATTGGACATAAAACCAAGGGAAGATGTGAGTCACAATCAAAATTATGATTTTAGTGTTAGTTTGTAAAAACTTAAGTCTTTTGATTTTATTAATAGAGCATAATATTTGTATTTTGTTATTTCTTATATTTGTTTTAAATGTGTTTCAAGTTTGTCAGTTGTTGTTGTTTCAGGTGATGTCTTATATACTATATCTTTCTACCTTAGAATATTGAGGACAATGTCTCGTTTTGGTTGGGAGAAGAGGGTAGTAGTTGACAAAAAAGAATTAACTAACTATATTTTCTATTTCATAAAGCATGTGCAGAATTTTTGTTACTAGGATGGCAGAATAAAGGAGTTTTTTTTATTAAAGTGACTCTTGAAACGCATCTTAGTAATCATTCTTAATAAGGTCTATTATAATACTTCTTGAAATATTGAGGTTTACAAACTCTCGTATTATTATCACTTAATTCTACTCATATACTCATTTAACATGTATTCTTAAACCTTAATTTTCACACACACACTTTAATATATAATTGTGGGTTGCACATTGGATTATTACATTATTTATGTTCTTTTGTTAAAGGTAACAACTAAGGGAAAGGGATAGTATACAATTTGAAAAAAAAAAGAGCAAAAAAAATTATAATAAAAATATAGATAAGTTTGATTTCGTAGCCTCTCTAACATAAGCAATTAAGTCCAAATGGGTGTTTTAACACCTAATACCCTAAAGTCAACTGACTTGAGAGCTATTGATCTAACACTTGTTACATGGGTTGAGGAGAAAAGCTTAAGAAAATCAAACATTGCACTATCTACGTATCAATATCGGCAACTTGAGTTACTAAGCTTGAAAGGGTGTCTCAACACCTAATACCCTAAGACCAACTGGTTTGGGGGTCATTAACCAAAAACTCATTACATGTGTTAAAGATGCTTTGTGTTTTAAGTTACATGTATATATATATTTAAAATAAAAATTGCAACCCAAGGAAGTTAACCTTAAACTTTAGAACAAGAATTTCTTCCAAGCTCCATAACTATGTGTTGATATATTAAGCATAAAAGAAGGGTTTATTAATATCTTGTTTAAGAGGTATTGAATAGATATATAGATTTAATAAGAGTTTGTTTATCTGGATAGATTAATGGAAGTTGAATGATGAATACCTTGCTTTGTGGAATTTACAAATTGTTTTTTTTATTTTAACATTTTGATTACTAGAGACTAGTAATAAGCTGGTTGGGGGGTGTGATTAATACTTAAAAATACATTTTTTATCAAGGTTTATATCATCATTTTGTATTTGAAGTATTAATAACTCCTTAACTAAAACATGTTTTATAATAACATATCTATTAATATAAGATACCTTTAATTTGTGATAAATGTTTATTTTAAATATAGACCTATCACATAAACAAAAAGATTGATTAATGAATTTAAGAACTGAAATTGAAAGGACAAAGAGATGGCCAAACGTAAAAAAGAGATGCTGGTGGAGTCCAAACCGAAATACTGTTCGATAATTGGGTCATATTTGGAGTTGTAGATCTTGGATTTATGTCTACTTTATATGGATGGAAAGATAAGAGAAGATAAGGATTGTCACTAATCAAAAGTTGGTTACTCACTCATCAATTAATCATCAAATCAATAGTTTCCAATTTTGGCCTATAAAAAGAGGCATTTGCCATGCATTTAGGCATCTTGGTCTCCAAATCAAGATTATGCTCTTGATTTTTCTTTTTGTATTTTTATAATATTTAGGTTTCGTTTTTATTAATATCAAGTTTAAGTTTTTCTTTACTTAGTTAACTTTTATCTTATTTATATTCTTATTTTGTTTATTTATTTTTCTTTCCTTCATTATGTTTAGCTAAGTTTATTATATCAAGTGAAAAGGCTACACTAACGATGTAAGAATAAGTATAGTGTAAACTTCATATGGACTTTATTGTTTGATACTAACATATTTTATATTTGTTAGCTTGTTCACTCTTTAATACTTTACTTGTTAAATGAATAATCTGGATTTATGTTGTATAACACTTGACAGATCAAATGTTTGGTACTTTCATAGCTCATACTATATGGTATAACCGACACTTGAGCTATGAAAGAAACTTGATTTATTTTTAACATAAGTTATAATCATGAATGTCTTATGAGATTTACAAGTATTAGCATTAATCGAATAAGATAACTAATGTAATCATGTTAACAATTTATAATCTGATTGAAACCTTCTTTGTATGTGGTTTCTAATTGAATAATAAGAGTTTATACTATAATTGTTTGATATATTATTAGTGGAACCTCTAACCTTGATATTTGTTATTATTATTATTTAATCCTTACATTAATATTTCATCTCAAAGTTCTTATCTTCCTCTTTTTCTCCTCATTCTTTTTTATTATTATTATTATTATTATTACTACTACTACTACTAGTCAGCAAGATCATGGTCGAACTATAGGGAGGTTAATTGTATAAATTATAAATGATAATAATACAACAACAATAACAATAATACAACAACAACAATACTACTAGTAGTAGTAGTATATTTTTATATATATTTTTTAGTTGGTTATTAATAATTTTTAAGATTTACTATATAAATACTAGAAGAATATTTTATTTTTTCCATGTAAGATTTGAAACTCTTTAGTATCTATATAAATTATATTTTTTCAATATGAGATAAAAAAAATATTTTTAGTTTAAATACTTCAACTTAAAAAGATAAAATAATATTTTTTTAATATAGAATAAAAAAATTTAAAATAATCTTTTAAAATTCATTATTTACAATAAATATAACTTATATTCATATAGATTATTTTTTAATTTTTTATATAAAATATTAAATTATTAAATATTTTTTAATTTTTTTAAATTATTTGAAATTAACATGTAACTCAGGATCAATTTCTTAATCAAGTCAATTCTGAAATTAAGTTTAACAACTATATACTACAGAGATAAAAATTAAAAAACATATAAGTGCAAGTGAGATAGTTTATAATAAGAGTTTTTAAGGAGATTAAAATGTGTTTTTTTATTAAAAAAAAGCATTGCACATTAAAATTAAAATTCTAAGAAAATAATACCATTTAATTTAAAAAAAAACTTAATGAGCACATTTTAATCTTATTATACTTAAAAAATATGATATTTAAATAATATCATGATTTACAAAACGATATTAAATAAATTGATTTCAGGAATCGAACCATTACCTCCAATTATTTCAGAACAAAGCTTTGAAAAATTCTGAGGAGCGGCCAGCCACGTAGGCTCATATCTCTTAACCTTTTTATTTTTCCCGCGACTCTCATTATAATTATTTTTTAAAATATGTTTTATTTAAAAATATATTAAAATAATAATTTTAAAAATTTAAAAATTTAAAAATTTATTTTTAATATAAACTCAAAATATTAATCCAAAATAAAAATACATTAATTTCAAATAAAAAATTAGTTTTTTAAAAAAACATTTTTAAAATATAAAAACAAACAAGTCTAATATAACTCAAAATTAAGTAAAAAACATCAAATAATAAACACTGTATCTTAAAAAATCGGTAGACGAGCTCACCTTTTAAGTGTTCCGACGAGGAGGAGATTTCTTCCTCGGCAAGAGATCCGGATTCTCGATCAAAGGATCAAAAATACAAAACACACCTTGGAGCACAAAATGTAACAGACCTCAATTACTAAACGGAAAACATAATTAAAAGTCGGCGTGAGGTTGATGGACTTCTAGGTTGCAGTCTTGTTAATATTATTTATTCGAAGTGGGATGGTTTGTGATGCATTAAAAGTGTTCAAGAAGATGAGAAATCCTGATGTAGTGGCCTGAAGTGCCATGATCACTAAAATCGGGGTGGCTGGCTATCGGAGATGGAGTTTGTTGAGAGGGGAGAGCAGTCGTGTGGGAGGCGGCGATGAATGGTTTGTCAGGTTCTATTAGATTTTTCTTTTCTTTTTTAATTTGATGCCAAAACTGTAATATTTAATGTATAAATGCTTTTTAGTTATTAATGCAATTGTAATGACAATCCTATAATTTTTTCAGAGTTTCTTGTTGACTACTTTTTTACGAGAATTATAAATAGTGTCAAGCAAAGTGTAGTTTTTGAAAATATAAGACTGAAATGTAATCGCGTGCAAACTTAACGTGTAATTCTTTTTTAAAAAAATTCTTATGAATATTTAATAAGAATAAAATATATTTTTTTTATTTTTTCATCATTTTTGTATAATTTTCTCACATTGATTATTCTTGTAGATTTTTCATATGGTTGTGATATAATTGTGAGGAAGTTTTTTTCTTTTTTATTAAAACTTGATTTTGATGATTTTTTTAAACCATGCTTCTAATAAAAAAAAATGCATCAATAAAAAATGATAGTTTTGTTTAAAAGAAAGTATTTTTCTTTTTAATTTAAATTTTTAAAGTTGATAGGAATAATCATTTTAATTAGCCTTAATTTTTATTTAAAAAAACCACGTCATTGATAAAGAAGATATTTTTTTTTATCAAAGAATAAAAAAACATGAATACGAACTATGATTTTTTACTGCAGAAATACATTTTTTTCTCTTTAAATAGTTTGCTTTACTGTGATTATATTCTTTAGTTTCAGTAGAATTTATATATATATATATATTCCTAAAAATCCGAATAAATTATCATTTTTTTTCACTAAAATGATTAATCATATACACAAACAGCAAATTATCTGGCCTAACCAATATTTGGCCGCTGCTAAGCTGGCTCCTAATATCCATGCTGAATCTTCGGATTCATTTTGTAGTGTTCGTTTTGATTTCCTTAGCCTATTATTTGCCCACGCAAGAAGATCTTGCTTCATTCTCGGCAGATAATTGGCTAGGGATATCAAAAAGAGCACTACTGATGAGGAATGGGGCACCCATTGAAGAACCCAAAGAAAACAGGAAAAAAACATATAATACGATCTGCATTCTAGAACCCAAAAAAAAGGAAAAAATAGTTGCTGAGAAAATCACAAACAAATCTATACCAGCTCTACTTCAGGAATTCAGGTCATAAAGCACCACTGGACAATCACCACAAACAAACATGTAACAATCTGATGAGGAATGCACCCATTGGAAATTAAATATAACACGATAAATACCCGAATAATTTAAACTTTAAAGCATACCCACTTCATCACAACATGACTAGAGTTACTACGAGACAACAAAACACGAGACAGAAAGAATTCCACCTGTTCAAACAGGGCAATTACTAATCCAGAGTAACGAAATTTAGAAGCACATATAAGAAGACTGCAACAAACCAAGCAGCATCAATGCCACTCTGTATCGTCATATCTCTCAAAGCTAATCAAGTTTCTTGAACACCATACTGAAATGCTCACAGCTTGTCCTCGAACTCAGATAATGGGGTCATCTGCTCCTTCAAACCCTTTCGCTTCCTGATATCCATAACAAGCTGTGCTGCTTGTGTCCCGGCTTCCATTGGATCAGAAGACATCATGTCCCAATGATCAAAAACACATTGTGGGAAAGCCTGTCCAGATGTTGCAGCCCTCAAAGTGCCGGAAAATCCAAAAGACTCGACAACAGGGAGGTACGCCTTGATATTGTACAGGGGAGTACCAGGCCTCTGCATTTCTTCAAACACATGACCACGTTTCTGGTTAAGAACACTGTAGATGCCACCAAGAGCCTGCTCGGGGGCTTGTATCTCCACCAAGTACACGGGCTCAAGAAGCCTGGGCTTGGCAGTCAGCTGGGAGGCATAGATAACCCTCCTAGCAGTAGGAATGACCTGCCCACCACCTCTGTGAATGGCATCGGAATGAAGAACCACATCACAGACTTCAAAGCAGATACCCCGCATGTTTTCTTCAGCCAAGGCACCTTCCTTTGAAGCCCACTGGAAACCAGCAACAACAGAATCCTTGATTTCATTAAGGTACTGAACTCCCTTACACATATCCACAACCATGTTTGGCCCAGTCGTCTCAGGACCAAAGCACCAGATTTTCTTTGCAAGATCCTTGTCCCAGCCAAACTCCTCGGACAAGATCTTGCCACGAATCTTCGGATCATCTCTTGGACCAATACGACCATCATCAATAGCCTCTGCAAGCCCTTCCTCCATGGGTCGTGCCTCCATGTAGAGACGGTTGTGCTTGTTAGGAGATTTGCTCATCACCACACGGCAGGACTTCTCTAGGACAGTCTCACGGAATGACACAACAGGGTCAGACTTGATGATTTCTGCCCCACCCATAAAATCATCCTGCAAATCCTTCAAACAGATCTCAAGGTGCAGCTCTCCAGCTCCAGCAATGATATGCTCTCCAGATTCCTCAATGCTACAAACAACCATGGGATCAGACTTGGCCAAACGCTTCAGACCTTCCACCAGCTTGGGGAGGTCAGATGCTACCTTGCACTGAACAGCCACACGCACAACAGGTGAGACAGAGAACTTCATAGCACGAATAGGGTGGGCATCAACTTCCTTTTCATTAGTTAAAGTGGCATTCTTAGTGATGAACTGATCCAATCCAACCAAGGCAACAGTGTTACCACAAGGCACATCCTCCACGGTTTCTTGCTTCTTCCCCATCCAAATGACAGTCCTCTGCACACTCTTCACATACAAGTCCTTCTTCTCACCAGGCACATAGTTTGGTCCCATGATCCTAACCTTCAGACCAGTTGTCACCTTTCCAGCGAAAACACGCCCAAAGGCAAAGAACCTACCCTTGTCAGAAGCAGGAATCATCTTAGACACGTAAAGCATGAGCGGGCCCTCAGGGTCACAATTCCTGATAGCATTGGCATAAGCATCATCAAGGGGACCCTCATACAAGTTCTCCACACGGTATTTCTGAGCCGTGGCAGGAGATGGCAGGTGAAAGATCATCATTTCAAGCAGAGCAGTGCTTGCTGGCAGCCAGGTCTGCATCACACGCTTCATCAGAGGCTTTCCCATCAAGTCCTTCTCATCAGACTTCATGACAACACCAAGCTTTTGCAACATGGGCCACAATTTATCCTTCTGATCGTTCATGCACGTGTTAATAATCTGTTTGATTGGCTCATAACAAAACTGCACAAAACCACGCTTGCAAGTAGCAGAGCCAGTGTTCTTGCTGGTCCACTTCTTGGTGGCAGGATCAAAAAAGTTCTCCCCCCACAGCCTCTCCATCATCTTAGACTCATCCACTCCAAACTTCGAGGCATACATCTTGGCAAAGTTGGTCAAAGTGAAAGCCCAGCCGTGCAAACCAGCAGAGAAAGCAACGGTACCCTTCTCAGGGTAGACTTGACAGTCACCAAGGAGGGGATCTTCATAGGTTGCCATGATGACATTGGCATTCTCAATAACCCTAGAAAATGTCTGAAACGCCTCCTCTCCATCAACCTGGAGCTCCAGGAAACACCTGTCCATCTTGTTAACTGTCAGGACAGGCCTGATCCTCTCACCCAAAGCCTGTCGAAGCACAGTTTCAGTCTGGACACACACACCCTCAATACAGTCCACAACAACCAGAGCGCCATCAGTGATACGAAGAGCAGCTGTGACCTCAGATGAAAAGTCAACGTGTCCAGGAGAGTCTATAAGATTGATAAGATACTCATTTCCTTGCCTCTCTCCCTTGTAGCTCTTGAGGGCTTCGTCTGACATTTCATAGTATAGAGAGATACCAGTAGATTTGATTGTGATACCACGTTCTGCCTCATCTGCCCGGGTATCAGTCATTCGAACATCACCAGCAACCTCTTGGGCAATGATACCAGCAGCAGCGACAAGAGAATCAGTGAGAGTTGATTTTCCTGCAAAGGAACACAGATCAAATCCAGCCCAACGAAGAATTTCACACATAAAAGCACGAACTTTCAAAAACAGAAGTGAAAAAAAGCACATAAATACCAGCACAGACGTCAAAAAAAATAGTAACCTAATATAATGGAGAATATAAAAAAAGTTAACCACTGGCAGGAAAAAAACCCTCAAGAAAGCACATGCAGATTTGATTAAGGAACAACAACACCAACGTTTCCAGTCAAAACCATAAAGTATACGCATCCAGTATAAATGGTTCGATAAGAAGATAAATCACATAACTTCAAACAAAATCCTACCATGATCAACATGAGCGATAACGGACATGTTACGGATGTTGTGCTTGAAGTCCATAATACGCCGAAGCTCCTCTGCTGTAAACTTCACCATCTTGTCGAGCTCCTAAAAATTTAATTACGATAATAAAACCTGCAAAAACACAGAACGGCCATTAGGATGTCACAGTGTTTCATCAGACCCATCAAATTGTTGTCCAATCAATCATGTTATGATCTGCTCAACACAAAACCAAGGATCCATTAAGAACCCAGTTGTTAATAGGGCAATAAAAGAAATCAATAAATATACACTAATAATGATAGCCATTAGCTGCACCCAAAAATAGTTTATATCTGTGTTTCCTAGCAGATCTAGATACAGTAGACAAGAGGATGAAGGAGCTAAGGGAAAAGAGAGCTTACAGGGACGAGGAGGCGGCGAAAAAGTGAAAAAGAGAGTAGTGTTTTAGGGTCACTCACTCTATCAGAAAATGCATGTGATGAGGGAGCTGCAGTTGGCTAACATGAGGGTATTTATATGTGATTTCTGTGGCTGACTAGGGTTTTGCATTTTTGGTAGGCTAGGGCTTTGAATTTTTGTATTGGGCTGTAGTGTCGGGCTTTCATTGTGGCATTTCACAGTCTGCTAACAAAAGCCCGATTGTACGACGAATAGATATTTGAAAGTTGCCTATTTCCCTTTTTCATGTGCTCTTATCAAATTAAAATTATTAATTAATTAAAGTAAAGTAAATCACCTATTTAGTGTTTCTCCCATTTTGCTCTTGGAAAAAGAAATCTTATTAGTTACATTAAAAAAAAAAGGGGTAACATTATCATTTTCTAGGATATAAATGTCTTGTTGGAAGGTGTAAAATGTTTTTCATAAATTATTTAGAATTTAGAAATGCTACCTCACCCTTAAATAAAAAAAAAATGTTGATACCTACGGGTGTAATGAATTTTAAAAATTTTTATACAGTGAGTGGACTTAAAATTTTTAAACCTTTGCTTTAAAGATTTTTTTCATATTTTCCTAAAATTTTTTCTATTATTATCAAATATTTTTAGGATTATTTTTAGCTTTTCACACCTTTTTTTTTTGTTAATTTGAGCTTTAAGAAAACTTATTTAATTCTTTTAATGATTAAAATAATAAAATTATAGATATATACAGAGCATATAAATTATATCTACGTATAAGATATTTTGTCATCCTTAAATAATACGTGTGGCGTATTAAAATTACCAAAAAAATATCATCCAAGATATTTTTCGATCATTCATAATGGATTCAATCATAATAGATGGCACATATGAATCTATTCATGCTGGATTCATTTCAATTTGGGTTTTTTTTTTTCTCTTCATTCCTTTTCTTTTTCAAATTACATGTTGGTAATGTAAAACAATTATATCAAACTTTTATTTTATTTCTTTGACTCATCATCTTTTTTTTTAATTATAATTATTTTATTTACATTTATTATTGCTAATTAAATTTTATTTTTAATTTTATTCCTAATCATTTCATTTAAAAAAATATCAAATTTGATCATCATTATTTTAATTGATATTTATTTTTTATTAAATCATTTTCTTGATTAATTTGTATTTTCAATTCCATCCATAAAATATTTTTTTAATTTAATTTTTATTTTAAATTTGGTTGCATTTCTTTTAATTGCTATTTTTTGAATAATTTTCTTAATTGATTTGTTTTGTTCAATTTTATCCATAAAAATTTAATTGTATTTAATTTTTATTTTAAATTTAGTTCTAATTATTTTAATTGCCATTTGTTTTATTTTGTATTTTGTTCCCTCAATTTCATCCCTTCATATTTATTTCATTAAAAACCTTTCTAATTTTTTTTTAGGGTTTGCCTATAATAGTGTTAACTTGGTCTAATGATTTGGATTATAAATCTAAAAAATTAGTTTGAGTTGATTTTAGTTCTTTTTTAAGGCATTTTTTTCAAATATTTTGTGCCGTTTATTTTTTATTTTTTATTTATGGGGTCATTCTAAATTTATGTTTTAGGTTATGTATTTGATTTGTTGATTCGGGTTATTTATTAAGTTTGCTCAAGGCATTTTTTGTTTTTCTTTTTATATCTTTCTATTATATCGATAGATGTTCTTTCTTTACATTTTAAGTTTAATTTAAGTTATTTGAAATTATTTTTTTTTTAACTTAACTTTTTATCTAACTCGAGTTTAAAATTAAACTTATAGGATTTTTTTCTAACATAACCTAAACAACTTGGCGGCTCAAATAACTAGTTAAAAACATCAAAGAATAAAATTGAAAAAAAATAATGAAATTAAAAAAAACCTCTCAACTCATCTATTTTCCAAGCTTAGGTCTAAAATTAAGTATATAAGATTTGTCTTGATGTGACTAAGTCAAATTAATAAACCTAAATGCAACCCAAATGAATATTAAATGGAGTTTAAGAATAAAATTAAAAATAAATAGAAAATTAGAAACCTCTTACCTGATTTTTTATCTAGTTTAAGTTTAAAATTAAATATGTAAAATTTATTTTGATATGATTTAATTGATTTGATCAATTTTAAAATAAATTAGATGATTTATAAAAAAAATATGAGGTCAAAATTAAAAATAAAAAAATGAAAAATAAAAAAAAAATAATTCTGTCACTGTTCATATCGATAATAACAGTGAAACATGTGCGTATGACCCAACGTTTTTAGCTAGTAGTATAATTTCTTCGCACTGCCAGCACTTAACAAGTCTCTTAAACATACAAACGTTTAAAATCTCAGTAGACACACAAACACATACCCCTACTTTCTTGTTAAATCTGTTGGGCCATGACCCATAATCAGGACTGAACGAGATAGGACAACTACTGTCTGGGCAGGTGTATGGGGCCACAGCCCATAATCAAGACTGGACAACTGCTATCAGGTCAAGTTTTTTAGGCCGCAAACCAGACAATTTGTTGTCCAGTCATACCAATGAGGCCACAATCCTATGAAATTGCCTTTCTTGGTAAAATCGCAGTCACACAACATATTTCCAGTTCGCGCATTATTGCAGACGTTAATAGAATTATTTTAATAGTTAAGTAATATATTCTAGAATTTCTGATCTATCTGAAAAAATTTTATTGACGGGTAGAGCCACTGCTTTTAACCCTTCTTCTTCTTCTTCTTTCCAGGTAAGTCACCGAGTGTAAGGAAGAATAAAGCCAGATCCATACGCATACAGAAAATTTACGAGAAAACATTCTACTATATAATTTCTCGTTATTCTCCTTCCATACAATGCTCTCTATCGTAAGCGTCGAAGAATTCTTTATTTATATAAAAGATTCGTTCTGCAGGAGAGCACAAAAATACCAAGTCCAGACACATTAGCTCGAGAGTAATGAGGTGAAGGGCGAGAACAATAAGGCCAAGCTATTCAAGAGTACTACTACCTGATAATCTCTCAAAAACAATTATTTGGATCATTACACTTACCACCTGTCCGATCTTGATAGTGGAAGGAGCAGTTATTCACCTGTAATCTGGGTGTATGTCAAGTTCTCTTTAAATCATTGCATGTTTTTTTAGCTTTATGTAATGATATTTTCTTTTTGTATAATTTGTTTCTTACTTTAAGATACTAAAATCCCAATACACACGTAAAAAAAAAAAGTAACGAAATATTACTGTTGTGCTATAAATCACGAGGGTAAAAATATGGTAGCAGCGATGAAGATGGATAGTGGTGATGATCATGGCGGCCACAAGTCAATAACAATAGCATGCCGGGTGATGGTGGGACTGGTACATGTTTTGGAGTTGCTGGGTGCTCACTGCTCATTAGTCATGTCATTTAAAGGGATGACGAGAAGAGCGACAGCGCATCGGACAAAAATAGGCGATTAGCATGTAAAATAAAAAGAAACGGTGAAACAAAAAGTTTTAGTAAAATAATATATATATATATATATATATATTTAAAACGCCATGTGAATTAAAATTTTATTGTGGTTTTAAATCATGATATTTAATTAAATATTATATTTTTAAATTGTAATAAAATTTTAATTAAACAATAGATTTAACTAACTATTATAAATAAATAACAACTATTATAAATAGATAATAGTTTATAATAATTAGTTAAATTAATTATCTAGTTATAAAATCATAGTTTTTGAGTGAACCAATCAATTAGTTCATACAATTAGATCAACCGACTAATCAATTGGACTGGATGATTGATAGTGAGGTTACTACCCCTCCTAAGATTCTCCAACATCTAAATCTAACAAAAAATATTTTTTAAGAAGATTTATTATTTACTTTATTAATCTAACATTTAATTTAATTAATGATTTTAAAGAGTTAGAAATTTTATATTTTTAATAAAATTTAGATAAAGTTTCTTTTATATAGAAACCATATCTAAAATTTTGTCCTGCTTATGCCTATAAAGAACCACAATAACCATATTGTATTATCAATAAGAATTTCTTTTGTGCCTTCGATCAACAATTGTTCTAGAATTGATTTTTTTATTTTAAATATGTCACATCCCCTTATCTAGGATAAAAACATTAATCACATATCAAATAAAAAATAGAGTAATTTTTTATGTAGTTTTCATACAAAAATCTACCAAAATTTTATAGAATTTCTTTTATACCAAGAGGTCCCAAGTTATCGATATATAACCTGTTTACATTTCTAATATTCCATATCTCATAACTAAATCATGACTTAATCATCCTGAATCTTAATCCCATAAATATTATCATCATCACAACTATACTATTTATAACATATATTGAACAACTAATATCATTATAGAAAAATAAATAAGATAAACATACAAATATGAAACTTGATTATATGAATTACAAAGTTAAGTTTATTTATTCAAGTTTAAACATTAATTATACAAATAAAGTTATACAAATATTTTAATATTACAAAATACAAGGATATACTCCATAGAATTAGATAATAAAAAGTAAACAAAAGTTAGGATCTACTCCTATCGTGCATGTGATGGTTCTGAAACAAAATATATATTATTGAAACATAAATATCATAATAAGTATAGTAACACAGAAATCCAACAATTTAAAAAGGCAAACATGTATTTATATTCTATTCACTTATCTTTTTTTGTTTCCATTGAAACTCTTTTTTATTCAACTACTAAAAATTGATTCATCTTCCACTTTTAACTTCCATTCAAAATTTCATAAAATCAACCACAACTATTTTTGCCTAACACATTGTCAATACAATTTTCACTAGCATCATCATCACTTAATGATTAGTACTTAAAAGTGCATTTTTATCATGATTTTATATCATCATTTTGCACTTGAAGTATCAATAACTCCTTAACTAAAGCATGCTTTATAATAATATATCTAATAATATGAGATACCTTTAATTTATGGTAAATGTTCATTTTAAATGCAGGTCTATCACATAAATGAAAGGATTTATTGATGACTTTAAGAACTGAAATTGCAAGGGCAAAGAGATGACCAAAATTAAAAAAAAGAGATGTCGATGCAATCCAAACCGGAATACTGTTTGGTAATTGGGTCATATCTGGAGCTATAAATCTCAGATTTAGGTCTACTTTATATGGATGGAAAGGTAAGACATAGGCCTATAACTTTCATATGGAGCCCAAGATCTAAAAAAGTCATTTTCAAGTCTAAATTGTAGCAATAACAAAGAAGCCCGAATATGTCCTCTTGCCTGAGCACTGTTCAGTATTTTGGCCATATCTGGAGTTCTAGAAGTCTGAATGAGCTGAATGTTTTACACAAGATATCTGAGACAATTGCCTACAACTTTCATGTTTTCGAGTAGCTCCAATTTTGCCATATCTGGAGTTTTAGAAGTCCGAATGAGCTGAATGTTTTACACAAGATATTTGAGACAATTGCTTACAACTTTCATGTTTTTGAGTAGCTCCAATTTTGACGTTATCAATAACGTTTTAGGCAGACAAGAGAAGATAAAGATTGTCACCAAGTCAAGAGTTGGTCACCCACTTATCAATTAGTCATCAAATCAATAGTTTCTAATTTTGGCCTATAAAAGGAGGCATTTGTCATGCATTTAGGCATCTTGGTGTCCAGATCAAGATTATGCTCTTTCTTTCTCTCTTTGTATTTTTTGTAATGTTTATACTTTGCTTTCATTAATATCAAGTTTATACCTTTCATTTCCTTTCCTTTACTTAGTTAACTCTTATCTTATTTATGTTCTTATTTTGTTTATTTATTTTTCTTTCTTTCATTATGTCTAGCTAAGTTTATTATGTCAAGGTGAAAAGGTTACACTAATGGTGTAAGAATAAGTATAATGTAAACTTAATATGGACTTTAATGTTTGATATTAACATGTTTTGTATTTGTTTTCTTGTTCACTCTTTAATACTTTGCTTTTTAAATGACTAATCTTGATTTATGTTGTATAACACTTGGTACAACAATTGCTTGGGACTTTCATAACCCATACTGTATGGTATAACCGACACCTGAGCTATGAAAAGAATTTGATTTGTTGTTAACATAAGTTATAATCATGAATGCTTGACGAGATTTACAAGTATTAGCATTAATCGAATGAGATGACTAATGTAATCTTGTTAACAATCTATAATCTGATTGGAACCTCCTTTATGTGTGGTTTTCAATTGAATAATAAGAGTTTATAGTATACTTGTTTGACATACCATTAGTGGAACCTCTAACCTTGACATTTGTTATTATTATTGTTTAATCGTTACATTAACATTCAATCTCAAAGTTCTCATCTTCTTCTCCTTTTATTTATTTATTATTATTATTATTGTTGTTGTTGTTGTTGTTGTTGTTGTTGATATTGTTATTATTGTATTATTGTTATTTATAATTTGTACAATTAACCTTCCTATGGTTCGACCCCGATCTTGCCAGGTTATTTATTACTTCGACACTCCTGCACTTGGGAGAAGATATCAATCTTTTAGTCGTGTCAAGTTTTTGGCGCCGTTGCCGGGGAGGTAAGTTTTGAATAAATTATAATATTTATTTTATTTTCTCTTTTCACTTTTCTTGTATATAACTTTGTTTCTTTTCTCTTGTTTCTTCTTCTTTTGTTTTCTTTTTCCTTTTATTCTATTCCTACACGTGCATGAGAGTGTGGTCACGTACATCAAGTGGTAGACTTTGTAGGGTATCCTCATCATTTTCAGAAAATATGGCCGAATAAGATAATCAATCACTTCATAATGAGAATAATAAGAATAACCGTGCTATAACACTTAGAGACCACATGAATCCCACAAGAATAAGTGCACCATCATGCCTAGTTTTTTCTCCCGATGCATCTCATTTTAATTTTAAGCCAGGTATTATTCAACTTTTACCTTCTTTTCATGGCTTAGAATTGGAAAATCCATAGTTGCATTTAAGAGAATTTGAGTAGGTCTGCAACACATAATAATTTAAATTGTAGCATGAACACCATCAAATTAAAACTTAGGGAAGATCATGACCTTCAAGCCAAGTTCGCATCTTTAGCTAGAAAAGTTGAGGCACTAGAATTGAAAAAGAGTGGTCAATTAAAATTTGTTGAAAACATTGTGTGTCAAATATGTGAAACAAATGAACACTCAACCAACGATTGTCCAACCTTGCCTTCTTTTAAGGAATGTCTCCATGAATAAGCCCATGCTTTAAACAGTTTCTAAAGGGCCAACCACAACCCATACAACCCTGGTTGGAGAAATCACCCAAATTTTAGTTGGAAGAGTGAGAACAACAATGCACAAACTTCACAAACACCATTTGAAGCACACCATATTTTCTAAAATTCTCATGGATATGCACCTCCTTATGCTCCACCTCCTAGAAGAAATCTTGAGGAAACATTGCATACATTCATTGAAAAGCAAGAGACAATCAATACTCAACTTGCTCAAAACATGACGGATTTTAAAGATACTCTTTCAAAATTGACATCTGGTCTCAGTTTCCAAGAGAAAGGTAAGTTTCCATCTCAAACACAACAAAATCCTAAGGGACAATACAATGCAAATACAAGTAGTCTTGGAAGTCAACACATGGATCAAGTCAAATCAGTCATCACTCTTCATAGTGATAAGGTTATTGAAAAACCCACTCTTGAACCTTGTGAGAAAGATGATGAGTCAATCTTTGAGGGTAAGGAAGAGGTTGAATCTAAAATTTGCAAAGAAATGACTGATTCTCAGCCAGTACTTCCATTTCCTTAATCCATGACCAAACAAAGAAAAGTTAATCACAACTCTGAAATCTTTGAAACTTTCAAACAAGTAAGGATTAAAGTCTCAATCTAGGTGAGTTAAAACCAACTTCTATAACTCTTTTACTTGCTGATAGATCTATAAAAGTACCTAGATGAATAATTGAAGATGTGTTAGTACAATTCTATAATTTCATTTATCTTGTGGATTTAATTATCTTGGACACACAACCTATTGAAGTATGTAATTCATTTCCTGTTATTTTAGGATGTCCGTTTCTTGCAACTTTTAATGCATTGATTAATTGTAGGAATGGATTGATGAAGTTATCATTTGGAAACATGACATTGAAGATGAATATTTTTAACATTTGCAAGCAATCTAGAGATGATAATGATTTACAAGAAGTGAGCTTTATTGAAAAATTAATTCATGATCGATTTCAAACCACTTCCAGTGAAATTAAGATTGATGAATCTGATGATTTGCAAATGATTTATTTTCACGGAGAATCAAAGGTAAATAATTGGAGACCACAAATTGAGAAATTGCCACTGATTGTGCATCAAAAGTGTCATTAAGTCTCTTATTTTACATATGTATTTATTGTTTTTATTTGGTTGTTTTTATAATAATTGATGTGTTTTTTAGTAATGAAGTTTGTTTTAATGTTTCGATAGGTTTTTGGAGCTTAAATGAATTAATTCAGAAAATTCAACGTCGGAATTCAGAACAAAGAATTGAAGAGACATTTAGTTGAAGATTGAAGCAAATCTTGGTTCAAATAAGTGCTCCAAATTTGTCCCAAAAATCAATTCTATTCCAATTCTAGAAAAGAATATCATATGATTTATTTCAAGCCCAAACTTGCCTTATGTTGTGTGAAAACTTCAACCATTAAACACTCAAGGTTTCAATGTCAATCTTAGCCCAAATAATAAGTACATTTGTATACTTATTTGATGCTCAAATTCAGCCCAAATTCAGCCCAAAATCAGCCCAAAATCAACCCCAAATCAACCTTCAAATCAACCCAAACACAATCCATGATCTTACATGTCCACACAACAAATAACAATTGATTTATTTTGGGTAATCCATTGATCCAAGAAGGCAAGCACATGGATGGAAAGCTGGAGGGGATATTTTAACATTATTTTGGGTCAAAAAGAAGAAGGAGACACCTCATAAATGAGGAAGAAAAACGTGCACCAAAGTAGTTGTAAAGCTGTCTTGATTTGATTTTTCAGAACACCTTTCGGTGTTTTGCCCATAACGTTTTACTCAGGTATCCAAATGAGCTGTTCTTTAATGATCTGGAAAGGTGACAGAATTTCCTATAAATATGTCTCTAATAGACTTCTCGAAAAAAAGCTTCTAAGAGGGTCAAATTGCTGTCCAAAGTTAGAGTCAGATTTGTATCCGAATTTTTTCTGAAATTGTATTGTGTTCTTCTTTATAGATTTCGGTTCTTTAGTTTGTAAAACTTATTATTTCAGTTGGATTCAAGTTCTTTCATGTTTATTGAAGTGTTCTTATATATAATCATGGTTGGCTAAACTCTTTCTTGGATCCAAATCAAGGATAATGGTGATTGAGGTGAGTTCTTTAGGATATGAATGAATCTTAATGTTTATCTTCTTATTTTCTTCATGAATGATTTATTATTGTAAAGAAATTTTAAAAATCATTTAGGTAATGTTATAATCTTGAATTTTTATGCACAAACTTTAGTTTTGGTATAGAGATTGCTTGATTCAATGTCTTATTTAATATGAAAGTACTTGTTCATTCTTAAGCAATAATCAATCTTCATCTTTCTAATCTTCATTGTAATATCTTTCGATCTAATATCACCATCATTGAGATTAGGTTGAGTTATCTTATATATGTTGAAGAAATCACCAATACATCACCATTAAAATTGATTTGGACAAAGGCTTACTTTTCTTGTCATTTAAAATCTATTTATATTTTTTTTATCTTTGAAAACAAATCCATCAATTATTTTCAACTAAGTTATTGTTAATTTAATTTCTCTTGAGTTTTTTTTTGTTACTTAGCTTAATTTCCAGATCTAGCTCTCTGTGGATATGACCTCGATCTTACCGAGTTAATTGCTACATCGCACACTCGTGCACTTGCGAGTTAAAACAAGCCGATCATAAAAAGCGGTCAAGCAATTTTGGCGCCGTTGCCGGGGAGCTAGCAAGCAAAGGTATTAATAACTCCTTAACTAAAATATATTTTATAATAATGTATCTAATAATATAAGATACCTATAATTTGTGGTAAATGTCTATTTTTAATGCAGGCCTATCACATAAATGAAAGAATTGATTGATGACTTGAAGAACTTAAATTGCAAGGATAAAGAGATGGTCAAACTTAGAGAAGAGATGTCGGTGCAATCCAAACCGGAACACTGTTCGGTAATTGGGTCATATCTGGAGCTACAGATCTCAGATTTAGGTCCAATTTATATGGATGGAAAGGTAAGACATAGGCCTACAACTTTCATATGGAGCCCAAGATCTACAAAGGCCATTATCAAGTCCAAATTGTAGCAACAACAAAGAAGCCCGAATCTGTCTTCCAGCCCGAGCAATGTTCGGTATTTTGGCCATATCTGGAGTTCTAGAAGTCCAAATGAGCTGAATTTGTTACACAAGAAATCTGAGACAATTGCCTACAACTTTCATGTTTACAACTGGCTCCAATTTTGACGTTATCAATGACGTTTTGGGCAGACAAGAGAAGATAAGGATTGTCACCAAGTCAAAAGTTGGCCACCCACTTATCAATTAGTCATCAAATCAATAGTTCCCAATTTTGGCCTATAAAAGGAGGCATTTGCCATGCATTTAAGCATCTTGGTGTTCAGATCAAGATCATGCTCTTCCTTTCTCTCTTTGTATTTTTTATGCTTTGTTTTCATTAATATCAAGTTTATGCCTTTCATTTCCTTTCCTTTACTTAGTTAGCTTTTATGTTCTTATTTTGTTTATCTATTTTGCTTTCTTTCATTATGTCTAGCTAAGTTAATTATGTCAAGGTGAAAAGGTTACACTAATGGTGTAAGAATAAGTATAATGTAAACTTAATATGGACTTTAATGTTTGATACTAACATGTTTTATATTTGTTATCTTGTTCACTCTTTAATACTTTGCTTGTTAAATGACTAATCTTGATTTATGTTGTATAACACTTGGTACAACAAATGCTTGGCACTTTCATAGCCCATAATGTATGGTATAACCGACACCTGAGCTATGAAAGGAACTTGATTTGTTGTTAACATAAGTTATAATCATGAATGCTTGACGAGATTTACAAGTATTAGCATTAATTGAATAAGATGACTAATGTAATCATGTTAACAATATATAATCTGATTGGAACCTCCTTTGTGTGTGGTTTCCAATTCAATAATAAGAGTTTATACTGTACTTGTTTGATATACCATTAGTGGAATCTCTAACCTTGACATTTGTTATTATTATTGCTTAATCCTTACATTAATATTTGATCTCCAAGTTCTCATCATCATCATCTTCTTCTTCTTCTCTTTCTTTATTATTATTATTATTATTAGTACTACTACTACTACTACTATTATTATTATTATTACTATTGTTGTTGTTGTTATTGTTGTTTTATAATTGTTGTTTATAATTTGTACAATTAACCTCCCTGTGGTTCGACCCCGGTCTTGCCGGGTTATTTATTACTTCGACACTCCTGCACTTGGGAGAAGACATCAATCTTTTCGTCGTGTCAAGTTTTTGGCGCCGTTGCCGGGGAGGTAAGTTCTTGTATAAATTATAGTATTTATTTTATTTTCTCTTTTCACTTTTCTTTTATATAACTTTGTTTCTTTTTATTTTGTTTTCTTCCTCCTTCTTTTGCTTTCTTCTTCTTTTTCATTTTATTCCTACACGTGCATGAGAGTGTGGTCACGTACATCAAGTGGTAGACTTTGTAGGGTATCCTCATCATTTTCAGAAAATATGGCCGAAGAAGATAATCAATCACTTCAAAATGAGAATAATGAGAATAATCGTGCTAGAACACTTAGAGACCACATGAATCCCACAAGAACAAGTGCACCATCATGCATAGTTTTTCCTCCCGATGCATCTCATTTTAATTTTAAACCAGGTATTATTCAACTTTTACCTTCTTTTCATGGCTTAGAATTGGAAAATCCATACTTGCATTTAAGGGAATTTGAGGAGGTGTGCAACACATATAATAACTTAAATTGTAGCATGAACACCATCAGATTAAAGCTTTTTCCTTTTTCATTAAAAGATAAAGCTAAAACATGGCTACAAAATTTAAGACCAGGATCCATTCGTGCTTGGGATGAAATGCAACAACAATTTTTAAAGAAGTTTTTCCCATCTCATAGAACAAACTCTTTCAAGAGACAAATCACCACTTTCACTCAAAAACCAGGAGAAACATTTTACAAATGTTGGGATAGGTATCGAGACTTGCTTAGTACTTGCCCTCATCATGGTTTTGAAACATGGAGATTGGTTTCACATTTCTATGAAGGGTTAACACCTAAAGATAGGCAAATGGTTGAATTGATGTGCAATGGAACTTTTGAAGATAAATACCCTAATGAAGCAATGGAGTACTTAGACTTGTTAGCTGAAAATGCTCAAAATTGGGACACCGCGGGTACTTATGAGGCACTGAGTAAAACTCAATTTCATACATCTAGTGGAGGTATGTACAACCTTAGGGAAGATCATGACCTTCAAGCCAAATTTGTATCTTTAGCTAGAAAAGTTGAGGCACTAGAATTGAAAAAGAGTGATCAATTAAAATCTGTTGAAAACATTGTGTGTCAAATATGTGAAACAAATGAACACTCAACCAATAACTGTCCAACCTTGCCTTCTTTTAAGAAATGTCTCCATGAACAAGCCCATGCTTTAAACAGTTTTGAAAGGTCCAATCACAACCCATATTCACAAACATACAATCCTGGTTGGAGTAATCACCTAAATTTCAGTTGGAAGAGTGATAATGCACAAACTTCACCACCACAGTTTCAAGCACACCATAATTTCCAAAATTCTTATGGATATGCACCTTCTTATGCTCCACCTCTTAGAAGTAATTTTGAGGAAACTTTGTATGCATTCATTGAAAAGCAAGAGACAATCAACACTCAACTTACTCAAAGCATAACAGATTTTAAAGAAACTCTTGCAAAATTCATATTTGCTCTCAGTTTTCAAGAGCAAGGTAAGTTTCCATCTCAACCACAACAAAATCTCAAGGGGCAATATGATGCAAATGCAAGTAGTCCTGGAAGTCAACACATGGATCAAGTCAAATCAGTCACTACTCTACGCAATGGTAAGGTTATTGAAAAACCCTCTCTTGAACCTTATGAGAAAGATGATGAGTCAATCTCTAAGGGTAAGGAAGTGGTTGAATTTGAAAATTGCAAAGAAACGACTGATTCTCTGCCAGCACTTTCATTTTCTCATGCCATGACCAATCAGGAAGAAATCGAGGATGAAAAAGGCATCGAAAAGGTTGATGCGAATCTTTTATCAAAAGTGACAATAAATTCGACACCCGACATCACACCAATCGATGATTACTTTCCTGATGAATCTCTAGTTTCTCTTAATTCAATGCCTTGGTTTGCTAAAAATATCAATTTTCTTGCTTCAGGATTTTTGCCAACTCATTGGAGTATTGAAGACAAAAGAAAATTTTTAAGCAACGAGCAAAATTTTTATTGGGATGACCCTTACTTATTCAATTATTGTCCTGATCAAATATTTCAAAAATGCATTCTCGACAATGAGGTAAGTAATTTCATTAAATTTTGTTACTCTAAGGCATGTGGGGATCATTTCTCATCAAAAAAGAGGATTGTAGAAATCTTACAAAGTGAATTTTACTGGCCCATCATATTCAAGGAGTCAGATGCATTCCGCAAAAACTGTGAAAATTGTCAGAAGGTGGGATTTATTTCAAAACACAGAGAGTCTTTAGATAATCTTCTATTGACTCTTAAATCTCATCATAGTCGAGATAAGCATCGTGTAATTCATGACTTATGAACCCATTTTCATAAAGAACATACTTGGCATAGTCTTGGGAATCTGACTAAAAAAAGACCATGTTTGCTAGTTTTTAAGAAAACTGGATGGGAAGCCTATCCCCGACCCATTGAGGGCGTTTAAGCTGTTCTTGGACGTAAAACCAAGGGAAGATGTGAACCACAATCACAACTGCGATTTGAAATTTTTTGTTTGTAAAAACTTGTGTCTTTTGGTTTTATTATTGTGTTTTGTTATTTCTTATTTTTGTTTCAGTGTGTTTCAGGTTTTGTCAGTGTTCGTTATTTCAGGTGATATCTTCTATACTCTATCTTTCTACCTTAGAACATTGAGGACAATGTCTCGTTTTGGTTGGGGGGAGAGGGTAGTAGTTGATAAAAAAAAATTGTTTTTCATTTCATAAAGCATGTGCATAATTGTTGTTACTAGGATGGCAGAGTAAAGGAGTTCTTTTGTTAAAATGACTTTTGATACGCATCTTAGTAACCATTCTTAACAAGGTCTATTATAATACTTCCTGAAATATTCAGGTTTACAAACTCTCGTATTGTTACCACTTAATTCTGCTCATATACTTATTCAACATGTATTCTTAAACCTTAATTTACACACACACACTTTAACATATGATTGTGGGTTGCATATTGGATTATTACATTATTTATGTTCTTTTGTTAAAGGTAACAACTAAGGGAAAGGGATTGTATATAATTAAGAAAAAAAAACATGAAAAAAATGAAAACAAAAAGAAAAAAAAAAGAAAAAAAATGATGATAATAAAAATGTAGATAAGTTTGGTTTCGTAGCCTCCCTAACCTAAGCAATTAAGCCCGAAGGGGTGTTTTAACACCTAATACCCTAAAGTCAACTGACTTGGGAGCTATTGGCCCAACGCTTGTTACATGGGTTGAGGAGAAAAGTTTAAGGGAATCAAACATTGCACTATCTATATATCAGTATCTGCGACTCGAGTTACTAAGCTCGTAGGGGTGTCTTAACACCTAATGCCCTAAGACCAACTGGTTTGGGAGTCATTAGCTGAAAGCTCGTTACATGGGTTAAAGATGCATGATGTTTTTAAATTATATGTATATAGAGTTGAAAAAAAAAAGAAAAAAAAAAAAAAAGACAAAAATAATAATCCCAACCCAAGGAAGTTAACCTTAAACATTAGAACAAAAATTTCGTTTTCTTCCAAGAAAAGCCCCATAATTATGTGTTGATACATTGAGCACAAAAGAAAGGTTTATTAATATCTTGTTAAGAGGTATTGAGCAGATATATAAATTTAATGAGAGTTTGTTTATTTGGATAGATTAATGGAAGTTAAATGATGAATACCTTGCTTTGTGAAATTTGCAAATTGTGTTAACGCTTTGATTACTAGGGACTAGTAATAAGCTGGTTGGGGGGTGTGATTAGTAGTTAAAAGTGCATTTTTATCATGGTTTTATATCATCATTTTGCACTTGAAGTATTAATAACTCCTTAACTAAAATATATTTTATAATAATGTATCTAATAATATAAGATACCTATAATTTGTGGTAAATGTCTATTTTTAATGCAGGCCTATCACATAAATGAAAGAATTGATTGATGACTTGAAGAACTTAAATTGCAAGGATAAAGAGATGGTCAAACTTAGAGAAGAGATGTCGGTGCAATCCAAACCGGAACACTGTTCGGTAATTGGGTCATATCTGGAGCTACAGATCTCAGATTTAGGTCCAATTTATATGGATGGAAAGGTAAGACATAGGCCTACAACTTTCATATGGAGCCCAAGATCTACAAAGGCCATTATCAAGTCCAAATTGTAGCAACAACAAAGAAGCCCGAATCTGTCTTCCAGCCCGAGCAATGTTCGGTATTTTGGCCATATCTGGAGTTCTAGAAGTCCAAATGAGCTGAATTTTTTACACAAGAAATCTGAGACAATTGCCTACAACTTTCATGTTTACAACTGGCTCCAATTTTGACGTTATCAATGACGTTTTGGGCAGACAAGAGAAGATAAGGATTGTCACCAAGTCAAAAGTTGGCCACCCACTTATCAATTAGTCATCAAATCAATAGTTCCCAATTTTGGCCTATAAAAGGAGGCATTTTCCATGCATTTAGGCATCTTGGTTTCCAGATCAAGATCATGCTCTTCCTTTCTCTCTTTGTATTTTTTGTAATGTTTATGCTTTGCTTTCATTAATATTAAGTTTATGCCTTTCATTTCCTTTCCTTTACTTAGTTAACTTTTATGTTTTTATTTTGTTTATTTGTTTTCCTTTCTTTCATTATGTCTAGCTAAGTTAATTATGTCAAGGTGAAAAGGTTACACTAATGGTGTAAGAATAAGTATAGTGTAAACTTAATATGGACTTTAATGTTTGATACTAACATGTTTTATATTTGTTATCTTGTTCACTCTTTAATACTTTGCTTGTTAAATGACTAATCTTGATTTATGTTGTATAACACTTGGTACAACAAATGCTTGGCACTTTCATAGCCCATAATGTATGGTATAACCGACACCTGAGCTATGAAAGGAACTTGATTTGTTGTTAACATAAGTTATAATCATGAATGCTTGACGAGATTTACAAGTATTAGCATTAATTGAATAAGATGACTAATGTAATCATGTTAACAATATATAATCTGATTGGAACCTCCTTTGTGTGTGGTTTCCAATTCAATAATAAGAGTTTATACTGTACTTGTTTGATATACCATTAGTGGAATCTCTAACCTTGACATTTGTTATTATTATTGCTTAATCCTTACATTAATATTTGATCTCCAAGTTCTCATCATCATCATCTTCTTCTTCTTCTCTTTCTTTATTATTATTATTATTATTAGTACTACTACTACTACTACTATTATTATTATTATTACTATTGTTGTTGTTGTTATTGTTGTTTTATAATTGTTGTTTATAATTTGTACAATTAACCTCCCTGTGGTTCGACCCCGGTCTTGCCGGGTTATTTATTACTTCGACACTCCTGCACTTGGGAGAAGACATCAATCTTTTCGTCGTGTCACAAAGGTAACAAATTTAGATTTGATTATTGGAAAACTAAAAAAAATCATATAAAAAAATTCAATTGGCTGGTTTTACCGCCTAAAAAAAATTTGACCTTAACGTTTCGGATATTGGACTGTGGACTGGACTATTAATTATTGGATTTTGGTTGGTTCAACCATTTTTCTTTTATTGTCTATTCTTATTAGTTTCTAATATTTTTCTTGTTTATTTCATTTTATTTTGTTGATATTGTTTTTATTTATTGTCTAAAGTGCTTGGCCGGTATTACCGCCTTTTTATTCATGCTTGTTATAATTATCTTTTAATGTTTATTGTTGTTATTTTTCTTATATTTATTGTCTAAAGTGCTTGGCCGGTATTACCGCCTCTTGTTTATTTCATTTTATTTTGTTGCTTTGTTATGATTATTTTTCTTATATTTATTGTTTGAAGTGCTTGGCCGGTATTACCGCCTCTTGTTTATTTCATTTTATTTTGTTGTTTTGTTATGATTATTTTTCTTATATTTATTGTTTAAAGTGCTTGGCTGGTATTACCGCCTTTTTATTCAAGCTTGTTATAATTATCTTTTAATGTTTATTGTTGTTAATAGTATTTATTAGTTGGAGAGTGAATTTCTTAATTTGTTGTATTTTTTTTTTGAGCTATTACTTTTATTTGCAATTTTTTTTCTTTTTCTTTCCTTTCTTTTCATATTCATATAATTGTTATATTATTATTATTATTATTATTATTATTATTTTATCATGGCTAATGTTGAAGATGTAGAGGGTGAAGGGAGTGTTCAAGGTAATGAACCTCCACAATTCAATAATCAACCTAATTTTCGAACTCTTAGAGAGTATCTTCACCCGGCTAGACAAAGTACACCTTCGTGTATTATCTTACCTCTTAACCAACAAGCTTTCAATTTGAAACCGGGCATGATTCAACTTCTTCCCACATTTCATGGTATGGATTCTGAAAATCCATACATACACATTAAAGACTTTGAAGAGGTATGTAATACTTTTATTGATAGAACATGCACCGAGGAAACCATTTGGCTTAAATTGTTCCCATTCTCTCTAAAGGATAAAGCCAAGCTTTGGCTAAACTCCTTGCGTCCTAGGTCTATAGGTACATGGAGAGAAATGCAAGCTGAATTTTTGAAAAAATACTTCCCCACTCATAGGACAGCAGCCTTACAATGTCAAATGATGAATTTTTCTTGTAGTCCAAATGAGTCATTTCACCAAGCTTGGAAAAGGTTCAAAAACTTGTTAAATGCATGCCCTCACCATGGTTTTGAGATATGGAGGTTAGTGAGTTTCTTTTATGACTCTCTTACCGCAGATTTTAAAAAGCTAGTGTCAACCATGTGTAATGGTGAGTTTTATGACAAAGAACCAAGTGAGGCCTTTGATTTTTTTTGATCAATTGGCTGAAAACACAAAGCAATGGGAGACTTCTCTTCCAGTTCATGTTGAGTCTAGAAACACCATTTCTCATTCAAGTGGGAAGTTTCAATTGAAAGAGACTGATGACCTCAATGCTAGATTAGCCTCATTGGCTAGGAAAGTAGAGTCTCTTGAGATTAAAAAAGTGCATGTCATAAGTGAACAACAAGAGGAAAGTTGTGTTGTTTGTGAAAGTAAAGGGCATAGGACAACTGAATGTCCTACCATTCCAGCCTTCAAGGAAGTGCTATATGGCCAAACTTCTGATTCAAGTAATGTTAGAAAGCCATTTCCAAACCAAGTAGGCAATCCCTACTCTGAGACCTATAATCCTGGATGGAGGAACCACCCAAATTTTGGATGGAGAAATGAGGGCTCTTCAGTACCTCAAACATTTCAACCTCCACCCCAACCATTTCATGCTCCCACACATAACACATACCAACCACCTCATAAGAGATCCTTAGAGGATACTCTTCAACAATTCATGCAAACGCAAGGAGGAATCAACAACCAAGTTTACAAATTCCAAAACCAGACCAATAGGACCTTAGATGACATTCGAAGTCAACTAACTAAGTTGACTCAATCACTAAGCATTCAAGAGAAGGGAAAAATCCCAGCTCAACCAATGCCCAATCCTAGAGGTCAGGTACACATGAGTGAATCCTCACCTAGTGAACCTTTAAACCATGAACAAGTCCAAGCCATCACTACCCTTAGAAGTGGAAAGATTGTTGACAAAGGTGTAGGTTTTAAGATTCCTAAAGGTATTGTGGAGGAGAAATCTAGGGAAAGTGAAGAGGGAATCAAAACACAAGTGACAAATGAGAGTTTGAGTGACAAAGAAGGTGAGATAAATGAGAAAGAGATGAGTGAGAAAGGAGATGATTGAAGAAAGATTGGAGTCAAAATGAGTGATTTAGAATTTTTTCCTAGAGCACCATTTCCACAAAGGTTAGGAAAACCTAAACAAGATCTTATGAACTCGGAAATCTATGAATTGTTCAAACAAGTGAAAGTCAATATTCCACCCCTTGATGCAATTAAACAAGTTTCATCTTATGCAAAGTTTCTTAAGGATTTATGCACAGTCAAAAGGAGATTGAATGTGAAAGAAAAAGCTTTTCTGACTGAACATGCTAGTGCCATCATCCAGTTTAAGACCCCTCCCAAATACAAAGATCCTGGTTGTCCTACCATTTCATGCATTATTGGAAGTCATAAGATAGATCAAGCTTTGTTGGATTTAGGAGCAAGTGTGAATTTAATACCCTACACTGTTTATGAACAATTAGGTTTAGGAGAAATCAAGCCTACTCGAATCACCCTTCAATTAGTTGATAGGTCAATCAAGATTCCTAGGGGTATCGTTGAGGATGTGTTGGTTCAAGTAGATAAATTCTACTTTCCTGTTGATTTTGTAGTGTTAGACACCGCACCAATTCAAGGTTTTAATGCTCCCATCCCAGTCATCTTAGGGAGACCTTTCCTAGCTACATCCAATGCCTTAATTAACTGTAGGAATGGGGTAATGAAATTGTCTTTTGGCAATATGACTGTGGAGATGAATATATTTAATGTCTCCAAACAAATTGGGGAACATGAGGACATTAGAGAGGTAGATTTGATCCAAACAGTTTGTCAAGAACACTTTGAGAGAGTGTGAATCAAGGATCCATTGGAGAGAACTTTAATTCATGATGAAAGATTTTGTTCTTTGGGGTGTGTTGATGAGGAAGTAAGAGAACTCGAGACTTATCTAGATCCAATGCCTATTATGTCAATAGGTCAATGGACCCCATCATTTGAGCCTTTGATTTCACCCCAAGTGAAAGTTGAGGAATCTCTTGTCCAGCCTGATAAACTAGAAAGGAAGCCTTTACCGAGTGATCTTAAGTATGCATTTCTAGGGGAAGATGAATCATATCCTATTGTGATCTCATCAAAACTTAGCATAGAGCAAGAACAAAAACTTTTGAGAGTGGTGAGAAAACACAAGAAAGCAATTGGGTGGAAAATTACTGACTTGAAAGGAATTAGCCCTTTTTTATGTACACATAGAATCTATCTTGAAGAAGAGGCTAAATCTGTGAGGCAAATGCAAAGACGATTGAACCCAAACATAAAGGAAGTAGTGAGAGGTGAAGTGCTTAAGCTACTTGATGCAGGTATCATTTACCCTATTGCAAACTCAAAATGGGTTAGTCCAACCCAAGTTGTCCCAAAAAAATCTGGAGTCACGGTAGTGAAGAATGAAAATAATGGGCTGGTACCAACTAGAATCCAAACTGGATGGCGTATGTGTATTGATTATCGTAAATTGAACATGGTGACTAGGAAGGACCATTTTCCGCTTCTATTTTTAGACCAAGTGCTTGAAAGAGTAGCTGGAAGAGCTTTCTATTGTTTTTTGGATGGATACTCAGGTTACAACCAAATTGAGATTTCTTTAGAAGACCAAGAAAAAACCACTTTCACTTGTCCTTTTGGTACTTATGCTTATAGAAGAATGCCATTTGGTTTGTGTAATGCACCAGCCACTTTTCAAAGGTGTATGATGAGTATCTTTAGTGACATGGTGGAAAATTTTTTGGAAGTTTTCATGGATGATTTTTTAGTTTATGGGGATTCCTATGAGTTGTGTCTAATGAATCTAGAAAAAGTTCTTGAAAGGTGTGAAAAGAGCAATCTTGTACTCAATTGGGAGAAGTGTCATTTTATGGTGACACATGACATTGTTTTAGGTCACATTGTCTCTTCAAAAGGGATAGAGGTAGATAAGTCAAAAGTGGAAGTCATTTAAAAATTAACTACCCCTAAGACTGTGAAAGATGTGAGATCCTTTTTAGGACATGCTGGTTGATTAGTACTTAAAAGTGCATTTTTATCATGGTTTTATATCATCATTTTGCACTTGAAGTATCAATAACTCCTTAACTAAAATATGTTTTATAATAATGTATCTAATAATATAAGATACCTATAATTTGTGGTAAATGTCTATTTTTAATGCAGGTCTATCACATAAATGAAAGGATTGATTGATGACTTGAAGAACTTAAATTGCATGGATAAAGAGATGGTCAAACTTAGAGAAGAGATGTCGGTGCAATCCAAACCGGAACACTATTCGGTAATTGGGCCATATGTGGAGCTACAGATCTCAGATTTAGGTCCAATTTATATGGATGGAAAGGTAAGACATAGGCCTACAACTTTCATATGGAGCCCAAGATCTAAAAAGGCCATTATCAAGTCCAAATTATAGCAACAACAAAGAAGCCCGAATCTGTCTTCCAACCCGAGCACTGTTCGGTATTTTAGACATATCTGGAGTTCTAGAAGTCCAAATGAGGTGAATTTTTTACACAAGAAAGCTGAGACAATTGCCTACAACTTTCATGTTACAACTGGCTCCAATTTTGACGTTATCAATGACGTTTTGGGCAGACAAGAGAAGATAAGGATTGTCACCAAGTCAAAAGTTGGCCACCCAGTTATCAATTAGTCATCAAATCAATAGTTCCCAATTTTGGCCTATAAAAGGAGGCATTTGCCATGCATTTAGGCATCTTGGTTTCCAGATCAAGATCATGCTCTTCCTTTCTCTCTTTGTATTCTTTGTAATGTTTATGCTTTGCTTTCATTAATATCAAGTTTATGCCTTTCATTTCCTTTCCTTTACTTAGTTAACTTTTATGTTCTTATTTTGTTTATCTATTTTGCTTTCTTTCATTATGTCTAGCTAAGTTAATTATGTCAAGGTGAAAAGGTTACACTAATGGTGTGAGAATAAGTATAGTGTAAACTTATTATGGACTTTAATGTTTGATACTAACATGTTTTATATTTGTTATCTTGTTCACTCTTTAATACTTTGCTTGTTAAATGACTAATCTTGATTTATGTTGTATAACACTTGGTACAACAAATGCTTGGCACTTTCATAGCCCATAATGTATGGTATAACCGACACCTGAGCTATGAAAGGAACTTGATTTGTTGTTAACATAAGTTATAATCATGAATGCTTGACGAGATTTACAAGTATTAGCATTAATTGAATAAGATGACTAATGTAATCATGTTAACAATATATAATCTGATTGGAACCTCCTTTGTGTGTGGTTTCCAATTCAATAATAAGAGTTTATACTATACTTGTTTGATATACCATTAGTGGAACCTCTAACCTTGACATTTGTTATTATTATTGTTTAATCCTTACATTAATATTTCATCTGTAAGTTCTCATCATCATCATCATCTTCTTCTTCTCTTTCTTTCTTTATTATTATTATTATTATTATTATTATTAGTACTACTACTACTACTACTACTACTACTACTACTATTATTATTATTATTATTATTATTATTACTATTACTATTGTTGTTATTGCTATTATTGTTGTTTATAATTCTTGTCTATAATTTGTACAATTAACCTCCCTGTGGTTCGACCTCGGTCTTGCCGGGTTATTTATTACTTCGACACTCCTGCACTTGGGAGAAGACATCAACCTTTTAGTCGTGTCAAGTTTTTGGCGCCGTTGCCGGGGAGGTAAGTCCTTGTATAAATTATAATATTTATTTTATTTTCTCTTTTCACTTTTCTTATATATAACTTTGTCTCTTTTATTTTGTTTCTCCTTATTTTGTTTTCTTCCTCCTTCTTTTGCTTTCTTCTTTTTTATTTTATTCCTACACGTGCATGAGAGTGTGGTCACGTACATCAAGTGGTAGACTTTGTAGGATATTCTCATCATTTTCAGAAAATATGGCCGAAGAAGATAATCAATCACTTCATAATGAGAATAATGAGAATAACCGTGCTAGAACACTTAGAGACCACATGAATCCCATAAGAACAAGTGCACCATCATGCATAGTTTTTCCTCCTGATGCATCTCATTTTAATTTTAAACCAGGCATTATTCAACTTTTACCTTCTTTTCATGGCTTAGAATTGGAAAATTCATACTTGCATTTAAGGGAATTTGAGGAGGTGTGCAACACATATAATAACTTAAATTGTAGCATGAACACCATCAGATTAAAGCTTTTTCCTTTTTCAATAAAAGATAAAGCTAAAACATGGCTACAAAATTTAAGACCTGGATCCATTCGTGCTTGGGATGAAATGCAACAACAGTTTTTAAAGAAGTTTTTCCCATCTCATAGAACAAACTCTTTCAAGAAACAAATCACCAGTTTCACTCAAAAACCAGGAGAAATATTTTACAAATGTTGGGATAGGTATCGAGACTTGCTTAATACTTGCCCTCATCATGGTTTTGAAACATGGAGATTGGTTTCACATTTCTATGAAGGGTTAACACCTAAAGATAGACAAATGGTTGAATTGATGTGCAATGGAACTTTTGAAGATAAAGACCCTGATGAAGCAATGGAGTACTTAGACTTGTTAGCTGAAAATGCTCAAAATTGGGACACCGCGGGTACATATGAGGCACCGAGTAAAACTCAACCTCATACATCTAGTGGAGGTATGTACAACCTTAGGGAAGATCATGACCTTCAAGCCAAGTTTGCATCTTTAGCTAGAAAAGTCGAGGCACTAGAATTGAAAAAGAGTGGTCAATTAAAATCTGTTGAAAACATTGTGTGTCAAATCTGTGAAACAAATGAACACTCAACCAATGATTATCCAACATTGCCTTCTTTTAAAGAATGTCTCCATGAACAAGCCCATGCTTTAAACAGTTTTCAAAAGGCCAACCACAACCCATACTCCCAAACATATAACCCTGGTTGGAGAAATCACCCAAATTTCAGTTGGAAGAGTGAGAACAACAATGCACAAACTTCACAACCACCATTTCAAGCACACCACAATTTCCAAAATTCTCATGGATATGCACCTTCTTATGCTCCACCTCCTAGAAGAAATCTTGAGGAAACATTGCATGCATTCATTGAAAAGCAAGAGACAATCAATACTCAACTTGCTCAAAACATGACAGATTTTAAAGATACTCTTGCTAAATTAACATCTGCTCTCAGTTTCCAAGAGAAAGGTAAGTTTTCATCTCAAACACAACAAAATCCCAAAGGGCAATACAATGCAAATGCAAGTAGTTCCGAAAGCCAACATATGAATCAAGTCAAATCAGTCACTACTCTGCGCAGTGGTAAGGTTATTGAAAAACCCTCTCTTGAACCTTATGAGAAAGATGATGAGTCAATCTCTGAGGGTAAGGAAGGGGATGAATCTGAAAATTGCAAAGAAACGACTGATTCACCGCCAGCACTTTCATTTCCTCAAGCCATGACCAAACAAAGGAAAGTCAATCACAATTCTGAAATTTATGAAATTTTCAAACAGGTAAGGATCAATATACCTTTGCTGGATGCTATTAAACAGGTTCCTTCCTATGCTAAATTTTTAAAAGATCTCTGCACTGTGAAGAGGAAACTGAATGTGAAAAAGAAAGCTTTTCTAGCTGAACAAGTAAGTGCTATTCTTCAAAACAATAATGCTTTGAAATATAAAGACCCTGGTTGTCCTACAATTTCTTGCTTTATTGGAGAGCATAAAATTGAAAGAGCCTTACTTGATCTTGGTGCTAGTGTGAATTTACTTCCATATTCAGTCTTTCAGAGTCTCAATCTAGGTGAGTTAAAACCAACTTCTATATCTCTTTTACTTGCCGATAGATCTGTAAAAGTGCCTAGAGGAATAATTGAAGATGTGTTAGTACAAGTCGATAAATTCATTTATCTTGTGGATTTTATTGTCTTGGACACAGAACCTGTTGAAACATGTAATTCATTTCCTGTTATTTTAGGACGTCCGTTTCTTGCAACCTCTAACGCATTGATTAATTGTAGGAATGGATTGATGAAGCTATCATTTGGAAACATGACATTGGAGATGAATATTTTCAACATTTGCAAGCAACCTGGAGATGATAATGATTTACAAGAAGTAGATCATATTGATGAATTAGTTTATGATCAACTTGAAACTACTTTAAGTAAAAATTAATTGGATGAAACTGAAGATTTGCAAATGGTTTATTCTGAGGAAGAAATCACGGATGAAACAAGCACCGAAAATGTTGATGCGAATCTTTTGTCAACAGTGACAACAGATTTGACATCTGACATCACACCAATTGATGATTACTTTCCTAACGAATCCTTACTTTCTCTTAGTCCAATGCCTCGGTATGATAAAAATATCAATTTTCTTGCTTTAGGAGATTTGCCAGCTGATTGGAGTACCCAAGATAAAGAAACGTTTTTGAACGAAGTGAAGAACTTTTATTGTGATGACCCTAACTTATTCAAATATTGTCCTGATCAAATATTTCGAAGATGCATTCCTGACAATGAGGTAAGTAGTGTCATTAAATTTTGTCATTCTGAGGCATGTGGGGGCCATTTCTCATCAAGAAAGACAACTGCAAAAATCTTACAAAGTGGATTTTACTGGCCTACCATGTTCAAAGACTCACATGCATTCTGCAAGTCTTGTGAAAATTGTCAAAAGTTGGGATCTATTTCAAAACGTCACATGATGCCTTTAAACCCTATTATTGTCATTGAGATCTTTGATTGTTGGGGTATAGATTTCATGGGCCCATTCCCTCCATCATTTGGTTTCTTATACATATTAGTCGCAGTAGATTATGTTTCAAAATGGATAGAGGCAATTCCAAGTCGAAACAATGATCACAAAACAGTGATAAAGTTTTTGAAAGAAAATATTTTGAGTCGATTTGGAGTCCCTCGAGCCATAATAAGTGATGGTGGAACACATTTCTGCAACAAGCCATTTGAGTCTTTAATGAAGAAATATGGAATCACACACAAAGTTGCCACCCCTTATCACCCTCAAACAAGTGGACAAGTAGAGCTTGCTAATAAGGAGATCAAACATATTTTGGAGAAAACAGTGAACCCTAATAGGAAAGACTGGCCTTTAAGACTTAATGATGCACTTTGGGCTTATCGAACTGCTTATAAAACATCATTAGGTATGTCACCGTATAGACTAGTCTATGGAAAACCTTGTCACTTGCCTGTGGAACTTGAACATAAAGCTTATTGGGCTATTAAAGCTTTCAATTCAAATTTGGATGATGCTAGTCAACTGCGAAAATTACAAATAAATGAGCTTGAGGAAATAAGAAATGATGTATATGAAAATTCAAGAATTCATAAAGCAAGAATTAAAGAGTTTCATGACAAGAAAATACAGAGAAAAACCTTCAATGTTGGTCAAAAAGTCTTGCTTTATAATTCTCGACTGCATTTATTTCCTGGAAAATTAAGATCAAGATGGAGTGTTCCTTTTATTGTGAAACATGTGTATCCATATGGGGCCTATGACATCGAGAATCCAAAGAATGGCAATGTTTTCAAGGTAAATGGACATCGTCTGAAAGTTTACTTTGATAATTTTTCAGTTGAACATAACTCTATTGAATTGGGTGATCCTATATATAAAGATTGATTTTATTTTATTTTATTTTATTTTATTTTTGTTTCTTATATAAATATTGATTTTATTTTATTTTATTTTTGTTTCTTTTTGAGTGATTTTTGCAAGTTTCTTCACCCCGGTCAAATGGCGGATAACGGTACTCCGTGACTTAAGTCGGTTCTTTCAGTTTCCCACAATTACTGATATCTGTGTATATATCTGTGCAATTCTTTGAATCTCTCTTCCAATTCTCATTTGAAAATGGACACTAATCTTGAAAAATTGAAAAAGTATTTTCCCGCTCTGCCTCAGAATGCGATTACAAAAATTTACCGTGCTAGATGTGCAAGATTGAGATTATTAATGAATCATGGAATTCCTAAAGATATTCGGTGGTTGATTGAAGCAAAGGTCCGATTATCAGGTGAGTCCTCTAACTTCTTCATTTCACACATGCCTGGAACAGGTAAAAGCACTTTTGCAAAGAAGCGTCGTGCAAAACGACTGGATGTCTGTCATCGATGTGCTAGATGGACTTGTAATACACAATGTCGTTCTTTAGGAATGGTATCTATAAACCGTGAAGATAAAATACAATTCATTAAGGATGGCCTGAGTAAGGAGTCTTTAGATAATCTTCTATTGACTCTTGAGACGCATCCTAGTGGAGATGTGCATCGTGCAATTCATGATTTATGGCCACTATTTCATAAAGAACATGATCGACTTAGTCTTGGGAATCTGACTAAAAAAGACCCTGTTTGCCAGTTTTTAAGAAAACTGGATGGGAAGCCTATCCCCGACCCATAGAGGGCGTTTAAGCCGTTCTTGGACGTAAAACCAAGGGAAGATGTGAGCCACAATCACAACTACCTGTACATACACATGTTTTTTTCAAAAGTAAATAAATAAATAAATAAAAAGAGAGAGAGTGTGTGTGAGACTCTAGCTGGCCTACATATAGATGTTATGATTGCCTTTCTACTTTCTCATCTATAAAACCCTCTTTTCCTTCCTTTCATTTCTACTCAACCCATACATTCAACAAATACAGAAATGTGTAGAAATGGCAAGTTCCTCAAGTCCTCAAATAAGAAATATTTGTGTTTTTGGTGGATCTAGTCCTGGGAAAGAAAAGGAGTTTTTAGAATCAGCAAATCATCTTGGTCAGGTGCTAGCTGAGAGAAAGATTCATTTAGTGTATGGGGGAGGCAGTCTTGGGTTAATGGGAGGTGTGTCAATAGCTGCATTTTTAGGAGGTAGTCAAGTTTTAGGAGTCGTCCCTGAAGCTTTGGCACAAGGGGACATCATTGGAAAAACAATTGGAGAGGAACTTCAGGTCTCCACAATGTCGGCTCGAATGAATGCAATGTTTAACCATGCTGATGCTTTCATTGCTTTACCAGGTGGTCTAGGCACATTGGAATAGATCTTTCATATTTCCTCTTGGGCTCAATTGCACATTCACCATAAACCCATAGGTTTGTTAAATGTTAATGGTTATTATGATAAGTTGTTGTCTTTTCTTGATCATGCTGTGGAACAGGAATTTTTAACATCTTCTGCACGACAAATCATAATCTCTGCTTCTACTGCTGAACAATTGATTGACCAACTACAATCTTCCATTCCTGTGATTGATCCTTCCATGAGTCGCATAAATTGGTCATCTAAGGAAAGCCGTAAAAAGCTTAGATTGGATTTGAGCCTTCATTTGTGAAGTTTTGTGTCTTTTGGTTTTATTATGTTTTGTTATTTCTTATTTTTGTTTCAGTGTGTTTCAGGTTTTGTCAGTGTTCGTTATTTTAGGTAATATCTTTTATACTCTATCTTTCTACCTTAGAACATTGAGGACAATGTCTCGTTTTGGTTGGGGGGAGAGGGTAGTAGTTGATAAAAAAAAAAAAAAAATTCATTTCATAAAGCATGTGCATAATTGTTGTTACTAGGATGGCAGAGTAAAGGAGTTCTTTTGTTAAAGTGATTCTTGAGACGCATCTTAGTAACCATTCTTAATAAGGTCTATTATAATACTTCCTGAAATATTTAGGTTTACAAACTCTCGTATTGTTACCGCTTAATTCTGCTCATATACTTATTTAACATGTATTCTTAAACCTTAATTTACACACACACACTTTAACATATGATTGTGGGTTGCATATTGGATTATTACATTATTTATGTTCTTTTGTTAAAGGTAACAACTAAGGGAAAGGGATTGTATATAATTAAAAAAAAAAAAGAAAAACATGAAAAAGAAAAAAGAAAAAAAAATGATGATAATAAAAATATAGATAAGTTTGGTTTCGTAGCCTCCCTAACCTAAGCAATTAAGCCCGAAGGGGTGTTTTAACACCTAATACCCTAAAGTCAACTGATTTGGGAGCTATTGGCCTAACGCTTGTTACATGGGTTGAGGAGAAAAGCTTAAGGGAATCAAACATTGCACTATCTACATATCAGTATCTGCGACCCGAGTTACTAAGCTCGTAGGGGTGTCTTAACACCTAATGCCCTAAGACCAACTGGTTTGGGAGTCATTAGCTGAAAGCTCGTTACATGGGTTAAAGATGCATGATGTTTTTAAATTATATGTATATATTTAAAAAACAAAAGACAAAAAAAAAAAAGACAAAAATAGTAATCCCAACCCAAGGAAGTTAACCTTAAACATTAGAACAAAAATTTTGTTTTCTTCCAAGAAAAGCCCCATAATTATGTGTTGATACATTGAGCACAAAAGAAAGGTTTATTAATATCTTGTTAAGTGGTATTGAGCAGATATATAAATTTAATGAGAGTTTGTTTATCTGGATAGATTAATGGAAGTTAAATGATGAATACCTTGCTTTGTGAAATTTGCAAATTGTTTTAACGCTTTAATTACTAGGGACTAGTAATAAGCTGGTTGAGGGGTGTGATTAGTACTTAAAAGTGCATTTTTATCATGGTTTTATATCATCATTTTGCACTTGAAGTATCAATAACTCCTTAACTAAAATATGTTTTATAATAATGTATCTAATAATATAAGATACCTATAATTTGTGGTAAATGTCTATTTTTAATGCAGGTCTATCACATAAATGAAAGGATTGATTGATGACTTGAAGAACTTAAATTGCATGGATAAAGAGATGGTCAAACTTAGAGAAGAGATGTCGGTGCAATCCAAACCGGAACACTGTTCGGTAATTGGGCCATATCTGGAGCTACAAATCTCAGATTTAGGTCCAATTTATATGGATGGAAAGGTAAGACATAGGCCTACAACTTTCATATGGAGCCCAAGATCTAAAAAGGCCATTATCAAGTCCAAATTGTAGAAACAACAAAGAAGCCCGAATCTGTCTTCTAGCCCGAGCACTGTTCGGTAGTTTGGCCATATCTGGAGTTCTAGAAGTCCAACTGAGCTGAATGTTTTACACAAGAAAGATGAGACAATTTCCTACAACTTTCATGTTTGCACCTGGCTCCCGTTTTGACGTTATCAATGAATTTTTGGGCAGACAAGAGAAGATAAGGATTGTCACCAAGTCAAAAGTTGGCCACCCACTTATCAATTAGTCATCAAATCAATAGTTCCCAATTTTGGCCTATAAAAGGAGGCATTTGCCATGCATTTAGGCATCTTGGTTTCCAGATCAAGATCATGCTCTTCCTTTCTCTCTTTGTATTTTTTGTAATGTTTATGCTTTACTTTCATTAATATCAAGTTTATGCCTTTCATTTTCTTTTCTTTATTTAGTTAACTTTTATGTTCTTATTTTGTTTATCTATTTTGCTTTCTTTCATTATGTCTAGCTAAGTTAATTATGTCAAGGTGAAAAGGTTACACTAATGGTGTGAGAATAAGTATAATGTAAACTTAATATGGACTTTAATGTTTGATACTAACATGTTTTATATTTGTTATCTTGTTCACTCTTTAATACTTTGCTTGTTAAATGACTAATCTTGATTTATGTTGTATAACACTTGGTACAACAAATGCTTGGCACTTTCATAGCCCATAATGTATGGTATAACCGACACCTGAGCTATGAAAGGAACTTGATTTGTTGTTAACATAAGTTATAATCATGAATGCTTGACGAGATTTACAAGTATTAGCATTAATTGAATAAGATGACTAATGTAATCATGTTAACAATATATAATCTGATTGGAACCTCCTTTGTGTGTGGTTTCCAATTGAATAATATGAGTTTATACTATACTTGTTTGATATACCATTAGTGGAACCTCTAACCTTGACATTTGTTATTATTATTGTTTAATCCTTACATTAATATTTCATCTCTAAGTTCTCATCATCATCATCTTCTTCTTCTTCTCTTTCTTTATTATTATTATTATTACTACTACTACTACTACTACTACTACTACTACTACTACTACTACTAGTATTATTATTATTATTATTATTATTATTATTATTATTATTATTATTAGTATTATCCTTATTACTATTATTGTTGTTTATAATTGTTGTTTATAATTTGTACAATTAACCTCCCTGTGGTTCGACCCCGGTCTTGCCGGGTTATTTATTACTTCGACACTCCTGCACTTGGGAGAAGACATCAACCTTTTAGTCGTGTCACTGGTTTTTATCAAAGATTCATTCATTCTTTTAGTACCATTGCCAAACCATTGTGTAACTTGTTGTCACAAGATGTCCCATTTGATTGGACATCAAAATGTCAAGAAGATTTTGAAAAGCTTAAAGGGTTGTTGACAACTGCACCAATCATACAAGCTCCTGATTGGTCTTTACCATTTGAACTGATGTGTGATGCTAGTGATTTTGCGGTTGGGGCTGTTTTAGGGCAAAGAAAAGACAAGAAACCTCATGTCATATATTATGCTAGCAAGACTTTGAATGATGCTCAATTGAATTACACTACAACTGAAAAAGAACTCTTAGCTGTAGTCTTTGCATTAGACAAGTTTAGGTCTTATTTGGTTGGATCTCTTGTTATTGTTTTCACTGATCATACAGCATTGAAATATTTGCTCACAAAACAAGATGCCAAACCACGTTTGATTCAATGGATCCTTCTACTCCAAGAGTTTAACATTGAAATTCGAGATAAAAAGGGAGTAGAGAATGTAGTGGCTGATCATTTATCTCGTCTTTCAAGCTATAAGACCATAATTGATGAATCTCCAATAAATGAACTCTTTGCTGATGAAAATTTATTTTGTGCAGGTACTGTCTCTTACATTGGTTCTCCATGGTATGCTGACATAGCAAATTACCTAGCCACAAGTCAGATCCCTTCTCATTGGTCTAAACTTGATAAATAAAAATGCTTGCGTAATGTGCGCACCTTTTTTTGGGATGACCCCTACCTATTTAAATATTATCCTGACCAAATTATTAGGCGATGCATCCCTGATCATGAAATTCCAAGGGTCATTAATTTTTGTCATGCATTAGCCTGTGGTGGGCATTTCTCTTCTAAGAAAACCATTGCCAAAATCTTGCAGTGTGGTTTTTATTGGCCTACCATGTTTAAAGATGTTCATGCCTTCTGTGTTGCATGTGACCGATGCCAAAGACTAGGTAGCCTTACTAGGCGTAACATGATGCCCCTTAACCCCATCCTTGTTTTGGAAATATTTGATTGTTGGGGGATTGATTTCATGGGACCTTTTCCAAGTTCATTTGGTTACCAATTCATCCTTGTAGCTGTTGATTATGTGTCTAAATGGGTGGAGGCCATTGCATCTCGAACTAATGACCATCGAGTTGTGGTCAAATTATTGAAAGAAAATATTTTCTCTCGTTTTGGCATGCCTCGGGCTATGATTAGTGATGGGGGAAAACATTTTTGTAACAAGCCCGTTGGGATTTTGATGAGAAAATATGGTGTAATTCACAAGGTCAGTACCCCCTATCACCCACAGACTAGTGGCCAAGCTGAGTTGGCAAATAGGGAGATCAAGAACATTTTAGAGAAAACTGTCAATCCAAACCGTAAAGATTGGTCCCTATGACTAGTTGATGCTTTGTGGGCATATCGCACTGCTTATAAGACCTCTTTAGGAATGTCTCCTTATAGGCTAGTTTATGGACAGCCTTGTCATCTCCCTGTTGAGATTGAGCACCGTGCATATTGGGCCATTCGACAATTCAATGACAATGAAAACGAGGTCGGCAAAAATAGAAAGCTTCAATTGGATGAATTAGAGGAGCTAAGAAATGATGCATTTGAAAATGCAAAAATTTCAAAACATAAGATGAAAACTTTACATGATAAACATATTCTTAGAAAATCCTTTCATGTTGGTCAAAAGGTTCTCTTGTATAATTCACGATTACATCTCTTTCCTGGGAAGTTGAGGACAAAATGGATTGGTCCATTTGTGATTAAATCCATCTCTGAGCATGGTGCATTTGAGGTAGAAAATCCCAAGAATGGAAATATTTTCAAAGTAAATGGTCATCGATTGAAACTTTATCTTGAAACTGTTGTGGCTGAAGTTGAGACATTGGATCTTGAAGATCTAATACCATTGTAGTATCAAAAGTAATGAGTTTTTATTTTTATTTTTATTTTTATTTTTATTTTCATTTTCATTTTTTTTCTTCTTTCTTCCATCTCTTATATTTTCTTGTTCATGCATTCGGGACAATGCATTATTTTAAGTTGGGGGGTGTGAGGTTCTTTATTTTCAAAAAAAAAAATTAAAAAAAAACATCAATGTTTTCTTTTATGTTTTCTTTTAGTTGTGATATGCAGGTTAAAAAAAAAATCAAGCAAGAAGTCAGCTCATACCCAATTCAATCAGACATTCATCCTTGAAAACAGAAGGGGAGTAACAATTTTCTAATCTTTATACTTTTCTTCTCTTTCTCTTTTACATTGAGGATAATGTAAAGCTTAATTTTAGATATTTCATTATGTTGAATGCTTGAGATAACCATGCTTGTTAAAAAAAAATACTTGCATTTGTATGTGAATGAGACTTGTTTAGGATCATCATTACCTTTTTGGGTTCATTATTGTGTTGAACATTGCATGCTTTAATTTGGGATAGATAATATCTTATAAAGCAAGATATAGCATACTTTTTTTTAAGATTAATGAAGTACATCTTTCCTTGTAAAAGTTGTATGAGTTCTGTGAATATGCATGAAAGATGAGTATGATGCTTTACTTGTGATTATCCCTTTTGATCTAATCCTAAACAAGGTTTAAGTAAATAGAGTAATAATCATTACATAAATAAATAAATAAATGTGTACAAAGTTCTATCTACTCCAATGTTTTGAGTTGCTCAGTAACTAGGGGTATTCATCACAAATGTTTATCTTTACGTCAAACGGCAGCTTGAAATATGAGTATGCAAAGCACTTTAAGTTTGTGACTTTGTGAGTAACCGGGTGCATTCATCACAAATGTTTGTATTCGCGTCAAAAGGGAAGTGACAACTTAAATACAAAGAATAAATCATATCTTCAAAAAAAAAAAGAAAAAAAAAAAAGAGAAGAAAAAAAATATAGATATTTCTTTAGTTTGCTACCTTGTTTGTGTTGGTGAGAAGGGAAGATTACAAGTTGAGTTTTCATATGAATCAATTATGTTGGTTGCACGATAAATATGACTGAATTTGAAAATTTTGTATGGATGTTTGATTTAGAGAATGTGAGTATGCTTATTTTTCTTTATTTGCTATTGTGTACACTAAGTTAAAGATACCAATATTTGCATGATAGGTCCTTCAAGTGTGATGAATCGAGCCTAATTATGGTTGTTATTATTATTATTTTTATTTTAACAGTTTTATGTTTTGTTTTGCTTGAGGACTAGCAAAATCTAAGTTGGGGGGTGTGATTGTGCATCAAAAGTGTCATTAAGTCTCTTATTTTACATATGTATTTATTGTTTTTATTTGGTTGTTTTTATAATAATTGATGTGTTTTTTAGTAATGAAGTTTGTTTTAATGTTTCGATAGGTTTTTGGAGCTTAAATGAATTAAATCAGAAAATTCAACGTCGGAA
The DNA here is from genome assembly GCA_026413675.1 of Populus pruinosa. Lineage (NCBI taxonomy): Eukaryota > Viridiplantae > Streptophyta > Magnoliopsida > Malpighiales > Salicaceae > Populus > Populus pruinosa. Next base: position 10,861,946 of record CM048598.1, read on the forward strand.
TTCAGAATAAAGAATTGAAGAGACATTTAGTTGAAGATTGAAGCAAATCTTGGTTCAAATAAGTGCTCCAAATTTGTCCCAAAAACCAATTCTATTCCAATTCTAGAAAAGAATATCATATGATTTATTTCAAGCCCAAACTTGCCTTATGTTGTGTGAAAACTTCAACCATTAAACACTCAAGGTTTCAATGTCAATCTTAGCCCAAATAATAAGTACATTTGTATACTTATTTGATGCTCAAATTCAGCCGAAATTTAGCCCCAAATCAGCCCAAAATCAACCCCAAATCAACCTTCAAATCAACCCAAACACAATCCATGATCTTACATGTCCACACAACAAATAACAATTGATTTATTTTGGGTAATCCATTGATCCAAGAAGGCAAGCACATGGATGGAAAGCTGGAGGGGATATTTTAACATTATTTTGGGTAAAAAAGAAGAAGGAGACACCTCATAAATGAGGAAGAAAAACGTGCACCAAAGTAGTTGTAAAGCTGTCTTGATTTGATTTTTCAGAACACCTTTTGGTGTTTTGCCCATAACGTTTTACTCAGGTGTCCAAATGAGCTGTTCTTTAATGATCTGGAAAGGTGACAAAATTTCCTATCAATATGTCTCTAATAGACTTCTCGAAAAAAAGCTTCTAAGAGGGTCAAATTGCTGTCCAAAGTTAGAGTCAGATTTGTGTCCGAATTTTTTCTGAAATTGTATTGTGTTCTTCTTTATAGATTTCGGTTCTTTAGTTTGTAAAACTTATTATTTCAGTTGGATTCAAGTTCTTTCATGTTTATTGAAGTGTTCTTATATATAATCATGGTTGGCTAAACTCTTTCTTGGATCCAAATTGACACGACTAAAAGATTGATGTCTTCTCCCAAGTGCAGGAGTGTCGAAGTAATAAATAACCCGGCAAGACCGGGGTCGAACCATAGGGAGGTTAATTGTACAAATTATAAACAACAATTATAAACAACAATAATAGTAATAAGGATAATAATAATAATAATAATAATAATAATAATAATAATAATAATAATAATAATAATAATAATACTAGTAGTAGTAGTAGTAGTAGTAGTAGTAGTAGTAGTAATAATAATAATAATAATAATAATAATAAAGAAAGAGAAGAAGAAGAAGATGATGATGATGAGAACTTAGAGATGAAATATTAATGTAAGGATTAAACAATAATAATAACAAATGTCAAGGTTAGAGGTTCCACTAATGGTATATCAAACAAGTATAGTATAAACTCATATTATTCAATTGGAAACCACACACAAAGGAGGTTCCAATTAGATTATATATTGTTAACATGATTACATTAGTCATCTTATTCAATTAATGCTAATACTTGTAAATCTCGTCAAGCATTCATGATTATAACTTATGTTAACAACAAATCAAGTTCCTTTCATAGCTCAGGTGTCGGTTATACCATACATTATGGGCTATGAAAGTGCCAAGCATTTGTTGTACCAAGTGTTATACAACATAAATCAAGGTTAGTCATTTAACAAGCAAAGTATTAAAGAGTGAACAAGATAACAAATATAAAACATGTTAGTATCAAACATTAAAGTTCATATTAAGTTTACATTATACTTATTCTCACACCATTAGTGTAACCTTTTCACCTTGACATAATTAACTTAGCTACACATAATGAAGGAAAGAGAAATAGATAAACAAAATAAGAACATAAAAGCTAACTAAGTAAAGGAAAGGAAATGAAAAGCATAAACTTAATATTAATGAAAGCAAAACATAAACATTACAAAAAATACAAAGAGAGAAAGGAAGAGCATGATCTTGATCTGAAAACCAAGATGCCTAAATGCATGGCAAATGCCTCCTTTTATAGGCCAAAATTGGGAACTATTGATTTGATGACTAATTGATAAGTGGGTGGCCAACTTTTGACTTGGTGACAATCCTTATCTTCTCTTGTCTGCCCAAAACGTCATTGATAACATCAACATTGGAGCCAGTTGTAAACATGAAAGTTGTAGGCAATTGTCTCAGCTTTCTTGTGTAAAAACTTCAGCTCATTTGGATTTCTAGAACTCCAGATATGGCCAAAATACCGAACAGTGCTCGGGCTGGAAGACAAATTCGGGCTTCCTTGTTGTTGCTACAATTTGAACTTGATAGTGGCCTTTTTAGATCTTGGGCTCCATATGAAAGTTGTAGGCCTATGTCTTACCTTTCCATTCATATGAACATCATTTAACCTAAATCTGAGATCTGTAGCTCCAGATATGACCCAATTACCGAACAGTGTTCCGGTTTGGATTGCACCGACATCTCTTCTCTAAGTTTGACCATCTCTTTATCCTTGCAATTTAAGTTCTTCAAGTCATCAATTAATCCTTTCATTTACGTGATAGACCTGCATTTAAAATGAACATTTACCATAAATTAAAGGTATCTTATATTATTAGATATATTATTATAAAACATGCTTTAGTTAAGGAGTTATTGATACTTCAAGTGCAAAATGATGATATAAAACCATGATAAAAATGCACTTTTAAGTACTAATCACACCCCTCAACCAGCTTATTACTAGTCCCTAGTAATCAAAGCGTTAAAACAATTTGCAAATTTCACAAAGCAAGGTATTCATCATTTAACTTCCATTAATCTATCCAGATAAACAAACTCTCATTAAATTTATATATCTGCTCAATACCTTTTAACAAGATATTAATAAACCTTTCTTTTGTGCTCAATATATCAACACATAATTATGGGGCTTTTCTTGGAAGAAAACAAAATTTTTGTTCTAATGTTTAAGGTTAACTTCCTTGGGTTGGGATTATTATTTTTGTCTTTTTTTTTGTCTTTTTTTTTTAAAAATATATACATATAATTTAAAAACATCATGCATCTTTAACCCATGTAACGAGCTTTTAGCTAATGACTCCCAGACCAGTTGGTCTTAGGGCATTAGGTGTTAAGACACCCCTACGAGCTTAGTAACTCGGGTCGCAGATACTGATATGTAGATAGTGCAATGTTTGATTCCCTTAAGCTTTTCTCCTCAACCCATGTAACAAGCGTTGGGCCAATAGCTCCCAAGTCAGTTGACTTTAGGGTATTAGGTGTTAAAACACCCCTACGGGCTTAATTGCTTAGGTTAGGGAGGCTACGAAACCAAACTTATCTACATTTTTATTCTCATCATTTTTTTTTCTTTTTTTTTTAAATTATATACAATCCCTTTCCCTTAGTTGTTACCTTTAACAAAAGAACATAAATAATGTAATAATCCAATATGCAACCCACAATCATATGTTAAAGCGTGTGTGTGTAAATTAAGGTTTAAGAATACATGTTAAATAAGTATATGAGCAGAATTAAGCGGTAATAATACGAGAGTTTGGAAACCTGAATATTTCAGGAAGTATTATAATAGACCTTGTTAAGAATGGTTACTAAGATGCGTCTCAAGAGTCACTTTAACAAAAGAACTCCTTTACTCTGCCATCCTAGTAACAACAATTATGCACATGCTTTATGAAATGAAAAACAATTTTTTTTTTTATCAACTACTACCCTCTCCCCCCAACCAAAACGAGACATTGTCCTCAATGTTCTAAGGTAGAAAGATAGAGTATAGAAGATATCACCTGAAATAACGAACATTGACAAAACCTGAAACACACTAAAACAAAAATAAGAAATAACAAAACACAATAATAAAACCAAAAGACACAAAAATTCACAAATGAAGGCTCAAATCCAATCTAAGCTTTTTACGGCTTCCCGTAGATGACCAATTTATGCGACTCATGGAAGGATCAATCACAGGAATGAAAGATTGTAGTTGGTCAATCAAGTGTTCAGCAGTAGTAGCAGAGATTATGATTTGTCGTGCAGAAGATGTTAGAAATTCCTGTTCCACAGCATGATCAAGAAAGGACAACAACTTATCATAATAACCATTAACATTTAACAAGCCAATGGGTTTATGGTGAATGTGCAATTGAGCCCAAGAGGAAATATGAAAGATCTCTTCCAATGTGCCTAGACCACCTGGTAAAGCAATGAAAACATCAGCATGGTTAAACATTGCATTCATTCGAGCCGACATTGTGGGGACCTGAAGTTTCTCTCCAATTGTTTTTCCAATGATGTCCCCTTGTGCCAAAGCTTCAGGGATGATTCCTAAAACTTGACTACCTCCTAAAAATACAGCTATTGACACACCTCCCATTAACCCAAGACTGCCTCCCCCATACACTAAATGAATCTTTCTCTCAGCTAGCACCTGACCAAGATGGTTTGCTGATTCTAAAAACTCCTTTTCTTTCCCAGGACTAGATCCACCAAAAACACAAATATTTCTTATTTGATGACTTGAGGAACTTGCCATTTCTACACATTTCTGTATTTGTTGAATGTATGGGTTGAGTAGAAATGAAAGGAAGGAAAAGAGGGTTTTATAGATGAGAAATTGGAAAGGCAATCATAACATCTATATGTAGGCCAGCTGGAGTCTCACACACTCTCTCTCTCTCTCTTTATTTATTTATTTATTAGTTTTGAAAAAGCATGTGTATGTACAAGTAGTTGTGATTGTGGCTCACATCTTCCCTTGGTTTTACGTCCAAGAACGGCTTAAACACCCTCTATGGGTCGGGGATAGGCTTCCCATCCAGTTTTCTTAAAAACTGGCAAACAGGGTCTTTTTTAGTCAGATTCCCAAGACTAAGTCGATCATGTTCTTTATGAAATAGTGGCCATAAATCATGAATTACACGATGCACATCTCCACTAGGATGCGTCTCAAGAGTCAATAGAAGATTATCTAAAGACTCCTTACTCAGGCCATCCTTAATGAATTGTATTTTATCTTCACGGTTTATAGATACCATTCCTAAAGAACGACATTGTGTATTACAAGTCCATCTAGCACATCGATGACAGACATCCAGTCGTTTTGCACGACGCTTCTTTGCAAAAGTGCTTTTACCTGTTCTAGGCATGTGTGAAATGAAGTTAGAGGACTCACCTGATAATCGGAACTTTGCTTCAATCAACCAGCGAATATCTTCAGGAATTCCATGATTCATTAACAATCTCAATCTTGCACATCTAGCATGGTAAATTTTTGTAATCGCATTCTGAGGCAGAGCGGAAAAATACTTTTTCAATTTTTCAAGATTAGTGTCCATTTTCAAATGAGAATTGAAAGAGAGATTCAAAGAATTGCACAGATATATACACAGATATCAGTAATTGTGGGAAACTGAAAGAACCGACTTAAGTCACGGAGTACCGTTATCCGCCATTTGACCGGGGTGAAAGAAACTTGCAAAAATCACTCAAAAAGAAATAAAAATAAAATAAAATAAAATCAATATTTATATAAGAAACAAAAATAAAATAAAATAAAATAAAATCAATCTTTATATACAGGATCACCCAATTCAATAGAGTTATGTTCAACTGAAAAATTGTCAAAGTAAACTTTCAGACGATGTCCATTTACCTTGAAAACATTGCCATTCTTTGGATTCTCGATGTCATAGGCCCTATATGAATACACATGTTTCACAATAAAAGGACCGCTCCATCTTGATCTTAATTTTCCAGGAAATAAATGCAGTCGAGAATTATAAAGCAAGACTTTTTGACCAACATTGAAAGTTTTTCTCTGTATTTTCTTGTCATGAAATTCTTTTATTCTTGCTTTATGAATTCTTGAATTTTCATATGCATCATTTCTTATTTCCTCAAGCTCATTTATTTGTAATTTTCACAGTTGACTAGCATCATCCAGATTTGAATTGAAAGCTTTAATAGCCCAATAAGCTTTATGTTCAAGTTCCACATGCAAGTGACAAGGTTTTCCATAGACTAGTCTATAAGGTGACATACCTAATGCTGTTTTATAAGCAGTTCGATAAGCCCAAAGTGCATCATTAAGTCTTAAAGACCAGTCTTTCCTATTAGGGTTCACTGTTTTCTCCAAAATATGTTTGATCTACCTATTAGCAAGCTCTACTTGTCCACTTGTTTGAGGGTGATAAGGGGTGGCAACTTTGTGTGTGATTCCATATTTCTTCATTAAAGACTCAAATGGCTTGTTGCAAAAATGTGTTCCACCATCACTTATTATGGCTCGAGGGACTCCAAATCGACTCAAAATATTTTCTTTCAAAAACTTTATCACTGTTTTGTGATCATTGTTTCGACTTGGAATTGCCTCTATCCATTTTGAAACATAATCTACTGCGACTAATATGTATAAGAAACCAAATGATGGAGGGAATGGGCCCATGAAATCTATACCCCAACAGTCAAAGATCTCAATGACAATAATAGGGTTTAAAGGCATCATGTGACGTTTTGAAATAGATCCCAACTTTTGACAATTTTCACAAGACTTGCAGAATGCATGTGAGTCTTTGAACATGGTGGGCCAGTAAAATCCACTTTGTAAGATTTTTGCAGTTGTCTTTCTTGATGAGAAATGGCCCCCACATGCCTCAGAATGACAAAATTTAATGACACTACTTACCTCATTGTCAGGAATGCATCTTCGAAATATTTAATCAGGACAATATTTGAATAAATAAGGATCATCCCAATAAAAGTTCTTCACTTCGTTCAAAAACTTTCTTTTATCTTGGGTACTCCAATGAGCTGGCAATTGTCCTGAAACAAGAAAATTGACAATATTAGCAAACCAAGGCATTGTAGAGACAGAAAGTAAAGATTCATCAGGAAAGTAGTCATCGATTGGTGCGATGTCAGTTTTCGAATCTGTTGTCAATCTTGACAAGTGATCTGCGACAACATTTTTGCTGCCTTTCTTATCTTTGATTGTGATATCAAATTCTTGAAGTAATAAAATCCACCGCACCAATCTAGCCTTGGAATCTTTCTTAGAAAGAAGATATTTCAATGCTGCATGATCACTAAAAACAACAACAGGTGAGCCAACAAGATAAGATCTGAATTTTTCACATGCAAATACTACTGCAAGTAATTCTTTTTCAGTGGTGGTATAATTCATTTGAGCACTATTTAAAGTTTTACTTGCATAGTAAATTACATAAGGTTTCTTATCTTTTCTTTGTCCCAAAACACCACCTACGACATAATCACTAGCATCACACATTATTTCAAAAGGTAATGACTAATCGGGAGGTTGAATGATAGGAGCACAAGTAAGCAAGTTTTTAAGTTTAACAAAGGCTTCTTCACAATGTTCAGTCCATTCAAAAATAGTATCCTTTGTTAGAAGGTTACTTAAAGGCTTAGATATTACACTAAAATCTTTGATGAACCTTCTATAAAAACCAGCATGTCCTAGGAATGATCTAACATCTTTAAGAGATTTTGGGGTTGGCAAGTTTGCAATTAACTCGATTTTAGATTTGTCAACCTCAATTCCTTTTGATGAAACAATGTGACCAAGTACAATGCCGTTTGTTACCATAAAATGACATTTTTCCCAATTCAGCACAAGATTCTTCTCTTCACACCTGGTTAAAACCTTTCCTAAATTAGTCAAACAATCATCAAATGAATCGCCAAAAATAGAAAAATCATCCATGAAAATCTCAAGAAAATGTTCAACCATATCGCTAAATATACTAAGCATGCATCTTTGAAATGTGGCTGGTGCATTACATAATCCAAAAGGCATCCTATGATATGCAAAAGTACCAAATGGACATGTGAAAGTAGTCTTTTCTTGATCTTCCAATGCAATTTCAATTTGGTTGTAACCCGAATAGCCATCTAGGAAACAATAAAATTCATGACCTGCAACTCTTTCTAGGATTTGATCCATAAGGAAAATGATCTTTTCTAGTCATTGAATTAAGTTTCCTATAGTCAATGCACATGCGCCAACCAGTAACAGTTCTAGTGGGAATTAACTCATTGTTCTCATTTGTTATCACAGTGACTCCAGACTTCTTAGGTACAACTTGGGTAGGACTTACCCATTTGCTGTCAGAAATAGGATAAATGATTTCATTATCTAGAAGCTTAATGACTTCATTTTTCACTACTTCTTTCATATTAGGATTTAGCCTTCGTTGCATTTCTCTAGAGGGTTTAACATTTTCCTCTAAATAAATTCTGTGTGTACAAATCAAAGGACTAATTCCTTTTATATCAGCTATGGTCCATCCTAATGCTTTTTTGTGCATTTTCAGAGTTTGTAATAACTTACCTTCTTGATGTGCATTAAGTTTGGAAGAGATTATTACCGGAAAAGTTTCATTTTCTCCCAAAAATGAGTATTTGAGATTGGATGGCAACGGCTTCAAATCAGGTTTTGGTGGTTGAACACTTGAAGGTATGGACTTAATTGGTCGTGGTGGCAATTCCTCAATTTGTGGCCTCCAATTACTTGTCTTTGATTCTTCCTGAAAATAAATCATTTCCAAATCATCAGATTCATCAATCTCAATTTCATTGGAAGTGGTTGGAAATTGATCATGAATTAATTTTTCAGTAAAGTCCACTTCCTGTAAATCATTATCATCTCTAGGTTGCTTGCAAATGTTGAAAATATTCATCTCCAATGTCATGTTTCCAAATGATAGCTTCATCAGTCCATTCCTACAATTAATCAATGCATTAGAAGTTGCAAGAAATGGACGTCCTAAAATAACAGGAAATGAATTACATACTTCAACAGGTTGTGTGTCCAAGACAATAAAATCCACAGGATAAATGAATTTATCGACTTGTACTAACACATCTTCAATTATTCCTCTAGGCACTTTTATAGATCTATCGGCAAGTAAAAGAGTTATAGAAGTTGGTTTTAACTCACCTAGATTGAGACTCTAAAAAACTAAATATGGAAGTAAATTCACACTAGCACCAAGATCAAGTAAGGCTCTTTCAATTTTATGCTCTCCAATAAAGCAAGAAATTGTAGGACAACCAGGGTCTTTATATTTCAAAGCATTATTGTTTTGAAGAATAGCACTTACTTGTTCGGCTAGAAAGACTTTCTTTTTCACATTCAGTTTCCTCTTCACAGTGCAGAGATCTTTCAAAAATTTAGCATAGGAAGGAACCTGTTTAATTGCATCCAGCAAAGGTATATTGATCCTTACCTGTTTGAAAATTTTATAAATTTCAGAATTGTGATTGACTTTCCTTTGTTTGGTCATGGCTTGAGGAAATGGAAGTGCTGGCGGTGAATCAGTCGTTTCTTTGCAATTTTCAGATTCATCCCCTTCCTTACCCTCAGAGATTGACTCATCATCTTTCTCATAAGGTTCAAGAGAGGGTTTTTCAATAACCTTACCACTGCGCAGAGTAGTGACTGATTTGACTTGATCCATGTGTTGGCTTCCGGAACTACTTGCATTTGCATTGTATTGCCCTTTGGGATTTTGTTGTGTTTGAGATGGAAACTTACCTTTCTCTTGGAAACTAAGAGCAGATGTTAATTTAGCAAGAGTATCTTTAAAATCTATCATGTTTTGAACAAGTTGAGTATTAATTGTCTCTTGCTTTTCAATGAATGCATGCAATGTTTCCTCAAGATTTCTTCTAGGAGGTGGAGCATAAGGAGGTGCATATCCATGAGAATTTTGGAAATTGTGGTGTGCTTGAAACGGTGGTTGTGAAGTTTGTGCATTGTTGTTCTCACTCTTCCAACTAAAATTTGGGTGATTGCTCCAACTAGGGTTGTATATTTGGGAGTATGGGTTGTGGTTGGCCCTTTGAAAACTGTTTAAAGCATGGACTTGTTCATGGAGACATTCCTTAAAAGAAGGCAAGGTTGGACAATCATTGGTTGAGTGTTCATTTGTTTCACAGATTTGACACACAATGTTTTCAACATATTTTAATTGACCACTCTTTTTCAATTCTAGTGCCTCGACTTTTCTAGCTAAAGATGCAAACTTGGCTTGAAGGTCATGATCTTCCCTAAGGTTGTACATACCTCCACTAGATGTATGAGGTTGAGTTTTACTCGGTGCCTCATATGTACCCGCGGTGTCCCAATTTTGAGCATTTTCAGCTAACAAGTCTAAGTACTCCATTGCTTCATCAGGGTCTTTATCTTCAAAAGTTCCATTGCACATCAATTCAACCATTTGCCTATCTTTAGGTGTTAACCCTTCATAGAAATGTGAAACCAATCTCCATGTTTCAAAACCATGATGATGGCAAGTACTAAGCAAGTCTCGATACCTATCCCAACATTTGTAAAATGTTTCTCCTCGTTTTTGAGTGAAAGTGGTGATTTGTCTCTTGAAAGAGTTTGTTCTATGAGATGGGAAAAACTTCTTTAAAAACTGTTGTTGCATTTCATCCCACGCACGAATGGATCCTGGTCTTAAATTTTGTAGCCATTTTTTAGCTTTATCTTTTAATGAAAAAGGAAAAAGCTTTAATCTAATGGTGTTCATGCTACAATTTAAGTTATTATATGTGTAGCACACCTCCTCAAATTCCCTTAAATGCAAGTATGGATTTTTCAATTCTAAACCATGAAAAGAAGGTAAAAGTTGAATAATACCTGGTTTAAAATTAAAATGAGATGCATCGGGAGGAAAAACTATGCATGATGGTGCACTTGTTCTTGTGGGATTCATGTGGTCTCTAAGTGTTCTAGCACGGTTATTCTCATTATTTTCATTATGAAGTGATTGATTATCTTCTTCGGCCATATTTTCTGAAAATGATGAGGATATCCTACAAAGTCTACCACTTGATGTACGTGACCACACTCTCATGCACGTGTAGGAATAAAATAAAAGAAAACAGAAAACAAAGGAAGAAGAAACAAGAGAAAAGAAATAAAGTTATATACAAGAAAAGTGAAAAGAGAAAATAAAATAACTATTATAATTTATACAAAACTTACCTCCCCGGCAACGACGCCAAAAACTTGACACGACTAAAAGATTGATGTCTTCTCCCAAGTGCAGGAGTGTCAAAGTAATAAATAACCTGGCAAGACCGGGGTCGAACCACAGGGAGGTTAATTGTACAAATTATAAACAACAATTATAAACAATAATAATAGTAATAATAATAATAATAATAATAATAATAATAATAATAATAATAATAATAAAAATAATACTAGTAGTAGTAGTAGTAGTAGTAGTAGTAGTAGTAGTAGTAGTAATAATAATAATAATAATAATAATAATAATAATAATAAAGAAAGAGAAGAAGAAGAAGATAATGATGATGAGAATTTAGAGATGAAATATTAATGTAAGGATTAAACAATAATAATAACAAATGTCAAGGTTAGAGGTTCCACTAATGGTATATCAAACAAGTATAGTATAAACTCATATTATTCAATTGGAAACCACACACAAAGGAGGTTCCAATCAGATTATATATTGTTAACATGATTACATTAGTCATCTTATTCAATTAATGCTAATACTTGTAAATCTCGTCAAGCATTCATGATTATAACTTATGTTAACAACAAATCAAGTTCCTTTCATAGCTCAGGTGTCGGTTATACCATACATTATGGTCTATGAAAGTGCCAAGCATTTGTTGTACCAAGTGTTATACAACATAAATCAAGATTAGTCATTTAACAAGCAAAGTATTAAAGAGTGAACAAGATAACAAATATAAAACATGTTAGTATCAAACATTAAAGTTCATATTAAGTTTACATTATACTTATTCTCACACCATTAGTGTAACCTTTTCACCTTGACATAATTAACTTAGCTACACATAATGAAGGAAAGAGAAATAGATAAACAAAATAAGAACATAAAAGCTAACTAAGTAAAGGAAAGGAAATGAAAAGCATAAACTTAATATTAATGAAAGCAAAACATAAACATTACAAAAAATACAAAGAGAGAAAGGAAGAGCATGATCTTGATCTAGAAACCAAGATGCCTAAATGCATGGCAAATGCCTCCTTTTATAGGCCAAAATTGGGAACTATTGATTTGATGACTAATTAATAAGTGGGTGGCCAACTTTTGACTTGGTGACAATCCTTATCTTCTCTTGTCTGCCCAAAACGTCATTGATAACATCAAAATTGGAGCCAGTTGTAACATGAAAGTTGTAGGCAATTGTCTCAGCTTTCTTGTGTAAAAAAGTCAGCTCATTTGGACTTCTAGAACTCCAGATATGGCTAAAATACCGAACAGTGCTCGGGCTGGAAAACAGATTCGGGCTTCTTTGTTGTTGCTACAATTGGGACTTGATAATGGCCTTTTTAGATCTTGGGCTCCATATGAAAGTTGTAGGCCTATGTCTTACCTTTCCATCCATATAAATTGGACCTAAATCTGAGATCTGTAGCTCCAGATATGACCCAATTACCGAACAGTGTTTCGGTTTGGATTGCACCGACATCTCTTCTCTAAGTTTGACCATCTCTTTATCCTTGCAATTTAAGTTCTTCAAGTCATCAATCAATCCTTTCATTTATGTGATAGACCTGCATTTAAAATGAACATTTACCATAAATTAAAGGTATCTTATATTATTAGATATATTATTATAAAACATGCTTTAGTTAAGGAGTTATTGATACTTCAAGTGCAAAATGATGATATAAAACCATGATAAAAATGCACTTTTAAGTACTAATCACAAATCAAGGATAATGGTGATTGAGGTGAGTTCTTTAGGATATGAATGAATCTTAATGTTTATCTTCTTATTTTCTTCATGAATGATTTATTATTGTAAAGAAATTTTAAAAATCATTTAGGTAATGTTATAATCTTGAATTTTTATGCAGAAACTTTAGTTTTGGTATAGAGATTGCTTGATTCAATGTCTTACTTAATATGAAAGTACTTGTTCATTCTTAAGCAATAATCAATCTTCATCTTTCTAATCTTCATTGTAATATCTTCCGATCTAATATCACCATCGTTGAGATTAGGTTGAGTTATCTTATATATGTTGAAGAAATCACCAATACATCACCATTAAAATTGATTTGGACCAAGGCTTACTTTTCTTGTCATTTAAAATCTATTTATATTTTTTTTATCTTTGAAAACAAATCCATCAATTATTTTCAACCAAGTTATTGTTAATTTAATTTCTCTTGAGTTTTTTTTTGTTACTTAGCTTAATTTCCAGATCTAGCTCTCAATGGATATGACCTCGATCTTACCGAGTTAATTGCTACATTGCACACTCGTGCACTTGCGAGTTAAAACAAGCCGATCATAAAAAGCGGTCAAGCAATTTTGCACCACGATCAATTAAGTCCATACCTTTAAGTGTTCAACCACCCAAACCTGATTTGAAGTCGTTGTCATTTAATCTCAAATACTCATTTTTGGGAGAAAATGAAACTTTTCCGGTAATAATCTCTTCCAAACTTAATGCATATCAAGAAGGTAAGTTATTACGAACTCTGAAAATGCACAAAAATGCATTAGGATGGACCATAACTGACATAAAGGGAATTAGTCCTTTGATTTATACACATAGAATTTATTTGGAGGAAAATGCTAAACCCTCTAGTGAAATGCAACGAAGGCTCAATCCTAATATGAAAGAAGTAGTGAAAAATAAAGTCATTAAGCTTCTAGATAAAGAAATTATTTATCTTATTTCTGACAGCAAATGGGTAAGTTCTACCCAAGAAGTCCAGAGTCACTATGATAACAAATGAGAATAATGAGTTATTTCCCACTAGGCCTGTTACTGGTTGGCGCATGTGCATTGACTATAAGAAACTTAATTCAATGACTATAAAAGATCATTTTCCTTTACCTTTCATGGATAAAATCCTAGAAAGAGTTGCAAGTCATGAATTTTATTATTTCCTAGATGGCTATTTAGGATATAACCAAATTGAAATTGCATTAGAAGATCAAGAGAAAACAACTTTTACATGTCCATTTGGTACTTTTGCATATCGAAGGATGTCTTTTGGATTATGTAATGCACGAGCCATATTTCAAAGATGCATGCTTAGTATATTTAGTGATATGGTTAAACATTTTCTTGAAATTTTTATGGATGATTTTTCTGTTTTTGACGATTCATTTGATGATTGTTTGACTAACTTAGAAAAGGTTTTGAGTAGGTGTGAAAAGAAGAATCTTGTATTGAATTGGAAAAAATATCACTTTATGGTAACCAACGACATTGTACTTGGTCACATTGTTTCATCAAAAGGAATTGAGGCTGATGATTAGTACTTAAAAGTGCATTTTTATCAAGGTTTTATATCATCATTTTGCACTTGAAGTATCAATAACTCCTTAATTAAAGCATGTTTTATAATAATATATCTAATAATATAAGATACCTTTAATTTATGGTAAATGTTCATTTTAAATGCAGGCCTATCACATAAATGAAAATATTGATTGATGACTTTAAGAACTTAAATTGCAAGGATAAAGAGATGGCCAAACTTAGAAAAGAGATGTCGGTGCAATCCAAACCGGAACACTGTTCGGTAAATGGGTCATATCTGGAGCTATATATCTCAGATTTAGGTCCAATTTATATGGATGGAAATTTAAGACATAGGCCTACAACTTTCATATGGAGCCCAAGATCTAAAAACACCATTATCAAGTCCAAATTGTAGCAACAACAAAGAAGCCCGAATCTGTCTTCCAGCCCGAGCACTGTTTGGTATTTTGGCCATATCTGGAGTTCTAGAAGTCCAAATGATCTGAATTTTTTACACAAGAAAGCTGAGACAATTGCCTACAACTTTCATGTTACAACTGGCTCTAATTTTGACGTTATCAATGACGTTTTGGGTAGATAAGAGAAGATAAGGATTGTCACCAAGTCAAAAGTTGGCCACCCACTTATCAATTAGTCATCAAATCAATAGTTCCCAATTTTGGCCTATAAAAGGAGGCATTTGCCATGCATTTAGGCATCTTGGTGTTCAGATCAAGATCATGCTTTTTCTTTCTCTCTTTGTATTTTTTGTAATGTTTATGCTTTGCTTTCATTAATATCAAGTTTATGCTTTTCATTTCCTTTCCTTTACTTAGTTAGCTTTTATGTTCTTATTTTGTTTATCTATTTTTCTTTCTTTCATTATGTCTAGCTAAGTCAATTATGTCAAGGTGAAAAGGTTACACTAATGGTGTAAGAATAAGTATAATGTAAACTTAATATGGACTTTAATGTTTGATACTAACATGTTTTATATTTGTTAGCTTGTTCACTCTTTAATACTTTGCTTGTTAAATGACTAATCTTGATTTATGTTGTATAACACTTGGTACAACAAATGCTTGACACTTTCATAGCCCATAATGTATGGTATAACCGACACCTGAGCTATGAAAGGAACTTGATTTGCTGTTAACATAAGTTATAATCATGAATGCTTGACGAGATTTACAAGTATTAGCATTAATTGAATAAGATGACTAATGTAATCATGTTAACAATATATAATCTGATTGGAACCTCCTTTGTGTGTGATTTCCAATTTAATAATAAGAGTTTATACTATATTTGTTTGATATACCATTAGTGGAACCTCTAACCTTGACATTTGTTATTATTGCTGTTTAATCCTTACATTAATATTCCTTCTCCAAGTTCTCATCATCATCTTCTTCTTCTCTTTCTTTATCATCATCATCATTATTATTATTATTATTATTATTATTATTATTATTATTATTATTATTATTATTATTATTACTATTACTACTAATACTACTACTACTATTATTATTATAGTTATTGTTGTTATTGCTATTATTGTTGTTTATAATTATTGTTTATAATTTGTACAATTAACCTCCCTGTGGTTCGACCCCGGTCTTGCCGGGTTATTTATTACTTCGACACTCCTGCACTTGGGAGAAGACATCAACCTTTTAGTCGTGTCAAGTTTTTGGCGCCGTTGCCGGGGAGGTAAGTTCTTGTATAAATTATAGTAGTTATTTTATTTTCTCTTTTCACTTTTCTTGTATATAACTTTGTTTCTTTTCTCTTGTTTCTTCTTCTTTTATTTTCTTCTTCCTTTTATTTTATTCCTACACGTGCATGAGAGTGTGGTCACGTACATCAAGTGGTAGACTTTGTAGGGTATCCTCATCATTTTCAGAAAATATGGCTGAAGAAGATAATCAATCACTTTATAATGAAAATAATGAGAATAACCGTGCTAGAACACTTAGAGACCACATGAATCCCACAAGAACAAGTGCACCATCATGCATAGTTTTTCCTCCCGATGCATCTCATTTTAATTTTAAACCAGGTATTATTCAACTTTTACCTTCTTTTCATGGCTTAGAATTGGAAAATCCATACTTGCATTTAAGGGAATTTGAGGAGGTTTGCAACACATATAATAATTTAAATTGTAGCATGAACACCATCAGATTAAAGCTTTTTCCTTTTTCATTAAAAGATAAAGCTAAAACATGGCTACAAAATTTAAGACCAGGATCCATTCGTGCTTGGGATGAAATGCAACAACAGTTTTTAAAGAAGTTTTTCCCATCTCATAGAACAAACTCTTTCAAGAGACAAATCACCACTTTCACTCAAAAACCAGGAGAAACATTTTACCAATGTTGGGATAGGTATCGAGACTTGCTTAGTACTTGCCCTCATCATGGTTTTGAAACATGGAGATTGGTTTCACATTTCTATGAAGGGTTAACATCTAAAGATAGGCAAATGGTTGAATTGATGTGCAATGGAACTTTTGAAGATAAAGACCCTGATGAAGCAATGGAGTACTTAGACTTGTTAGCTGAAAATGCTCAAAATTGGGACACCGCGGGTACATATGAGGCACCGAGTAAAACTGAACCTCATACATCTAGTGGAGGTATGTACAACCTTAGGGAAGATCATGACCTTTAAGCCAAGTTTGCATCTTTAGCTAGAAAAGTCGAGGCATTAGAATTGAAAAAGAGTGGTCAATTAAACTCTGTTGAAAACATTGTGTGTCAAATCTGTGAAACAAATGAACACTCAACCAACGATTGTCCAACCTTGCCTTCTTTTAAGAAATGTCTCCATGAACAAGCTCATGCTTTAAATAGTTTCCAAAGGCCCAACCATAACCCATACTCACAAACATACAATCATGGTTGGAGAAATCACCTGAATTTCAATTAGAAGAGTGACAATGCACAAACTTCACCACCACAGTTCCAAGCACACCATAATATCCAAAATTATCATGGATATGCACCTCCTTATGCTCCATCTCCTACAAGAAAGTTTGAGGAAACTTTGTATGCATTCATTGAAAAGCAAGAGACAATCAACACTCAACTTGCTCAAAACATGACAGATTTTAAAGATACTCTTGCAAAATTAACATCTGCTCTCAGTTTTCAAGAGAAAGGTAAGTTTCCATCTCAACCACAACAAAGAATGCTTGACGAGATTTACAAGTATTAGCATTAATTGAATAAGATGACTAATGTAATCATGTTAACAATATATAATCTGATTGGAACCTCTTTTGTGTGTGGTTTCCAATTTAATAATAAGAGTTTATACTATATTTGTTTGATATACCATTAGTGGAACCTCTAACCTTGATATTTGTTATTATTGTTGTTTAATCCTTACATTAATATTCCTTCTCCAAGTTCTCATCATCATCTTCTTCTTCTCTTTCTTTATCATTATTATTATTATTATTATTATTATTATTATTATTATTATTATTACTATTACTACTAATACTAATACTACTACTACTACTACTACTACTACTACTACTATTATTATTATAGTTATTGTTGTTATTGCTATTATTGTTGTTTATAATTATTGTTTATAATTTGTACAATTAACCTCCCTGTGGTTCGACCCCGGTCTTGCCGGGTTATTTATTACTTCGACACTCCTGCACTTGGGAGAAGACATAAACCTTTTAGTCGTGTCAGCTGACAAATCTAAAATCGAGTTACTTGCAAACTTACCAACACCAAAATCTATTAAAGATGTTAGATCATTCCTAGGACATGCTGGTTTTTATAGAAGGTTCATCAAAGATTTTAGCGTAATATCTAAACCTTTAAATAACCTTCTAACAAAGGATAATATTTTTTAATGGACTAAATATTGTGAAGAAGTCTTTGTTAAACTTAAAAACTTGCTTACTTGTGTTCCTGTCATTCAACCTCCTAATTGGTCATTACCTTTTGAAATAATGTGTGACGCTAGTGATTGTGCTGTTGGTGCTGTTTTGGGACAAAGAAAAGATAAGAAATCTTATATGATTTACTATGCAAGTACAACTTTAAATAGTGCTCAAATAAATTATACCACCATTGAAAAAGAATTACTTCCAGTAGTATTTACATGTGAAAAATTCAGGTGTTATCTTGTTGGCTCACCTGTTGTTGTTTTTAGTGATCATGCAGCATTGAAATATCTTCTTTATAAGAAAGATTCTAAGGCTAGATTGGTGCGTTGAATTTTGTTACTTCAAGAATTTGATATCACAATCAAAGATAAGAAAGGTAACGAAAATGTTGTCATAGATCACTTGTCAAGATTGACAACAGATTCAAAAACTGACATTACACTAATCGTTGACTACTTTCCATCTCTACAATATGCCTTGGTTTGCTAATATTGTCAATTTTTTTGTTTTAGGATAATTGCCAACTCATTGAAGTACCTAATATAAAAGAAAGTTTTTGAACGAAGTGAGGAACTTTTATTGTGATGACCCTTATTTATTCAAATATTGTCCTGATCAAATATTTCGAAGATGCATTCCTGATCAAATATTTCAAAGATGCATTCCTGACAATGACAAGTAGTGACATTAAATTTTGTCATTCTAAGGCATGTGGGGGCCATTTCTCATCAAAAAAGATAACTGCAAAAATCTTACAAAGTGGATTTTACTGGCCCACCATGTTCAAAGACTCACATGCATTCTGCAAGTCTTGTGAAAATTGTCAAAAGTTGAGATCGATTTCAAAATGTCACATGATGCCTTCGGTACTTTAGTAAAATATTTGATCAGGACAATAATTGAATAAGTAAGGGTGATTAGTACTTAAAAGTGCATTTTTATCATGGTTTTATATCATCATTTTGCACTTGAAGTATTAATAACTCCTTAACTAAAATATGTTTTATAATAATGTATCTAATAATATAAGATACCTATAATTTGTGGTAAATGTCTATTTTTAATGCAGGCCTATCAAATAAATGAAAGGATTGATTGATGACTTGAAGAACTTAAATTGCAAGGATAAAGAGATGGTCAAACTTAGAGAAGAGATGTCGGTGCAATCCAAACCGAAACACTGTTCGGTAATTGGGCCATATCTGGAGCTACAGATCTCAGATTTAGGTCCAATTTATATGGATGGAAAGGTAAGACATAGGCCTACAACTTTCATATGGAGCCCAAGATCAAAAAAGGCCATTATCAAGTCCAAATTGTAGCAACAACAAAGAAGCCCGAATCTGTCTTCCAGCCCGAGCACTGTTCGGTATTTTGGCCATATCTGGAGTTCTAGAAGTCCAAATGAGCTGAATTTTTTACACAAGAAAGCTGAGACAATTGCCTACAACTTTCATGTTTGCACCTGGCTCCAGTTTTGACGTTATCAATGATGTTTTGGGCAGACAAGAGAAGATAAGGATTGTCACCAAGTCAAAAGTTGGCCACCCACTTATCAATTAGTCATCAAATCAATAGTTCCCAATTTTGGCCTATAAAAGGAGGCATTTGCCATGCATTTAGGCATCTTGGTGTTCAGATCAAGATCATGCTCTTCCTTTCTCTCTTTGTATTTTTTGTAATGTTTATGCTTTACTTTCATTAATATCAAGTTTATGCCTTTCATTTCCTTTCCTTTACTTAGTTAGCTTTTATGTTCTTATTTTGTTTATCTATTTTGCTTTCTTTCATTATGTCTAGCTAAGTTAATTATGTCAAGGTGAAAAGGTTACATTAATGGTGTGAGAATAAGTATAATGTAAACTTAATATGGACTTTAATGTTTGGTACTAACATGTTTTATATTTGTTATCTTGTTCACTCTTTAATACTTTGCTTGTTAAATGACTAATCTTGATTTATGTTGTATAACACTTGGTACAACAAATGCTTGGTACTTTCATAGCCCATAATGTATGGTATAACCGACACCTGAGCTATGAAAGGAACTTGATTTGTTGTTAACATAAGTTATAATCATGAATGCTTGACGAGATTTACAAGTATTAGCATTAATTGAATAAGATGACTAATGTAATCATGTTAACAATATATAATCTGATTGGAACCTCTTTTGTGTGTGGTTTCCAATTCAATAATAAGAGTTTATATTATACTTGTTTGATATACCATTAGTGGAACCTCTAACCTTGACATTTGTTATTATTATTGTTTAATCCTTACATTAATATTTCATCCCTAAGTTCTCATCATCATCATCTTCTTCTTCTTCTCTTTCTTTGTTATTATTATTATTGTTATTGTTATTGTTATTATTATTATTAGTACTACTACTACTACTATTATTATTATTATTATTACTATTGTTATTGTTGTTATTGTTGTTTTATAATTGTTGTTTATAATTTGTACAATTAACCTCCCTGTGGTTCGACCCCGGTCTTGCCGGGTTATTTATTACTTCGACACTCCTGCACTTGGGAGAAGACATCAACCTTTTAGTCGTGTCAAGTTTTTGGCGCCGTTGCCGGGGAGGTAAGTTCTTGTATAAATTATAGTATTTATTTTATTTTCTCTTTTCACTTTTCTTGTATATAACTTTGTTTCTTTTCTTTTGTTTCTTTTTATTTTGTTTTCTTCCTCTTTCTTTTGCTTTCTTCTTCTCTTTTATTCTATTCCTATACGTGCATGAGAGTGTGGTCACGTACATCAAGTAGTAGACTTTGTAGGGTATCCTCATCATTTTCAGAAAATATGGCCGAAGAAGATAATCAATCACTTCATAATGAAAATAATGAGAATAACCGTGCTAGAACACTTAGAGATCATATGAATCCCACAAGAACAAGTGCACCATCATGCATAGTTTTTCCTCCTGATGCATCTCATTTTAATTTTAAACCAGGCATTATTCAACTTTTACCATCTTTTCATGGTTTGGAATTGGAAAATCCATACTTGCATTTAAGGGAATTTGAGGAGGTGTGCAACACATATAATAATTTAAATTGTAGCATGAACACCATCAGATTAAAGCTTTTCCCTTTTTCATTAAAAGATAAAGCTAAAACATGGCTACAAAATTTAAGACCAGGATCCATTCGTGCTTGGGATGAAATGCAACAACAGTTTTTAAAGAAGTTTTTCCCATCTCATAGAACAAACTCTTTCAAGAGACAAATCACCACTTTCACTCAAAAACCAGGAGAAACATTTTACAAATGTTGGGATAGGTATCGAGACTTGCTTAGTACTTGCCCTCATCATGGTTTGGAAACATGGAGATTGGTTTCACATTTCTATGAAGGGTTAACACCTAAAGATAGGCAAATGGTTGAATTGATGTGCAATGGAACTTTTGAAGATAAAGACCCTGATGAAGCAATGGAGTACTTAGACTTGTTAGCTGAAAATGCTCAAAATTGGGACACCGCGGGTACATATGAGGCACCGAGTAAAACTCAACTTCATACATCTAGTGGAGGTATGTACAACCTTAGGGAAGATCATGACCTCCAAGCCAAATTTGCATCTTTAGCTAGAAAAGTCGAGGCACTAGAATTGAAAAAGAGTGGTCAATTAAAATCTGTTGAAAACATTGTGTGTCAAATCTGTGAAACAAATGAACACTCAACCAACGATTGTCCAACTTTGCCTTCTTTTAAAGAATGTCTCCATGAACAAGCTCATGCTTTAAACAGTTTTCAAAGGGCCAACCACAACCCATACTCCCAAACATACAACCCTGGTTGGAGGAATCACCCAAATTTTAATTGGAAGAGTGAGAACAACAATGCACAAACTTCACAACCACCGTTTCAAGCACACCACAATTTCCAAAATTCTCATGGATATGCACCTCCTTATGCTCCACCTCCTAGAAGAAATCTTGAGGAAACATTGCATGCATTCATTGAAAAGCAAGAGACAATTAATACTCAACTTGTTCAAAACATGACAGATTTTAAAGATACTCTTGCTAAATTAACATCTGCTCTTAGTTTCCAAGAGAAAGGTAAGTTTCCATCTCAAACACAACAAAATCCCAAAGGGCAATCCAATGCAAATGCAAGTAGTTCCGGAAGCCAACACATGGATCAAGTCAAATCAGTCACTACTCTGCGCAGTGGTAAGGTTATTGAAAAACCCTCTCTTGAACCTTATGAGAAAGATGATGAATCAATCTCTGAGGGTAAGGAAGGGGATGAATCTGAAAATTGCAAAGAAACGACTGATTCACCGCCAGCACTTCCATTTCCTCATGCCATGACCAAACAAAGGAAAGTCAACCATAACTCTGAAATTTATGAAATTTTCAAACAGGTAAGGATCAATATACCTTTGTTGGATGCTATTAAACAGGTTCCTTCCTATGCTAAATTTTTGAAAGATCTATGCACTGTGAAGAGGAAACTGAATGTGAAAAAGAAAGCCTTTCTAGCCGAACAAGTAAGTGCTATTCTTCAAAACAATAATGCTTTGAAATATAAAGACCCTGGTTGTCCTACAATTTCTTGCTTTATTGGAGAGCATAAAATTGAAAGAGCCTTACTTGATCTTGGAGCTAGTGTGAATTTACTTCCATATTCAGTTTTTCAAAGTCTCAATCTAGGTGAGTTAAAACCAACTCCTATATCTCTTTTACTTGCCGATAGATCTATAAAAGTGCCTAGAGGAATAATTGAAGATGTGTTAGTACAAGTCGATAAATTCATTTATCCTGTGGATTTTATTGTCTTGGACACAGAACCTGTTGAAGCATGTAATTCATTTCCTGTTATTTTAGGACGTCCGTTTCTTGCAACCTCTAACGCATTGATTAATTGTAGGAATGGACTGATGAAGCTATCATTTGGAAACATGACATTGGAGATGAATATTTTCAACATTTGCAAGCAACCTGGAGATGATAATGATTTACAAGAAGTAGATCATATTGATGAATTAGTTTATGATCAACTTGAATCTACTTTAAGTAAAAATGAATTGGATGAAACTGAAGATTTGCAAATGATTTATTCTGAGGAAGAAATCACGGATGAAACAAGGACCGAAAATGTTGATGCAAATCTTTTGTCAACAGTGACAACAGATTCGACATCTAACATCACACCAATCGATGATTGCTTTCCTAACGAATCCTTACTTTCTCTTAGTCCAATGCCTTGGTATAATAAAAATATCAATTTTCTTGCCTTAGAAGATTTGCCAGCTGATTGGAGTACGCAAGACAAAGAAAAGTTTTTGAACGAAGTGAAGAGCTTTTATTGTGATGACCCTACCTTATTCAAATATTGTCCTGATCAAATATTTCAAAGATTCATTCCCGACAATGAGGTAAGTAGTGTCATTAAACTTTGTCATTCTGAAGCATGTGGAAGTTGTTTCTCGTCAAAAAAGACAGCTACAAAAATCTTTCAAAATGGATTTTATTGGCCCACCATGTTCAAGGACACGCATGCATTCAGCAAAACTTGTGAAAATTGTCAAAAGATTGATACAGGTCAAAAAGTTTTGTTTTATAATTCTCAACTCTATGCATTCCCTAGAGAGCTAAGATTAAAATGGATCAATCCTTATGGGGCCTGTGATATTGAGAATTCAATGAATGACAATGATTTTAAGGAAAATAGACATCGTTTGAAAGCTTACTTTGATAATTTTTCTAGTGAAAATGAATCAGCTGGTTTGAATGATCTTGTAGATAAAGGTTGATTATTTTGTTTTTCTCACATTTTCTTTTTTATGTTTCTTTTTGAGTGATTTTTGCTAGTTTCTTTCACCCCGGTCAAATGGCGGATAACGGTACTCCGTGACTTAAGTCGGTTCTTTCAGTTTCCCACAATTACTGATATCTGTGTATATATCTGTGCAATTCTTTGAATCTCTCTTTCAATTCTCATTTGAAAATGGACACTAATCTTGAAAAATTGAAAAAGTATTTTTCCGCTCTGCCTCAGAATGCGATTACAAAAATTTACCATGCTAGATGTGCAAGATTGAGATTGTTAATGAATCATGGAATTCCTGAAGATATTCGCTGGTTGATTGAAGCAAAGTTCCGATTATCAGGTGAGTCCTCTAACTTCATTTCACACATGCCTAGAACAGGTAAAAGCACTTTTGCAAAGAAGCGTCGTGCAAAACGACTGGATGTCTGTCATCGATGTGCTAGATGGACTTGTAATACACAATGTCGTTCTTTAGGAATGGTATCTATAAACCGTGAAGATAAAATACAATTCATTAAGGATGGCCTGAGTAAGGAGTCTTTAGATAATCTTCTATTGACTCTTGAGACGCATCCTAGTGGAGATGTGCATCGTGCAATTCATGATTTATGGCCACTATTTCATAAAGAACATGATCGACTTAGTCTTGGGAATCTGACTAAAAAAGACCCTGTTTGCCAGTTTTTAAGAAAACTGGATGGGAAGCCTATCCCCGACCCATAGAGGGCGTTTAAGCCGTTCTTGGACGTAAAACCAAGGGAAGATGTGAGCCACAATCACAACTACCTGTACATACACATGTTTTTTTCAAAAGTAAATAAATAAATAAATAAAAAGAGAGAGAGAGTGTGTGAGACTCTAGCTGGCCTACATATAGATGTTATGATTGCCTTTCTACTTTCTCATCTATAAAACCCTATTTTCCTTCCTTTCATTTCTACTCAACCCATACATTCAACAAATACAGAAGTGTGTAGAAATGGCAAGTTCCTCAAGTCATCAAATAAGAAATATTTGTGTTTTCGGTGGATCTAGTCCTGGGAAAGAAAAAGAGTTTTTAGAATCAGCAAATCATCTTGGTCAGGTGCTAGCTGAGAGAAAGATTCATTTAGTATATGGGGGAGGCAGTCTTGGGTTAATGGGAGGTGTGTCAATAGCTGCATTTTTAGGAGGTAGTCAAGTTTTGGGGGTCGTCCCTGAAGCTTTGGCACAAGGGGACATCATTGGAAAAACAATTGGAGAGGAACTTCAGGTCTCCACAATGTCGGCTCGAATGAATGCAATGTTTAACCATGCTGATGCTTTCATTGCTTTACCAGGTGGTCTAGGCACATTGGAAGAGATCTTTCATATTTCCTCTTGGGCTCAATTGCACATTCACCATAAACCCATAGGTTTGTTAAATGTTAATGGTTATTATGATAAGTTGTTGTCTTTTCTTGATCATGCTGTGGAACAGGAATTTCTAACATCTTCTGCACGACAAATCATAATCTCTGCTTCTACTGCTGAACAATTGATTGACCAACTACAATCTTTCATTCCTGTGATTGATCCTTCCATGAGTCGCATAAATTGGTCATCTAAGGAAAGCCGTAAAAAGCTTAGATTGGATTTGAGCCTTCATTTGTGAATTTTTGTGTCTTTTGATTTTATTATGTTTTGTTATTTCTTATTTTTGTTTCAGTGTGTTTCAGGTTTTGTCAGTGTTCGTTATTTCAGGTGATATCTTTTATACTCTATCTTTCTACCATAGAACATTGAGGACAATGTCTCGTTTTGGTTGGGGGGAGAGGGTAGTAGTTGATAAAAAAAAAAAAAAAATTGTTTTTCATTTCATAAAGCATGTGCATAATTGTTGTTACTAGGATGGCAGAGTAAAGGAGTTCTTTTGTTAAAGTGACTCTTGAGACGCATCTTAGTAACCATTCTTAACAAGGTCTATTATAATACTTCCTGAAATATTCAGGTTTACAAACTCTCGTATTGTTACCACTTAATTCTGCTCATATACTTATTTAACATGTATTTTTAAACCTTAATTTACACACACACACTTTAACATATGATTGTGGGTTGCATATTGGATTATTACATTATTTATGTTCTTTTGTTAAAGGTAACAACTAAGGGAAAGGGATTGTATATAATTAAAAAAAAAAAAAAAACCATGAAAAAAAAAAGAGAAAAAAGAAAAAATAAAAAAATGATGATAATAAAAATGTAGATAAGTTTGATTTCGTAGCCTCCCTAACCTAAGCAATTAAGCCCGAAGGGGTGTTTTAACACCTAATACCCTAAAGTCAACTGACTTGGGAGCTATTGGCCCAACGCTTGTTACATGGGTTGAGGAGAAAAGCTTAAAGAAATCAAACATTGCACTATCTACATATCAGTATCTGCGACCCGAGTTACTAAGCTCGTAGGGGTGTCTTAACACCTAATGCCCTAAGACCAACTGGTCTGGGAGTCATTAGCTGAAAGCTCGTTACATGGGTTAAAGATGTATGATGTTTTTAAAGTATATGTATATAGAGTTAAAAAAAAAAAAAAAAAAGACAAAAATAGTAATCCCAACCCAAGGAAGTTAACCTTAAACATTAGAACAAAAATTTTGTTTTCTTCCAAGAAAAGCCCCATAATTATGTGTTGATACATTGAGCACAAAAGAAAGGTTTATTAATATCTTGTTAAGTGGTATTGAGCAGATATATAAATTTAATGAGAGTTTGTTTATCTGGATAGATTAATGGAAGTTAAATGATGAATACCTTGCTTTGTGAAATTTGCAAATTGTTTTAACGCTTTAATTACTAGGGACTAGTAATAAGCTGGTTGAGGGGTGTGATTAGTACTTAAAAGTGCATTTTTATCATGGTTTTATATCATCATTTTGCACTTGAAGTATTAATAACTCCTTAACTAAAATATGTTTTATAATAATGTATCTAATAATATAAGATACCTATAATTTGTGGTAAATGTCTATTTTTAATGCAGGCCTATCAAATAAATGAAAGGATTGATTGATGACTTGAAGAACTTAAATTGCAAGGATAAAGAGATGGTCAAACTTAGAGAAGAGATGTCGGTGCAATCCAAACCGAAACACTGTTCGGTAATTGGGCCATATCTGGAGCTACAGATCTCAGATTTAGGTCCAATTTATATGGATGGAAAGGTAAGACATAGGCCTACAACTTTCATATGGAGCCCAAGATCAAAAAAGGCCATTATCAAGTCCAAATTGTAGCAACAACAAAGAAGCCCGAATCTGTCTTCCAGCCCGAGCACTGTTCGGTATTTTGGCCATATCTGGAGTTCTAGAAGTCCAAATGAGCTGAATTTTTTACACAAGAAAGCTGAGACAATTGCCTACAACTTTCATGTTTGCACCTGGCTCCAGTTTTGACGTTATCAATGATGTTTTGGGCAGACAAGAGAAGATAAGGATTGTCACCAAGTCAAAAGTTGGCCACCCACTTATCAATTAGTCATCAAATCAATAGTTCCCAATTTTGGCCTATAAAAGGAGGCATTTGCCATGCATTTAGGCATCTTGGTGTTCAGATCAAGATCATGCTCTTCCTTTCTCTCTTTGTATTTTTTGTAATGTTTATGCTTTACTTTCATTAATATCAAGTTTATGCCTTTCATTTCCTTTCCTTTACTTAGTTAGCTTTTATGTTCTTATTTTGTTTATCTATTTTGCTTTCTTTCATTATGTCTAGCTAAGTTAATTATGTCAAGGTGAAAAGGTTACATTAATGGTGTGAGAATAAGTATAATGTAAACTTAATATGGACTTTAATGTTTGGTACTAACATGTTTTATATTTGTTATCTTGTTCACTCTTTAATACTTTGCTTGTTAAATGACTAATCTTGATTTATGTTGTATAACACTTGGTACAACAAATGCTTGGTACTTTCATAGCCCATAATGTATGGTATAACCGACACCTGAGCTATGAAAGGAACTTGATTTGTTGTTAACATAAGTTATAATCATGAATGCTTGACGAGATTTACAAGTATTAGCATTAATTGAATAAGATGACTAATGTAATCATGTTAACAATATATAATCTGATTGGAACCTCTTTTGTGTGTGGTTTCCAATTCAATAATAAGAGTTTATATTATACTTGTTTGATATACCATTAGTGGAACCTCTAACCTTGACATTTGTTATTATTATTGTTTAATCCTTACATTAATATTTCATCCCTAAGTTCTCATCATCATCATCTTCTTCTTCTTCTCTTTCTTTGTTATTATTATTATTGTTATTGTTATTGTTATTGTTATTATTAGTACTACTACTACTACTATTATTATTATTATTATTACTATTGTTATTGTTGTTATTGTTGTTTTATAATTGTTGTTTATAATTTGTACAATTAACCTCCCTGTGGTTCGACCCCGGTCTTGCCGGGTTATTTATTACTTCGACACTCCTGCACTTGGGAGAAGACATCAACCTTTTAGTCGTGTCAAAGGGTCATCCCAATAAAAGTTTTGCACGTTGCTCAAAAATTTTCTTTTGTCTTCGGTACTCTAGTGAGCTGGCAAAAATCCTGAAGCAAGAAAATTGATATTTTTAGCAAACTAAGGCATTGAACTAAGAGAAAGTAGAGATTCATCAGGAAAGTAATAATTGATTGGTGTGATGTCAGGTGTCAAATCTATTGTCACTTTTGATAAAAAAATTCGCATCAATATTTTCGGTGCCTTTTTCATCATCGATTTCTTCCTGATTGGTCATGGCATTAGGAAATGGAAGTGCTGGCAAGGAATCAGTCTTTTCCTTGCAATATTCAGATTCAACCCCTTCCTTACCCTTAGAGATTGACTCATCATCTTTCTCACAAGGTTCAATAGTGGGTTTTTTAATAACCTTACCACTGCGAAAAGTAATGACTGATTTGAGTTGATCCATGTGTTGACTTCCAGAACTACTTGCATTTGCATTGTATTGCCCTTTGAGATTTTGCTGTGGTTGAGATGGAAACTTACCTTTCTCTTGAAAACTAAGAGCTGATGTGAATTTTGCAAGTGTATCTTGAAAATCTGTTATGCTTTGAGCAAGTTGAGTGTTGATTATCTCTTGCTTTTCAATAAATGCATACAAAGTTTCCTCAAAATTTCTTGTAGGAGGTGGAGCATAATAAGGTGCATATCCATGAGAATTTTGGAAATTATGGTGTGCTTGAAACTGTGGTTGTGAAGTTTGTGTATTGTCACTCTTTCAATTAAAATTTGGGTGATTTCTCAAACCAGAGTTGTATGTTTGGGAGTATGGGTTGTGGTTTGGCCTTTGGAAACTATTTAAAACATGAGCTTGTTCATGGAGACATTCCTTAAAAGAAGGCAAGGTTAGGCAGTTATTGGTTGAGTGTTCATTTGTTTCACATATTTGACATGCAATGTTTTTAATAGATTTAAATTGACCACTCTTTTTCAATTCTAGTGCCTCAACTTTTCTAGCTAAAGATGCAAACTTAGCTTGGAGGTCTTCCCTAAGGTTATACATACCTCCACTAGATGTATGAGGTTGCGTTTTACTCGGTGCCTCATAAGTACCCGCGGTGTCCCAATTTTGAGTATTTTCAGCAAACAAGTCTAAGTACTCCATTGCTTTATCAAGGTCTTTATCTTCAAAAGTTCCATTGCACATCAATTCAACCATTTACCTATCTCTAGGTGTTAACCCTTCATAGAAATGTGAAACCAATCTCCATGTTTCAAAACCATAATAAGAGCAAATACTAAGCAAGTCTCGATACCTATCCTAACATTGGTAAAATGTTTCTCCTGGTTTTTGAGTGAAAGTAGTGATTTGTCTTTTGAAAGAGTTTGTTCTGTGAGATGGGAAAACTTCTTCAAAAACTGTTGTTGCATTTCATCCCAAGCACGAATGGATCCTGGTCTTAAATTTTGTTGCCATGTTTTAGCTTTATCTTTTAATGAAAAAGGAAAAAGCTTTAATCTGATGGTGTTCATGCTACAATTTAAATTATTATATGTGTTGTAGACCTCCTCAAATTCCCTTAAATGCAAGTATGGATTTTTCAATTCTAAGCCATGAAAAGAAGGTAAAAGTTGAATAATGTCTGGCTTGGATTGCACCCAATTACCGAACAGTATTCTGGTTTGGATTGCATCGACATCTCTTTTCTAATTTTGATCATCTCTTTGCCCTTGCAATTTAAGTTCTTAAAGTCATCAATCAATCCTTTCATTTATGTGATAGGTCTGCATTTAAAATGAACATTTACTATAAATTAAAGGTATCTTATATTATTAGATATATTATTATAAAACATGCTTTAGTCAAGGAGTTATTGATACTTCAAGTGCAAAATGATGATATAAAACCTTGATAAAAATGCACTTTTAAATACTAATCACATAATGATCTCTTACTCGAGATCTTGATATACACTAAACGTATGCTAGTCCATTTCACATATCATATTTCTCATATTTTTTATACCAACAATTCTTTCATTACTTAGTAATTTGCATGAAAGACCATTCATATTAAGCACATATACATTCAGAATACTATCCAAAATAACAATATCATTACACAAAGTTTCATAAAATGTTTAGCATTCGCTAATTGATGTAACCAGATTACTTGATTCTCATATTTACATGGTGTTTGACCTATGTTTTATATATATAATTGACACGACCAAAAGATTGTTGTCTTCTTCCAAGTGGAGGAGTGTCGAAGTAATAAATAACCCAGCAAGACTGGGGTCGAACCATAGGGAGGTTAATTGTACAAATTATATATAACAAATATACAACAATAAGAACAACAATAATAATAATAGTAACAACAACAACAACAACAACAACAACAACAACAACAACAATAATAGTAACAACAACAACAACAACAATAATAATAATAGTAATAATAATAATAAAAAAAAAAGAGAAAAAGAAATAGATGATAAGAACTTTGAGATGGAATATTAATGTAAGGATTAAACAATGATAATAACAAATGTTAAGGCTAGAGGTTTCACTAATGGTATGTCAAACAAGTATAGTATAAACTCTTATTATTCAATTAGAAAGCACATACAAAAGAGGTTCCAATCAGATTATAGATTGTTAACATGATTACATTAGTCATTTTTTTCGATTAATGCTAATACTTGTAAATCTCGAACCATCCAAACTAACATCCAAATCTTCATTTTAGCAATTTAACTCCTTTAAGTCCAAATTAAAAGCTTGGAGATTTTATACAAGGTTATTTGTTTTTTAGAAAAATAGTTATTGAACTACTTAAATATAAATGACTATTTTATAGGAAAAAGGGATTAGGGTTTCTTATCAAATAAAAAGAAAGAGAGACAGGAAGAGGGGGAAGCCAAAATAAAAAAGAAAAACTCATACTTTCCTCCTCTTCCTGATATTATGTATTCATCTTTTCTTTTGATTAGTCTCTCAATAGACATATAAGGTAAGTTCTTTTTCTTGGTTGCAATAAAACAGAAAGCTTTGGATTTCAAGAACAATAAGATCTAATTTACCTTTTCTTTTTAGTTTACATAATAAGTATGCTTGTTTTTTTATATGATTATTTATGCTTATTTTCTATTATTATTTAGTTTGATTACTAAAACGGACTTTAAGTTATTGTTTTAACTAATTTATTGCTAAGTTTACTATCAAAACTAGAGTTGTGGTATATAAACTTGTGAAACAACTTAGTTTAATAATTATGACAAATCTATGTTAAAAACTTGACACGACTAAAAGGTTGATGTCTTCTCCCAAGTGCAGGAGTGTCGAAGTAATAAATAACCCGGCAAGACCGGGGTCGAACCACAGGGAGGTTAATTGTACAAATTATAAACAACAATTATAAAACAACAATAACAACAACAACAATAGTAATAATAATAATAATAATAATAATAATAGTAGTAGTAGTAGTAGTAGTAGTAGTACTAATAATAATAATAATAATAATAATAATAATAATAATAATAATAATAATAATAATAATAATAGTAGTAGTACTAGTACTAATAATAATAATAATAATAATAATAATAATAATAAAGAAAGAGAAGAAGAAGAAGATGATGATGATGAGAACTTGGAGATCAAATATTAATGTAAGGATTAAGCAATAATAACAACAAATGTTAAGGTTAGAGGTTCCACTAATGGTATATCAAACAAGTATAGTATAAACTCTTATTATTCAATTGGAAACCACACACAAAGGAGGTTCCAATCAGATTATATATTGTTAACATGATTACATTAGTCATCTTATTCAATTAATGCTAATACTTGTAAATCTCGTCAAGCATTCATGATTATAACTTATATTAACAACAAATCAAGTTCCTTTCATAGCTCAGGTGTCGGTTATACCATACATTATGGGCTATGAAAGTGCCAAGCATTTGTTGTACCAAGTGTTATACAACATAAATCAAGATTAGTCATTTAACAAGCAAAGTATTAAAGAGTGAACAAGATAACAAATATAAAACATGTTAGTATCAAACATTAAAGTCCATATTAAGTTTACATTATACTTATTCTTACACCATTAGTGTAACCTTTTCACCTTGACATAATTAACTTAGCTAGACATAATGAAAGAAAGCAAAATAGATAAACAAAATAAGAACATAAAAGCTAACTAAGTAAAGGAAAGGAAATGAAAGGCATAAACTTGATATTAATGAAAACAAAGCATAAAAAATACAAAGAGAGAAAGGAAGAGCATGATCTTGATCTGAACACCAAGATGCCTAAATGCATGGCAAATGCCTCCTTTTATAGGCCAAAATTGGGAACTATTGATTTGATGACTAATTGATAAGTGGGTGGCCAACTTTTGACTTGGTGACAATCCTTATCTTCTCTTGTCTGCCCAAAACGTCATTGATAACGTCAAAACTGGAGCCAGGTGCAAACATAAAAGTTGTAGGCAATTGTCTCAGCTTTCTTGTGTAAACAATTCAGCTCATTTGGACTTCTAGAACTCCAGATATGGCCAAAATACCGAACAGTGCTCGGGCTGGAAGACAGATTCGGGCTTCTTTGTTGTTGCTATAATTTGGACTTGATAATGGCCTTTTTAGATCTTGGGCTCCATATGAAAGTTGTAGGCCTATGTCTTACCTTTCCATCCATATAAATTGGACCTAAATCTGAGATCTGTAGCTCCAGATATGGCCCAATTACCGAATAGTGTTCCGGTTTGGATTGCACCGACATCTCTTCTCTAAGTTTGACCATCTCTTTATCCATGCAATTTAAGTTCTTCAAGTCATCAATCAATCCTTTCATTTATGTGATAGACCTGCATTAAAAATAGACATTTACCACAAATTATAGGTATCTTATATTATTAGATACATTATTATAAAACATATTTTAGTTAAGGAGTTATTGATACTTCAAGTGCAAAATGATGATATAAAACCATGATAAAAATGCACTTTTAAGTACTAATCACACCCCTCAACCAGCTTATTACTAGTCCCTAGTAATTAAAGCGTTAAAACAATTTGCAAATTTCACAAAGCAAGGTATTCATCATTTAACTTCCATTAATCTATCCAGATAAACAAACTCTCATTAAATTTATATATCTGCTCAATACCTCTTAACAAGATATTAATAAACCTTTTTTTTATGCTCAATGTATCAACACATAATTATGGGGCTTTTCTTGGAAGAAAACAAAATTTTTGTTCTAATGTTTAAGGTTACCTTCCTTGGGTTGGGATTATTATTTTTGTCTTCTTTTTGTCTTGTTTTTTCTTTATTTTTTTTTAAAATATATACATATAATTTAAAAGAAAAGCATCATGCATCTTTAACCCATGTAACGAGCTTTCAGCTAATGACTCCCAGACCAGTTGGTCTTAGGGCATTAGGTGTTAAGACACCCCTACGAGCTTAGTAACTCGGGTCGCAGATACTGATATGTAGATAGTGCAATGTTTGATTCCCTTAAGCTTTTCTCCTCAACCCATGTAACAAGCATTGGGCCAATAGCTCCCAAGTCAGTTGACTTTAGGGTATTAGGTGTTAAAACACCCCTTCGGGCTTAATTGCTTAAGTTAGGGAGGCTACGAAACCAAACTTATCTACAACTTTATTATCATCATTTTTTTTTCTTTTTTTTTTCTTTCTTTTTTTTCTTCTTTTTTTTTCATGTTTTTGTTTTTTTTTAATTATATACAATCCCTTTCCCTTAGTTGTTACCTTTAACAAAAGAACATAAATAATGTAATAATCCAATATGCAACCCACAATCATATGTTAAAGTGTGTGTGTGTAAATTAAGGTTTAAGAATACATGTTAAATAAGTATATGAGCAGAATTAAGTGGTAACAATACGAGAGTTTGTAAACCTGAATATTTCAGGAAGTATTATAATAGACCTTGTTAAGAATGGTTACTAAGATGCGTCTCAAGAGTCACTTTAACAAAAGAGCTCCTTTACTCTGCCATCCTAGTAACAACAATTATGCACATGCTTTATGAAATGAAAAACAATTTTTTTTTATCAACTACTACCCTCTCCCCCCAACCAAAACGAGACATTGTCCTCAATGTTCTAAGGTAGAAAGATAGAGTATAGAAGATATCACCTGAAATAACGAACACTGAAACAAAAATAAGAAATGACAAAACACAAATATTATGCTATTAATAAAAAGAAAAGACACAAATTTTTACAAGCTAAGACTCAAATCGCAGTTGTGATTGTGGCTCACATCTTCCCTTGGTTTTACGTCCAAGAACGGCTTAAACGCCCTCTATGGGTCGGGGATAGGCTTCCCATCCAGTTTTCTTAAAAACTGGCAAACAGGGTCTTTTTTAGTCAGATTCCCAAGACTAAGTCGATCATGTTCTTTATGAAATAGTGGCCATAAATCATAAATTGCACGATGCACATCTCCACTAGGATTCGTCTCAAGAGTCAATAGAAGATTATCTAAAGACTCCTTACTCAGGCCATCCTTAATGAATTGTATTTTATCTTCACGGTTTATAGATACCATTCCTAAAGAACGACATTGTGTATTACAAGTCCATCTAGCACATCGATGACAGACATCCAGTCGTTTTGCACGACGCTTCTTTGCAAAAGTGCTTTTACCTGTTCCAGGCATGTGTAAAATGAAGTTAGAGGACTCACCTGATAATCGGACCTTTGCTTCAATCAACCAGCGAATATCTTCAGGAATTCCATGATTCATTAACAATCTCAATCTTGCACATCTAGCACGGTAAATTTTTGTAATCGCATTTTGAGGCAGAGCGGGAAAATACTTTTTCAATTTTTCAAGATTAGTGTCCATTTTCAAATGAGAATTGGAAGAGAGATTCAAAGAATTGCACAAAGATATATACACAAATATCAGTAATTGTGGGAAACTGAAAGAACCGATTTAAGTCACGGAGTACCGTTATCCGCCATTTGACCGGGGTGAGAGCAACTTGCAAAAATCACTCAAAAAGAAACACAAAAAAAAAATATGAGAAAAACAAAATAATCAACCTTTATCTACAAGATCATTCAAACCAGCTGATTCATTTTCACTAGGAAAATTATCAAAGTAAGCTTTCAAACGATGTCCATTTTCCTTAAAATCATTGTCATTAATTGAATTCTCAATATCACAGGCCCCATAAGAATTGTTCCATCTTGATCTTAGCTCTTTAGGGAATGCATAGAGTTGAGAATTATCCAACAAAACTTTTTGACCAGTATCAATCTTTTGACAATTTTCACAAGTTTTGCAGAATGCATGTGTGTCTTTGAACATGGTGGGCCAATAAAATCCACTTTGTAAGATTTTTGCAGTTGTCTTTTTTGACGAGAAATAACTTCCACATGCTTCAGAATGACAAAGTTTAATGACACTACTTACCTCATTGTCGGGAATGAATCTTTGAAATATTTGATCAGGACAATATTTGAATAAGTTAAGGTCATCACAATAAAAGCTCTTCACTTCGTTCAAAAACTTTTCTTTGTCTTGAGTACTCCAATCAACTAGCAAATCTCCTAAAGCAAGAAAATTGATATTTTTATCATACCAAGGCATTGGACTAAGAGAAAGTAAGGATTCGTTAGGAAAGTAATCATCGATTGGTGTGATGTCAGATGTCGAATCTGTTGTCACTGTTGACAAAAGATTCGCATCAACATTCTCGGTGCTTGTTTCATCCATGATTTCTTCCTCAGAATAAATCATTTGCAAATCTTTAGTTTCATCCAATTCATTTTTACTTAAAGTAGATTCAAGTTGATCATAAACTAATTCATCAATATGATCTACTTCTTGTAAATCATTATCATCTCCAGGTTGCTTGCAAATGTTGAAAATATTCATCTCCAATGTCATGTTTCCAAATGATAGCTTCATCAGTCCATTCCTACAATTAATTAATGCGTTAGAGGTTGCAAGAAAGGGACGTCCTAAAATAACAGGAAATGAATTACATGCTTCAACAGGTTCTGTGTCCAAGACAATAAAATCCACAGGATAAATGAATTTGTCGACTTGTACTAACACATCCTCAATTATTCCTCTAGGCACTTTTACAGATCTATCGGCAAGTAAAAGAGATATAGAAGTTGGTTTTAACTCACCTAGATTGAGACTTTGAAAAACTGAATATGGAAGTAAATTCACACTAGCTCCAAGATCAAGTAAGGCTCTTTCAATTTTATGCTCTCCAATAAAGCAAGAAATTGTAGGACAACCAGGGTCTTTATATTTCAAAGCATTATTGTTTTGAAGAATAGCACTTACTTGTTCGGCTAGAAAGGCTTTCTTTTTCACATTCAGTTTCCTCTTCACAGTGCATAGATCTTTCAAAAATTTAGCATAGGAAGGAACCTGTTTAATAGCATCCAGCAAAGGTATATTGATCCTTACCTGTTTGAAAATTTCATAAATTTCAGAATTGTGATTGACTTTTCTTTGTTTGGTCATGGCTTGAGGAAATGGAAGTGCTGGTGGTGAATCAGTCGTTTCTTTGCAATTTTCAGATTCATCCCCTTCCTTACCCTCAAAGATTGACTCATCATCTTTCTCATAAGGTTCAAGAGAGGGTTTTTCAATAACCTTACCACTGCGCAGAGTAGTGACTGATTTGACTTGATCCATGTGTTGGCTTCCGGAACTACTTGCATTTGCATTGTATTGCCCCTTGGAATTTTGTTGCGGTTGAGATGGAAACTTACCTTTCTCTTGGAAACTAAGAGCAGATGTTAATTTAGCAAGAGTATCTTTAAAATCTATCATGTTTTGAACAAGTTGAGTATTAATTGTCTCTTGCTTTTCAATGAATGCATGCAATGTTTCCTCAAGATTTCTTCTAGAAGGTGGAGCATAAGAAGGTGCATATCCATGAGAATTTTGGAAATTATGGTGTGCTTGAAATAGTGGTTGTGAAGTTTGTGCATTGTCGTTCTCACTCTTCCAACTGAAATTTGGGTGATTTCTCCAACCAGGGTTGTATGTTTGGGAGTATGGGTTGTGGTTGGGCCTTTGGAAACTGTTTAAAGCATGAGCTTGTTCATGGAGACATTCTTTAAAAGAAGGCAAGGTTGGACAATCGTTGGTTGAGTGTTCATTTGTTTCACAGATTTGACACACAATGTTTTCAACAGATTTTAATTGACCACTCTTTTTCAATTCTAGTGCCTCGACTTTTTTAGCTAAAGATGCAAACTTGGCTTGAAGGTCATGATCTTCCCTAAGGTTGTATATACCTCCACTAGATGTATGAGGTTGAGTTTTACTCGGTGCCTCATATGTACCCGCGGTGTCCC
This sequence comes from Populus pruinosa, assembly GCA_026413675.1. Taxonomy (NCBI): domain Eukaryota; kingdom Viridiplantae; phylum Streptophyta; class Magnoliopsida; order Malpighiales; family Salicaceae; genus Populus; species Populus pruinosa. The sequence goes on from CM048598.1 coordinate 10,899,677, forward strand.
AATTTTGAGCATTTTCAGCTAACAAGTCTAAGTACTCCATTGCTTCATCAGGGTCTTTATCTTCAAAAGTTCCATTGCACATCAATTCAACCATTTGCCTATCTTTAGGTGTTAACCCTTCATAGAAATGTGAAACCAATCTTCATGTTTCAAAACCATGATGGGGGCAAGTACTAAGCAAGTCTCGATACCTATCCCAACATTTGTAAAATGTTTCTCCTGGTTTTTGAGTGAAAGTGGTGATTTGTCTCTTGAAAGAGTTTGTTCTATGAGATGGGAAAAACTTCTTTAAAAATTGTTGTTGCATTTCATCCCAAGCACGAATGGATCCTGGTCTCAAATTTTGTAGCCATGTTTTAGCTTTATCTTTTAATGAAAAAGGGAAAAGCTTTAATCTGATGGTGTTCATGCTACAATTTAAATTATTATATGTGTTGCAGACCTCTTCAAATTCCCTTAAATGCAAGTATGGATTTTCCAATTCTAAACCATGAAAAGAAGGTAAAAGTTGAATAATACCTGGTTTAAAATTAAAATGAGATGCATCAGGAGGAAAAACTATGCATGATGGTGCACTTGTTCTTATGGGATTCATGTGGTCTCTAAGTGTTCTAGCACGGTTATTCTCATTATTTTCATTATGAAGTGATTGATTATCTTCTTCGGCCATATTTTCTGAAAATGATGAGGATACCCTACAAAGTCTACCACTTGATGTACGTGACCACACTCTCATGCACGTGTAGGAATAAAATAAAATAAAAAGAAGAAAGCAAAAGAAGGAGGAAGAAAACAAAATAAAAAGAAACAAAAGAAAAGAAACAAAGTTATATACAAGAAAAGTGAAAAGAGAAAATAAAATAAATACTATAATTTATACAAGAACTTACCTCCCCGGCAACGGCGCCAAAAACTTGACACGATGAAAAGATTGATGTCTTCTCCCAAGTGCAGGAGTGTCGAAGTAATAAATAACCCGGCAAGACCGGGGTCGAACCACAGGGAGGTTAATTGTACAAATTATAAACAACAATTATAAAACAACAATAACAACAACAACAATAGTAATAATAATAATAATAATAATAATAATAATAGTAGTAGTAGTAGTAGTAGTACTAATAATAATAATAATAATAATAATAATAATAATAATAATAATAATAATAATAATAATAGTAGTAGTAGTACTAGTACTAATAATAATAATAATAATAATAATAATAATAATAAAGAAAGAGAAGAAGAAGAAGATGATGATGATGAGAACTTGGAGATCAAATATTAATGTAAGGATTAAGCAATAATAACAACAAATGTTAAGGTTAGAGGTTCCACTAATGGTATATCAAACAAGTATAGTATAAACTCTTATTATTCAATTGGAAACCACACACAAAGGAGGTTCCAATCAGATTATATATTGTTAACATGATTACATTAGTCATCTTATTCAATTAATGCTAATACTTGTAAATCTCGTCAAGCATTCATGATTATAACTTATGTTAACAACAAATCAAGTTCCTTTCATAGCTCAGGTGTCGGTTATACCATACATTATGGGCTATGAAAGTGCCAAGCATTTGTTGTACCAAGTGTTATACAACATAAATCAAGATTAGTCATTTAACAAGCAAAGTATTAAAGAGTGAACAAGATAACAAATATAAAACATGTTAGTATCAAACATTAAAGTCCATATTAAGTTTACATTATACTTATTCTTACACCATTAGTGTAACCTTTTCACCTTGACATAATTAACTTAGCTAGACATAATGAAAGAAAGCAAAATAGATAAACAAAATAAGAACATAAAAGCTAACTAAGTAAAGGAAAGGAAATGAAAGGCATAAACTTGATATTAATGAAAACAAAGCATAAAAAATACAAAGAGAGAAAGGAAGAGCATGATCTTGATCTGAACACCAAGATGCCTAAATGCATGGCAAATGCCTCCTTTTATAGGCCAAAATTGGGAACTATTGATTTGATGACTAATTGATAAGTGGGTGGCCAACTTTTGACTTGGTGACAATCCTTATCTTCTCTTGTCTGCCCAAAACGTCATTGATAACGTCAAAACTGGAGCCAGGTGCAAACATAAAAGTTGTAGGCAATTGTCTCAGCTTTCTTGTGTAAACAATTCAGCTCATTTGGACTTCTAGAACTCCAGATATGGCCAAAATACCGAACAGTGCTCGGGCTGGAAGACAGATTCGGGCTTCTTTGTTGTTGCTATAATTTGGACTTGATAATGGCCTTTTTAGATCTTGGGCTCCATATGAAAGTTGTAGGCCTATGTCTTACCTTTCCATCCATATAAATTGGACCTAAATCTGAGATCTGTAGCTCCAGATATGGCCCAATTACCGAATAGTGTTCCGGTTTGGATTGCACCGACATCTCTTCTCTAAGTTTGACCATCTCTTTATCCATGCAATTTAAGTTCTTCAAGTCATCAATCAATCCTTTCATTTATGTGATAGACCTGCATTAAAAATAGACATTTACCACAAATTATAGGTATCTTATATTATTAGATACATTATTATAAAACATATTTTAGTTAAGGAGTTATTGATACTTCAAGTGCAAAATGATGATATAAAACCATGATAAAAATGCACTTTTAAGTACTAATCATTAATCTTATAAAAAAAACATTTGATTAAATCAAACATGGATTGCAGATAATTTTGTTGTCTAGATTAATCAACTTATTTAATTTTTAATGTTACCATTGAATTAAATTACTAGTGTGGACATTGTAGTTATTTGATGGTTAGGGTTAATTATAAAGTAGATCGATTAACTAACTAATATTAAGAAAAAAATAAATATTCAGAATATAAATCAATGTATCATTTCAATGATTGGTTTTGATTTCTGTAGATGGACATCTACTTGAAACCAATATTTATTCTCTTAATAATTTTCTAATTTATTTAATTTAGCTTGATTATTTTGTTCTGTTATAGCCGAAATAACCTCAAAACTCCCCCTAATTGCATATCATCTACGATAAAAATATGAACTAAACCTTCCTCATGAGATTTACCCCTTGCTTGCTCTCCACTATTTTGTTTATTTTAGCTAGGGTAATTAATTTTTGTGTCTGCAGCATCACAACAGTAATTCATATTTTACATCAATAACATATTAAATCATGAAATTTAACTAGAAAAGAATAGGTGCAACTCACATACTCGCAGTAAAAGCTCTACTTGTGCTCTCTTGTTGTTGTTGCCCTATGTTTGTGATCTCTTCTAAAATCACAGGCATATCTTATAAATTATCCTTATTCAAGGATAAATTTCATAATAACCATATCAGCTAATACATGTCTTTCTTTTAATTATTCCTTTCTTTATATTTTATGTTTTTCCCATTTCATCCATCAATATTGTCATTTTTTTTCCGACCATAGTTATCATTATAAATTTTCATTTCAAACATAATTCATTTCTTTTAGAAGCTAAGATATAATATCACATGTTCTTTAAAGGAAAAGGACCTAGTTTTCACCCTTAACACATTTAGATAGTCGTTTTAATGCTTTCTAAATCTACTAGCAAAGGTCACATTCCGACCTCTTCTCAAAATTTTGACTATATTCAAACTTCTAGGACTCTATTTTAAGCGAGTTTAGTCTCATTGGAAAGTTAGGACATGAGGCTACAAGCCTTATAAAGGAAAGAGAACCCAATTCTAGCCCCAAGGTACTCAAAATTACTCGTCAACGAATTTGACATCTTACCTAATAGTTGTCTATAGCTTCAAATTAAGTAAGACCAATATTTTTAGTTATTCAACATCCAAAACTACAATTCCAATGAATGAACTTCATTCGAATTCCCTCATCCTTTTACTCCAATTCTCTAAAAAAGTTAGGAGATTAATTCAACCAGATTTGGCAACCTTTTTCATTTACACATAACATCAACAACTCAACTTTTTCTCTTTTATCTCAACCTCTAGCCATATCACATACCACATAAGAGTGTTAAAAATATCTTTTAAGAGCCAATTTACTCTATTTATCTCAATCTTTCTTCTTAACATCGAAATAGAACATTTTTATCAATATTACTAATTTTTTCAATAATATTCTTCTAAACACAATCCTTGTTATTTCTACATGTATTTTTCCTCATTTCAACACTAGTAAATATATGTCAAATTAAACATCCTCCCTCTTTAATACATAATTGGTCGAAAGCATGGCTTTAAGGAACCAAGAGTTCCCTAATTTCTTTCATGCTAATTTCATTCAATTCACACACTTATTCATATAAAAAACAACCTATTATAATAAAAATTAATAAGAAAAAACACAATTTCTCCATTTTTCTTTTTTCTTTTTTCTTTTTGATTGATACTTAAAAGTGTATTTTTATCAAGGTTTTATATCATCATTTTTGCACTTGAAGTATCAATAACTCCTTAACTAAAGCATGTTTTATAATAATATATGTAATAATATAAGATACCTTTAATTTATGGTAAATGTTTATTTTAAATGCAGGCCTATCACATAAATAAAAGGATTGATTAATGAATTTAAGAACTGAAATTGAAAGGACAAAGAGATGGCTAAACTTAGAAAAGAGATGTTGGTGCAATCCAAACCAGAACACTGTCCTGTAATTGGGTCATATCTAGAGCTATAGATATCAGATTTAGGTCTACTTTATATGGATGAAAAGATAAGACATAGGCCTACAACTTTTATATGGAGCTCAAGATCTAAAAAGATCATTTTCAAATCCAAATTGTTGCAACAACAAAGAAGCTTGAACCTGCTCTCCAGCTCGAGCACTATTCACTATTTTGGTCATATCTAGAGTTTGAGAAGTCGAAATAAGCTGAATGTTTTACACAAGAAAGCTGAGACAATTTCCTACAACTTTCATGTTCAAGTGGCTCTAATTTTAACGTTATCAATGACGTTTTGGGCAGACAAGAGAAGATAAGGATTGTCATCAAGTCAAGAGTTGACCACCACTCATCAATTAGTCATCAAATCAATAGTTCCCAATTTTGGCCTATAAAAGGAGGTATTTGCCATGCATTTAGGCATCTTCATGTCCAGATCAAGATCATGCTCTTGCTTTCTCTCTTTGTATTTTTTGTAATGTTTATGCTTTGCTTTCATTAATATCAAGTTTATGCCTTTCATTTCCTCTCCTTTACTTAATTAACTTTTTATCTTATTTATGTTCTTATTTTGTTTATCTATTTTTGTTTCTTTCATTATGTCTAACTAAGTTTATTATGTCAAGGTGAAAAGGTTACACTAATGCTGTAAGAATAAGTATAGTGTAAACTTAATATGAATTTTAATGTTTGATACTAACATGTTTTGTATTTGTTATCTTGTTTACTTTTTAATACTTTGTTTGTTAAATGACTAATCTTGATTTATGTTGTATAACACTTGGTACAACAAATGCTTGACACTTTCATATCCCATACTGTACGGTATAACCGACACTTGAGCTATGAAAGGAACTTGATTTGTTGTTAATATAAGTTATAATCATGAATGCTTGACGAGATTTACAAGTATTAATATTAATCAAATAAGATGACTAATGTAATCATGTTAACAATCTATAATCCAATTGGAACCTCCTTTGTGTGTGGTTTCTAATTGAATAATAAGAGTTTATACTATACTTGTTTGACATACTATTAGTGAAACCTCTAATCTTGACATTTGTTATTATCATTGTTTAATCCTTACGTTAATATTCTATCATCTTCTTCTTCTTCTTCCTTTTTTTTTATTATATTATTATTATTATTGTTGTTACTACTACTACTACTACTATTGTTATTATTGTTATTTATAATTTGTACAAATAACCTCTATATGATTCGAGCCCGATCTTGCCGAGTTATTTATTACTTCGACACTCCTACACTTAGGAGAAGACATCAATATTTTCATAGTGTCATTTTTCATATGACCAACCACCCCTAACTCAATTATCCATACATTTTCTTTGATGAATCATTAGTATTTCATGCCCTCAATCACATATAGTACATGAATTAACTTAATTTTAAGATTTAATTAATTTCCCATAGTTCAAGTATAAGAATCCTAATAAAAATTCAATACTAAGTCATTAATTTGTAATCAAATTCAAAATGACTTATATAGCCATTTTTAAAACTCCTTGCTTGGTAAGAATTAAGTTTTTGATTCTTAACTAATCGAAAATTTTCGACTCCCCCTTTTCTAATGACAATTAACCCTCCCTTCTCTCTCTACCTTAAAAATTTCTTATTAATCTATTGCTCACAAGCGTTTATTCTATCTATAAATTGTTAATATTAGATGAGTTCTTGAGATTTTTGGTGTTCCTCTCTAGATTTGACAAGAATAAAATAAAAAAACCCTCCCTCTATCTTAATAATTGCTACCAGTTTTGATGAGCAAGGGAGAGGGGTATTTATGTCCCATTATTTCTCTTATTTACACTTACGCCTCATTTCTTTTACATGTATTATTTTTGCCCCCACATCTTTTCTACTTATAATTAAGTTATACTTCTTTTTATTTCTTATAATTCTACCCCTCAACTTTTTAGTTTAGTTCGTTTTCTTTAATTTAAACCAACTTTTAATATTTCTGGGTTAAATTTATGATATCTCAAAATATTTCATTTGAAAAATTCAAAATTTCTATTTTATTTAAATTTGTATATGAATTTCTTCACTTTTATTTCTCATTTATTTAGTTTGCAATTTACACAAACATTTATTTCCTAGGGTTTACAAAACAACAACATAAATATTTTTTTAAAAAACTCCTCATCTGAACTAAAAAGATGCCAAGCCCTAAATTACACAAACTCCTAATACATCATTAATTCAATAAATTGTAAATTCACTCTAAATTCAACCTAACAAATTATTTTATTTACTTGTTGAATTAGAAAAAAAAGATTGGGATGACAATGACAACTAAGACAACAATAAATTTTGAACACAAAAATATCCAAGAATACTTAAAGGATAGGATAGGCCCAATCTTTTGTTGTTTTAAAAGGAAAAAGTATTTGGTGGTTTTTGTAGAGAGATAAAGGTTGAGGGTATCAGTTAGTTTGGAAAGAGAGAGATTAGTTGTTAAGTCTTTATGTTCTTTGATCTAGATAAATACTTAAATTTTAATTGATGTCGTGTTTTTAAAATGTGACATGTTAAGTTGTCATGCTTAGTAATAGCAACATTTAAAAAAAAATATCATGTTTTAGAGTGTTTTTCACCTATTTCTTTCTCAAATAGTATTATTCTATTAAGATTTTAAATTTAATATGCTAATTTAAAAAAAAAAAGTTGGTTGGCATTAAACACTAAAAGAAATGAATTTTCATTGGAGGTAACAATAACAGATTTTACATATACAAGTTTTCTTTGACAAATGTTTAACATGACTTTCTAAGTTTGATTTGTAATTCAAAAATTATTTTAATAAATAAATTTTAAAAATAAAAATTAAGATGACTTTGAATTAAAAATATATTTAGAACCCATGGAAAATGCATTTGCAAAAAATATTTTTTTTATGATTTTATATATTTTAATGACTGATATTAAAAATAATTTTTTAAAATTTTATTTTAATATATTTTTAAATAAAAAATATTTTAAAAAACAATCACTATTATAATACAAAACAAAACAACCTCTTGGTAAAAAATAACTCAAAGTTATAATTTATAAGTTAACAAAGTATAAATTTGAAGTTTTAATTAATTTAAAATTTTAAATAAATTTTATAATAAACTTCAAATCAAAAGTTATTTCTAATTTAATATATTTATAACTTTCTTTGACTTAAAAAAAATACTGAAATATATTTCTAACTAAACATAAGCTTGCATCAGTGATGATTAATTTGAATAAATTTGAGTCTAATCTTAATAATTTTAGTTGAACTCTTTAAAACTAAAATCTCATTTATTTTTGTATTTAATATTTTGAATTAATTTTTTAATATTTTCAAATCACTTTAATACAATAATATTAAAAATAACTTTTTAAAAATATTATTTTAATATATTTTTAAATAAATAAAAAACAACCACTGCAACGCTCCTAAACATCCATACTAATGACCTTGACAATAAAATATTATCCTCTCCAAATTAATGCAAGTAAACAAGTCAATGCTCAAATGGAACTCAATTCATTTACATTCTAAAATAGCAACGCAGATGGTTAATGATTATATGATCCTTCAAATGACAATTAATCTTTTTTTCAAGTGACAGGGATCTCAGATCAACATGCACGTTCGGAAAACAAAACCTAAGCATTGATACACAAGGATGCAGGAGACCAAAGTATGGGATACAGGGGGTAACATCCTCATGTAATAGTGCGATGCTTTGAGATAATCCTCCATGAAAATAAGAAAAAAGAAAGAAAAAGATTAGGAAGATCTGCACAAGCTCATGCTCTACTACAGAATCCCATCCTGCTACTTAAATCTTTCACCAGAAAAGGAGAGAAGACTACAACACGGACAAAATATGCCAAACCCTCTAAACTATCAAACTTTGCTGCCAGGTCTAAGAAAAGGTCAAATAGGTTTGCCTGTTTGTTTTACTACATGCTACTTAACCTTCTTAAGGAGATTAGAGGTGCGGAACTCGGCATCATCCCTGATGAAACTCCACCAAATGTAGGTAAGAGGGATTGTGGTAGCATGCCAAAGCGCATGGGCATCCACATATCCTTCATATGGAGGGAAATCATAGATTTCTAAGAGCATTGCCAGGCCACCTCCAATTACCACTACCCACAACTTCCAGCGAGAAGGATGGCCAGTGACACCAGCCCAAATCGCCCACAGGAGAAGCTGAGCAACTGCCATCACAACACAAACTTGCATGTTCCACCCTGTAAGATGTCACGAATCTTGTCAGTTTCTTACTACATACTATGAGAAAACTTTGAGTAACGTTGAAGAAAACCTTACTTCCTCGAGTAATTGTAGCCATTTAAGAATGATTAGAAACATTTTAAGTACTAAACCTTGGTCTAGAAAGAAGACAAAAAGAGAATGGATGCAATACCGTAGTCTAGTTTATAGAAGTTGATGAACAGTATATGAGTAGTCAGAAAAGCAAGTAGTGGTGCGGCAACCATGACCCTTGCAGCTTCATCCCTCACATTGAAACTTCTTAATATAGACATAATTAGCGAGTACCCTAAAAATGCCACTGCAGAAGAATAGTCTAACTTTTCTGTCAAGTCCACATCCCTGCATTTCAAACAGACAATGCAAGATAAGAAACATAGAATTGAACATGGTAAAATAAACAAAGTCATGTATGCATGGATAACAAAAATTATATAATGATAAAGTCCTCACAAATGAAAGTCTGATTAAAAAGAAGAACCTCACCGGCTATGGAAAACAGCACTCCAGAACCAGGAGTTCAATGATAAGAGCCCATAGATATGCCACAAAGAGGCATACTCATAGTAGGCCTTTTTATCTTGTTTCAGAGGCAACTTGTAGTAGAGAAGAATGAAAAAGGATAGCCAACCATGGAAATGCATTGCAAGGTTAAGGGCAGAGAAAGCAACAGAAACAGGCTCCTGAGCACATAAACAATAGGTCATTAAGTTTTCTCGAGATTAATAGGATTGATCTTGAGCATTTAAGAAGAAAACAAAAAGGCTAATGAGAATAGAACTACTAGAAGAGCAAACCTGAATTCCATATACACGCTTGAAGGGCCATTTACCATGGTACTTGACAGGACCATGACCAAGTGCTTCTCTTTCTTTCTCTCTATCCAGCATGCAATAATAACGACAATCACTTTGGCAATCCCATTGTTTCCATTGCAAGTAAAGAGGTTCTTGCTTGTACCACGGACCATCAATGGAGACACCATCAGAAGAAAAATTGCAGTGTGAAAAGCATGTTTGCCCAACACATCCAGATTTTTCACATTGTCCAACACAAGTCCTAATTTTCAGAACAAACAAAATATTTCAGCATGCACAAAATGGAATTTTAGGAGATTATAATAATTATACATAAGAGCAATTTACTTGATTCCACAACAGAACGAGAAGAAAATACAACAGAATGTAAAAAGGGCACATAATCAGGTTGTTTTGAATAACAAAAACATTACTGAAGGGCGTTGAGGGACCTAATCTGATAGCAAACTGTAATCAGGTATTCTGAACAAGCACAAAATGATAGAAAAGATACCAAAATAAAACAAACTTGAAGGTGTGCTTTCATGAACATATCCTTTGGGAAAATATTTGTTAATGAGAATGGACACCAAATAAATGGTGGAACAGACCAAAATTGCTGAACCTAACACTGAAGATATGAGAAATAGCTCAGCAGTGACTGCATTAAAGAGTAGCCAGTACAGCAGGACTGCTGAAACAAGCAGGCAAATATAAGAAATACCGAATTCTTGAATGTTCAGCACATCCGTATCTGCCCACGAAATTAATTCATGCCTCTTGTGCACATTGGGTGACCCAATGTGAGAGAAACAGCCACAAATTTGATGGTGTAGAAATCACATTTACAGGCTCAAAACTTCCTTTGTCGATATATCAAATTGTGCAATTAGCATTATAAAAAAACTAGATTTGTTCTTTTTGTCACATTGGTGTGTGGACGATTAATAACATTACTGAAGAACAAAAAAACATGGAACCAGATGCACATGAAGTAATACAGTAATTAAAGGAAGGGTCAAAATTTACCTGTAAATGGGATCAGAATCCCCAGCACTGGCATCTAAGGCTCCAACAAGACATGAAAACACCAGAAGGAAACCAACCCAATATCGATCTACCATCTAATAACAATCATCAAGAATTAGAAAGCTTGAATCTTGCTAAAAAACAAGCATGGGCAAAAACAAGCAAGAGACTAGAAACTCAATCTTTTTATTAACAATAAATACAAAAGAAGAAGAAACAAACTTTCTTTGACAATTGGATCATGCATCTTGAGAAACAAGCAAATGGGTTCACATTAAACATAAAAACAAAAAACTACAAACTTTACAGTAATTGATTCAACATAGTTTTTTTTATATATATAAAAAAAAAGCTAGAAGAGACAACCAACATAATAGATCAACAAAACGGGTGCTTTACCTTATGTTTCTTGAAGAACACAGATGGAAAGTAAATTCTTTCACTTCGGAGTGATTCACAATCTCTCAGAGAGAGATTCTCAAGACTTTTGGGTCAGAGCGAGAGACTAGAAGGGTATACTAAATGGTTTCTCGGCTTGATGGGCCAGGAGATAGTGGCCTGATTGCTACTCTTTTTTTCTTTTTTCTTATTATTTTTATGGTCGGGCGCAACTTAAATTATTTTGTTATTTATTAGTAAGAGATACTTTTAAATTAATTTATACATTAATTAAAATTAAATTTCATCTTTAAACAATTTAAGGGAACACCTCAGCTGATTGCAATAAAGTTTCAGTTTAACTTATTCACTGTCCAAGCCACCACTTCAACATTAGCATTGGACTTCAAAAAGTGTACAGCGTGA